>OX422217.1:98423776-99027429 GCA_949130495.1 Sambucus nigra
TACCAAGTTCATTCTCGCAGAGATTATGATGTTGAAGACGCTTTGATATTCGGATCCGTTGATGTAGATGCAATCTTGAGTTTCTTCAACGGTGTAACGGCGTACGACATACATATTGACAATGGAAAAAATATCCTTACAGAGTACGATCAAGATTTTACACTCCTTTCTTTCTTTACCTTGTTGAGGTTAATACGGAGGCGAAAAAAATGGATTATTTCAGCAGGGGCCTCACGTGTAGGAACAAGCAAGTGTTGCTTGGCAACTCCGTTTTCACTACTTATACTGAGTTAGTGGATGCCACTTTGCTCCATTGCCTAAACCACCGTTACTTTTAAAGAGACAACGCTCTAAAGAAGGGGAAATTTAGGATTGGCCAAGGGCCAAATACTGTGAGACTAGTGTGTCGTACCAAGCACTGGTAAGTTTACAGCAGCATAGGGGACCACCTTAGGGATATCGCCCCCTAAGATATTTAGATATTTGGCTGATAAGCGCCATTAGGGCATACAGGGACAGAGTTCACAGGGCCACACGGGCCAGGGACAACAGATTACCCTAGGGCCAGGGATAGCAGGGCTACTAGCAGAGCCACCTCTTTAGAGATGCATGTTATACATGTGGTGAGACGGATCACTCATTCAGGAGGTGGTCTAGGGAGAACCAATCCGGTCAGGTCTAATTTTAGTAAGGGTAACAACAGGTTGTGCTAGCCCCACCTCAATATCACGTATTATCACCTCGATCGTAGTACTCGATATTATCACCACCACCCCCTTGAAACCCAGCGTAGCGTCACTCGTAATTCCATTATGGTTGTGTGTTGAACATCTATCAGTAAGACCAGTAGGCCCCTCCATAGGCCATAGAGGGTGTGTTTTATGTTTACGGTAGTTATGCATGAGTTTTATTTGACACAAGAGCGTCACACTTATTTGTTAGTACCATATTTTCCACTACTTTGGCGTCATTATAGATATTTACTGATGTTTCTATGAATGTGGATACCCCAGTGGGTAGGGGTGCTACCTTACATCATGTTTGTATGGACGTGGCAGTTGAGGTTGGTCGGTTGTGTTTTTTTATCAATTTCTTTCTTTTAGACATATAGACTTATGATGTTATTTTGGGTATGAATTGGTTAGCATAGTATGACGCGTAGATTGACTGCAGCAGGAAGCCTATCACGTTTTCCATTCCTAGGAAGGAGATGTTCCTTATATCTATGCCTAGGGTCTAGGGAGGGTCTAGCATTCAATTATATTATATTGATGCGAGTACATTAGAGGAGTTCAATGGATCATTGGAATTGATACCAGTTGTCCAGGAGCTTTCATACATGTTTGATGCGGTACGAGGGCTACCACCAGCACGAGGGATAGACTTCGTTATAGACTTGGCGTCGGGTACTAGGACTATTACGAAGGCACCATACTGGATGGCTCCATTGGAGATGAGGTAGTTTCGGGACCAAAATCAGCAACTCTTAAGTCAGGGGTTCACACAGAGGAGTACATATCTACGGGGAGCTCATGTGTTATTTATGAAGAAGAACGATGGTTCGTTGAGGCTATGTGGACTAGCGAAAGCTGAACAAGGTCATGATATAAAAAATATATATATTGCCACATATCGATGACATTTTCGATCAGTTGAGAGGCATTTCTTTCTTTTTGAAGATCTATTTACGCTCGGGGTATCATCAGTTACGATTTGGGAGGAGGATACTTCAAAGATGACCTTTCTGATGCGATATGGATCTTATGAGTTCTGGGTCTTTCCATGTGGGTTAACCAATCCACCACTAATGTTTATAGATCTCATGAACAGTGTGTTTCTCCCATTTCTGGACTAGTTTGTTGTCATGTTCATTGACGATATATTGGTGTATTCTCATCTGAGGAGGAGCATGCATAGCATCCGAGGATAGTTTTGCAAACACTTTAAGCACTACACCAAATCATGTGCATGGTCACGGCCAGGGGGTCACAACCAAGATCTGTGACCATCTGGTCACGGACGAAAGACGTGACCACATAAAACTTTGTCGTGACTAAGTCCATGACCCAATGTGCTCATGAATCCTCTTAAAGGTGGTCATAAACGAAGTTCGTGACCATTATGGGTCATGAACCATATCCGTGACACGTATGTGACCATTATAACGCCAAATCCGTGCCCAAGTCCCCTCCAAGATAGTCGTGGATGTGGTCACGGTTGAAGTCCGTGACCACCAAATAAACACACTACCCTGATCATGGCTTTGGGTTGTGACTATGCCAATTTAGGAGTCATGGATTTAGGTCATGACGATGTGCTTGTTTTCTGGCTAACATGTCAAACTTTTAAAGGGGTCATGGCTCAGGGTCGTGACTAGTGTCTTTATACTACAAACCCAAACCAGTTTTCGTATTTCCCTCGAAAATTTCCAAACTCTAACCTTTCCCTCTCTCCAGCAATTTCGGCGATTTCCAAACTTAAACCCTAATTTCAATTTATATCTCAATCTCAAATGTAACACTTCCAAACCCTAATTTTTTGTATTGTAATCTCTGTGTACGTGTGTATTTCTGTGTGTATTTATGTATTTTTATGTATATGTGTGTGTATGTGTGTATACGTGTGTGTATGTATGTGTGTATTATGTATGTGTGTATACTATATAAGTGTGTACAGTGTATATGTGTGTGTGTATTGTGTATGTATGTGTGTATACTGTGTGTGTGTGTGTGTAAGAGACAATTTTTTTAAAAAAATGGAAAAGTAGGTATATATAATTATGTAGGTAAAAATTAAAATAAATATAAAAGTAGGTATACACACACATTCTATATATTGTGTGTGTATTTATGTGTGTGTACTATGTATGGTTCGATTTTCTATTTGGTTTATTAGAATTTTATATGTGATGGTTTGATATGCTATTATTTTTTCGGATAACTATTAACATAAGATTTGTACGTACTGTGTGTGTATACTGAGTGTTATCATTTTGAAATCTTAGCATGGAAATAAAGTAACCATAATCGTCTTCAGTCTATCCATATAAGCATGGAACAAATCATACGGATCAATTTTGTGTCTTATACGGCGAGTTGTTATTTGGATTTCACATCAGTGAGATCCAACATGCATGGGATTCACGCCCTCGTACATAATAACTAATAAATTAAATAGCAAAGTACTCTTAGGTCCCTTGGAAACAAATTTTAAAAACTAAAGGAATTTTAATAAATTTTAAACACTTAGGTCCACTAATTCTCTTCTTGTAGAAGTCCACGCTAGTGGCATAACAAGTGGGCCTAATAGTAAATTGTCCTTAAATGTTTAAAAATTGTCAACAAGGGACCTAATTGTAAATTGTCCTAAATTAAAATTTCACTGGGTGAATAAAAGCGTAGTGATTATTCAAAACCTAAATCAAATTAACGTAACTAGTTAATGATTTATTATAGCCATTATTTATAGGAATCATATTCACGCCCTCGTTCATTTTTCTCAGGAAAAATGAGTCACGGTGATAATAAATGGCAACAAGAGTGTGAAAGGTTGCAACTGGACCGCACTCGTACCTCTTTCATTAATGAGCCTCATTCATAGGGAACTCCAGTTTATTGGTATGGGAATATAAAGATCAAACAATTTAACTACCTTGTAAATGGTGGAGTTCATTTCCAGTAAGAGTACTTGTTCAATCGTATTCTGTTTTCCCTACCAGAATGTTGGGATGAAGTTGTACAATATATATTTCACGTACACAATCCCAATGGAGCACTGACCTTGCTTACGCTGTTAGAGAAGGCAGAAAAAATTTCACCCAGTATGGATAGAATTACGTACAAAGACCATTGACGAAGATTGTGATGTCTCGCGACATATACACGTCAAACTCAATCTTGCCATTAAGCTTAAGAGGATGAGATTTTGAGTTCATGTCGCTGACATCTATGCATCCATTATAGATACGCTTCCTCCTAATTGGCCACGTGAAAAAATTCATAGGTTTTTAAAAACAAATCCTGACTGGATGGAGATCAGACACATTAAACTTTTATTAAAGTCTTACCATGAAAAGATGGATTATAATATATGGTCAAAAAATTTATTTGGCTAGTTATAATTTCGTATTGAAATTTGAAATTATTCATCTATTATAGATACACATTGAACTTTTACTATGTTGTAGATAATGTCGAGCGGCAATGGACACAACGCTCCAACCGATGAGAGGACACCACCCCAAGGAGAATTATCATCACTAATTGGTGAGAAAAACATAACTCCACCAACGATTCACTCCACTACTCCGAGTTGCAGTAGGCAAGGAACTCCCATTAATCCAACAGACATGCCCAACGCTCTTGAAACTGTCGGGTCAGTTGAGAAGAAGCCCATTGGGTTCTCTCTATTGGGAAATAACCCCACAAGGGATAAGAATCACGTTCAACAATTTAAAGCCCAGTGTTTGTGCTTGGCAAAAATGAATGTGGGAGTGGGAGGAGCCGACAATTGAAACATCGTAGATAAAGCTTTTAAAGATGACAACTACAAGCAACTCAACAAACGGTTTTCATTTTTCGCAAACTCAAAAAAAGGGTTCTTTGTTGCTGAACAACTCCGAATATATCAGAGAAACCTTAGGCAGAACCATTTCCCTAAGGAGCATCGAGCTCCGACATTTTGGCGCTCAAAAACAAAGTCCATGTGAACGTTGAGATGTCAGTCAATGGAATGATTTTCTGGGAAATGACGTGAAGGACTCAAAAATATTGTCAAGGGAGAAAAACAAGTAGAATAAGGACAAAAAAATGGATGTCCAACAGCTTGGCTCAAAATCTTATGAAGATTTGAAGAACAAGTGGTCGAGCAAGACAAAAGGCAACCCAAATGAAGGAAAGATACCAAATCGAGCCAACTTGTACGTGCATGCAAGAATAGAAAAAGATAAAAAAATCCCTCCTCGCTTGGCTAAGGCTCTAGGAAGTACGAGAAAGAAATTGGATAAATTCATCAAAACCTGCAAATTTATCCCAAGATAATTAATTTACCCATACTTCCTATGTGTAAATTTATCACATGTTTAAATCTGCAAATTTACCCGTAAGATAATAAATTCCCTCTTTACTAATCCCCAAATGAGAAATATCGACAAAATATATATTGTATGTTGGCCAAATGAGAAAATGTCATAATGGCATAATTTGAGTCTCTCAATACACGTGGTATATTTAGACCAGTAGTAAAACCCCAAAAGATGTTAACCCTGAAGGTTATGAATGGGTATTTATAAACTTGTAAAGTGTAGAAACTCACTAAAAAGTGTATTATCTATGGCTCGAGGTTTCCTGAAGAAACCAAAATTGACTATATATGAGCATACCATCCTGTTACGTCCGTAAATACTTTTCAAATATCTGACTAGCTTAGCAGTTTTTTAAAATATATTATATGAGAGTCGTGAAAATTATAACTGCTTATATATACGGGACTTAGACAAAGAATACATATAAAAATCCTTCACGGATTTTCTTTACCAGATGCAAAAATAAGGAGTACCTACTCAAATGCACTAAGACGTTCATTGTACAGCAGGCAGTCCAAATGGATATAGGTACAGTCGTCTTAGTAAATATTTTTCTAAGAAAAATTATAAAAACAATCATATATGCAAATGTGTCATTATAAAATATCCTTAAATGGATGTGTTTTTAAAGAGCTCGTTTGAAATGCAAAATATCCAAATAAAGAATTCAAAAATAAATGACCTTGAGGTAACTAGTTATTGTCTCGACCTGCAGATCGAGCACAGTTTATGTTAAACTCAAATCCATTAGTCAAATGAATTGAAAAATCTTGCAATCCTTTAACATATATTAATCATACAATTTTAGTACACCTATGGTCTCCGATATTTGAATATTAAATTATTCATATCATCCTAAAGGGGATGACAAATATACATTGGGTCCCAAAGTACCATGTGTATGTTATTATAGTGTTTGGTCCAGAAGTACCATACTTATATGTTATTAGTATATTGATATACATGACACAATGCATGATATTGGATATTATAGCTGTAGTCAATATCTTGACAAAATATTATTATCATTGATTTGCAAAGCATGGGACTAATATCAACATTATGTGATACACTTGTGGAATCATTGATGTAATACTTTTTAAATCTAACAATCCATGTCAAGTTAGTAATGCACATACGGATTATCTCCATGATCCTCACAAGGAACAATCAAAATAGTTATGACTTGCGTCAAACGACATACGGTCCTACTATTACTTATGAAAGCAATGGTGCTTGTATAGCTCAAACTCAAAGAAGCTACATCGAGGGAGATATGACTAACACATTTCAGTTCTTCTATATACATGAACTCAAGAAGAATTATGCAACACAT
Source organism: Sambucus nigra (assembly GCA_949130495.1). Taxonomy (NCBI): domain Eukaryota; kingdom Viridiplantae; phylum Streptophyta; class Magnoliopsida; order Dipsacales; family Adoxaceae; genus Sambucus; species Sambucus nigra. The sequence continues at coordinate 98,430,196 of OX422217.1, forward strand.
AAACTCTAAAGGAGTTATGCTATTAAAGTCAAATATGTCCGATAATGTGACGTGTCCATCCCTCTTCACCCAACTCTTATGGAAGTCGAGCTTACGAAGAAAAATGAAATTGAAGTAACAACCTAATCTATTCACCAAGTCAAAACAACATTTCAAAAGGTGGTGTATAAAACTGATATGTATCGACTCAATCATCATAGAAATGCCTTAATCAGGGAGGTATCCAATCAGGGGGAGCATTTGATTAGGGGTGACAATTTTAGAAACGACGCGAAAAAACGACACGAAACGACACGAAATTGACCCGAAATTGACACGATATGTCGTGTTCATGTCGTGTTTTTTTTACACGAAGTCGTGTTATGTAGTGTTCGTGTCTGAATTATGGGTCATGTCGTGTCATGTTATCGTGTTTTTTAGACGTGAAATTTAAGAAATTCTGATATTCGAGTCGTGTCGTGCCGTGTTATTTTTTATTCGGGCGGTGTTCGTGTCAACTAAAAAAAACACGAATTCGTGTCATGTCGTGTTCGTATTCGAAAAACCTTGTCGTGCCGTGTTGGCCCGAAACACCATCCGTTGACACGAATTGTCACCCCTACATTTGATCAGAGAGAGAATCTAAAAACTTAATATTTTGAACATATGCACCGATTCAATTAACAAAAAAGTTGTACTCTTTTTCTTTCACTTTGATTTTTTCTCACTAGATTTTTCCTTAGTAAGATTTTAACTAGACAACAATCATTAAATAGTGAATATAGTATACATCCAAGGGTAAGTGTTACAAAATATATATTTAGTTAATGTCAATTGGTATTCCACAATTATTAAAGAGTATTGGAATATCTAATTTTCTACTACAATTATGAGTCATATAAACCCCTTAAATATTCATATATCAATGAAATAAAAAAATAAAACTACCACCCTCTAAATTCTTTGTCCCTTTTATTTTACAACAGATTTTTTTAATGAATTTTAACACGAAACACTTGGATTCCAATGGAAGGGACACAAAATTAAAGCCAAACGATTTATTCTTATCATTTTCATTACATAATTCTACATTCTCGAGTAATTTAAGATAGAAATCAAATACAGAATTCCTTTGCAAAAAAATATATATATAATCTGTTGTTTACTTGCCATTACATGTTCTATAATCATGTATCATTTCAAATAACTTCTTCATCCTCGTGAGACTCTGATATGGTTTCTCCATCCTGTGTGTCATCAAATGAAGGAACAGCGTGGTCAGAGTTCACATTGGCTTCGTCAGTAAAATTGTTGTTGGCGTCTGTGGTGTTAACCACAGTTTGCTGCTTCTCCATCATCCCCGACAGTGCCAATCTTGGAGACCACTCGAGAACATCATCGATAATGTTGGAAACCCGCTTCTGATACCTGCAAGAGGACAGAGAGGCTGCTAATTGAGCTGAATGTGATATCAAACTAATACACTTGCAATTTTTTAATTGTGTGTGTGTGTGTGTGTGTGTGTGTATATATATATATATATAGAGAGAGAGAGAGAGAAAGAGAGAGAGAGTCAGGCTCCTCTGCAGACCAAGTATGCTGACTAATTTTTTAAAATAGTAAAAAAATATTTTTTTGTTGATTTTTTTTTTTTTTGTGGTATTTAAACATTTCAGACACCCAAAAAAAAAATCAAAATGTTTTTGTTTTTTTTTGCTTTAAAAAAAAATCGGTCAAAATATGTAAACTGACATATTTTGACCGATTTTTTAAAAAAAGCAATACATTTTGCGCTGGTTTTTTTTTTGTGGGGGGGGGGGGGGGGGAGGGGGAGGGGGGGTACCTGAAATGTACAAGTACCAAAAAAAAAAATCAACTCAAAAATATTTTTTTTACTATTTAAAAAAAATTGGTCTGCATACTTGTTCCTCACAGGAGCCTTTTACAGGTGTGGGTGGGTGGGTGGCTGGGGATGTGGGGTGGGTGGGGGTAGAGAGAGGGGGAGAAAGATTCTTCAAGGAGCTACAGTGTAATAAGCTAGCATGGATGAGAATCAAAGTGAACTTTTTTTATGCAAAAAATTCCCTCGACTCTCTCTGGTTGCATCTACCCCCTATTGTTACAAATAGCCTTTAAATTATGAAAAAGTTGTAAATAGTCACTCAAGTGTTGCTAAAAAGTTCTGATAAAACTGTAATGTGAATGCGAATGCGACTTAAAATTGTAATTAGCATGAATCTTAATCAAACTAGAGTTATTTCGAGTAAAACACAAGAAACTACTTCAATTATCTCAGTGATTACGATTCATGTACGGCTAAAATAAAACCTTTTTTAGCCTCACACAGGAAACTGCAAACGAATAAACCAGTTCAAAAAGTATTCTGTCAATTTAATAGTTGAGGGGTGTATTAGCAATTTGATTTTCAGGGAATTTCTCGCAATTTACTCATTTTTATATCCCTCCACTCCCACTCCCACTCCCGCCAATCTTTCTAAACAGCTGATATTTGCTTATTCCCTCCAACATAATGGTGTTACTCGGGTGGGTTCAGGGCGAAAAATGTTTCACTTGGGTGAAAACTAAAATAGCCAAAAATATTCACCTATTTGGAGTTAATATTTTGTTCACATAAAATTGTAAATAAATATATAATTATGTGATTTTGGACAAAAATACTGAAGGACAATTAATACTGAATAAATGAAAAGTATTTCATCTAATGGCATGTTTGATTGCAGAGTTTAAAAAAGATGGAAACATATAAAGATGAAAAAAGAGTGGAAGAAGAGATGCATGATTTGATGATAGTATCTTTTGCTGTTCCGTTTAGAAAAACAGAAAACGTAAGAGACATCTCATCGAATCACTCATGACTCCCTTTTAAAATTTAAACAATGAGCTGTTTTCAATCTTTTCCAACTTTGTAACCCAACGCGCCCCAAGTGAAAAGTATTTCACCTGAAACCTAACGGGGCATAAAAAACATTGATAACCGACCTGGCTCTAGCGGCTTCATCAGGGGCATGATGCCTCAAAAGTACTATCACCAGCACAGCAACTACTGCATAGAAAAGCCTTGCTGTCCACTTTGGCCGTTCCTCATCATCTTTCTTAGGCCAAAAACGGAATAATTCCCTCAGTGTTGCTTCCTCCGCAAGGATGTTGGGGAAAAACCAGACACGTTTTCCAAGAACGATCCATATAGCACCGAAGATTAGGGCCCTCACTGCAGACAAAAAAGTGCATAAGATTCATAGATGAAGCAATACGTAATTGTTTCAACAACGAACTCAAGAGAGCAGCCACATAACAGGGCAGATGCGCATAACCTTTTAATGTTATTAATGCAGGTGAAATAAATTAAAAAAAAAAAAAACTATTTAGGACATTTATTATCCCTTTTTGGCTTTAAATATTTTTTATTTTTCTTGTGGGGGTGGGTGGGTGGAGTGGGGTGGGTGTGAGTGTTGGCGTGGTGGTGGGGGTGGGGGAAGGTGGTGTCCAAAGCAACTGTACAAAACACACCATAAAAGGGAATGCGTTCCTAAAGATTTAGCGAACGAGTTTTTGCTCCGGACATAGAAAACACCATGCGGAGAAAATTCCAGTGTCCTTGCTAGCGCCATACAATAGAACATGAAGTCATTTCTGGTAGCATAACGGTCCCTTTTTAACTGTGCATTCCAGCTGGTATTTTGCTTCACAAAAAATTCCATCAGTGAATAGGAGCATTCTGGATGGGATGCCTCAATGAAGAAGAGTATTCAGATGCCATTCGTGAAATCACAAATACCTTGTGTCTAATTTGAACCGCATCATATTAGTTATATGCATACGAATTAAAAGGCCCATAATTTAATTTTATGAAGGAAGATATACAGTTATCAGTCATACTTGCATCCAGGCATCCAGGCATCCAGGCATCTACTTCAAAAGAAGCATTCCATTTGCCACGCAGGCATGCACCATTCCACTAATCGCAGCGGAAGATTGAATATACACTTGCACACAAACAGAATTTCAAAGAAAAATCTCTCTCAATCATATATTACCATAATCTTCTAAATTAATATTAATGTTAAGACGAGGGAAGCAATGGCCTTATTTATAAAAGCTAATACTAATAAGAATCAAGATAAGGATAAACTAGGAATTTACCAATGATCATCCCTGAAGAAACTCTTACAATCTCTCCTAATTAAGAGCAACTTAATAAAAATCCTGATAATATAAAATAATACAAAATTGTGGTGACAATTATTGCTCAACACAAAGAGATAAGAGAAGCACAATCACCAAGCAGAATAAGGAATATAAAATGCCAATCACACAACAAAAGATGTACGTGGTTCAGCAAAGGTGCCTACGTCCACGGTGGTGCAGTCAGTATTATTTCTATATACTCCGGAGAGTGATTACAGAGAATACAGTGTGTCCTTTGTCCCGGACCTAGGGTTTATTATATACATGTCCATTTTAGAGAGTGGGGGTGTTGGACTCCCCCACGTTTTCCATCTTCTCCTAGAACCCCTCTTAATGGGAACATGGGAGAAGACTAAATCATAACCGGTTAAGACATGGGGGATCTGGATTTTGGGCCGTTACAATTGGGCTACTCGTCCAGGCCCATCATTCTAATTTCGGGTACCCACAATTGCCCCTAAGTTTGTTGGGCCGTACTTTGGGCTCAATAAATTTAAATGATTTGTCATAATGGTTCCTTTGTTCACCGTGCAACTCTTCCAAAGTTCGAGGACTGAGTTTAGGCGGTACTTGCTTCGTGGTCTGTGCATTATGATTAGCATCACTCAAAAGCTATTCAGATCAATCATTTTTCGATCGTCGCTTCAACCTTCTCAGTACTCTCCTATTTTCTGTGAGCTCTAGCATTCACGTTCTCTTCTCTCAGTCTCCATTCTTATTGCTTTGTTGTCATTTGGGCTCGTGATTCTTCATCGTTCGAGTCGAACTTTTATCTTGTAAGTCTCCTGTGCCTTCTCTTTGTATTTTCTCTTTGAATTTGTAGTTTTCTAGGGTTTCCCAATGGCAAAGATCGGTAATAGGTCAGTGTCTGAGTTTAGGAAGTTCTATAATATCACGGAGTGGGTAGAGATTGAGTGCGCCTCTCCCCCTAGAAATGTTAGAGAGATAGAAGGTGCCCATTATATCCATGTCTTGTTGCTTTCCCAAGGGGGGCTTACTTTTCCTCCCAACAATCTGTTCTTGCACTTCTTTGGTTATTTCAATATTGTTCCTGCACAGTGTTCGCCCAATGTGTGGAAGATAATTAATGGTGTTCATAGAATAAATCAGTTATATGGTACCAAGTTAGGGCTCGCCGAGGCCTGCTTTTGCTATTCTTTTTCTCGAACTAGTTCTGGTGTTCTCTATCTCAAGGCCAGGAGTCCTGACAGGGTATTGGTAGTAAACCTACCTGATTCCCATAAGGACTATTGGCAAGAGGGCTTCCTTGCTAGAAATTGGCAGTTTTCTCCCCAGTTTGAGGGATCGAGATCTGATAGTTTCTCAATTTTCTTTTATGGGGAAGAATACATAGGTAGACTTTACTTTGTCCATTCAATTTCTTTACTGATTTGTGATCTCTCTCACTTTTCCTGTTTTCTCTTCAGCGAGGTCGAAGAACTTGGAACTCGCTCTCAGCGAGGTTCGTCTTTCTGAGTTGATCAAGGCCTGGAATATCAGGGAGCCTTTAGCCGACGGCGAGCATCCCCGGTCTGCTGCTTTCTTGCTCGAGTACAAAAACGTCGGTTCCAGCTTTATAGCGAGGCCGGTAGACAGTATCCCTGAATTTGACACCTCTGAAGAGACTGTTGCTGATCCTATCCAGTTGGACGAGGAGAGCAGTTCTGAGAGTGATATTGTAGGCGGTGCTGAAGGCAATTTTGGTGAGGAGAGCTCCAGTGGTGATAGTTCTTCTGACTCAGAAGAGGCTTCTGAAGCCCGAGGCTCTTCAAGCACATCCAGCAGTTCAAGCGAGGAGATGGTTCCTCCAAGGAAAAATCTAATTCGGGACGATGATGATGATCATCATGTGCTCCTCGCTCAGAGGTCGAAGAAGCAGAAGTCCAGCTCGGGGGCTGTAGCTACTGGCTCTCGATCTTCTGCTGAGGAGCAGGAGAAGAAGAGGAAAGAAGAAGAACAAGTGAGAGAGAGAGAGAGAGAGAGAGAGAGAGAGAGAGAGAAGAGGAGAGAAAGAAGATGGAGGAGAAGAGAAGGATGGAGGAGAAAAGGAGGATAGAGAAAGAGAAAGAGGAGGAGAGGAGAAGGATGGAATCGAGGACGAAGGTTGGGCAGACCTTAGTCCCGGTGTCCGCATTGCCCGAGGGGGCCTCTGTTGCTATCTCTTCTCAGTTGGCCCCCGCGCTGCTCGAGATGGCAGTTCATCCTGCTGATCGCCAAAGGGCGCTGGGGTCTGATCAATTGGCCCTACAGGCTAGCCAGAGGCTAGCTTTGGTAAGACCCTTTCTTTCCTCCAATGCTTTATTTAGTGTTAGCTATTTCCTTCTCTTGATGTTTTTCTTTGTTTTTGCAGTTTGTGACTGACTTCGTCGTGCTCTATCGCTCTCGCGACGAGCTGATGAGTAGGAACAGCGAGCTGGAGCAGCGGAGTGCTGCCTTGAAAGTGAGGGGCACTCAACTGGAGGCTAATCTAAAGACTGCTGATGCTGCCCGAGCTTCTTCTGACCTGGCCCTCGTCAATTCCAACCGGGAGAGGGATGCGGTGGTTAAAGAGCTGATCGAGCTGAGGCAGGCCTATGATTTGGTCTGCTCGAGCAAGTTGGTCGTCGTAGAGGAGAACAAGGTAATGGCCGAGCAGCTGAAGGAGAAAGAGTCTCAGGCAGCCACCATCAAGGAGGATTCATATAACTCCGGGTGGGCTGCTGCATATAAGGACGCCGAGGTTCAGATAGGCTACATCAGCCGTCTGAACTTCAAGAAGGGCTGGAACAAGGCCCTCGAGAACCACAACGGGTCAGCAGTGAAGAGAATCTCTCCACAAGAACTCAGATATAAAACTATCTAGAGTTTTAAACTGATTCACATATATAATTGGGAATGATGATTGTGAATCAAAATAGGTTTTTGACCTAAAGAAAGTGAGAATTTTGCAACACGTTTTTAAAAATCGATTTCGCAAAAGTCTCGTCAAAATTCCGTACAAAGCAGGTATTTATAAGAAGGCACAAAATTCGAGGCGGCGACTCTCGTTCGAACGAAATCTAAGCCTCATTTGAACAAGAAAAGACTCGTTTGAACGACAGCAAGGTCGTTTGAACGAAATCCTAATCTCGTTTGAACGAGCTTCAAACGTGACAAAACAATACGCCTTCGTTAAATGTTCGATTGAAGGAACCTTCAAACGACCACTTCGGACGAGATTGCATAGTCGTTTGAACGAGATTCCCATCTCGTTTGAACGGTATGCGCATATTTTGAAAAGATTTAAATCCAAAAAAATGCATCGATTTTAAATAAAATAACTCCCAACTATAAACGTAAATAAATTCAAAATCCTAAATTATTTTATACCTTTGTATTGTAAAGATCATATTTGAGTTGGAAATGATGAAAATCGGTTCTTTGTGATGGCTCGAATCAAACGGTAGCGGGATATGCCAAAAACTAAATGTAACCTAAGCTATGAGCAAATTATGCTCTTACATAGGTGCATAGTTAGATTACATTACTATGTTGTACGCTTAGGGTGAGGTCGGGTAACTCACTCTGTAGTTTGGAACTGGGTTTATACTGGATAGCTATGTCTAGTGTACTTAGACTGTTAACTAGCTTCTACCTTAGGACAGGTGGGGTGAGATATTTTTAATGTGAGTGCGATAAAATGGCATGATACGCAAATAAGTCGCATTATAAATTGTTCCGTTAAAGTAAGCTATCTCTTGCTTATTTTGTGGGGTCTAACACACGTTATCTCCTAAAAACTGTTTTAGGAACGAGTTCAGACTTGCAATCCAACTGATTAATTTATTGGGTTTGAGACATTCAGTATTGTACAGACTCGGTATTTATTGTTTCAGTCGGAGACTATTATTATCACCTTAGTTTTCTTTATTCGCATCGTTTAATGTTCTGGATGACTTAGTTATTGTATTATCTTATTAATCGTTGATGCTGAGAATGATATAAATTAATTGACACTCAACTATCTTCGACGTATCGGAATGGCCACCTGGCACGTGAAAAATTAGGGGTATTACGCACACCAAATTTTTGCCCCCACGGTCCGGACTTTCTCTAATGTGAGTTCCACTCTGACGATCACCAACACAAAACCCCTTTCTTCCTTGTCTGCTTCTTGCTCGACAAAACAAAAGGAGAGAATAACAGCCATTGGGAATACGGAAGCCCTTCACATTCCTACTACATTCCCTTCATGTTTCTCATCCCCTTTATCAATCAAATCATCATTTTATCAATTATTCGTATAATAGATATGACATTAGAGATGTCAATTTAAGGCGCAAGGCGCACCAAGGCGCCAATGTCTCCCTAAAGCCTAGGTGCAATGCGAGGCATGCGCCTGATCGAAGTGAGGCGCACATTATACAAGACATGTAAAAATTGTATATCTATAATAACAAGATTATTTTATGATCTAAAATTTGAAATATAGCATAAATTACTATTATACAAGGTTATGAAGAGACACATAAGAGGATATATCTAATATACCATATGGAAAAAAACATATAATCAAATATCAAAATTTACTAACATTTTAATTATCAAATAATCAACAAAAGCAAAAATATTAATACATTTATAACAAATGTACTCCAATGTGTGAAAAACACAACTTATGATCAGCTTTGGTTAGTTTTTGGGTGGGAAATGGTTCAATTTTCCATATTTCATTGGAAAATATGTAATGTTTTCCTAGAAGAAATTTAACAAGGCGCGCTTTAGGCGCACCTTGGGCTGGAGGGGGCCTTGCCTGAGGTGAGGCGAGGCGAGGCGCCAATGTTGCGCCTTGGTGGGCCTGAAGTCTAGGCGCACCTTTAACAACTATGGATATCACCTCCCATTATATCAACCAAATAGTTTATTAACTAAAATAAAAGCAGGAGCTATGTAACGCAAAGGTACGTCGTAATACATGGTCAAACCTAGTGCGCAGATTAAGAGTTGTACTCCAGGCTATCATTTATTGCTGGGTAATTTTGACCGGGGTACATTGCTAATTGTTGTATTTGACTAAGGTGACTTTTTTTATTTCTTTTAGACTTGGGTTCCTCACTGAACAATCTTCAGTACCGAAAACACCCTTATTTGCTTGTTACACTTTATCTTATACCAGTAAGCAATAGGCATGCCTAACTTATTTAAGGACACTGTTTTAATGTTCAACATGGATAGATATTGTTCGACATGGCATCCACCACAATCATAGAATTCAATTGTGACTAAAGCCCGGCAGTTTGTTTCATGTACATAAGTCTCAGTGACCAAGGATGAGCCAATGAATACAAATTAGAGGGAAACTACCTCACATAGCATTGCCAATACGAAATATGTCCAATATGCATATGACAATCATATTCATCTATTTGCAAACAGATGCACGCATTCTGAAATATGTCCGATGTGCACATGTCAATCAAATTCATCTATTTGCAAACAGATGCACATATTCCAAAAGGCACAATAGAAAATGGTACCAATATCCTTGGCAAGGTAACAACATTTTATCCGTTTGGTCGGGGTGAAATATTTCAATTGGTTGAAAGAAGAAATGGTGAAAAGTTTTTTCACCTAATTGAAGTTGAGATTTTTGTTCATAAAAAAATGTAAAAACAGTAAACAGTAAACAAAATTTGTACTCAGAATATGTGAATGTTTGACCATTTTACTGATTTCCTAGGTGAAATATGTGACCCTAGGCCTCATTTGATTTGAGGTGAAATGTTTTTTACCTAGGTGATGAGTAAAATGGTAAAAAGTATTTTCACCTATTTGACGTTAATAAAATTGTTTATGAAATTATACAAAACTGTAGACACTATATTATGTTATTTAAGACATATTCCCTCCGTTCCAAATTAAGAGTCCATATTCATGTATAGATTAAGGAACCTTCAATCAATGGCCAAGATCAAAAAATGTTCACTATCGAAAAATTTGGATGGTTGATTATGTCCAAAAAAGGAAAGTGGACTATTAATTTGGGACGACCGAAAAAAGAATAGTGGACTCTTAATTTGGGACAGAGGGAGTAGTTAATAAAATTCAACTCCACAGGTGTAAAATATTTTTCACCGTTTTAGGTAGCCTTGCTGAAAAATATTTCACCACAAACCAAACCAGCCTAAATCAAATGGAGGATAAAGATAATCACAATTGACTAAAAATAAGAACAATAAGCAATAGAAGGCTTACATGAAAGAAGGCAAAGTATAAGCAGGAGAACCCCAGCACATGAGTATAGTATGAGTAGCTTGCACCGGTGTGGATATACAGGAAACAAGCAGATCGCAAGTGTCAATACAGGCCAGAAAAATGAGAGAAGTGTTTGCCACAGGGGCCTTCTTTTGACAAATGTCCATGCGAAAAACGCATCATTTTCAGAAAAAACTTGATCCTGCAAACACAGCCAACAAGAAACAGCGAACATGACATGAAATGACACATGCAATTGAAAAATTACAAGCTCTTAAATTCCTAACGGACTCGGGAAAACAATAAACATGAATTGTAATACTATTATAATCAAACATCTTACAAAGGTTAGCAGTGTCTTACAAAGGATCGCTTCTCCAAATATATATACAAGGCCCAGAGGAGTCCTTGGCCATCTTATAAATAGAAGAGCAATAATGAAACTAAATCCTAACACAAATGTACACTACTAATAAACCCCAATGGCTCCAAATTATTATCTAATTCCTTTATTACAGCCACATGCCCCAAGCGGCATAAACTCCCCTGCTTCAAAAAGCTCACAGCCTCAAGCATGTAGTGTAGACCAAAGGACAAAAGAAATGAAGTAGAAAAGAATATATCACTTTCAATAAGAAGCTAATAGTCAAGCTAAATTCCCAATATTAATATTCAATTCATTCAAAAGGTGCCCAATCAACGGGGATCACAACCTGAATTTAACCCTAATTCTAGTAAGGACCCAAATACCTAATTTAAGTATCAAAAATGACTAATAACTGAACCAAAACCCCAAAATAATCTAAATAATCCCTAACATTCTAAAGTACACTAAGTACTTCCAAAATATTAACAAATAAATTTTAAATATAGAATTCTAATATTTTCATATTGCCTCTTCTTTTGTTCCGCATCAGCGTGAATGCAGACAAAGAGAGTGTAAGCGTAGCATCTTCAACGATTGTCTGAGCCTAGGCGGTACTCTGCCACCTTGCCTAAGCCCTAGGCAGTGCTGTGACATCTTGCCTAGACCCGAATACATTGGTGGTGTATGCAATGTTATTACTACATTGATTTGCCTACTCTGTTGAATTGTTAAGTTTGTGTGGTAGTTGATTTTTTGTAATACTATAATTAAAAAAATGCTACATGGCCGTTAGGTGCCTAAGCGGCTAGACAGTCTCCCGCTCCTCACCTCGTGCTTAGCGCGTTTTTGAACATGGGTCATAGTTGTGAAACACACAAGATGGTCTCCATGTCAATGTATGTCCCAACTGAAACATCAATTATTGAGCCCTCTCATAATATTCCACCTAGCAATATTATAGAATTGTCAGACCGCACAAACGAGGGTTGTAAACAGGGACACACTCCTGCAAATGGGTTTTATGCATAAAAGATTAATACTTACTAATGTTGGGCTTCAAAGCCTTGCCCAAAAAGGGTCTTCAAACACATGGCTGATGTCAAAATTCTCCATGACGCAAATAATGTCAAATGGTAACTAAGATGAAAATATTTCTCGTCTCAACTCTCTTTCATAAGCTCTCAAAATAGGTAGAATGCCTCAAATAAGGCTACAATATGAGTATTTATAGGAGGAAGATAGCTTAGGCTCTAAGCAAAAGATCTAATTACAAATATACCCCTAATAGCCTTTACTACTCCCAACTCTAAATACTAAAACAAAAAAGAAAAATGACAATATTATAAAATCCAAAAATGACAAAATGCCCACGATCCACATCAGGGGTCTCGAACTCAAAGGAGAAGACCCTCGGTGTCGTCCTCCAAGATAGTGATAAGAGCATGTTGGGGTGCGGTTTCATCCGTCTCGTCCAAATACTCAGATCCTCTAGAAGCAAGTAGGGCACAGCAACATGGCAATGAACGCTCTGAAGCCCGGTGTCCAACCTCCCCATAATTGTAGCACTTGAAGGTCACCGGATGGAAAGATGAGGAAGGAGGGGCAGCAGTAGCGGAAGTCGCTGACGAAATGGCAGGGGTTGGAATATGGAGGAAGCCGGTGGAGCATAAGTTATAGTGGGGCACGCACGAGCCGGGGGAGCGGTCTAATGAAAGGCCTCCGCCTTCGTGGCATACTCTACCGCCTTCGCTAAGGTGATAATGTCACGCAAAGCAAGATCTCTCTGAATGTATCCCTGGAGACCATGGATGTAGCAGCTAATCCTCTGTCTCTCCAAGCCGAGCATGAGTACACAAAATTTGAAACCGTTCCGTATAAAGCAAAACAGTGGAATCATGTCTAAGAGCCTGGACACGGAGAAAGAGATCTCGCTCGTATGTAGCCGGAACAAAAGTAGAAATCATCTCTATACGCAACTCTGTCCATGACTGAATGGGTGACTGCCCCCTCAATAGTCCCGCGCTGCTCTAAATCGTGCCACCACACACTCACATAACTCTTAAATTTAATCGCCGCCAAAAGGACACAACGTCGACCACTTATACTCAAAAATGCGTTCCATAGTAGCGAGTCAGTCAATCACCGCACCCGGTTGAAGATGACCATCAAACATCGACAGATCGACAGGGATATCTCCCTGCATGCTCCTGGAAAGCATCTATAAGGCTATGCGGGCAATGGGCTCACCTCCCTGAAAGTTTATATCATCCGCGTCAATCTCATCATCGCCTAGCAAAGGGTCATCAATCGGGGCCCTACGGTGCTGCCTCCAAGGCAGTGGACGAATAGGAAATGAAGCAGGAGGTAAAACCTCAAATGGAGCTGGAGGGATACATAAGGTGGTATCGCAGTCACAAATTGAAATCACGCGCTGCCTCATGGGGCACTGATCCATCTCGTGTCCTCTCTCGTAGCAAAGAAAACAGGACCGCTCATAAATAGGCACAAAAGGGGTAACCTTTGGGCTCAAGGAGTCGAAAGGAGACATGTCCGTGCGCCAGTCCATCGGGGGAGGGGGCTCAAATCTGGGTGGGGAAAGGGGTCCATCATGATGAGGGTGATCGAGCCAATTCTACACTCACTCAAAGGAATCAACCGGGGCGAAGTGTGCCAAACGGGCATCCCAAACGGAGTGAAGGTGGGGAACGTGTCCTCGATGTCTAGGGAGAAGGGATGTGTGGAGCAAAAGGTGGGGGCGGAAGTGTGGTGAAGGAAGTACGGAGGTGGGGGTGGGGGTCAATAGAGGTGGATAGGGCTGGGGGAATGGCGGAAAAATAATGGGAGTGGCAATGTTTAAAAAGGCGAAAGGCGAGGCGAGGCGTTTTAGTCGGGGTGAGGCGAGGCGTAAGCCTCACCGAAAAGAAAAAAAAAGAGCAAAATAATATTAAAAAATATTAATAAAACTATAAAAATAAAATAACAAAGAAATATAAAATAAAACTACAAAAAAACATGTTTCTCATGTAGTTTGACATTTTTTGTTCCCTCGAGATAACTTTTTTTAAAAAAGTAACTTGACAAAATCAATTTTAACGTATTGGTGATTATACAATATGGCAATAAATTAATCAATGCAAAATCAAATTGACAAAAATCATTTTTTTAGTTTCATTCACATATAGGTTATTTTATAATATGACAATAAATTAATCAATGCAAAATCAAATTAAATCAACTTTTTTAGTTTCATTTAAATATTGGTAATTTATAATATGACAATAAATTAATCAATGCAAAATCAAATTGATATACATATTCATTTAAATATTAGTTTCATTTAAATATTTGTAGTGCTAACTTTAAGCTAAAAAAAACAGCAATTTTATTAAAAAATAGTGAATTAAAAAACAGCAATTTTATTAACAAAAAATAAAATCAAACAAATATGTCAGCGACACTATCAAGCAAAACGGTGAATTAAAAAAACTTAACAAGCAAATTTATTAAAAAAACATTGATTTTCAAGCTAAGATTAAAAAAAAAAAAAACTTTATTAATAATAAAAATAAAACATATCAACCTATAAAGTTACAAAACATATTAATCTAAGTTTAAAAACCCCCAAAAAATTAGAAAGTTAAGTTGAAAAAAAAGAAATAAGGTAAGTTATAAAAAAGCAACCTTTCTTGGTCGAAATAAAAAAGGGGTAGAAACTTATAAAACTTAAAACCATACAATAAATACAAAAAAAAAAAGTAACCGACTAGGTCGGAATGTGAATACGGGGGTAAATAACCATGTTACCTTGATTGGAAGTCAAAAGCGTGGAGGTAAATGGTCGGAAAAAGCAGGAGAACAAGTTTCAGAGCTTACGGGTTGAAAACTAAGGATTACGGTTGAGAGGTAAAAACTTTTCTTTACGTTTTGTTATTTACAGCTGAGAAAGAGGGTTATTACAAGAGGCGTACACCTTTGCGCCTCAATCGATTCCGCCTTGAGGCGGTGCGCCTCAGGCCCTTAAGGCGTAAACCTCATCTACTACCACTGAGGCTTAAGCCTCGAGGCTTTTTTTTGTCGCCTCGTCTTGAGGCCTTGTTCGCCTTTTTAAACATTGGGGAGTGGTATGACTCGTGGTGCCTCTGGAGGTGGTGACGGGGATGTGTAGAGACATGGCAAAGGTGTGAGGTAATAGGGGTGGGATTTAGGGTTTGTGAAGGCAAATTGGTGGGGAGGAGGGCTCGGGGTGATGGGAGGTGGGGAGATGGCGGTTGATAGTGAAATAAATTTGGATCGGGTGGTGAAGGAGGGGTTTTGTATGGTTGGAGGCTAGGATTTATAGTTTGTGGATGGGATTGAAAATTTGGAGGGGAAACCCTTGAAGGGTGATGCTTCGGATCTTGAGTGGGGGTTTTGTGAAATGGGTTGGGATTTGGGTTCAAGATTTGGGTGGTTGGGTTTGGAGAAGGATCCGTGCGCCCCGGGAGGAGAGATTCACAGCCCCGACCCAAGGGCGGTACTATCATGGTCGGCCGACCTCTGTCGGCTCTGTAATGCAGGTCGTCAGGCAGCCCCTGGATCAAAGGTTATTTCGATCAAAACCGGTTGGGTTTGAATCGCTGTGGAGTGTAGTCGGGCTTTAGTGGCGTTGGCGGGGCCTGATTGATTTCCGATCGCTCGGGTGGGAGTCCGGCCAGTGAGGTGGTGTGCGGCATCTATTCTGGTAGATCCGCCTAGTCTTTCCCTAGATCCGCCCACCACAAGGTGAACCTGAATGCCAATTGGACTCGGGTGGGTGCCTTGTGGGTAACCACCACTAGAACCGCCTCTGGCCACCGTTGGATTAGTGATTATAGGGTTAGGGTTTGGTGGGGCAATCTTTTTTTGTGGTAAAGGGGTGAAATGAGTAGAAGTAGTGCTATGGGGACTAGAGTTTTGAGTGGGGGTGGGAGCGATGTGAGAGCGGCTCAGGTGGAATCCGGTGGTGGAAGGCGGGCGTCAAGAGTGTCCATCCGGTCCACGATACAAATCAATACCTCTTCAAATCGGTCGTTGCGAGCCTCCACAGGGGCGTATCTTCTCTTAGGACCCATTTGTCATTAGTAACGATTTTTTTGTGTTTTTCTACAACAAAAACGGTGGAGCCAACGTAGCTCTGATATCAATTAACGCAAAAAAGTCAAATGAGAACTAAGTTGAAATATCTCTCGTCTCAACTCTCTTTCATAAACTCTCAAAATAGGTAGAATGCCTCAAATGAGACTACAATGAGTATTTATAGGCGAGAGGGTAGCTTAGGCTCTAGGCAAAAGATCAAATTATAAATATACCCCTAAGAGTCTTTACTAATCTCACCTCTAAATACTAAAGTAAAAAGAAAATACAACGACAAAACAAAAATAAAAGAAAAATGACAAAATACTACTAACCCAAAAATGCCCACGATCCACATCACTCCATGCCCTTAATATTGGTAAGAGTAACCTCATTCTCTAAACCAAAGATGTCAAAAAAGTATCCGAAAACGAAAGTGTCAAAACTTCTAAATTTAATGGAGGAAACTTCATTTTTTGTGCAAAAAAATTATTGGTTACAGAATAACACGTACTTACCTTTGAACTTGATTCAACGAAACAGCAACGAAATAGGATTACGGAATAGGTTTTGGCAACGAAATAGGGTTACGAGAAGAGGTTTTGGGTTTTTCGTTTTATTTGTTTTTGTTTTGTAAGTTTTAAAGTTTAAAAAAATAACACGTACGCTGCAATAGGTTAAAAAAAAAACCTTTTTTTTAATCGTTAAAGCTACCGATTCACGATTCTGAATCGTATCGTCCGATTCGGTCTCGAATCGCCCGATTCTTTAGGCATTTCCGATTCTAAGGCAGATTCGTATCGTTTTGGTATGGAATCAAATCGAATCGTCCGATTCGAATCGCGAATCGGACGATTTTCGAATCGGACAATTTTGACAACAATGGCCCTAAATAATAGAGCTCCAAATATATAAGAAATGCCTAGAGGAGTTCATGGCCACTAAAAAATCTAACAAATAGAAGCATAGATTAATAAGATATTTATTTAATCCCAACATTTATATATTACTAATCTCTATACTCTAGAAAACATTCTCTCCATTATATCCACACGCCCTCCCA
Organism: Sambucus nigra; assembly: GCA_949130495.1. Taxonomy (NCBI): domain Eukaryota; kingdom Viridiplantae; phylum Streptophyta; class Magnoliopsida; order Dipsacales; family Adoxaceae; genus Sambucus; species Sambucus nigra. Next base: position 98,447,115 of record OX422217.1, read on the forward strand.
CACCACCGCATCAAAATACGCAAGCAATACCAAATCCAAAAGAAACTAAAGTCAGCCATAATTAAACACTCAATTGAATATAGCAACAAAGTGATTTCGGGATGTGAGAGCACTAAAGTGGAGTGCAAATAGTACACCCAGATATTCTAGAATCTTCTATTGCATATCAATAAGTTTTGTTTATAAAAAAAATAAAAATAAAAAACTACAGCCTAATAAATAAAGTTGTGCCATTAGCACTTAACATTTGTACTTTTCATTCCACAAGTATGACGAAAGCCCTTCACAAAGGGTCGCAAAAAGTGATTTTGGAGTGAAAGAATACTAGATGGAATGCAAATAAGTACACCCTAATAATATCAATAACAAGTTTTTTCTAGAGATAAGTCTAGCTAAGGAAGTACCCAGGTATATAACCTAATTTTCTGGTAAATCATAACAGTAAGTTGTGATTCGATATTGACCAGAGAAAGAGAGAGAGACTACATTTTGTTTAGGTATTACCCAATAATTTCACCCTTCACAACTTCACTGGTAAATTTAAACCTCAATGTATCAGCAAAGTCCGAATCGCAGCAAAAATTCATTATAGTATATGAGTACGTCCTCTCTAACAGAAAATCAAAGCCTTTTCTTAATCCTATTACAGAATCTAGAATACCTAACCATAAACATACATCCAAACAGCCATGAGATTCTAAATACTTAGCGTGTGGATCAAACCACTCTAAATTCGTTGGGATTTTAAAGTATCCTAAATTGTCACATTTCTTTCCGTTCACTAAACTGACAATAGCAAGGGAAGTTGGGGTGGAGGAAGGGGGTAAGTAAAAAGGAGAAGGGAAAAAGACATCCCAATGCTTCTTCTCCTGCTGCTATTGTGGAGAACTTAATGGGCCTCCTCTTCAAGTCTTTTACTGATTCTTCATTCACTGAATGAGAGACTGACGAGTCGAAACATGTCATACCTGGACATACAAGAGATGGGTCACTGACTCGCTGTCCGTCATTGAGAACTACAGACTATGAAGCACGGACACGTAATACATGTTTCGACACGCGATACGCGACACGTGATTGGTCCAAAAATTAGGATACGACACGCTACGATACGTAATATCTATTATATATTTAAATATATATATTAATGAAACAACAGATTTTTACATTATTAGAGCATTCTTAACATGAAATTAAAAAAACGGACCATACAAAACAAATTTTAAACACACTTTGACATTAAGAATCATAAATAAAGCAGAATCACCATCACATGTCGGAGCGTGTCGCGTGTCCGACCTAAGTCAAAGTTGACTCGTGGCTTCCGGGAGAGTGTCCGTGTTTCATAGTGTCCGGCACGACATGCTGCTTTCTGAGAAGTGTCCGTGCTTCCTAGCCTACAGACAAGCAGTTGGGTCCACCGGATTTGGTGTCGCTTACATGATTGGAATGTGGAGTTATAACTATCCTTGTTACAGAACTTTTATGGTAGTTATGTACAGAGGGAGAGGGAAAGGGAGCAGAGGTACACAAGTATCCGGTTTTGCTGCTCACATTATTGTTAAAGGCGAGCTTAAGCGCGCGCCTAGGCTCGAGGCTCACCTAGAAGCAACATTGGTGCCTCTTCTCACCTCAGGTAAGGCTCTACAACAAGACGCGCGTGGCGCGCCTGATACGCCAGGCTCCAGGCAGGCACAGGAGCGCCTCATTGAAGTTTGTTGGAAAATATCTCTAATACAAGAATGGATCATTTCGTGACAAGTCGTTGAGTACAAATAAAACTATCTTTCTCATTAGTTACTTAAGTATATGAAACAAACAAACATAACAAACTCCACAATGTTAATTTTGAACAATTTATACGTTGATTTTAATTTTAATTTTCACATTAGAGTACAATTGTCCTAAATATATGAATATCTTTTGCTTTATCGATTATTGGATAATTATACTGTTATATAAATTTTGATATTTAAATATATAATTTTTTTATATGGTAGTATAAGATCTATCTTCTTATGTGTCTCTTTATATCCATGTATAATGGTGATTTATGCTATATAGTTTAAATTTTAGATCATAAAATAATATTATTATTACAGATATACAACTTTTGAATAATATATAGACTTTGCGCCTCATTTTAGTCAGGCGTGCGCCTCACCATGTGCCTTGCGCTTTAGCTCTTGGGAGACATTGACATCTTGGTGCGCCTATGGATACAAGTGTGAAATGAAATAAAATTATCCTATCCCATGTTTGATGTCGGCTTGGATAAGAATTAAAATCGGATAATTATCCCGAGTGAGCTTCTTATACAACGAAACAGTGGGATAAAACAATCCCACCCTTTAGGTGATATCAAATTATCCCATCACAGGCCATCAAATAAAGATACAGTAATGCCCTTTTAAAAGACGAAACTCCCAGTTGACTGAGTGTTTTGCAACTGGTGTGTGTTTTTGCAACTATGACAACGAATGATGATTTACTTTTAAGAAAATTTGGTAATCTATAGACATGTACAGGAATATGGATATTTAATAAATATATGGATCAGGTGGCGCAAATCATCTGTGGATTTGTTGATTTACCACCTGATGAAAAACCTGTGGATAAATTCAGAAAATGTTATATTCCCCCTTCGCTCCCACAAATTTTTTTTGAATACACACCTCTATAAGATTTCTCAAAACAATCCACGACCTCTAAAAAAAGTTTCCAAAGCAATCCACTTGTGGATCATTTTGGACAAAGTGATTTTCCTGCAAGTGGTCCTTGCTGGAGGCACTTGTAGGAAAATATGCAAGATTGTCCAAACCGATCCTTATTGTCAATCGTTTTGAAAAATCTTTTAAAAGAGGGGTTTTTTGGTTAGAAATATTGTAGAAGGATCATCTGACATTAGCCTATATATATGTACAGATTACAGTCACAACAACACGCATACACACATAATACATAGATATATATACAGTTGAGAGGTTTTATATTCATGATAGTTTATTTTGTTCTGCTAAGAATTTAGATGATTCAATGATTGTTATTTAGATATTTGGATATTTTCAACTTTCATCTTTGAGTAAAATATGCATGACTGTTAATGTAGCCAATTTAACTTAGCTTTTTACTTATTTTGCATAAATATTATCTTTTTATTTTTTTTTATCCCAAGTTATTCCATATTTGTAGTTATATTCTCAAACATAAATAAGTATGATATTTTTTGGTAAAGAAAATTATATTGTCGTAGTTGAGATTAGTAAATACATAATAAGGATAGTTTTGAAAAACTAGACACACATATATCCTGCCCATTCCGAACGGGATCCAGCTCCTCTATCGTTATGGTATAACTCTAGAGGGCAGAGTGATCCAGCTCCTCTAAATACATTTTAAGTGTAGATTCTTTTCATGGTGGGGTTTAATCATAACATTTGATATTCAAATGGAGGGTTGTAATTTAACTCTACCCTCTAGAGTAATTTCACAACTCTAGAGGAGCCCAATCCTTCCAAACGCAGGATTGGATTAATCCAATCCAGTCTTCTAATCCGGTACTGCTCTAAACGCAGTACTGGAACAAGGCTTATCCCGTTTATTCTTACTATCCTATCCAATCCAACCCTCGTCGGGGCCTTAGTAAAACAGCAATAAATCAAAGAGACCCACTAAAATCTAGACATATTGGATATCATTTAAAAAAAAAAAAAAACTGACATATAAAAAGAACTCACAGGGAATATCTCTAAATGCGCTGGCCAAGTAGATAATTTTCTCTTCCCAGGCCGTACAGTTTTCACCACACGATCACATCGCACTAAAAGGTTCTTTCTCAATAGGACATTGGCAAGATCGTCTACTTCTAGATTCCTATCTGTGTCTAGTATGTCTTTGAGCTCTGAATGATTCCTCAAAAAACTAACGAAATCTTTTCCTCTAAAATATTCGACTCGCGTCTCCTGTAAAACTGCCCATCTTGATACCAAATCTTTATGATCCCTTACCTTCTCAGCAAACAACTGAAAGACATCCTTCTTAGTAGCTTGTTTCTGAAATATAAAAATCATAAAGAAATCATATAAAGATCAGTCAGAATACAAATATAACACAAGACAAATAATTTGATTAACTACGACCAGAAAGGACCAGTCAGCATTAAATAGTTTTAACAAAAACAGATCAGATCAAGAATACGCAGAAGGTATGAGGGAGAAAACAGACAGCATTACAGGAATAAGGGTCCGTTTGATTGACGTTGGGCAAAAGTGTTGGTATGGCAAAATTTACCCTGGCAAGGCAAATTTTGCTGTGGCAAAGATGATTTTGTACTATTTGCACGCTGGCAAAAACTATATTTGCCATTTTTTGTGTTTGATATGCATAGTTTGCCTAGTGAAAGACACTTATTTGCCTACTCATGTTGTTTGATAGCCAAAATTTATCTTGGTAAATACAAACTTTGCCCATATAATGTGGGCAAATTCTTGTCATTTTTACCCATTTACATAATAACCAATAAAAAAATTTGGACTACTTGTATATTAAAAAATATTTGATGGACTTATAACAATAAAAAAACACATTTAACATAACTTTATAACTTCCAGCTTTTTAAGTTAAAAGCTAAATCTAGCAATAAAAAAAACTGTTATCTTGAAAAATTATAAAAAAACCTGTTTTTAAGTTGATAAAAAAAACTGCTTTTAGTTAAATCTAGCAATTTAGAAAAAAATGTCCAGCTTTTTTTTCTTAATTAAAATAACTTCCAGTTTTAAAAAAAAAATGAAAACAGTTTCTTTATACCCGTTTTACAAGGTCCAACTTTTTGTTTATAATGTACCAACTTTTTTTTTACAACGTCCAACTTTTTTTTTACAACGTCCAACTTTTTATAACTTTTTTACAACGTTCAACTTTTTTACAACATCCAATAAAAGAATATTTATTTTTATTTAAAAAAAAGATAACTGACACGTTTCTTTTATCTTTTTACAAAACAGATTTTTGTACCGCTTTAAAAAAAACATTATAAAGAATGTTAAACTTTTTATCTAAAACAAAAGTAACGTCCCATTTTTTTTTTTAAATAACGAAAATAGTTTTAATAAAAACGATGAAAACAGTTTTATAACGAAAACAATTTTATAAACAGTTTAAAAACATTGTATTTTGTTATAAAAAAATAAACGTTTTAGAAAATCTTATTTTATAAAAATGTCCACTCCGTTCTAATGAAATATACATTTTTTTTAATACAAAATATCAGTTTTTTATTTACAGCTTTTTTATGAAATAATATTCAGTTTTAGGCAAATGCCATGGCAAATATTTTCCACCAAATGAGCAAAGCAAATTTTCTCCACAATTTTAGGTAAATAGAGGTCACGTGACCTTTTTTGGGCAAAATTAACACTACTAAAGTGTGTAAAAAAGTGGAGAAATCCCATTTGCCATGGCAAATTGTGTGTGTATCAAACGGACCCCAAGTGATATAAAAAATTAAAAATTAAAAAACAATAATAAAAATAAGAACAAGAACAAAAGGTGGGTGGAGCTGCATCTGAAAGTATTTAGTGTAAGTTGCAAAAAAATCTCCGTTTTGCATAGTTAGAAGCTATGAAGCACGGACTCGACACGCAATACATATACTATATAGGATACGACACGCTAGGATACGTATAATATATAATATATATTTAAATATATATAAAAGAAATACAACAATTTTTTTCCATAAAATACATTACTAGAGCATTTAACATAATAAAATTAAGAAAATGGGCCATACAAAACAATATTCAAACATACTTTAACATTAAAAATCATAAATAAAACATAATCACCATCACATTAGTTGCATTTAACATTCAAACACACTTTTTTTTTTTTTTTTTTATTTATTTAATTTTTTGTTGTTTCTAATCTTATTTTTTTTGTTGTAGTTGCATTAAATAAAGAGGGAGAAACGGCAAAGAAAAAAAAGCAAAGAAAAGAGAAAGAAAAACAGCAAAGAATGAAGAGGAAATAGCAAAAAAAAAAAAACAAGGACTAGCAAGTCGGGAGCGTGTTGGACTAAAAAAAAAAGAGGACACTCTGGGACTCGCATGCCCGACACGTGTCAAACAAGATTCGTCGCCTCCGTGAAAGTGTCGGTGCTTCATATTGGAAGTTTATTTTTTTATTTTTTTGCAAAAAAAAAACATAATACAGGGGGATTTTTCGCACTTTACCCAGCATGATGTTGCCTTCCATTGTACAACCATTTCGTCTTCCATGAGCAATGCAAGAAAATAAGAGATCCATTTCATCTATTGACTAATACAGAATGAACAAAAAATCCAGCACAATACACATTCACACTTGTTCAAGCCAAGAAAATCTATAGCTCCCCTTTGGGCTGGGGAGAGAAACTACTTGAGCTAAGTAACGAACAGCTGGCAGTGGTCTTATGAGAATAAAGGAGACTAAGATGAGATACCACATTGGAGAAAAAGCTCACGAACTTTATTAGCTCATAATTCAAATCGCCTCAACTATAAAATTTAACTAAAAATAAATATGGAAAGTGGCAATATATAAAAAAATAATAAAATCCTAAACTACCATAATGACCATCATAGTTTAAGTTTACATATAAATATATAAAAAAATAAGGGTGATTAGGCTTAGGACCCTTGATAATAGTCGAACTTAAATGCTGATACTACCATAATAGACTTTCGTACTTTTCGTCACTAAATGTCACCTTCAATAGCAAAATTTCACCTTCAACGGCAAAAAATGTACCAAATAGGTATTTAAGTCTAAAAACTATTATGATAGTACTAAGTCCAATTTCAACCATTAGCAAAGTACCTAAATCAAAATAAATAATTATATGTGAGCTTCCAATCATCTTCATGTTTTTTTGGTGAATCAGATTTGGGGGGCTTCTTCCTTACAACTAGAGAGAGAGAGAGGGGGGGGGGAATACAATGGAATTCCAAACGCAATGGAATTTGTACAAGAATCATGAGTTAACTGGACGAAGAGTTAGACTTATTATTTGACTCTTGACTTGCCGTCTTAGACTGAGTTTTAAAACAGTAAGAGCGTCTTCAATGGCTGTGTATAATTTTAGAAATATAGTTTATATGCTATATCTAAAGCGAGTTTACATAAATTCGCTCTATGTGTCCATGGTTTATTTTTGTAGTTATTTTGTGGAAAATAAATGTGGATGGTTGTTATAAAAAACAAGGGTAAAGTGGGTGAATGTCACCAAAAAAAAATTATAAATTATATATTTCATATGAATTTTGTTTGATAGATCTCGACAAATGCTATCTAAAAGTACTGATTATATTAATATATAGATATGTATGTATGTGTCAAATTAAAGTTGTGGTTTGTCAAAGTTCGAGTAAAAATGGTGGAAAGAAAAATTTGATGAGGCAGTGTAACGTAGATGTGTATATTGTACACCTAATTTGATATTGTTGAGTTGTCAAACGCTTGTGTACATGTTTATGTTGTGTTTGGAAAATTTTGAGGGGCAGCTGCTCCGTGGCCCCAAATTAAATCCGTACTTGATTTGGTATGCTTATTGCTGCTAGGAGATACCATGCCAACAAGCAGAACAGATAAAAATTGGCTGAGTATAACTATATCAATTCAAGAAATATTTTAGACCTTGGGGTAAAAAAATATAGATATGTTCATAATGATGCACCGCAATATGTATGAGTACCCTTAAGTTACCAGACAGTTAAAAAAATCCAACCGAATAATGATGGAAATCGTCAAATGAACAGGGAGAAAACGTAGTGGACTAGGCCACCAAAAAAATTTAAAAATGGAACAAATGAAAGCCAAGACTTCATCATCTCTAGGAAAGTAAACCGGACTGTAAGGTTATCGAGGATATATTTTTTTTTAAAAATACGAGTGCGGAAAAAGAAGATTAACCCACGGACTAGATGGTGGAATTCAAAGGGAGAGAAATTAGCATTATAAAAAGTTAAAATATTATAAGAAGCAACATAAAAACGTTGAAGATGAGATTAACATAATGTTGAGTAAAATGGTTACTTTCCAAAAGGTAGGTAGAGGGCCCAAACTAAAGAAAGTTGGTGTTGGAATTAAGAAGTCCAAAATATAGTAAAACCAAAAGGCCGCGATTAAAAATGGCAAAGAACTAGAAATGAAGAAAATTTTGAAAGATATAAATATGTTACAAAAGAAATTAAGAAATGCTAAGTTTAAAGCATAGGATGATCTTTATACAAAAATAAGGGGAAAAAACATTTATACGTATACATAAAAATAGCAAGACAAAAGATTTTTAAAATGTTAAACGTATTACAAAAAGGTAATGGAAAAGTTCGAGGTAAAGAAGGATCTTCACATGGATTTCAAGAATTTAGAGAAGGCGTACGATAGAGCCTAAAGATAATATGTCAGTTATTAAATAAATATGAGAAGTTGGTAGGTTTATTGATGTCATCAGAGGGATATGTATGATGGAGCCATGACTATAATAGGAAGAATTGTGAGAGAAAATAGTGACTTTTCAATTAGTGTAGATGTAGGTTCACCTCTAAGCTCTTCTCTTTTTGCTATTGTAGATGAATTGATTGGAATAATACAATATGAGGTGTCGTAGTATATGTTCTTTATACATAATATTAAACTAAGATATAGATTAATGCTAGAATGAAAGTGTGGAGAGAAACCGGTGGGAGAGGTTAAAAAACGTATGGCTAAAAGTCAAAATATGGGGTCGTAAGAGCACTTAAACGAAGATGTAGTGAACGGACTTGAAGATCAAGAAATACCTATAAGTGATACTTTTCGCTTTTTAAACTCTATCACCTAGTAAGTATGCAATCTATAATAGGGTTAAGTGGAGAAGTGTTATTAGCGGATTATGTTATAAGCCTATGCGCGTCAAGTTAAAGGGCAAGTTTTATAAGATGGCCATATATGACAATGTTGGGCAACCACGAAGCAACATGTCCCAAAACCAAGTAGGGTGGAAATGCGGATGTTCACATAAATGTGTGGTAAAATTCGAAAAGATAAAGACAAAATAAACCTATATTAGTAAAACTGTAAAAGTAGCTCCCTTATAGGATAAATTGAGAGAAAAATGTCTTTGATGCCTTTTACACATTTAAAGTAAACCAACAAGTGTCCGATAAGGAAGAGTGATTTGATTCATATTGATTAAAGATAATAGTAGACGGAAAAGTAGGCGTAAATTAACTTTGTGGGAAATTATTAAGGACATGATATCACGTGTGTCGTTATTAACGAAACGTAACCGACCCCAAGCAATACAGAAAAGGATTGGTTGAGTTGAGTATTTAAAAATTGTGATCTATCTTCCACCCTTTGACAACTTTTGAAGATTTTTTACTGAATTCTAGATTAAAATACACGAATCCTTGTTATTCAACTAAACAAAACTAGTTACAAAAGATTATGTATACCAAGAGCCCTTTTACTTTCCTAACTTCCAGACTTCCTCCTAAAGCATAAAGCCTAGCAACCCATGTCATTTTCCAAAATACTGGCAATTCTATGGTCCAAGACTTTTTGTCCTTTGATATTAGTTTACGGAACGAGTTGGTGGTGTTAATACCTTTAACCTTAGCCTTGTGGTTCCAAAAAAAAAACAGGAATTGTAAATTATATGAATAACCATCAGGATGCAGGTGTGGAGAAATTTAAAATGATATAGATAGATGGTGGTAAGGGTAACAAACCCTAGGAGGAGTGTCGGTGTTGGATTCTCTGTTGGTACCGTTTTGTATGGATCCGGAAGATCTTCGGACTCTCTTCTTCTCTGCTCCTCCTGGTTTCTTCATCTCTTACTCTTTGATCCCAAACTCTCCCTGCCCGATCCAATTTCGGGACGGATCCTGCTTTTTCTTCTTACCCGTGGCCGCTCGTGTGTGTGTGTGTGTACAATTCTAATTACACCCCACCCCTTAATCAAATTTTCACAACTAACTGCAAACTGTGTTTCGGAGTTGGGCCCGTATTTTTATTCATTTCTTTTTTTTTAAGAATTAACTGTGTAAATTATTTAATTTTATAAATTGATTAATTTAGATAGAATTTATCAGGATTAAATATCAAAAAGTTTTTCAAATATTTTTTAATATATATGCAGTTCAAGCCTTTTATTTTGTACCAAAAAGTTCCTTATTCTCTTATCTTTAAAGGACCGCGCTAGCGGCATGGTAAAGTCTTTTTGCCATGGTAAAGGACTTTTTGGTGCAAAATAAAAAGGTTTGGACTAAATGTGTATTAAAAAAAGGTCGAGGGACTATTTGGTATATGCCCCCAATTTATTATCAATATATGTATTTTAAATGGGTTATATACATACGCTCGAACTCTTTAATATACCTATTTTTTAAAAATAATAAATTTATACATATATATATATATATATATACATTAACCAAACTTTGTATACATGATCTCCATAATAAGAAAATCATTTTTAAAAAATTCAAGCAAAAATACAACTTGAAAGTGGATGATTTGTAATCATCATCTCACCCTCTTGCAAGTTGTATTTTTTGGATGAATTTTTTTGTAAATGATCTCCTCATTATAGAGATCATGTATACCAATTTTGGTTGAAAGATAATTTTTTTATTAATTTAAAAAAAAAGATATGTTCATAGTTATATTGTTAGGAGTTATGTTGTAAAGTCTCACCATGTGTGTTTGTATATATATCTATATAATAAAGTATAAAACTTATGTATGTCATAAGATTAAAAGATGGTGTCATCTAGATAAGTTTTTCTTGCACTACTAATTTTACCCTTCAAATATTTAGGGTCCCCCTCTTTTTTTTACTTAACAAATTTACACTTCAATTCAAAATTGGGGCTACTTTTGGTCAAAACAAGAATTTTTCTACTTCTCTCTCGCTCACACCAACATCAAATTTTAGTCATTCTCCATGATGATACGCAAGTATTGCGTATTTCATCCTCTGAACCGACGCATTTTAGCCCCTTCGGGTATCTTGTTCCGTATATTTATGCTCGTTAACCAGACAACCTCGGATTTCTACGTTAACATGTTTTGCAAAGGTTAATTGAGCTTTTAGAGGTATTTGGATGCTAAGTGTGAAGTTCGGACGCATTTCGTTCGATTTTCGTACATTCAAGGGGATTTTAGTCTTTTCACAGCTTGGGCATCTGGCCCAACATCTACACGGAAGTTATAGCCCTCCTCGCAAACTTCGCGTAGCCGCAAACGGTGCACGATTTCGATTCAGAACGAAGAAGTTACGGGATTTTTAGCGGAAGGAAAAACAATGAAACCAAAATAGGAGGAGAAGAGGAGGAAAAGGAATGCAGCAGGCTGCCTTGGCTGACACCTGCTTGATCGATCGATCGATCAAAAGGATCGATCCATCGATCCTTCAGATTTTTGTCCCAATTTCAACCATCGATCGATCGACCAAAGGGGTCGATCGATCGATCCCTTGTTTTCTGCAGATATTTTCCTTTTATTTTCTTTCTTCTTTTCTTTTATTCCAACTTACTATAAATACAATTTTGTTGTAAATATCATATATAAAAGGTTTAGGATAGATTTTAGCTTAGAATAGCTTAGGGTTTGAGATTTTTGGAGAGTTCTTCTTCAATTGTTCTTGGTTTGACACCCCATTTGGGTTGAATGTTGCACTATTCATCATCATCTCCATTAATATAGTGTGTATTTCCTTATTTCTTGCTTTGATAATTATATTTACATGCTTTGTTAATTAGTTTACATGCTTTGATTTACTTGCTTTGTAGTGTAACTTTACCGCGTTTATTTACCGCATTTTTAATATGTTTTCTAGCTAATTTAAATTAGGTTATATTTGAATGGAACTCACTCGAGTTGATGCGTTGCTTTGCTTTAGTGATGGTGTTTACGGGTCTATTTCGGGTGCGTTGTCCTAGTTATTGTGCCTAGGAGATTTGACGGGGCATATCATGTATGTTCCATGCTTACGACCTTTCGTGCACAATTTTCGGGGTATTTGTTAATGCCAAAATCTTATTAGGCTTTTATGCGGATTTAGGGGCGTGACAACCCTTGATTCAATTAATTGTCGAAACAAGACGCATTCTAATAACTCGTCGACCCATGTATCCATTTTATACAAATTAACTCGGGTGAGGGATATTCGATGCAACCTATAGTTTTATCGCTTTGTTAATCTAGTTCCAATACACTTGCCTAGATTAATATTTCCCTTTTATGCATCTTTTCCTTTTAGTTTGTAATTTATCTTTTACACTTTTATTTCTGAAATATTAAATCATATAAATTCTAGCATCTCGTCCCTGTGGATTTTCGATACCCGACTTACCGTTGTGCTTGCCTCGCAAGTGTAGTCGTAACTTAGGTTTTTGTATTGAGGTGGTGAACATAAAACAACGATCAGCGTTTGACACGCGCTACTTTTCGCCCTCGATCAAAATGGCATCGTTGCCGAGGACTTGTTTGTTTAGACTTTATTTGATTTAGTATTTCGCATTATTTTCTTTCTATTTGTATTATTTGTTAACCTTTTTGCAGGACTTTCACATTTGAGCACTTAAAAACGCTTGAATTTTTCCCACGCGCACTTACTTTGTGGAATCCGCCATTTCGAGCCATTTTTGGGGTAAGCATGTCTTATTCTAATTCTTTCGGTAATCATTGTCATAATTCTCAAAATGCTCGTAATCCTATGACTTTCGGTTAATACTTAGAATCCCAAAGTATTGCAAATTCAAATATGACTTTGGGCGAGTATAACGAAAGTCAAAATTTGGGTTATTAGAATTTTGATGATGATGATAATGATTTTGGGCCTTTACCTCCTTATAATAGAAATTTTGAAACGAATTGCAATAGTTTTCAAAATTCCTACAATAATGAGTTTTCGTTTAAGTCCGATGGTAATTTTCAAAGTCCCCATTCTCATGTATCCGCACCTCGACCTATGACATTCGGTGAGGGCTTGCGTATGTATGGAAATGAGAAAATTGAAAATCGTTATCGGGAAGAAAATCATTCGTGGGAACATGACTTGGATTTATTATTTGAGTCCGACGACGATTTTGCTTCCGAGACTTTCGAAGTCGAATAATGTTTTGAACCAAATGAGGTACTTTTACCTACTTTGGAACAAACCATTCTAGACTTTGCCCATTGCATAATAGATATTGAAAGTGAGGATGAAAATGACGTAATATCTATTTGCAATGAAATGATTTCTTCTTTTACCCCCAAAGAAGAACATTTAATTGAAAATGATATTATTTCATTCGAAACTCAATCTTCGTGCGATGATGATTCATCTCATGAGTTTGAATTTATTTCATCCCCATTTTCATTCTCTATTATCACACCATCACAAGTACCCGATGATTCGGTTTCAATCTTTAATGTTTTAAACATTTTCGCCGATGAGGGGTACTTGCTCGAGTCACCTTCCACGATCGCATCTTTGCCTTTGTGTGCGCCGCCTCCCATTCCAATTTCAAAATCCTTGAGAGGATATTCGGCTTTTCTCGGTCCCCACATGTTTTTGTCACCCGTTCAATTCAAACCCCCCATCGTCCCTCTAAAACTTTTAATTGGCGATGGTTCATTTCTTACGCCTTACACATGCCTTCCGTTGTTCAAACGAAATTCTTATTTTTCGGAAGGCATGCTTGTGTGTGAGGGTACACCGATTATCCTCCAAAGTCAAATTGTTTTCACGGTGGACCCTCAATTATTTAGACTTCTAATGTATAGTTAGTGTGAAGCCTAAATAGTAGGTTGTATATAGTTAGCTTTTATTCTTTTTTATCTTTTTCTTTCTTTTAGTTTAGTATTGTAAGTAGTTAACTTTTTGTTATTTGTTTTCGTTATGCCCGGTACTAACTTGTTTTGTAGATTCTGTGGACTTATTTTTATGGGGATCGCTCCACTTTTGGGTAATATCATTATTTTCCTTTCTTTGACTTGGTTCTTAATTCACATTGAGGACAATGTAAAGTTTTAAGTTAGCGGGTGTGGGATATTCTATCCATTTCTTTATTTAGTCCATGTTTTTGCTCACATGTTAGTTACTTAGTATGCTTTTCTTAGAAAAATTAAAATTTTCAAAAAGATTTTCTTTCTTTTTTCTCCTTTTTTGGGCATTTTGCCTTTGTTTCCGATGATAAATTTCAATAATTGTCCGATCCAATAGACAACCCAATGATGTTTGTTCTCTAATTTAGAAATCATTAGACTTTAGTCTCACTTATTGATATTATGAATAATTTCATTAATTAAACTTTAATCCCATGAGCACATGCACTTTTATTGCCCTATTGATTTGGTTTAAGATTTTTATAACTCGGTAATCTTTTATTGCATTGTATATACTTACACCGAGTAAGCTTTGTACCTATCGTCGTTTGTGAGTGTATACACTATTCTTTTCTCATTGAAAACGTTGAGTTCGTCGGTAATCTCACTATTCTTTCATTTGATCGTTCATTAATTGAGTTCATACTTAAAATGTGTTACTTGATCATGATTTTCGTATATTGTTTTGACTCGAGAATTGCGTAAACTTTGTGAAATGATCATAGGCCATCTTTGTTATATCACCCATATTAACCTTGACCTCACCCTTATATGTTTACCCTCGTCAACCCCTTTAAGCCTAAATATTAGCATTTCGTTTCATAACCTCAATCCCATAACCAACTCTAAATTGGAGTTTTATACCATACATACACCTTCCGCACCTTTATTTGAAATGTAACTTGGGATTGGATGATGTGGTTATGTCGGTTGCAATTTAGGCATGTGAGAGTGTGATAAGTAAAGAAAATATGTGAAAAAGATATGAAAAAGAGAAAGCAAAAAGAAAAAGAAAACAAAAGAAAAAAATGAGAAAAAGAAGAAAAGAAAAGAAAGAGAAAGTTGTATATTGTGTATATAGTTCGATAAGCTTTGATTACTCTCCCCGATGATATATCTAATGCCTTTTTGGAACTCGCTTTCCAATTTTAATATTGCCCGCATTTTTCATTATTTCGAGTTTTCATTCCGAACACTTTGAATCCGTACATACATTCCTTCATTTCGTACCCTAGCCTAACCTACATTACAACCCTATTAAAGTCCTATGTGATCTTAGGTTGATGTAATTCAAAAGTTATAATAGTTTTGATAATCTGTGAAAATGCATTTCACCTCCTTTAATGTGCGGTATCTTTCATTCAGATTACAGTTTTTCATTTTATATATAGCATTCTTCATTTGTGACATATGTGCGGCCTAGTTTCCATTTACATTTACTCTTTATGCCTGCATGTTTCGTGTGTTACCTCCCTATTTCGAGTGATTTTGCTTGATGAGTGTAATGCCCGTGAGGATTAAATATATGCCTGCTTTATTTAGTATCCGGTTTATTTAAGTTTTTGCCAAATCACACTTTGCATGTGCTCGCTCCCCCTCCCACATTTTAAGGTTTCAATTCTATGAGGTGCATTCTATAATGTTAATGATTTTGACTTTTGTTTGAATTCGTTCAATGTGCTAATAATGCGTATGAAATCCTTTTCGCTACTTTTGGGCTTGTCGCATGTTGGTTTGGGCTTATTTTGAGGAAACCATGTGATGTTTGTGGGTATCATCCCTGAAAACCCTCACGAGATGACACTCGTCCACTAGGGTGACCTAGGGGTTTAACGGTTTATTGCATACACTAAATGCAATCGAATCGCCCGCGAAAGTGGCCTTTTGATTTTATACCATACTTTTGTACTATCACCTGTTTTTGGTTTGCTTGTAGTTCTTGTTGCATCCTATTTCATTGTTAGGGACTAGCAATGTGTAAGTTAGGGGGTGTGATGATATGCAAATATTGCGTATTTCATCCTCCGAACCGACGCATTTGATCCCCCTCGGGTATCTTATTCCCTATATTTATGCTCGTTAACCAAACAACCTCAGATTTCTACGTTAAGATGTTTTGCAAGGTTAATTGAGCTTTTATAGGTATTTGGATGCTAAGTGTGAAGTTCGGACGCATTTCGCTCGATTTTCGTATACGATCGCACGTTCAAGGGCATTTTAGTCTTTTCACAACTTGGGCACTGGCCCAACATCTACACGGAAGTTGTATCCCTCCTCGTAAGCTTTGCGTAATCGCGAACGGTGCGCAATTTCGATTCAGAACGAAGAAGTTACAGTATTTTTAGCGGAAGGAAAAACAATGAAACCAAAAGAGGAGGAGAAGAGGGGGAAAAGGAATGCAACAGGTTGCCTTAGCTGAGACCTGCTTGATCGATCGATCGATCCTTCAGATTTTTGCCACGATTTCAACCATCGATCGATCGACCAAAGGGGTCGATCGATCGATCCTCTGTTTTCTGCAGATATTTTGCTTTTCTTTCTTCTTTTCTTTTATTCCAACTTACTATAAATACAATTTTGTTGTAAATATCATATATAAAAGGTTTAGGATATATTTTAGCTTATAATAGCTTAGGGTTTGAGGGTTTTGGAGAGTTCTTCTTCAATTGTTCATGGTTTGACACCCCATTTGGGTTGCATATTGCACTATTCATCATCCTCTCCATTAATATAGTGTGTATTTCCTTATTTCTTGCTTTGATAATTAGATTTAAATGCTTTGTTAATTATTTTACATGCTTTGATTTACTTGCTTTGTAGTGTAACTTTATCGCGTTTATTTACCGCATTTTTAATATGCTTTCTAGCTAATTTAAATTAGGTTGTGTTTGAATGGAACTCACTCGAGTTAACGCGTTGCTTTGCTTTAGTGATGGTGTTTACGGGTCTATTTTGGGTGCGTTGTCCTAGTTATTGTACCTACGATATTTGACGGGTCATATCATGTATGTCCCGTGCTTAGGACCTTTCATGCGCAATTTTCGGGGTATTTATTGACGCAAAAATCTTATTAGGCTTTTATGATTTAGGGACGTGACAACCCTTAATTCAATTAACTGTCGAAACGTGACGCATTCTAATAACTCATCGACCCATGTATCCATTTTATACAAATTAACTCGGGTGAGGGATATTCGACGCAACCTATAGTTTTACCGCTTTTTTAATCTAGTTTCAATACACTTTCCTAGATTAATGTTTCCCTTTTATGCATCTTTTCCTTTTAGTTTGTAATTTATCTTTTACACTTTTATTTCGGAATATTAAATCATATAAATTCTAGCATCTCGTCCCTGTGGATTTTCGATACCCGACTTACCGTTGTGCTTGCCTCGCAAGTGTAGTCGTAACTTAGGTTTTTGCATTGAGGTGGTGAACAAAAAATAACGATCAGCGTTTGACACGCGCTACTTTTCGCCCTCGATCAAAATGGCGCCGTTGCCGAGGACTTGTTTGTTTTAGAATTTATTTGATTTAGTATTTCGTAGTATTTTCTTTCTATTTGTATTATTTGTTAACCTTTTTGCAGGACTTCCACATTTGAGCACTTAGAAACGCTTGAATTTTCCCCGCGTGCACTTACTTTGTGGAATCCGCCATTTCGAGCCATTTTTGGGGTAAGCATGTCTTATTCCGATTCTTTCGGTAATCATTGTTATAATTCTCAAAATGCTCGTAATCCTATGACTTTCGGTCAATACTTAGAATCCCAAAGTATTGCAAATTCAAATATGACTTTGAGCGAATATAACGAAAGTCAAAATTTAGGTTATTGGAATTTTGATGATGATGATAATGATTTTGGGCCTTTACCTCCTTATCATTGGAATTTTGAAACGAATTGCAATAGTTTTCAAAATTCTTATAATAATGAGTTTTCGTTTAAGTCCGATGGTAATTTTCAAAGTTTCCATTCTCATGTATCCACACCTCGACCTATGACACTCGGTGAGGGCTTGCGTTTGTATGAAAATGAGAAAATTGAAAATCGTTATCGGGAAGAAAATCGTTCGTGGGAACATGACTTGGATTTATTATTTGAGTCCGACGACGATTTTGCTTCCGAGACTTTCGAAGTCGAAGAATGTTTTGAACCAAATGAGGTATTTTTACCTACTTTGGAACAAACCATTCTAGACTTTGCCCATTGCGTAATAGATATTGAAAGTGAGGATGAAAATGACGTAATGTCTATTTGCAATGAAATGATTTCTTCTTTGGCCTACAAAGAATAACATTTCATTGAAAATGATATTATTTCATTCAAACCTCAATCTTCATGCGATGATGATTCATTTCATGAGTTTGAATTTCTTTCATCCACCTTTTCATTCTCTATTATCACACCGTCACAAGTACCCGATGATTCGGTTTCAAACATTAATGTTTTAAACCTTTTCGCCGATGAGGAGTACTTGCTCGAGTCGCCTTCCACGATCGTATCTTTGCCTTTGTGTGCGCCGCCTCCCATTCCAATTTCAAAATCCTTGGGAGTATATTTGGCTTTTCTCGGTCCCCACATGTTTTTGTCACCAATTCAATCCAAACCCCCTAGCGTCCCTCAAAAACTTTTAATTGGCGATGGTTCATTTCTTACACCTTGCACATGCCTTTCGTTGTTCAAACGAAATTCATATTTTTCGAAAGGCATGCTTGTGTGTGAGGGTACACTGGTTATCCTCCAAAGTCAAATTGTTTTCACGGTGGACCCTCAATTATCTAGACTTCTAGTGTATAGTTAGTGTGAAGCCTAAATAGTAGGTTGTATATAGTTAGCTTTTTATTCTTTTTATCTTTTCCTTTCTTTTAGTTTAGTATTGTAATTAGTTAACTTTTTGTTATTTATTTTTTCTATGCTCGGTACTAACTTGTTTTGTAGATTCTTTGGACTTTTTCTTATGGGAATCGCTCAACTTTTGGGTAATATCGCTCTTTTCCTCTCTTTGACTTGGTTCTTAATTCACATTGAGGACTGATCGAGTGCGAAAAGTAGCGCGTGTAAAGATGTAATCGTATTTTCGTTTTGCCTACTCAATACAAACAAACCTAAATTACGACTACACTTGCGGGGCAAGCACAACGGTAAGTCGGGTATCGAAAATCCACAGGGACGAGATGCTAGAATTTATATGATTTAATATTCCGAAATAAAAGTGCAAAAGGTGAATTACAAACTAAAAAGGAAAAAGATGCGTAAAAGGGAAATGATTATTCTAGGCGAGGGAAATTAATCTAGATTAAGAAAGCGAGTAAAACCTATAGGTTGCGTCGAATATCCCTCACCCGAGTTAATTTGTATAAAATGGATACATGGGTCGACGAGTTATTACAAATGCGTCTCGTTTTGACAGTTAATTGAATCAAGGGTAGTCACGCCCTTAAAACCGCATAAAAAACGTAATAAGATTTTGGCGTCAATAAATATCCCGAAAATTGCGCATGCAAGGTCGTAAGCACGAAACATACATGATATACCCCGTCAAATCTCCTAGGCGCAATAACTAAGACAACGGTAGACCCGTAAACACCATCACC
Organism: Sambucus nigra; assembly: GCA_949130495.1. NCBI lineage: Eukaryota > Viridiplantae > Streptophyta > Magnoliopsida > Dipsacales > Adoxaceae > Sambucus > Sambucus nigra. Next base: position 98,466,609 of record OX422217.1, read on the forward strand.
AAAGCCAAGCAACGCGTCAACTCGAGTGAGTTCAATTCAAGCACAACCTAATTTTACTTAGCTAGAAAGCATGTTAAAAACGCAATAAATAAACGCAATAAATCTACATAGAAAGCACGTAAATCAGAGTATGTAAACTTTTTAAGAAAGCATGTAAATCTAATTAACAAAGCAAGAATTAATGGAATACAACTATATTAAATGGTAGGGGAGATGAATAGTGCAACTTACAACCCAATTGGGTGACAATCCAAGAGAAATAATGAGGAACTCTCCAAAAATCCCAAAACCCTAACCTATTCTATCCTAAAACGAATTATATTTGTTATTTACGACAAAATTGGTATATATAGTAAGTTGGAATAAAAGAAAAGAAGAAAGAAAAGAAAAGAAAATCTGCAGAAAACAGGGCATCGATCGATCGACCCCTTTGGTCGATCGATCGATCATGAACAAAAAATCCCATGTCGATAAGGATCGATCGATCGATCGATCAAGCAGGGCAGATTCAAGGCACCCACTGCTTTGCCTTTCTTCTTCTCTTCTCCCCTCTTTTGGTGTCAATGCTTTTCTCTTCTAACAAAAGTGTCGTAACTTCTTCGTTACGGATCCGAATCGCGCACCGTTGGCGACCGCGCGAAGCTTGCGAGGAGGGCTACAACTTCCGTATAGATGTCGGGCCAGATACCCAAACTGTGAATTGACCGAATTGCCCTTGAATGTTCGATTGCATACGGAACTTGAGCGGAATGCGTCTGAACTCCATAGTTAGTACCTAAATACCTACAAAAGCCCAATTATACCTCATATAGCATGTTAACAATATAAACCGAGATTGTCTGGCTAACGGTCTTAAATATAGAGATTAAGGCACCCGAGGGGGCTAACATGCATAGGTTCGACGGATGAAATACGCAATGTTTGCGTATTATCACACCCCTAACTTACACATTGCTAGTCCCTAGCAATGAAATATGATGCAACAATAACAACAAGTAAACCAAAATAGGAGATAGTACAAAAACATGGTATAAACGCATAAGACCACTTTCGCGGGCGATTCGATTGCATTTAGTGTATGCAATAAGCCGTTAAACCCCTAGGTTACCCTAGTGGACGAGTGCCGTCTCGTGAGGGTTTTCAAGGATGAAACCCGCAAACATCATAAAGTTTACTCAAAATATGCCCAATCGCATGCGACAAACTCAACAATACGAACAAGATTTCAACATGTTATTAGCATAGCAAACGAATTTACGTGAAAAGTCCGTAGTTATTAACATTATCGAATGCACCTCAATGAATTGAAACTTTAAAATGTAGGAGGGAAGGGAGCACATGCAAGATATGATTTGGCAAAAACTTAAATAAACTAGATAGACATTAAACAAGCATATATTCAATCCTCACGGGCATTACACTCATCAGAAAAATTCACTCAAAACAGGGAGGTAACATACAGAACATGCGGGATACAGAGTAAATGTAAATGGAAACTAGGCCGCACACATGTCACAAATGGAGAACGCTATATATAAATTGAAAAATCGTAATCTCAATGAAAGATACCGCTCATTAAAAGAGGCGAAATGCATTTTCACAGATTATCACAACTATTATGACTTTTAAATTACATCAACCTAAGATCACATAGGACTTGTATAGGTTTGTAATGTAGGTTAGGCTAGTGTACGAAATGAAAGGGATGTATATACGGATTCAAAGGTTAGGGGACGAAACTCGGGATAATGGGAAAAAGTGGGCAATTTCAAAAAAATGGAAAACAAGTTCCAAAAAGCATTAGATATATCATCGGGGAGAGTAATCAAAGCTTATTGAACTATATACACAACATTTACAACTTTCTCTTTCTGTTTTCTTCTTTTTCTCATTTTTCTTTTGTTTTCTTTTCCTTTTTTCTTTTCCTTTTTTCTTTCTCTTTTTCTTCACTTTTTCACTTTTCTTTTCTTTTCTTATCAAATTCTCATATGCCTAAATTCCAACCGACAACATAAAAACATCACTCAATCCCAAGTAACATTCCAAACAAGGGTGTGGAAAGTGTATATATGGTATAAAACTCCAATTTATAGTTGGTTATGGGAATGGGGTTATGAAACGAAAGGCTATATTTAGGCTCAAAAGGGTTAACGAGGGTAAACATATAAGGGTGAGGTCAAGGCTAATATGTGTGATATAACAAAGAATGCCTATGATCATTTTCAAAAGTTTACGCAATTCTCGAATGAAAACAATATATGAAAATCATGATCAAGTAACACATTTCAAGTATGAACTCAATTAATGCACGATCAAATGAAAGAATAAAGAGATTACCAACGACTGTAACGTTTTCAATGAGAAAAGAATAGTGTATACACTCACAAACGACGAAAGGTACAAAGCTTACTCGGTGTAAGTATATACAATGCAACAAAAGATTACCGAGTTGTAAAAATCTTAAACCAAATCAATAAGGCAATAAAAGTGCATGTGCTCATGGGATTAAAGTTTAATTCATGAAGTTATTCATAATATCAATAATGGAGACTAAAGTCTAATAACTTTTAAAATCGAGAACATGCATCTTTGAATTGTCTATTGGACCAGGCAATTATTAAAATTTATCATCGGGAACAAAGGCAAAACGCCCAAAAAAGGAGAAAAAAGAAAGAAAATCTTTTTGAAATTTTTAATTTTTCTAAGAAAATCATACTTATTAACTAACTTGTGAGCAAAAACATGGACACTACCAATGAATGGATAGAATATCCCACACCCCCTAACTTAAAACCTGACATTGTCCTCAATGTTAATTAAGAACCAAGTTAAAGAATGAAAAGAGCGATATTACCCAAAATGGAGCGATCTCCAGAAAGTGCGAATCCGATGATTCTACAAAACAAGTTAGTAACAAGCATAGCGAATATAAATAACAAAAAGTTAACTAATTACATTAGACTAAAATAAAAAGAAAGAAAGGAAAAAAAAAGCTAACTATGTACAACCTACCATTTAGACTTTTAACTCACTATACACTAGTAGTCTAAATTTTTCAGGGTCCACCCAAACAACATTTTGACTTTGGAAGATCAATGATGGACCTTCCCTCTCATGCATGCCTCCCGAAAAATAGGAATTCCGTTCAAACGACGAAAGGCATGTGTAAGGCGGTAAAATTGAACCATCCCCAACTAAAAATTTGAGAGGGAGGATGTGGGATTTGGATAGGAAGGGTGACAAATACACAAGGGGGAAAAAAACTGAATTTCCTCCCAAAGATTTAGCAAGCGGAATGGGAGGTGGCGCACATGAGGGCAAAGATGCCTTAATGGAAAGCAAATCGAGCAAGTACTCCTTGTCGGTTAAAGGGTTGAACATTTTAAAGTTCGGTACCGATTCATCGGGTACTTTTGACGGTGTGATAACGGACAATGAAAATGGGGAGGAAAGAAATTCAAACTCAAGAGATGAGTTATCATCGCTCAAAGTTGGAATTTCGAAGGAGATAGGATCATTTTCAATGAAACTTTCTTCTTTGGGATCCAAAAAAGAAATCATCTCATTTCAAATAGATATTACATCCATTTTATCCTCGCTTTCATTCTCAATTACAAGATGGGCCAAGTGACGAATGGTTTGTTCCAAAGTAGGCACAAAGTCCTCATTTGGTTCAAAACATTCCTCGACTTCAAATGTCTCGAAAGATAAATCGTCATCGGATTCGAATAATAAATCCAAGTCTTTCTCCCAATAATGATGTTCTTCCTGATAACGTTCTTCATACCTCTCGTTCTCAAGTATAAGCAAACCCTCGCCGAAAGTCATAGGCCGAGGTGCGGATGCTTGAAAATGAGGAGTTTGAAAATCATTATCGACACTAAAGTTAAACTCATTATTATAGGAGTTTTGAAAACTATTGCAATTCGTTTCAAAACTCCTATTATAAGGAGGCAAAGGCCCAAAATCACTATCATCATCCTCAAAATATACGCACTCCAAAGCTTGACTTTTGTAATACTCGCCCAAAGTCATTTTAGATGTTGTAATTTTGTGGGACTCTAAGTATTGACCAAAAGTCATGGGAGTACGGGGATTTTGAGAATTATCGTAATAATTATATAAATGATTGGAATAAGACATGCTTACCCCAAAGATGGCCCGAAATGGCTATTTCCACAAAGCAATGTGCGACGGGAAAATTCGAGCGTTTTTAAGTGCTCAAATGTGGAAGTCCTGCAAAAATATTAGCAAATAATACAAATAGAAAGAAAATACTGTGAAATACTAAATCAAATAAAGTCTAAAACAAATAAGTCCCCGGCAACGACGCCATTTTGATCGAGTGCGAAAAGTAGTGTGTGTAAAGACGTTAATCGTTGTTTTCGTTTCGCCTACTCAATACAAACAAACCTAAATTACGACTACACTTGCGGGGCAAGCACAGCGGTAAGTCCGTGTTGATACCAAATTTAGTCTGCTGACATGGCTCAATTAAGTGGAGACACGTGTCAATCTACATGGCACTAACAAATATTTCTGAATAACACCTTGATTTCGAGGAACTCAACTTCCCCGACCAGCTCAGATACTCAGAGCAGTAGGTACTCTCCGAGGAACTTTACTGCACCGAGCAACTCATGGATACCGAAATACTTAGGCGGTCCGAGCTGCACCTCGATCAGAGCATTTATTACCAGACAATTAAGAGGATTAAATGCGCATTAAATGCTGATTATTATCATACAAATGTATACGCTTATTGGACAACTATGTATGACCCTTTCACATGTACAACCTCAGGGCTATAAATACATTGTATCATCCTCATTGTAGGGACTCAGAATTTCTTGGTAAAAAAACCTGTTATCGAGAATTCCCAAACAGTCAGCAATAACAAAAACAGTGGACGTAGGCCATTCTTTTAAGGCTGAACCACTTTAAAAATTCCTTTGTCTTATTTATTTTATCTGTGATTGATTAATTAGAGATAATCTAATTTTTTACATCAACAGATTGGCACCGTCTGTGGGAAACGACTGAAATTCTCATTTTTCACCAAAACAATTTATTATCAATGGCTGGTAATCCTGAATCCAATAATCGAAACGCTGGAAACCCCCCAAATTCGTCCTCTCCTCCAAATGTCCAAGATCTAGCTGGAATTATGGCCAATTTGGCTCAAGGCCAGACGACCATGCAAGAGACTATGCGACAACTCATGCAAACTATCCAGGGTGGAGCGTCAACCCATTCAGGACAACGAAGTGTTCAAAGAAATACTCGTTTAATTTCTTCGCGCATTAGGCAAAGCGATTCATATCGCACTGAGAAATCTGATGATTTTTCTTATCGACCGGGTCGAACTTCGTCAGTACGAGCCACAGATACTGAACAACACATCACTCTCTCTCCAGAAAGGACTAGTGCACTGGAAAGATTAAGTAGGGTCTCTCATTTTGATCGATTGGGTCCTAGGAACAATAAAAGTCCTCTTAAGGCTATGTCGAGAAACTTTCGACGACCATTTGATCTAAAAGAGGATTCTGCCCAATCACGATCAGTTACTTGACAAGATAGATCCCAGGAAGAGACTTCAAAACGATCAATTGCTCGAAACAATAGACCCGAGGAGGGAAAGGATGCACGAAAAGGCTCCATTCAAAGGTTGGAGGATAGACTAAGGGAAATGGTTAAGGCCAAGAATCCTCTACAAAGAACGTTTGTCCAAGGGACGCCTTTTATACAGGCAATTATGGATTTTCCCACACCATCGAAGTTCAAAGCACCTGTTGTGACCCCTAAATATGATGGAAAAACTGACCCTGTCCTTCATATAGAACAATACCAAGCTGCTGCCGACATCTATGCCGTGCCAGACGAGATGAGATGCAGGGCATTTTCGGGAACTCTCACCGGATCTGCACAAATATGGTACAATAATCTTCCTCGGGGGAAGATATCAACTTTCTTTCAATTGGCCGAGCTCTTCATTGGAAATTTCTGTTTTGGAGCAAAACCAGTTAAACGAGTTGCACATTTGTTAAGTGTTAGACAAAAAATAGGTGAGAGCACCAGGGATTACATAACTCGTTTCAATAACGAGAAGCTCGAAGTTATTGATTACGAAGAAAAAATAGCAATTACTGCTTTGATGAGTGGACTGTTGCCCGATAAATTGTACTATACTTTGGCCAAAGATCCACCCAGAACCATGTCAGAACTAATGGCAAAACGGCCAAAATCATGAATGCCGAGGAGGCTATGGCTACGAAGAAGTACATGGACAGCAAAGAGACCAAGGTGGAGGTTGATAAGGCTAAGAAGAAAGAACATAAGAACAATGGTGGTGACAAGCAGTCAAAAACAAAGCCATCATGGGAAGTATTAAAGAAATTTGAAAATTATACTCCTTTGAAAGTAGACATAAACCATATAATAGATCAAGAACAGCGAGGAACTAAATTGGCCTGAGAAAATGAAGTCGGATCCTGACAAGAGAAATAAGGCCAAATATTGCGAGTTCCATAAAGACCATGGTCACACAACCAAAAATTGCATAGCTCTCCAAAATGAAATCGAAGCACTCATCAGACGAGGAAAGCTGACCAAGTATGTTGATCGAAGAAATGAAAGAAAAAGCAACAACCGAGCAAGACAGAGGTTTAGATCTCCTCGTCGATTAGAAGAAAATAAGAAAAGAGATCATGAAGATGATCCATAAGACGACCCTGATCTCCCCAAAAAACCAAGACAGCCATAACGTGAGGTATTTTCACTTCGTTTTGGATCATTTGATTGTAACGTTATTACAGGTGGAGATGCAGGAAGTGGAGACCTTACTGCAGAGAGGAAAGCTTACCTCAATGAGGCTCAAGCTTGTTCATACATTCAACGAATAAATCTAACTGAAGATGATCGCCCGAGGAAGGTGAACAAAGAAAAACTGGTCATCAGATTCTCCAAGAACGACCTCGCAGATGTATTATACCCTCATGACGATCCACTGGTGATCAAAATGAGGATGAAAGAAGTAATAATCTCAAGAGTACTGGTGGATAATGGTAGCTCGGCGGGTATCATGTTCTACTCATGCTTCGATAGTTTAAATCTAAAGTTGTCTCAGTTGGAACCTTATCACAGGCCCCTCATTGGGTTTGCTGGCGAGAAAGCCTTTATACTTGGGACGATCAAGTTGGATATGTTCATCGGTACGTGTCCTGCTTGTCGAACAGAAAGAGTGCATTTTTTTGTGATGGATAAGAATGTTCAATCAGCTTACAATGTCATCATGGGAAGAGTAGGATTGAAGAAGTTTGAAGCAGTACCATCTTCGGTACATCAATGCCTAAAATTTCTAATTAATTTTAGAGTAGGAGTTGTAAAGGGTGACCAAAAAGTAGCTCGGGAATGTTACTACTCATCTGCCGAGTAGGAAGAACTAGAGGAATCTAGGAAAAAGACTACTACCTACCAAGTGGATGAAGGTACGGAGATTGAAACATTGGATCCTAGAGATGAGTCGCAACTCGTGAAAGGTCAGGTAGTGGAAGTTACTGAAAATATCATTCTGGACGACGAGCACTCAGAACGAACAACTCAGATAGGTTCGTCGTTAGATGCCTCACTAAAACAGGAATTGATAATTTTCCTAAAAAGCAAAAAATAAACTTTTGCGTGGAGTCATGAGGATATGCCAGGAATATACCCAAATTTCTTATGTCACGAGCTCAATGTGAATAAGGAAATCAAGCCAGTGAAGCAAAGAAGAAGAGTGTTCAGTCTCGAGAATAACCAAGCTATACAAGAGGAGGTCGAGAATCTCCAGAAAGCTTGCTTTATTGATGATGTCAAATATCCAGACTGGTTAAGTGATGGTAAAGAAGAAGAATAACAAATGGAGGATGTGTGTAGACTTTACCGACCTTAACAAGGCATGCCCAAAGGATCATTTTCCTTTGCCCCGAATCGATCAATTAGTGGATGCTACCTCGGGACACGAGTTGTTGAGCTTCATGGATGCTTATTCTGGTTACAACCAGATTAAAATGAAACCTGAAGACAGGGAGAGTACCTCTTTAATTACCCCTAGGGGAACTTATTATTATAATGTTATGCCTTTTGGTTTGAAAAATGCAGGTGCAACATATCAGCGGCTGATGAACAAGGTGTTTGCAGAGCAAATCAGTTACAATATGGAAGTTTGTGTTGATGATATGCTGACAAAGAGCAAGAAAGCTGATGACCATCTAATTGACTTAGGTCAGACCTTTGATCAACTAGATAAATATCAAATGAAGTTGAATCCCACAAAGTGCATATTCGGAGTGCGAGAAGGCATGTTCCTCGGGTATATTGTCAACCAACGAGGTATTGAAGCAAACCCTGAAAATATCAAAGCTCTATTAGGGCTGCGATCTCCAACGACGAAGAAGGAAGTACAAAGTCTTACAGGGCGAGTTGCAGCACTTAACAGATTTATATCACGAGCAACTGCTAGATGCCTTCCATTCTTCAAAACACTTCGAAAAATGTTTGAATGGAATGAAGAATGCGAAAAAGCCTTTCAAGAGTTGAAGAAATATTTGGGAGCACCTCCACTGTTGTCCAGGCCGGTGATGGGAGAGAGATTGTACCTATATCTGGCAGTTTCAGAAAATGCGGTTAGCTCGGCATTAATAAGAGTGGGGGATGGAGTGCAAAAACTAATTTATTACACTAGTAAGGCCTTCCGAGGAGCAGAGATCAGATATCCAAGACTAGAAAAGTTGGCACTGGCGCTGATCGAAGCGAGTAGAAGAATAAGGCCATACTTCCAAGCTCATACCATAGGCATGAATACCGACATGCCGTTGAGGCAAGCTCTTCATAAACCAGAAAATTCAGGGAGACTGATGTATCGGGCAATAGAACTCGGTGAATATGATATAATTTATGAGCCTAAATCGTCAATAAAAGGGCAGGTAGTAGCAGATTTTATAGCAAAGTTCACCTACCCTGATACCTCCGAGGAACAAAAGCTGGACACCGACCTACCTGTGGATGTTACAGGATCATCGAATTTAAACCCCGATCAACTTACGTTGGACGACGAATAAAAAAAGTTGGTCGACGAGCAAGAGAAGTTGGTCGGCAAGCAAGAGAAGATGGTCGACGAGCAGCATGAAGTGCTAAAGGAGGACAAAAGGAAGCAGCAAATGTTTCACCGAGGAACTCTGTCCAACCAAAAGTTTAAAAACAAGGTACTTATATGGAACCTATAGTGGATGGCTCATCTTGCAGCACAGGTTATGGGGCAAGGATTGTTTTAAACAACCCAGATGATGTCGATATGGAGTATGCTCTGCGCTTCCAATTCAAGGCTTCTAATAATGAGGTTGAATATGAAGCTATAATTGCAGGTCTAAATCTGGCAAAAACCATGGGGGCGGAGCAAATTATTATATTCAGTGACTCGCAATTGATCGTAAATTAAATACTGGGAGTATATGCAGCCAAAGGAGAATTAATGATCAGGTATCATGCAAAAGATATGGAGATTTTATCAAGTCTGATGGCAGTGCAGATAATTAGAATACCAAGATTGGAGAATGCCAGAGCAGATGCCTTAGCTCGTTTAGCTTCAGCCACCCGCGTCGAGCTACGAAGAATAATCCCAATAGAAGTCTTGGCTAGTCGGAGCATAGATGAAAATCTGATGATAAACTTTATTACCCTTGATTTAGGACCATCTTGGATGGATCCCATCAGGGAATATATTGAGGAAGGGAAGTTACCAACTGATAAACTCGTAGCCAAGAAACTGAAGTTTAAAGTTGCTCGTTATGTATTGACTAATGGTGTTCTATATAGGCGAGGAATTATAGCTGGCTTGCAGAGATGTGTACATCCCACCGAGGTTAAAGGCTTGATCGAAGAAATCCATGAAGGGTCTTGTGGAGCCCATGTGGCAAGTCGGACACTTTTGCAAAGGCTAATAACGCAAGGATACTATTGGCCGACGATGAGGGCTGATTGTATAGCCTATGCCAAGAAATGTGACAAATGTCAACGCTTCTCCTCCATCCGAAGAACTCCCCAAGCATTGTTGACACCCATTACTTCCCCTTGGCCATTTGCCATGTGGGGAATTGACTTGGTCGGGCCACTTCCAACGACCAGAGGAAGGTTTAAGTATCTCGTCGTCGTAGTGGATTATTTTACTAAGTGGGTGGAAACCGAGCCTCTTATCGACACGACGTACAAAAAGGTGTACTAATTTATTTGGAAGAATATCATCTGTAGATATGGTCTTCCCCATGCATTAATCACTGACCATGGAACACAATTTGACAACAAGGAGTTCGCTGCATATTGTCATCAGTCGAATATATTAAAAACCCACTCTGCACCAGGCCATCCCCAGAGCAATGGGCAAACTGAAGTGACGAACAGAACGCTGCTGAATGGCTTGAAGAAAAGATTAAGTGATGCAAAGGCAAATTGGATCAACGAGCTATATTCTGTATTATGGGCTTATCGTACTACTCCCCGAGCAGCCACGGGAAAATCTCCATATATGCTAGCATTTGGAAGTGAAGCTGTTATACCTGCCGAGCTGGGTCTCCCAACACACCGAGTGCTGAACTTCAATTCCCCTGTCAGCGACTTGATGAGAAGATTAGACTTGGACATGCTCGAGGAAGTTAGAGAAGAAGCAACCATCAGCAAATGCTGCTTACCAGCCACGAACAACTTTGTTCTATAACAAAAGAGTGAAGAAGTGCGACCTGAAATAAGGGGACTATGTGCTGAAGAAAGTAATTCAAAAGCACAATAAACTGGAAGCTAACTGGCATGGGCCCTACAGAGTAACAAAGGTTGTTCGACCAGGGACATATAGAATTGAAACTTTAGAAGGGACGGAGTTTAAGAATGCATGGAACGCAGAGCATCTTCACAAATATTATCACTAGTCTCATCTCTATGTAATGCAGTTTTCTTTGATATGAATAAAGTTTTGGTTATCTCGCACAATTCTCTCTTTTTGTTGAAATTTTTTCGGAGTACTAGTACTGCACACTACGCATCAAGCCCAGAAATACCAACTCTGGTTGGTTGGGAAGAAAATCCACCAACTATAAGTTGGTCGGGAACAAAAAATTGCCCAGAAACACCAACTCCGGTTGGTTGGGAAGAAAATTCACCAACTATAAGTTGGTCGGGAATAAAAAAATTCCCAGAAATACCAACTCCAGTTGGTTGGGAAGGAAATCCACCAACTATAAGTTGATCGGGAACAAAAAATTTCCCAGAAATACCAACTCTGGTTGGTTGGAAAGAAAATCCACCAACTATAAGTTGGTCGGGAATAAAAAATTTCCCAGAAATAAAAAAAAAATATTTGCCAACTAAGGTTGGTCAAGAACTAAAAACACCAACTCCAGTTGGTCGAAAACAGTTGGTTAAACAAATAAAATTCATTTTAAGGCTTAAAATTAAAAAGTGATAAAATTCTGGATACTTATGGCATTTTAAAATGTCACTATAATTGGTCAAAAAACAAAATATCACTAACTCTAGTTGGTTGTCAGATAATTATCACCAATTCAGGATAGTCAACAATAAATTTTCACCAACTTTAGTTGGTCGGCAATTTAAAATAACACAAAATATTTCTATCTTTTTAACAGATATACATGCACATTCATTAGTAAATAAAAAGAAATGTCTTACAGAATATTTCCAAGACAATCAAAATTTGCAAGTAAAACTAGAAGTCTTTCATTAAATCTAGAGCAAAATACATCGAGAATGAAATACATATTAATTATTACATCAAGATTCCTATTCTATTGGTTTCTTCCCCTCTGCTTTTGAAACAGGTTCCTCGCCAGCAGGAGGATCGTCTAAAGCATAAGGGGAATTTATGAAATTAAGGTCTTTGAGCATCCTGATGTTCATCACAGATGGCCGATCGAGTAGGTACTCCGGGCGAGATATCTCAACATTGGAATGAAGACTGTAGTCGTCGAGATATTTAGAAATCAAACACTGAGGGATTGCCCGAGCAGGAATCCAGCTCATGTCGAGTTTGAATGGTGGCATTGGCAGGTCGAGCAACCCAGGATTATAGTAATCCCACAAATAGTGACCTTGTTCCAATTGTAGCACCCCCAAGGCATTTAGCCATCCTTGCTTGTACCCCTCGTTGTTCGACTGCTGGATCCGTTCATCAAGGTGATAGAGGGCTTCATTATATCCAGCCATCCAAAATTCTCTAGGTTGCTTGTGAAATTGATAAGTCAACCTTTCCAGCTGCTCGTGGAGATTTTTTACAAAAAGTTCTTTATTCTCCAAGGCAGACTTTTGTGCAGAGAGCTGCTCTTTCATATTCATAATTTTCTTGGATATCTCTGCTAATGCTTGATTCTTCGCCATTAACTGGAAGGCCTGATTCTCCAAAGTTGATTGAGTTCTTTGCTCTTCAATAGTAAGCCGAGCAGCTCTTTCTCGATCTCGAGCAGAAGTAGAGGCTCCAGTTCTCTTCAAAGTCTCCAATTCGTCTCTCAAATTGGCATTTTCGACCTCTAAGAAAGAAAAACCCTCGTCGTTGACAGGGATCAAAGCGTTCGAGGAAGATGCTGCAGACTTCAACTGAGATATCTCTCCTCGCAGGTTATTGTTTTCCTGCTCCAGCAACTTAGCTATCTGCCTGTGCTCTTCAACCTCGGTCTTCAGAGTTCTCTCCTTTATGTTATAGGCAGCAATCAATCTATCATATCCTTTATCAGCACTTAGTTGCTGATACTTCTTCTCATATCCCTGGTGCAAAAGGGCTGAAGATTCTTTGTATTGTTGTTGAAGCTCCTCGTGAGTGCCCTAGAGGTATTCAATCATCTCATAATATGCTACATTGTTAGCCACTGCCCGGTCGAGAAGACACTTTAAATACTGGTAAGCTTCAACTGCTCGTTCTGAAGCATCTGAACCAAGGATATTGATGATTTTAGATTCATTCAAATCAGCATGGCCAGCCTTGAAGTAGTCGTTACATTTTTTCACCAGTTCTGTATCATGGGCTGACAAGAGTTCCATTCTAGCCATAAACTAGTAAAGAAAAGAGATAGAAAGAATCAATAAAATGCAGATTGAGCGAGAAGAAGAAAATCAACAGTATGAAGAATCAAAATTTCAAATTTTATTGCATCATAAAAGAGAAGTACATAGTTCAGAGTTACATTTGACAAAGAAAATAAATAGAGAGAAAAGTCCAAACAACTCTACACCTTCTCCTTGTCTCCCAAAACTTTCTCGGGAAGCTGGGACGAGGAGGAAGGTTGCTCGGTGGGTGCTGGAAGCTGTTTGGCTGAAATGTTAGTTGACTGAAGCTGCTCGGTAGGAGTAATAGTTGGTTGGGGCTGTTCGTAGCGAAGTTCAATAGTAGGGACTTGATCCCCAACTATCATAGAAGATTCCTCGGAGGCAGCTTCGTCCTCTTCTTCTTTTTCGGGAGTATGAGGGGGGCCAGGAATGTGTCTCTGAAATAGGTCGGAGTTCTCATCGACATTCATCTCTGTTAGAGCAGCCACCCAACCATCCCTGAAATATTTAAGGCTGCCATGCTCCATTTGTGAGACCATGGCAGCCAAACCCTTATTCCAACCTTTGTCCCAGCCAGCACTGAAGGACTTTTTCACAGCCAATTTCCTTTTCACTTTCTCTGAGGAGAGCTTCTTAGATAAAAGTTCCTCGGCAGCCTTCAATTTATTCTCCACTTCTTCCTTCCGACGACCAACTTCACGAAGTCTGCTTAACTCTTCCTCTGCAGACTTGAGCTTATCTTCAAGCTCTCCAGCATTTTGGAGCTTCCCTTCCAGCTCTTTATTCTTCTCCTCCAAGTCTTTTATTTTCTTCTCCAACCCCTTGGAGACTTCAATAACCTGATCCCTCTCCTGCTCGGCGGAATTAAGTTGCTTCTCCCAAGCAGCTTTATCATCGACATACTTCTGACGAGAATATTTTAAAGACTGCGTCAGACCTACAAAAGCCTCCTCTACACCACCAGAGGAGATGGACGCCTTGATGGCTTCATCCTTCTTCAGAATTGTATTGAAACAAGTTACCAACTGGAAAAAGAAAATAACTGTAAGTCAGTGCAAGCACATAACATGGAAAAATGAAAGTTTAAATTAACAATACTTACTGAGGCAATGTGCTGAGCCGCCAAAGTGGTAACCCTATCCCGGGAAAGATTTTCTTTAATACCTTGGATCTCGGGGATGATCCAAGACTTCACCGAGCTCATGGCAGAGCTCAGAGCAACGAAAGTGGGAACACCACTTCCAGTAGTTGAAGGATGAGAGATGGATTTAGCCAAATTGACCGAGGAGCTCTTCTTCAGTTTCCTCGTGGGAACAGGAACATTTTCGACCAAGGATGTCGTCTTGGTCGGTGATATGACTATAACCTCGCTAGGAGGAGAAACAGCTGAAATCTTGCTCGGAGCCACAAGGGGCTTCTCGGCAACCTTCTTAGTAGCAGCTGGAGGAGATGCCTCAATTTGTCTTGTCCCTTATTCTGGGACATCCTGCTTACTTTTCTTTGCCTCTCCAGCAGTAGAGGCAGACTTCTCGAATAGGGCAGGAGCTCTTCTCCTCTTCATTCTGTCGCTGAGAGGAATATGCGATTCAGAAGAAAAATCTTCAGAGACTGGTACTGGTTCTATGTTACTTATCACTGGACGAGCAGTGAAATACGAGGTGTAACTCTTGTACTACAACAAATACGAAGCTGATCTGATATGTTCGTTAGCAACAGTTTGATGCAAACCCCAAATAAGTTTCAGATGTTTTAAATTAACTTCTGTCTCCTTTGGAGACCTTCTTTTGCTGTCAACTGCAAATAAATAAAAATCAAAATATCAGTGACGCATTTTATCGAATATAAAGAAAACATGATTTCAAAAACTAAATAAAATAAAAACAACCTATCCCATTGCCATAGGGAGGGCATCTGGGACCCTGATATACGTCGTTTTCAGTTAATGGAGCATGTTGCCAATTTTTCATAACAACCCCATGCTCAAAATAATCCATCTTGGCATCTGAGAGATTGACAACTAAAGCTCTATTTAAAAACCTAGTTTTCAAATAAAAAGTACTGTCACTGACAGCCCATTTATAGCAAAACATAATCTCTGGAATTCCCAAACGGGTTCCATGAATCTGATTTAATCTATGGACTCTATTAACTATTCTCCATGTATTGGGAGCTATTTTTGCAGGTACTACATCAAAATATTGATAGAATTCCAAACACAAGGGGTTTGGAGGAAAAGAAAAGCCACATTCGGCTACAAAAAGACTGGGGAACCAATGTCCCTCAGCCAAACGCAAATAATCTGAAGGTTAAGAAAGTTCCTCCAAAACGACCCATGAAGGAATATAGAAATCAGAACAAAACTTATCAAGCGACTCAATAAGGTAAACCATGATGAATAAAGGAAATAAAAAATAAGGAAGAAGATCTTACAGAAAAAGGATGGATCAGTTGACAACTAACGATGGAAGGAATGAACGCACAAGATAGAGAAGAAATGGAGAACTCAAAGATACAGATTTGAAAAAGTGAAGAGACGATAGGATTTTCTGCAACGCTTAAATACCTTACCTTGGGAAGGGGTAAAAATAATGATTACATAGAGAGACATTTGCGCTACCGGCGTCTAAAAGGACAAAAAGGGCGCGGAGACCGAAGCAGTTAGAAAATTTCGAAAAGTCTGTTCAATGAATTCGAAAAGAAAAATAAATACAAAGAAAACACTCCTAAAATTCAGGATGATCATTTAATCCCGCCATATTTCGAGAAGAATGTTCCACACTCCTCAATCTCGAACTGTGAAACATTGGGGGCTTCTGTTGATACCAAATTTAGTCTGCTGACATGGCTCAATTAAGTGGAAACACGTGTCAATCTACATGGCACTAACAAACATTTCTGAACAACACCTTGATTTCGAGGAACTCAACTTCCCCGACCAGCTCAGATACTCCGAGCAGTAGGTACTCTCCGAGGAACTTTACTGCACCGAGCAACTCATGGATATCGAAATACTTAGGCGGTCCGAGCATCTTAGACGGTCCAAGCTGCACCTCGATTAGAGCATTTATTACCAGACAATTAAGAG
This sequence comes from Sambucus nigra, assembly GCA_949130495.1. Classification (NCBI taxonomy): domain Eukaryota; kingdom Viridiplantae; phylum Streptophyta; class Magnoliopsida; order Dipsacales; family Adoxaceae; genus Sambucus; species Sambucus nigra. The sequence continues at coordinate 98,482,777 of OX422217.1, forward strand.
GATTAAATGCGCATTAAATATTGATTATTATCATACAAATGTATACGCTTATTGGACAGCTATGTATGGCCCTTTCACATGTACAGCCTCAGGGCTATAAATACATTGTATCATCCTCATTGTAGGGGACTCAGAATTTCTTGGTAAAAAAACCTGTTATCGAGAATTCCCAAACAGTCAACAATAACAAAAACAGTGGACGTAGGCCATTCTTTTAAGGCTGAACCACTTTAAAAATTCCTTTGTTTTATTTATTTTATCTCTGATTGATTAATTAGAGATAATCTAATTTTTTACATCAACAGTCGGGTATCAAAATCCACAGGGACGAGATGCTAGAATTTATATGATTTAATATTCCGAAATAAAAGTGCAAAAGGTGAATTACAAACTAACAAGGAAAAAGATGCATAAAAGGGAAATGATTATTCTAGGCGAGGGAAATGAATCTAGATTAACCTCATTCGAGTTAATTTGTATAAAATGGATACATGGGTCGACGAGTTATTACAAATGCGTCTCGTTTCGACAGTTAATTGAATCAAGGGTTATCACGCCCCTAAATCCGCATAAAAAGCCTATTAAGATTTTGGTGTCAATAAATATCCCGAAAATTGCGCACGCAAGGTCGTAAGTACGGGACATACATGATATGCCCCTTCAAATCTCTTAGGCGCAATAACTAGGACAACGCACCCGAAATAGACCCATAAACACCATCACCAAAGCCAAGGATCGCGTCAACTCGAGTGAGTTCAATTCAAGCACAACCTAATTTAACTTAGCTAGAAAGCATGTTAAAAACGCGAAAAATAAATGCGATAAATAAACGCGATAAATCTACCTAGAAAGCACGTAAATCAAAGTATGTGAACTATTTAATAAAGCATGTAAATCTAATTAACAAAGCAAGAATTAATGGAATACAACTATATTAACTGGTAGGGGAGATGAATAGTGCAACTTACAACCCAATTGGGTGTCAATCCAAAGAGAAATAAGGAAGAACTCTCCAAACCCCCCAAAAAACTAACCTATTCTATCCTAAAACGAATTATATCTGTTATTTACAACAAAATTGGTATATATAGTAAGTTGGAATAAAAGAAAAGAAGAAAGAAAAGAAAAGGTAAATATCTGCAGAAAACAGGGCATCGATCGATCGACCCCTTTAGTCGATCGATCGATCATGAACAAAAAATCCCATGTCGACAAGGATCAATCGATTATTTTGATCAATCGATCGATCAAGTAGGACAGATTCAAGGCAGCCCACTACATTGCCTTTCTTTTTCTCTTCTCCCCTCTTTTGGTTTCAATGCTTTTCTCTTCCGCCAAAAGTGTCGTAACTTCTTAGTTAGGGATTCTAATGACGCACAGTTTGCGACCACGCGAAGCTTGCGAGGATAACTACAACTTCCTTATAGATGTCGGGCCTGGTATCCAAACTGTGAATTGACCGAATTGCCCTTGAACGTGCAATTGCATACGGAACTTGAGCGGAATGCGTCCAAACTCCATACTTAGTACTTAAATACCTACAAAAGCCCAATTATACCTCATATAGCATGTTAATAATATAAACCGAGGTTGTTTGGTTAACGGACTTAAATATAGAGATTAAGGCACCCGAGGGGGCTAAAATGCGTAGGTTCGACGCATGAAATACGCAATATTTGCATATTATCAAGGACAGTGTCAAGTTGTAAGTTAGGGGGTGTGGGATATTCTATCCATTTCTTTATTTAGTCCATGTTTTTGCTCACATGTTAGTTACTTAATAAGCTTTTCTTAGAAAAATTAAAAATTTCAAAAAAAATTTCTTTCTTTTTTCTCCTTTTCTTTCTTTTTTCTCATTTTTTGGGCATTTTGCATTTGTTTTCGATGATAAATTTCAATAATTGTCCGATCCAATAGACAACCCAATGATGCATGTTCTCGATTTTGGAAGTTATTAGACTTTAATCTCACTTTATTGATATTATGAATAACTTCATGAATTAAACTTTAATCGCATGAGCACATGCACTTTTATTGCCCTATTGATTTGGTTTAAGATTTTTATAACTCGGTAATCTTTTATTGCATTGTATATACTTACACTGAGTAAGCTTTGTCCCTTTCATCATTTGTGAGTGTATACACTATTCTTTTCTCATTGAAAATATTGAATTCATCTGTGGCCTTAAGCGTTTATACCATGTTTTTGTACTATCTCCTGTTTTGGTTTACGTGTTGTTCTTGTTGCATCCTATTTCATTGCTAGGGACTAGAAATATGTAAGTTAGGGGGTGTGATGATACGCAAATATTTCGTATTTCATCCTCCGAACCGACACATTTTAGCCCCCTCGAGTATCTTATTCCCTATATTTATGCTCCTTAACTAGACGACCTCGGATTTCTACGTTAACATGTTTTGCAGAGGTTAATTGAGCTTTTATAGGTATTTGGATGCGAAGTGTGAAGTTCGAACACATTCCACTCGATTTCCGTACGCGATCGCACGTTCAGGGGCATTTTAGTCTTTTCACAGCTTGGGCACCTAGCCTAACAAATACATGGAAGTTGTAGCCATCCTCGCAAGCTTCGCGTGGCCGTGAACAGTGCACGATTTCGATTCAGAACGAAGAAGTTACGGGATTTTTAGCGGAAGGAAAAACAATAAAACCAAAAGAGGAAGAGAATAGGAGGAAAAGGAGCGCAGCAGGCTGCCTTGGCTGAGACGTGCTTGATCAATCGATCGATCCTTCAAATTTTTTCCACGATTTCAACCATCGATCGATCGACCCCCTGTTTTCTGCAGATAATTTGCTTTTCTTTTCTTTCCTCTTTTCTTTTATTCCAACTTACTATATATACAATTTTTTTGTAAATACCAGATATAAAAGGTTTAGGATAGATTTTAGCTTAGAATAGCTTAGGGTTTGAGGATTTTGGTGAGTTCTTCTTCAATTGTTCTTGGTTTGACACCCCATTTGGGTTTAATATTGCACTATTCATCATCCTCTCCATTAATATAGTGTGTATTTCCTTATTTCTTGCTTTGATAATTAGATTTACATGCTTTGTTAATTAGTTTACATGCTTTGATTTACTTGCTTTGTAGTGTAACTTTACCGCGTTTATTTACTGTGTTTATTTATCGTGTTTTTAATATGCTTTCTAGCTAATTTAAATTAGGTTGTGTTTGAGTGGAACTCACTCGAGTTGACGCGTTGCTTTGCTTTGGTGATGGTGTTTATGGGTCTATTTCGGGTGCGTTGTCCTAGTTATTACGCCTAGGAGATTTGACAGGGCATATCATGTATGTACCGTGCTTACAACCTTTCGTGTGCAATTTTCGGGGTATTTGTTGACGCCAAAATCTTATTAGGCTTTTATGCGGATTTAGGGGCGTGGCAAACCTTGATTCAATTAACTGTCGAAACGGGACGCTTTTTAATAACTCGTCGACCCATGTATCCATTTTATACAAATTAACTCAAGTGAGGGATATTCGATGCAACCTATAGTTTTACCACTTTGTTAATCTAGTTTCAATACACTTGCCTAGATTAATATTTCCCTTTTATGCATCTTTTCCTTTTAGTTTGTAATTTATCTTTTACACTTTTATTTCTGGAATATTAAATCATATAAATTCTAGCATCTCGTCCCTGTGGATTTTTCGATACCCGACTTACCGCTGTGCTCGCCTCGCAAGTGTAGTCATAACGTAGGTTTCAGTATTGAGGTGGTGAACAGAAAACAACGATCAGCGTTTGACACGCGCTACTTTTTGCCCTCGATCACTCCACTTCTCTCCCGTTCTATCATCGATTGCCAAAAAAAAACTACCTCAAACATCTCCACACCTAGGGTCGAGGCCCCTTCTCCAAGCCGTCGCTTCGCACTTCAGGCCATCGCAACGTAAGTTTAACCCTCACCCTCGTCCTCTCATGCGATTAATTATTTATGCGTTTGGTTTCTGATTTTAGCTTTAGGTTAATTATTGGTGCGTTTGGTTCTAACCCTCACCCTCCACCTCTCATGCGTCCGCCTTCACCATATATCAAATTCATATATTATGTGTTTTAGGCTTTTAGTTTTTAGTGTTGGGTTTCAATTTTTGGATCTAACGTGTTTTTTATTTTTTTGTTTGTAGAGCTAACATTGGGTCTTCATATCTAAGGTTGGGTACTTCATATTTAAGGTTTGGGGTTATCATTCTAACTTTGGTATGATTCTTATATGTTTGGGTTTCAGATTTGAGATTATATATGTTTGGGTTTCCAATTTGAGATTATATATGTTGGTATGATTCTTATATGGAGTTTGTAGATTAACTTTGTTTCACTTTTGATTATACCTGTCACAACAACTCTGATTTTTTTCACACATTAGGTGTTTAATGGTTATCTAACATGGGTTTTACACTCCTGAGAGGTAATAATTTTAAATACAATGTCCATTCCTTCTTTTGTTTATTTTAAAAATGATTTCACTTGCCATGATTTGTTTTTTATTTTAGTAAAATATATTTCAATTTGTCACATGTGAGACAAAATCCCTAATTGGATGTTTTACTATATAGGGTACTTTATTAGGCAAGTCTATGTTTAGAAAATGAGATTTGAAGAATTTCCTGCTTGAGTGTTTCTTTGTAACTATTATTTGGGGGTTTCAACTATAGTTTGTACAACTAACATCTCATTAAAGGTTTATCTTCTAATTGGGGGTTTCATATGAAGTTTAAGAAATAATTCATGTCTACATCTATAAAATATTGTTTGCTATTGATAAATGTAGGTAACCTTTTTGTGTGCTTTATTTAATTATTTTTGGAAGTTTCATGTTACTGGAAAATAGAGGTTCATAAATGAAATTGAAGGCGGTAAACGAGTTTGATGTTTATGGAGGTACACCATATCCGCGAGTTAGAACCTCTATTTCATTATTCTAACGAGAAGTGAACAAAAAGAGGATCATAAATGAAATTGAAGGCGGTAAACATTCATATGTGCACTTCTCATTAGCTTTTTGTTCATTATTCTAACAATTCGCATTATCTTTTGTTGTGTGCATTAATTTTGCAGCTTTGTGTCTTCGATTTTTAACCGGTTTGTTTATTGAATCTGCAGGTAAACGCCTTTTTGTGTTATGTTTTTGTTTATTTAAATTTGGCATTTTAGTTTTTTTTACTTATTTGTAAGCATGGAATTTCTGCAATATTATTGAAGTTTTATAGCGTATTATTATAATTGATGGTGAGGTAAAACCATTTTGTAATACAACGATTGTATGTTGGTAGTTTGGAGCAGATGGGATTCAATCAAGGAAAAATATATGATAGCATTGGAAATGTAGTGGAAGGGGAGAATAATGGCACAGATCATGGTTTTGAACTACAAAAAGATGAAGGAAGTGCAGTTGCTTTGGAAGGGAAGAATATTGGTTGTGGGGACTCGAGGAAGGGAGAGCTTTGTTTAGTCCCCATGTTGATAAAAAGATGAAGGAAGTGTAGTTAACAAATTCTTCATTCATTAATGGATTGTACTTTCGATAAAAGAATTTGACAAATAGTTTTAATAGTATTTTTGTAGTTTTTAGTGTATATTGAATTATATTAGTTTTTGCCCAGTTTGTTTTTTAATTACAAACATATTCGATTTGTTTGATTTAATCCTCTGTGTGTTCTTCTGTCATACAGATTCTCGCACTAGCATACTATGCTGTTTCTGAATTTCTTGGTGGATATGCTAGGTTGAAGTTTATTTCATCTACTATGTTATCTTTTGTACTTGAATGCTTCGGCAAGTGAAATTGTACTTGAATGATTTCGCTCTTAATTGTACAATCTATCTTTGGATAGCTTTCCACGTAAATGAAGCATTACACTTGATTGGATCCATTAGAAACTTGAAATTTTACACAAAATAATACCTAGCCCGTACTGGATGGTGTAAGTTTTGAATTTGGAAAAAAAGTAAAACTCTATAAACTATGTCCTATAGTTTGCACCGATTTTCATTATTTATCATGTTCATTAAGGACTTGGTAGCTTCTATGTTTGCGGACAATAATAATTTTATGATTTATCAAGTTTTAAAAGCTAAATCGGGTATTTGGTTAGGATTTTTATTTCAATAATTTATATTACGTTGAGATAATATTGTGGTATTATTTGCTTGGTGGTTTGATGATTATGCCACTTGGGTTTGGTGATTATGTAATGTTTTGTCTTATAGCATTTGTGTTTTTATAAACAATTACTGTCATTTTGCTATATATTCAGAATGTTTTTTTATCACATGCTGAATATTCTTTTAAGCATCTAATTGTGTTTTTATTTTACAGATACCTTTGTATAATCGTTTGAGTGTTGGTTTGGGAATTGCGTAGTTACTCATGATAAATATATTTTGTTGAACTGTCGTTTCACCTCAGTTATGTGCAAATAAATAAAATGTATTTTTAACAATACAATTAGGTGTATTTTACGTAGCTATAGAAAATACACCTTAGCATGCGTATTTACGTAGCTATGGAAATTTTGAGCACGCTGAAGTGGGGGTGAACCATCCTTACTCTATATTTTAAATTACAAAAATGTGACTGATCAAGAATACGTGTATTTTTCACGTGCCATATCTCTCTATTATGCCCCCCCCTCCCCAATAAATATGTTATTTAAGGCTTTGAATTATTTAGTTATACTATTCTGGCTCCTACTGTTTTATTCTTTGGATTTGAGCCATCTCATATCACCTATGCGTCCTAATAAAATATATGCATCCACGATAAGTTTGGCTCTTAAGTTAAGTTTTGGCTTTGATCATCTCTATATTATTGGCAACCTATGCATATTTGATGTACGTGCTTTCTATTTTCCCCTATTTTTGTAAATCGTACAGTTCACGTTGCTTTCAGATTGCATAAGCAGGCTTTACTTTCAGATTGTGTACAAGAGATAACTTGGAGGTTTTGTGTTTTTACGAATAAGTTTTATTATGCTTATGTTAGTTGTTAATGTAATTTTTTACCATTGATCTGTATAATTTTTTTTCATTTATTTAATTTAAAATTTCTATATTGTTTTGTACATATTTCTCTAATCAGGTATACTTAATTTTTTAATATGACCAAGATGATCGAGAAAGTTGGGAGGGTAAGATGGTAGAATAACAAGAAATTGTTTATGTGAGGGAGTAGAGGAAGCTGAGCATTGAGAGATGACCAGCTGAGCACTGAGCACTGAACGCTGAGTAGCTCAGCACTGAGCACTGGGAGTTGGAAGAAGCTGAGTAACTGAGCACTGAGAAATTGCAGAGCACTTTTGCAAGGATGACCAGTTGGAAGATAAATGAGAGTGAAGAAGATGACGATCAGTTGCAAGATGAATATTTTTCTTGGATTATTTGTGCTTAATATTTTTCGATTGGGTTGTGGAAATTCGTTCATTTTAGTTACCATTATCTGTTTTACATTTAGAAAAAGTCCTACAATTGTAGCGTGTCATGTGATTGTTATAATTTTAATGGTAGTTTTTGTTGAATTATAGAGATGTTTTTTTACTGGAAAACCAGTCCAACGGATGGATACTTTGTTTTTGCTCTTGCAACTGATTTGAGATTTAGTAGCATTACGATAATGATTACTGAAGGGTTATTTGGTCAGATTGATGTTGCCAAGGACTACGCACCTACCTTTTTCGTGCACATGCCCAAAGACAAAACAAGGAAGCAAATGGTAGATGAAAATATGGAAGTTTTGAGGGAGAAAGGAATCGATGTTGTAGAGATTAAATGTATGGAATTTCCCTTATCACCTAATTTCCTAGTTGACGGGATTTAAGGTCTTGATCAGACTGTTTTGGTTAAGTTGTTTAATCTATTTCGAGACGGGGGCTTCATTGATACTAATGGATATATGAGGAATGATGGGCGTGCAATACAATGGAAAACAACTCTCAGGGAGATAGGTTCTTTTACAAGATAAGAATTTAATTAGTCGCATTCGGGAGGATTTGAATCTAGCATTTGCATATCATGAGATGACTAGCTTTCAGTCTGGGCTAATCTTTGATTGGTTCGAATCTCATATGAACTGATAAAGACTCCATGCTGTCACATTCACTATTTTGTGAGCTTTGGAAGAGCATCATGGACAGTGTATTGGTCAATATTACTCCAAAGCCTGAGAAATTTTGACTGGGGACTTGAAAAGTGTTCTCTATATTTCGTGACTGCTAGAAGAAAAGGTACGGTGAATCTTGATACGAGTTAGATGAATAATTGAAGTGTATATTTAAAGAGGGTGTGTAGTGCATGAACCTCCATTATCAGGGTAAATGTAGATGCCCATGAAACAAATATGATAGAAGATAAACGCTTACTTTTGTGGTAATACTGTGACACCCCGACTAATTAAATACCGGGTAGCTACTCCTTTATAAAATTAATTCAAAATGCCAAGTTGGCTCAGTTAATAGCATCACTGTCGAAAACATTTTATTATTACTAACCACCTAGTATTTAAAAAAAACAAGTTGCCAAATTTTAATTTAAGTCTGATTAACATGCAAGAAGTAAAATGAAGAAATAGATAACACCATTCACCATGCTGAAGTAAAATGAATAACCATCACAATAGTGTAAATAAAGTCTGGAGGAAACCCCTCACTATAATCCCATAACTGAAATAAATAAACTGAAACAATACATGCTAAAGTCTGAAAACTGAAATGTAAAAGATGTCTCTAAAGAAATGGGCAACATGCCCTACAACTGATAGATAGTGACTCTGGAATCCAAAGAGATAGAAGCGTCTACATGCAAATCCCTGTAGCTTCCACAAGCAGCTACAGCTCGTCACCTGAATGAGTACCTATGCTTGGTGTCCTTGTGGCTGGGCACCTAAAATGGTTTTACAAAGAAAAAGATTTGAAAAGCAAACGGGTCAGAGCCCGAATGTGGAGTTATATTTTAAAAACCTGCAAGTGCTTTAAAAACATTTAAAACATTAAATGCAAAGTACATGTTAGGACGTGCACTCACATTATATTCTCACCCCTCGTCTAACTGTGCACTCCTAACGCAAGTACCCATCTATATCTATCCATACAACTAGCTAAGTGACTACATAACTAGCTAGACTGCCAAAGGTTCTACCCATATTACTCAGTTCCATATAACATAACAACGCTCGTAATTAAATAGGGGTTTAACGTGAACTCAGTTACTAAATATACCATTGATATAACTATCAGTTAACTCATTATATAACTCGAAATAATACCGTAATATTTTTACAACATTAACATGAGGATTCCCATTAATTTAATGTATATTATTCACATCATAAATATACGATACAAGCACCCCGCAATCTAAGCTATGGTGCACACATACTTTGCTATCCATCCCGGTACATCACGTACATAAGGATCACACATTCTGAATCTCTCAGGAATAGTTCAGATAACACAAATCACAAATAGTGGAGGCGAACACAGTCACCATCACGTGGGTCACGCACATACCTACGCTCCCACGGTCAGCGGACTTATTAATATCACAATAAGTCTTTCTATGACCTATGTTCATCAAGGTACCAGTCTATATCCCCCCCGTAGGCACACAAGGATTAGAGGGTCCTAAGCGAACGCAAACCTCCCGTGATAGCAAGTATGGTAGGTATGTCTTACACACAATCCATATACCAATACTAAGTAAACACACATCTTAGTAATACCATATTTTAATCGTAGTACATATCGCATTCTTGTACTAACTATAATTATCACAATTCGTACTATTCCGGTTTGTAATTATACGCGCCATAATTCATCCTCACATCGTAGTAGACACTCACGTCTCAACCCAAATGGTTCATTGAATATAACTCTAGTGTATAATACTCCTCTCAATAACCCAAAAGTCCCAAATCTATCCTCACATCAATAAAGGAAGGTCTTCTATATCCTCGAACAAGTTTACGGGACTCTAAAAATCAAAACAGTCCAAAAAGGATCAAACTGTCAACTCGTTAGAAGTCTCGTTCGAACGAGACTTCGAACGAGTTTGGACTGTCAGGTCGTTAGAAGTCTCGTTCGAACGAGGCTGTTCGAACGAGATCCCAGTTCGTTCGAACGAACTGACCCTTCTAACGATATCTCGTTCGAACGAGATATCGAACGAAAATCCCTACTCGTTAATAACGACTGGTCAACTCGTTAGAAGCTCGTTCGAACGAGTTCGTTCGAACGACCTGGGGGCTGCTTCTAACGAGCTACCAGTTTCGGCCCAGATTTTTCCCAATTCGTTTTTCACCATTTTTACTCCTCAAACCTCTTCTAAAATTCGTTCCTACAATATATTGAGTTCTCTAATCATCCTCAAACATGCCAAGGTGCTATACCAACATCATTAAAGGGGTTTAATACCTTCTAAACATCCTTAAATCACAAGGTTTCTACATAAATTCCCAATTTTCTTCAAGAACATAAACCCTAGATTCTTCTCATCAAAATTTCCCAGATTTTAATCCGTTTATACATCACATAGATATGAAATCTCTGAATTAAATCTTCAAACATTGTTTCTACATGCAAACCTATCCCAAAATTTAAACAACAATCTTCAAATTTCATGGGTTTTCTTTTAACTCTTATATAAGATTGATTAACAATGTTTCTAACATGGAAAAAGCATTCACTGCATAAGGAATGTAATTTAAATCACTTGCCTTGGTTTGATTCCGGATTTGATGTTGATTTGATGAAAAATTTCTGCAGAATTTCTTCTCTCCAAGCTTCCTCTCTAATGGTGGCTTAAGGTGGCTAGGGTTTGATTTGGGGAAACTTAGAAAACCTAGATGACAACCTACGTAGCCTTCTAGGTTAATATGGGTTGGTTAATGGGCTTAATGGGTTTAATCCACATCAGATTTACATCTCTAATTTTCGTCACTTTTAATTCCTAAAAATGTAAAATTACCAAAATACCCTTTAAGTTACCGGTATGGCCTAAAAATACCCCGGGACCCAAACTATACCCCCGGCTAGTGTTTTCTGACTATCTCGACCCTTCCGGACGCGTTGGCGCACTCAAAACGACCATACGGATTATAGATTTAAAATTCACTTTTTATCATCAAAATATAATACCGTGACGCGGCGGTCCCACGCGTCTCAACAAAATTTCTAAAATGCCGTATATAAATCCCACGACAAATTTTATAATACCAAGTACATATATAATCATATATGCACATAATCAAATACTAACTCGTATCACATTAGTATTTTTATCCCGGATTAATTTCCAATTAATACGCATTTAATTAATTAATCCTCAAAATAAATATTGTCAAAAGTACGGGGTATTACAAATACAAAGTAGACTTTGTTGCTGGAAAAAAAAAGTAACATTTTTGTTAATGTCATATATTACTTTAGTCTGTTTCTAATGCTATTCTAATATAATTACACTTATGATCAGATATGAAAGTACCAAGAAGGGACTTTATGGAGATATTTGCAATGATTGTTGGATCATTTGTTAAGTGTAGATCTTTATAGGTTTTATTTAGGATTATGACTTTGTTATCTTGAAGGTTGTTTTTTGTAATTGAATACTAATATTGGCTATTAATGATTTCTCTATTTTCTCCTTCAAATAGCATGTTGACACTACATTACTAGAACTCTAATAACTATCATGGATGAAGATGTTGATCTCATGCCTTTTGTACATGGAAAACATTTATAATTATGTTTTGTTTAGTAACAAAATGTTTATTAGAGAAAAATAACTGACTTTTATTATAGAATGTGTTCCAATGGAAGTTTTTTATAATATAACGATCTTGGTTCTTTAAACGTGGCTATTAGAATATTAAACATCCAACATTTTTTTACTTTTATTTTAATTGCTCACTTGAATGGATGATTTTGTTTATACGAGTTCGAGAACGGGCTATTAGTACTATTGTTGGAATATTTTTTATTTGTTAAACACGGTGGATAATGCTATAAATTTTGTAAAATTATGCCCAATTTTTAAAATTATTTACAACTATTTGTGTTATTTAAATATAGACATTGACATAAATTATAAATAACTGATGCTTTGAAAAGTTATCTTCGTGCTGTCGGGACGGGGAATCTGTTAGAAATACTGAGTATTGTTTTTACTCACATTGGGGGTAAGTGAGACTAATCATTGTTTATCTAGACACATGATAATGTATTTAAATTACACACGATTAGTTTTGTTGTTATGGTATTTTTATTTTTTTAAATAGGGTGAATAGTTCTTTAGAAAGGGGAAACTTTACCCCAAAATTTTAAATTGTTCACAATTATTTGTGTTATATAAAAAAATCGACTTAACTTATATGTGACTTAATAATGTGGAAAAATTTCTTCGTGCCTTCAGACTCGGACAATACGCGAAATTTTTGTTGTTTCGTGATTACATACTTTCAAAATTTTCGTTGTTTTGCGATTACGTACTTTCGAAATTTTCATCGTTTTGCAATTATGTACTTTTAAAATTTTCAGCGTGCCTTCAGGGACGGGCATACCCTAATGCATGTATATATATCACAATTAAATATTTCTAAAGAACAAGGGGACTGAAAGAGTAAAGAAAATGGTCACAACACACAATATCTATGTGGTTCGACAACTTCCTATGTCCACATAGGGGTTTCTCAGCTTTTATTAATTCGCCGGAGGTTCAAAATTACATGCTCCCTTGTCCCGGGGTGGGGTTGTATTTATAGCAATAAAAAAATTGTTGAGCTGTATAAGTAACTCTCTTAGCTCCTCATTAGCTCATTGACGATTCTTGTTTATCTCCTTCAAGAATGTAGGTAATCATACGGGTCTTTAATTATCCACGCGTTACATTCTCGTATTTATCTATGTGACATTGAATTTGACTCGGCCAGCATGCTGGGCCTATTTGCGCTGCCGAAAATAGGGTGCTCGTGATTTTGCCCTCACTACCCTACCCCCCCTATATATATATATATATATATATATAGAGAGAGAGAGAGAGAGTGGTATATTAAGCGTACTCTATGGTAGTGGTCCATTTAAGATTAATGTTATAATTATAAATTGCATAATTTTAAGTTTTTTGTGAAATAAGCTATTATGAATCAACATGAATTGGTCCATTTTTTAGTTTGTTCTTTCTTATATCCAAACATTAATAATAAGGCTATTCGTGAACGAGTCCATTTTAATCTTATATATATATATATATATATATATATATATATATATATATATATATATAGAGAGAGAGAGAGAGAGAGAGAGAGTGGTATATTAAGCGTACTCTATGGTAGTGATCCATTTAAGATTAATGTTATAATTATAATAAGATTAGAATGTCAAACAATAAGTAAAAATATTAATATAAATTTATAGGTGGTAAAATCTTGTTGGTTATATTCAACACAATTAGAAGCGAGCATTAAATAAAACATGCATAATCATACAAGAGCAGTATTTACATGATTAAAAAATGTGCCTACGTCCATAGAAGGATTCTCTGTTCTTATTGATTTTGGTACGATAATAATGGTTACATGCCCCTTTCCCCTGGGGTGGGAGTTACATTTATAGGAAAATATAAATGGTTGAGCCATGCAAGACTCTATGACTTGAGATGACTATCCCAGATTGATCGGTTAGATCTAGCTCCGAGATTTTGGTAGATCGACCTAGGGATGGCAAAGGGTCAGGTATGGATCGGGTTTGTTAAAATCCAAACCCGCCTCGCGACCCGCGATGGGTTATGATTTTAAACCCCGAACCCGTTTAATTATAACCTCCTCGAACCCATTCTTGCCCCGCCCTGCATGAATTTAACGAGCCAGAACCCTTCCCGCCCCGCGAGTTAAAACCCGAAATTTAATTTATTTAAAAAAAGCAAATTTAATTACATAAGTCCTCAGCATTAATTTTTTAAGTCTAAAACTTGAACATCAACTTTAAAAGTCTCAAAATAATTAAAATGTCTAAAATAAAACAATTTAAAACGTCAAACTCCCAAGTCTCGAATAATATCAAATTCAACTATTATAAAATAAGTCCTAAATAGCATCAACTTCAACGATTACAAAAGAAGTCCTAAATAACATCAAATTCAACGATTACAAAATAAGTCCTAAATAACATCAACTACCACAAAATAAGTCTCAAAAGTCCCGAATATAGCAAATGTTACACAAAAGTCTCAAATAGCTCAACTATCATCTTCATCACCATCAACTCAAAGCTGGATAAAAAATTAAAACATATTAAGAAGTTAAAGAGAATTTAAAGTATGAATTTAAAACAAAAAAAATGACAATAGATTTTTTACTTGCATTACCTCTTCATTAAACTTCCATGGGGTCGTACTCCTTATCACAAACTGTAGGCCTCGAGTCCACGGTTGAAGGATCATCTACAAAAAATACAAAAAAAATAAACATTCAATTAAGGAAAAATTCTTACATATTATTAAAGAAATTTATTTAAAACAATTATACCTTGAATATTTTTTCAACATACAATTAAGAAAAAATTCTTACATACTTTAGGAAATTTATTTGGAAAGCTACACCAACTACGTAATGCCAATTTTATCTCACAAACTTTAGGAAATAAGTAATTTGTTGTTGGAAATTTAGTGCCAGAAAACACTTCAATGATGGGAAAAAATAGTTTCAATCGTCCACGTATTTCTTTGGCTAAGCTCCACTCATGCTTCGTAGGTAAATATGCATAATGTCTCTCACGTTGTTTCAAACGTGAAAACACATCCTTATAACAAATGGATGTCTCGAGCATCAAATAAGTGGAGTTCCACCTTATTTTGTAATCTAAACACAACTTTTTAGCACATGAAATTTTTAATTGTCGGGTAGCCTTTTCAAATTTTTCCTCCCTACTTTGAGTGGCCGTCCAAAATACTACACTATATCGAATTTTACCCATGACAACTCCTATTAGGTCTAAGCCATCCTTCACCATAAGATTTAATATATGTGCGGTACAACGCATGTGAAACAATTTTTCCCCAACAAAATGGAATCATTAACAACAAATTTGTCCACAAGACTACCCATCAATGCATCATTAGTAGAACAATTGTCTATTGTAATAGTAGACACTTTCTTATCCAAATTCCAATCTAATAAACAATTCATCAACACATCACAAAGAACATATTTCGTATGTGAAGCAGCGACATAAACAAACCCACGCATGAATAATTATATCAAAATATTAAATTGTGATGAAACGTAATTATTTAAAAAACAAAGTAAAAAAAATAAAACATACCCAATTATCAAATTTCTCAAGCACCAATGTTTATCAACAAAATATGCCGTTATAGCCATGTACCCTCTCTTTGGCCTCGAAAACCACATATCCGTGGTGATTCCAACGCGACAAGAAAGTTTATCAAATAACCTATAAACTTTTGCTTTCTCTGATTGATACATTTTCAATATTTCACTTTTAATGGTGTTTCAAGATACATTAAAAAAAGTTGGAGGCTATTAACGAACTTCCTAAATCCGACATGCTCGACAATACTAAGGGGATATTCATGTAAATCAATTGCATTTGTAAGTTCTTTTCTGGACACATCTTGATCAAATGTAAAATTGTCAGAGTGCACTTTTTCATCAGAAGTTTTTTCAGTATGAATCTGAAATTGATCACGAAAATCAACATTTTTACGTTTCCTACACCTAGTTAAGTGATTTCGCAAATGGTTGGTCGCATTTCTACTTTCGGCCTTAAGTTTTGAATGACAATGACGACATATTGCAAATGTCCCCAAATTATCTTTAATCCTTTCAAAGTCATTTCGAACAGAATATGTGAATTTTCTTTTTTTAGGAGAAGATTACAATTGGATTAACACCATGTATTTGTGTGGATGGGGTGGAACTAGGTGCAGGTGTTGATTCAGTTTGTGTCACGAAAATAGTATTTTCCCCTTGAATTGATCGCTCATTTTTTGAAATAAATATAAATTGATAACTATATTTTATTAAAGTATCGGACAAAAAAAATTCAGAACAATATATAAAATAAATTCAATTAGTCCTTGACTGTAAAATAAATTGACAGTGTAGTTCATAACCAATTATCAGAGATGTATGAATCTGGGTACTTATTAGTTCAAACAAACAAACAACTAATAGTGTAGTTCAAAACCAAACAATAGGTTCAAGATGTTATATTCGTGTTAAAAAAATTATATCCGTGTTAAAAAAAATTATTGTCACAATTGTTATGGTGTGATTAAATAACTATTATGTTATATCCGTGTTAAATAACAGGTCCAAGACATGTTAAAAAATTAGTTAAAATAACTAAAAAAACAACTGTTATGGTCTGAGATGCGATTAAAAAACAACTGTTATGGGGTTTTACACGAGATTAAAAAAACGAACATGAGACGCTGAGATGCAATTAAAAAACGTCAACAGGAGATGCGATTAAAAAATGAACAAATAACTAACCTCAAACTCATTGTGTCGCCGACTGAGAGTGAGACCGTCTCACTCTCTGCTGCTGTGTCGCCGACTGAGAGAGAGAAAAAGAGGGCAAGCGACGGGTTGGTTTGAGATTGAAAGTGAGGTGATCTAGAGTTCTTTCTTTCTTAAGTTTATTTATATACGTGGTGGAAGTGTTATTAACATAGTATAATAAGGATATAATAGTAAATTTGCTAAACGGGGCGGGGCGGGTTGAACATATCTTGATAAAACCCAAACCCGCCCCGTTTAATAAACATTTTTTTAAAAACCCACACCCGCCCTTATTATTTTAAATGAGTTTTTAACCCGCCCCATTAGGGTCAGGTCGGGAACTATGCAGGTCGGGTTAAATTGCCATCCTTAGATTGGCCTCAACAGTCTTTATCTTATTGGGTGAGATATCTGATAGGATCAATGGACACGTGTCCTCATCTCATATGAGATCAAATTATCCTTCACAATTGTGCCTAAAGCCTTGCAAATGGTGAAGGGTGCAGAGATCTGTTCGTTTCTTCAGTTAAATCTAAGTCACGATTACTGACAAAGTTGGTTGTCCATGGGTGCTATGGTCGAAGTGCATAGTGTTAAATTGTGTTTGAATATGATAATTACATTTCTCGATTAACTTTAGATAGTACTTCAGTAATATTCCCCAGCTTTTTCAAGGGTACACCGGTAATTTGGCACCTTAAGCCTAAAAAGTGGTTGCATGTGTCAATCGTCATTTAGGAGCGTGCTAGCTAATGATGAGGTTTCTCTTGGAAAATGTTCCAATCCACTAATATTCTCAATACTGTCATTTTGGTTCATTACCCATAATTTTCAATTGGCTTCAAGAGTGCCAGAGATCATGCGTGCCTCCATACTTGTAAGTGCAAGTCTCTTATTTTCTCTTGCTTTATGCACTTTATGATTTTTTTTAGAGGATCCTCTATTTCTCCTCGTTCTTTGTTATTTTCTTTGCAAAAATGGTTTATGTTATTAACAAAAATACCATGAAGGCGTTTAGAGGCCGTTATATTCCTTGATGGGTAATCGTCGAGTTATACTCAAACTATTACAATATTGATGGATGACATTGGCTCTTCTCCTAATTAATGGTTGAAGCCGAAATCACCTTCACTCCAAATAATTTATTTATTGAGTTTTGTCAATTTTTTGAAGTCGTTCTTGGTGAGTGTTCTCTCAACACTTGGAGAATCGCAAATGGCATGAATTAAATCAACCAATTTATGGGACCCAACTAGGGATCCCAAAGGATTTATTTATACTACACGTGGGTAAAGACTAATGAAAATGTTTACTACCTGAAGGCAAAAAGGGATCATAGGTCTCTGGTGGTTAATTTATCGGACTCCAGCAAGGAGTATTGGAGTGATAGATTCGTAGTTAAGAACTGAAAAATGCTTACCCATCCCAAAGGGTGGTGAGTAATACCAGGGACCTATGTGACCTAAGGGTGGTCATGAAATATGTCTAACTTGCAATCACGATCTTAATGTAATGATTTGTAGAATTAAATGTCCACAAAACACAAATCCAAATTTTATCTTTTTATCCTAAGACATACATTTAGGTGATAACACAGATAAAGTAAATCATGCAATTAACAAAGGCAAAGTTTGAGGAAAAGTCCCTTACGGGCAAAACCTTTTATTTCAGCACTTTAGAAATAATACAAAGCAGTCGATTTACAATATTACTTGAAACCAGACACAAGTACAATGCCATAGTCTTCACAAATCTCTAAATATTATTACCGTACAAGGAGCACTCCACGGGTGGCGTTCCACCCTCGGTATCCACCGATCAACCTCTGTCTTCAACAATGATCCCCTCGAGTATCACAAGGTCAGTAGCAGAGATAATCTCTCCACAAGATCAGTAAAGGATACAAAACTATCTAGGTTTAAAAAATGTTTCACACAAATCTATTTGGGGGATGAGTTTTTTGAATCAAAAGTGCTTTTTAAACTTAAACGTGTGAAAACTTTTGCAACAGGCATGCAGAAGTCGTTCTGGAAAAAGTCTTAGAAAAAATAAACACGAAAAAGGTATTTATAAGGCGAACACAAATTTTGAGATGGCACCACTCCTTCAAATGAAAAAAAGGCTCGTTCAAACGAGAACAACAACTCATTAGAAGAAAAACTAAGTTCGTTCGAACGAAACAGCTGTCTCCTTTGAAACAACTTCAAACGATGCAAAACTGTATGCCCTCGTTAGATGCTCGTTGGATGTAGGGATCAAACGACCTTTTGAACGAGAATATAAAGTTATCCGAATAAGAAACGAATCTCATTTTTATTTTAAAAACATTAAAATTTCCATCCTCGTTTTCAATAAAAAATAAACATCCTAAATTACTTTATGAATAATTTCAAACTCCTAAAAGTATTTATACCTTCTTGAGATGTAAAGGAGTCTTGAACTTGGATATGTTGGTGTTCGGTTAGACGAGTCAGTGTGATTCAGTTTATAATGGGATACGTCAAATATGCCAAAGTGCAAATAAAACAAATAAAAACCTCGAGCCAAAATATTTGCGCTTACATTCTCGCCAACCGATGATATCATGCTTATTTTTTTTGTACTTTTGTCATTATTTATAACCTGTGACTTTTACTGTAACAAGTTGTGACACCCCGCCTAATTAAATACCGGATGATCAGTCCTTTATTAAATTAATTTAAAGGGCCCAGTTGATTCATTTTTAGCATCACTGTCGTAACACAATTTTCTTTTTTAACCACCTAATAATTAATTAAGTTAAGTGTCAAAACATTTAATTTTGCTCAATTCAAATTCCATTGTAAAGATCTTATGTGTATAAACCAGTTTATGAATCGTACCGATGATAAATTAAACAAACCATTCAAATGAGTTATGCCAACTAGATTACTCAATCCAAATAAATAACCACAACTACCGTCAACGTAATAGATAAAACAATCCCAAATAAAACAGAATACCGAAATAATAGAAAAGTAAGAAATCTCTATCAAGTTTAAACAGAAGTCTGGAAATGGGCGACACATGCCCTAACTAAAGAGAACTAAATCAGAAGCTGAGAAGTCAAAGGAAGAATCGTCTACTGCAAGGACCTGCAACACCCACACAAGCTGTAACACGTCAAATCTAGTGAATCTACTCCTGACGCCCTTTGGCTAGGCACCTGTAATATATATATATATATATATATATAAAAGAAGGAAAATGACAGGAAATGGGTCAGAACCCGAGTATAAAATAACTTTAAAAATGGTTTAGCAAGAATTTAAAATCCTTACTTGTTGACATGACACACATGTTAGTACGCGACACTCTCTTGAGAATTCTCACTTCTCATCTATGTGCACGCCTATCGTACTACTAAAATGACTCATAAGTCTAACCCAATTCTCCTCCCATAAATTCTGATTCACGTAGTTGTATGTCTATGATTTATTTAAAATACCATCCTCTTAAGGATTATTTAAGTCAATTAGTATTTTTTCAATACTGTTGGGAAGTGTCAAGCTCTTACTATCATGAAAAGCAGTTATTCAATATTTATATACTCATACGCACAGTAGAAGAATTCCAGGCATAAGTATATTTATAAATTACT
Source organism: Sambucus nigra (assembly GCA_949130495.1). Classification (NCBI taxonomy): domain Eukaryota; kingdom Viridiplantae; phylum Streptophyta; class Magnoliopsida; order Dipsacales; family Adoxaceae; genus Sambucus; species Sambucus nigra. The sequence continues at coordinate 98,502,931 of OX422217.1, forward strand.
CATATAATATATACTAATCGGAACCCCACATAAAATCTATGGTGCTGGCACACTTTGCTATAAAGTCCCCATATCTCTCATATAAAAAAGGAAATACTAGTTCAGAATCACTCTCGAACTGTATTAACACAATACGCACATAATGGAGGCGAAGCATAGTTCCAAGTCACTAAGAGGTCAGCACATACCCTCACATCTTTTAAGACCGTCTGACTATCATTCTCTGATAGCCTTTACCAAGAAATCCTATGTTTTAGGGTACGAGTCACTATCCCCATAAAGGTCCCATCGAGATAAGACTATCTCGGCGCAAAAATCTCCGTGATAACAATTAACGCAGGTATGATTATACACAGATAAATATCATTATATATATACACATGCACTCGGTTACATATATACATTTTCCCATTTTTCTTTTAGGTACGCCCACGACCCGTGATAATAATCTATCCATACGTGGCACAAATCACCCAAGTCCTACGTATAATTAACCCATTTCTTTTTATTTTCAATTGTCACCATTTCACAAGTACTTCTCATCCCTCGAAGTGCTTTCTTTTACTAGATGTAAATTCAGTAAGTGTACCATCACTGACATACTGGTCTAAGTCTTTCTTGAGTCTCCCAATACCTCACTTAACGTATGCACGATTTTTAATGAATTTTATGCCCCCGTTATCCCGCGGTTACATCTCGTATAAAGTTACATCTCCTGGACCCTACTTAGACTCTACTGGTCCTTCCCATGTTCCATTATGATCTTTAAATTATCTTCAAGGGCCCCTATGCATTTTTATCGAATTAACAAAAAAGGGAAAAAATATCCAATTTTTAGGAGGGGTCGATCGATCGATGAAAAGGGGTTGATTCGATCGATCAATATTCTTAAGTCGATCGATCGATCAAGCATTTCTTGCCCAGATTCTGCTATTCCAACCTATGGATTTCCTCCATAAAACTTCACCAAATCGCAATTTGTGAGTCCCAAAATCCCAACCAAACATAAGGATTTTCATATAAACAATAATAGACAATTCCTAACGTAAATCTCCTCTTAAATCATCATCAATTGATTAAATTCAAAATATATCTCTAACCTTAGTTTATTTAATTTCTCTAGAAATTCATTGAATAACAGATTCCTATTTCTTCTGGACATCAGTTTCGTTTTCACCAATCTAAATTCAACTAGGAATCATCCTAACATGATTTTTATTTTGCAATTTTCAACAATTTGTCATAAACATCAATTATCTTTTATTGAAACATAATATTGTCCTCCTACACTAGCATGGGTGTAATATCAACCAAGATTAAAAAAATTTAGATACTCGCCACAGATATGAAGGTCTGATTCGCTGGTGTTGATGGATATGGTTGTGTCACTCGTTTCTCGATCTACGCGTTGGTTGTGAAAGATGGCAAAGGTGGTGTAGTTTGGTGGCTCTCCTCCTTGGAAGGCTTCTCTCTTCCTTAGCCTCTCTGTAACTCTACCATTTCTAATCCTCTAGGACTCTAACTCCCATCATATATACCCCTTTAATTTTCGTCCATAATTAAGCGTTAAAAAGGAAAATTACTAAAATGTCCTCCCGGGCTACCGATTAGGCCTAAAAACATCCAAGACCCAAACTAAATTCTCGAGTACATTTTTCTGACTATCTCAACCCTTCCGAACACATTGGCGCACTCGAAATAATCATACAGGTGACTTATAATTTAATTACTTTATATTCCATTAATTTAGTCCCGACACGATGCAGGCGCATCCCGACTTACATTCTATAATTGTTGTGTTATTCACTCGTGACAATTTTAATAAATCCAATCCTATGTGTTACTTTACTCATTAAGTAATTTCCACAAAATAATTACTAACCACGCTAGTAGATATTTATTTTAAAATTTGAATCAATATTTAATAATTTTCATCCCAATTTAATTTGATAAAATCCCCATAATAGAAGCCATAAAAATACGGGGTATTGCATAAGTTGTCTATTTAATATCAACCTTTAGCATTTTTCCATATCATTGTCCCGAGCATGTGTTTATTGTCTTACTTTACCAGTTAGGTTATGTCGTCGCACCTTAAACCTATAACAGATTACGGAAAAATGCACCTGGTTTAAGGGCCATCCACTCGTTCAGGATTTTATCCAACTAAAGTCGGGTTCATTTAATTCTTTGGGATCCCCATAGGTCTTTTATTTGCCTAAGCAATTCATGAGGTCTTTGTGTTTTTCACGATGAAGGCCTGGAGACCTTAGGTTTGATTATAGTTTACAAATTCGTAATTGTAATTAAGCCCAGGTAATGTTGATCGACGTTTTTATCATCAATGTAAAATGAAAACCTGTCCTTTTGGAATAATTCTAAGCAATTGACTGAATCAGTTGGGCTTTTATTATAGATGTTAAATCGAACTACGAGCATCATAAGTTTTGAAATATAAATTTACAAAAACTAAGTACGCTAGGAATAAATTCAAAAGTAAAACTTATTGAGATTAGCCGTATTCTAAGCTCTAGGTATCTCCCCGCCTTCCATTATTTCCAAATGATAAGCTCCCTATAAATCGTCTCTAATAACCTTGAATGGTACCTACTAGTTAGGTCCCAACTTGCCGTTTGAAGGTCTTTTGGCATTATCAAGGACTTTTTTGAGGACATAATTGCCAATATGGAATTTCCTCGGATTGACTCCCTTGTTGTACTGCTTGGTTACTGTTGTTGATAGGAGTCCAATTTTATCATGGCTTGTTACCTCCGCTATTCTAATAGGTAGAGTTCAACGCTCATAGCTTCGTCATTCAAAACTTTCTCGGTAATGATGGAACTCATGGTTGGCAGACCAACTTTCAAGGGGATTACAGTTTCCATTCCGTAAGTTGGAGCGAAGGGTGTTTCCCTAGTGGGCCTCCTAGGTGTAGTACGATATGCCTAGAGAACATATGCAAGCTCATACACTTAGGCTCCTTTTGCTCTTTCCAATCTCTTATTCAGACCGTCGAGCATCATTTTATCATAAGCCTCTATTTGGCCATTGTTTTAGAAATAGGCCATAAAACTAAAATTGTGTTTAATTCCATGGTTGTAATAAAAATATTGGAAAAGTTTGCTTTCAAACTGTGTGTCGTTGTCCGTGATGATTGTCTTGGGTACCCTAAAGTATGTTATGATGTTCCTTTAAATAAATCTAATCATATCAGTATCTCTGATATTCGCCAATGGATCCACTTCAATCCACTTTGTGATATAGTCTATGCCGACCAAAAGGTACTTGTGATTCCTGGCACAATTAGGAGTGGCTCTACAATATCCATCCCTCACTGGGCGAACGACCACGGACTAGTCAGTGACTTCAACTAGCTGGGTGGTTGGTGAAGTGTGGGGAAAAACTTCTGGCATTTTTCTCACTTTTAAGTATAAGCACTTTCATTTTTTTGCATATATAACCACCAGTAGCCTTCTTTGATTGCTCAGAAAGTAAGAGACATTCCTCCCGTGTGGCTCCCATAAATGCCATCATATAATTTGTACAAAACTTGGTCGATGTCTCTTAGATGCACGTATTATAGGTAAGGGCTTATGAACTACCTTTTGTAAAGCATTCCTTCGGGTCCCAGATCAAATAACGCAGCCTTCACTCTGACTTGATGAGCCTGCTTTTATCGGTCGATAAGGTATGTTTCTACACATAGGTAATTATCGGGTCCATCTAGCTCAGACCCTTTTCCACGGTGGGAATGTGCTCGGAGACCATTATTTTCATAATGATGGGTTTGTTGAGGAATTACATTTCAATTTTTCTCCTTAGATTTGAGTCTATTGTTGTACTTAGGTCTTCTAAGGCATCGACGTGACTATTATGCCATCAAGGGAACTGCTGAATGTGGACTTCCTCAAATTTTGATATCAAGTTGCAAACCACCCATAGGTTCGTTGGCATTATTTTATCATTGACATTGAACTCTCCAATAACTTGGTTCGACACCAGCATTGAATCGCAATACACTTCAAGGTGATTTGACCCCAGTAGGTGAGCCTTACGTATCCCAACTACGAGGGCTTCATATTCAACTTTATTATTGGATGCTTCAAAGCCCACCCTTGTTCGATTATGGCATTTTCCGGCGTGATGACCACAATCCCTACTCCAACCACTTTAGAATTGGAGGCGCTATCTACATATAATATCCATTTCCTGGATTGATCAAGCCCACGATCCTTCATCTGGTCGGTAACTTATTGGTCGCTAGGTGCTTTTTCTTCCACAAACTCTGCTACAAAATCAGCCAACATATGTCCCTTGATTGTTGTTCTTGGTTGATAATGTATGTCAAACCTTTCAAGTTCGATTAATCATTTGGACATACGTCTAGATAGGCCAGCCTTGCGCATAACAACTTTAAAGAAGATGGATGTGATGATTGTGATGGAATAGGCATCAAACTAGTGTTTTAACTTTCGGGATGCGATGACCAAAGAGTAAGCCAGCTTTTCTAGTGGGAGGTAGCGTTGATCGACATCCAGGAGTGTCTTGCTGACATAGTAAATCGGGTCTCTCATCCTTCTTTTTTGCAGACTAAGGCTGAACTGACCATGTGGCTTGAAATTGCTAGGTAGAGGTAGAGAGGGTCTCATAGGTCTGGAATGGCTAACAGAGGAGTTTTACTCAGATAGGGTTTGATTTCTTTAAGGGCCTTTGAGCATTCGTAGTTTCAGGCAAGGCCTTTCTCCTTCCTCATAAGTTTAAAGAATGGTTGGCAGTGAAGTGACTCAAAATATGTCTCTAGTGCATGCTAATTATGGTTCAAGTGCAAATCGATCGCGTAAGTAATAAACTCGATAAGACGGGGTTGAATCCTTAGTTAAATAGGGACGTAGAACGTGACGACGATAGGCAAGATGACTAATCCTAAGCTGACTCAAAAAAAGGATAATAAAAGGTGATGAATTTTTTGGAATTTTATATCTACTAACTAAATGCAAATTAATTAAACCAGTAACTAAACTACGTATGCAGGAGTAAACTACTGAGAATGAATAAATATGAATGAGACAAATAGGTTGGACAACAATCCCCCAAACCCTGGTATATTTATCGGATATAAAAATAATTATAAATTAAATAATTAATCAAACCCAGACTTTATTAGTTTTAAGCATTACATATATGAGGGTACAATCCCGCATCATACATAATCAAGGATAGAAACAAAGCGGTGTCGACATAGCTAACACGCACGTTGCACTCTTAAACATCACGGTTACCTAGGGAAAACGAGTTTAAAAGTCCTACGAGGGTTGCGACAACTACTTAACACGATTCAATCTGTAAGATGTGAGTTCTTATTGAGACTTAAGTGTCAGGGGAGGCATAACCTCTCATCAAGATGGAAATTATGTCTAGGAGACAATGATTGACAACAGTAAATGTTAGTCTCAAGTCAACACATTCAAGATACGAAGCTCCTGTATTAAATGTATTCTTTTGACATAAATGCTATAACAAAACAATCAATGAGGAAGGTCCCACGGATCACTTGGTCGGAGGGAGTGGAGGCAAGCACCTTCAAGGAAATAAAGGTAAGGCAGCAGCCTTAGACATACATTTGATAACTGGGATGGACTACACAATCAATATTCTCTCTACAAACTCTCATGTATGAAAGTATTTTGGCAGCGATTCCTGGCCCAAAAAAAGTCCGACCCCTTCACGTTATACTGTTCAAGGTGTTTATATGGGAGAAAGGTCATTCGAGTGACCTTCCTATAATTAATGCGATTCACCCCTATATAACTTTACCAGTCTTGTGCATTTAATGCCAAAGATATTGTATTAAATGAGATAGGTACATTGGTTTAGGCGAGAACACTATTTGAGCTCTCAGAGTTGTAAACGCATTAAATGAGATGTGACGTGCCACTTGTGGGCTTACCATCATAGGAATATCTTAACTCGAATGTTATTTCATCGAGTTCTGAAATGTCACTCGGGCTGACGTCAAAGAAGTTGGTAAACAGTAATCAGTGCAAGATGTGTTGTCACGTCACTCAAAAAAGGGTAGTTCATCGACTTAGAAGGTTGCTCGAGCTATAAGTATCGCGAGCAGCTTACAATGTATGTGTGAGTACATTAGGTTAATTCTCTAGTGTATCTGTTTAGGACTGGGGACCCTTGAGTGGGTTCCCAGAGATGGTATCTTGAGGTACCACTAAGCTGTGTTGAGTATAAACGAAGGTTTTGCCTAAGTACCCTAAAGGGGTTGGTCTCTTCCAACGTTGTCTTGCACCCAATCCTCCAAACCATATCCCTGCGAGATACCCAGAGTGAGGTTGTTCGATAGATCATTTAATCTCTCCCATGTACTGCCATACATGGTCCCTTGAGGGTACCGAGCAACCTCACATCTTTATAATATAATCTTTATATTTATAGAGAGAGCCAAATACAAGAACAACAAAGCTCATATTACAATTGTACATTCTCCAGGTGTATCTTGCTTACTTGGTATTTATCGTGTATCCTTTGAGGAGCCTATCTCCCTTTGAGGGACCTTCTTCACATGTTTATTCGAGCAGTCATCTCTAATTTTTATTGTGAAGTGTTGGTGCAGTTATAATCATCTTTAGGATTGGACCCCCTCTACATTTGCCCCTTCGTAGAGATATTTATTTGTTCAAATAAATATATGTACGAAAGAAAACAACCAACAACATCGCCTTCTATCTCGATTGCTATACACCTGTATTTGTTAGGTAATCGTAGAAATATCTGTACGAAAGATAACAACTAGCCGCCAGTGGCCTCCCCCTTTTTTGACGTACTTGGGATATATCCCTTCTTGTGTGGCATGACGCTTCCAGCGGTTTTGTATTTGTATATCTTTTATCTTGGGGAATTATAATAGTTTTATAATAAAACTTTCCCCAAAGCTATTCATTTTTTTCCAAGTATAAAGGACATAAAGTTTTAGTCCCCACAGGCTTATTTGGTTTCCCGAAAAAGGTAATCATTATTGCGTCCTTTCATATTAAATGTATCTGACGCTCTTTCCCCCAACCGTACACGCATCCATTGATCTACCCGCGCGTGTGTCTCACACGAGCCACTTGGATCGGCAAAAAGACTAATCGTCATGATTTGCAATTCTCACGCGCGCCTTCTTTTGAATTAGCCCAACCCTTATAAAGGGGTTTTCTCTCACTTCCACCTTTTTTTTAACTTTGGGTATTTTCTTGAGCGAATTGTCTTCTAACTTTTTTGAGAGCAAACCCATACTTCTTTCATTCCCAGGCTTTCTTTCATCTCTTTCTTACTTGTTTTCATGGCCCTTGTCTTAAAAAGAACTCCTTCTGTTAGTGCTGCCGCCACTGCTGTCGACGAGGCTTTTGCCGACCTTACTAACTGTCGCTTGCAACGGGCAAAGTACCACTGTGCCCCTTACTTTGACACTATGTACAAATTTTGGGAGTTTTCCAATGCTTTCCCAGGGTCCTTGGTTTCTAAGTCAGCAAATCTGAAGTTTTTGGTTGGGGAGGATGATGTAATAGAGAACTACTTCTATGTTCCTGGTTCTTCTATTGCCCGATTTAGGATTGAGAGGGGGGGGGGGGGATTATCCCTACTAAAATGTTGAGTTTGAGTCTGCTGGCGGGGCTTGTAAGGGGTTGGCTGCGTGGACGAAGTATATTCATAGAATGTATTTCGGGGAGCTGTTAACCGTCGATTTATCTTGCTCGAAGTGGATTGGCAATCTGACTTTGGCCAAGAACGATAACACTCTGAGGACTCTAGTTTCTCGATGGAATGATACGACCCATGCTTTTGTAGCTGCTTGGGATGAGTTTACTATCACTTTAGAGGAAGTGTGTGAGATTTTGGGGTCAGAAGCTACTGGTACGCACACCTACTTTAAGGAGCTTATCACCAAGGAGGAGCGAGCCAAACTTAAGGAGTTGGATAACGTGGTGAAAAAGTGCACGAATACCCACAACAAATGCACTTGCTCTAAAATCATAAGGCACTTCTTCTACATGAAGGACAGGGCCAGTGCTTTTACTCGTGAGCAGGCTAAAAAATAGCCTAAAGGCAAGAATATCCTCGAGATGCCCCTAACTGGGAGGGTTGTGGGAGCAAGACTAAACTTTCTGGGTATATCTGGATTATTCTTTTCAGACTCTACTTGCTAGGGAAGCCACGTGATTATCCGAGGAGGGATCTTGTTAACTTGGTTATTCATCTTGCCTCAGGGGTCAAAGTCTCCTTAGCTGCCATGGTCCTCGATTCCCTATACACTTGATTGGACAGGGTTTAGACAGATTTTGCTCGGTCTCTTGGCCATTTTGATGTATCTAATTACACCAACCATGTTCTCCCGATGGCCTTCGTATATGTCCGATTTCCTGACTATGCCCTAGAGAGCCTACTTCCTTCTTCTCATGATGTCAAGGTTCCTTGAATTGTGTCCTGGAATCACTAGCAATCAAGGAAATATTTCCACTCTTACCTTGACAATGTCAAGCATTTTAATTTTCCCCCTTACTACGTTACTGATCAATTTTTTACCAACTCGTTATTTGAGGACGGTGCTCACCCAATTCAGGTATTTGATCAATCATTTGCTTTGAACTTCCCCTCATCAAATATTCTTTTAGTTCTTACTCCCTCTTACCTTCCATCGTGTACGGAGTGGTCAAGTGTTTATGCTGCCTATCACCCTCATCGTGTAGCCATGCAATTTGGCTTTGATTAGGGGGTTCCCCTCCTTAACCATAATACCACGAAAAAACCCAACACCATTTCGCATGTCCTTCTGCTGGAGTTACCCCTCAAGTCCTCGAACACCCTGGGATTATATCAATAACACCTACTGGTCCTATCTCCCTGGTAAGCACGCTTTCTTTCTTATCCTTTAATTTCTTATTCATATGTATGCTGGACTTATATTTCTTGATGTTTCTTGCAGGTTGCCCCTCTCAAACATTCGAACCCAAATATTTGTAGAGATATTGTGCTTGTTCCTCTTAAAGCTACTATTATCGATGAACTTCTAGTAGGATTGTTTGGGCCCATCATTTTGGAGAACAGAGCAGCCGCTCCTGAGGAGGGGCAAGTCGGTGTTGAGGTCAAAACTTTAGAGCAACCAGTTATTGTTCATTATGAGGTTGCTCGTGAGCCTGCAGACATCCCTGAGATATTCATACTTTCCTTCTCTTTTGCCAAACACTTTCCTTGCTTTAGGCAAACTGCAGCTTGAGAATGCCCTAATTTTCCTTAGTCGAGATACCATACAGGTGCTTTAAGCAAAATTGGGACTTTTTGGAGTGACAACAGTTTACCTAGTCGAGCTACCATATAGGTGCTTTAAGCAAACTGTGACTTAAGAATGCCCAACTTTACTTAGTCGAGCTACTATAAAGGTGCTTTAAGTAAAATTGGGAGTTTTTGAAGTGACAATAGTTTACCTAGTCGAGCTACCATATATGTGCTTTAGGCAAACTGCGGCTTAAGAATGCCCAACTTTACTTAGTTGAGCTACCATAAAGGTGCTTTAAGTAAAATTAGGAATTTTAAAGCGACAACAGTTTACCTAGTCGAGCTACCATATAGGTGCTTTAGGCAAACTGCGGCTTAAGAATGCCTAACTTTACTTAGTCGAGCTACGATAAAGGTGCTTTAAGTAAAATTGAACTTTTTGAAGCGATAACAATTTACTTAGTCGAGCTACCATATAAGTGCTTAGGCAAACTGTAGCTTAAGTATTTTCTTGTCTCATACTTCCCCATTTTTTTTCTTTGACTTATTCTTCCTTCTCTCAAGTGGAATTTAATCAACCCTCATCCTTGGGAAACGTTATTGCACCATTGGAAAAGGTAACCTCCGAGCATGCTCCCCCAAATAGGTTGGGGACTTTGTTGAGCTTCGCGCTATTGCTCAGACTGCCCAAAATTTTGAAATGGGTGAGCTAAAAATTACCCCCGTTCTGCAGGAGGATAATAGGGCTTCTAATACTGTCTGCCCTTCTGCCAGCGATAGTGCATTTAGTGTCCGTCTTCCTGAGCTGGTCCTGGTTGAGTTTGTGTAATAGATTGTGAGGGACTTCCCTTATATCCTTACTCTGTGTATCATATGTTGGTTACTCATTTGGTAGAACATCATCCTTCTACTTTCACTCCTTGCAGCGTCCAAGTCATTCCGATCGTGATGGCCTGCAGACTTCTGGGGTTTGCCATTGTTTTAGCTGAAATTCTCCATGCTTCGCTGTCCTCTTTGAGTCCCTCGACCATTAAAAAAATAATGGGTCAAATCAACGTTCTCATAGATAGTTGCTTTTGATATATCTCGAAGTGCCTTTTCGTGCTATCTCTGTGCTCCTCCAATGCTTCTAATTGTACATGGCGACTGTGGGGTAGCATTGTACTTCTCAAGTTGTAATGTGCAGAAGGTACCTCAAGTTTTACGAATAATATTGCCTCAACCCCAAACACTAGCGAGAAAGGCGTGTACCCTATAGGTTTTCTCTTTGTAGTTCTATATGCCCATAAGACTTTTGGTATTTTATCATCCCAAGTTCCTGGGAAATCTTCCAACATTTTCGATAGAATGTTTACCATGGCCTTATTTGTGGCTTCAGTTTGCCCATTGCACTTGGGGTAGGCCATTGTTGACTTGTGATGAATGATAGAATATTTCTCTGTAAGTAACCGTACCTCATCGTTGACAAAAGGTGTCCCATTATCTGACAGGAATATCTTCAAAATGTCAAATTGGCATATAATATACTCCTTCATGAAGTGAACCACTATCTCTGCTGTGGCCCTCTTTAATGGTATAGCCTCGACCCATTTGGTTAAGCACTCCGTTGCTACCAATATCCAGATCTTTCCCCTCGAGAAGCGGTTAATTGCCTCTACTAGGTCGAAGGCTCGTGTGTGGAATGGAAAAGGAGTAGAAAGGGAATGCAGGTCCACCGAGGGAGCATGTATCATTTTCCCGTAGAGTTGAGATGCCTTGCATTTTTTAACAAACTCCATCGAATCTTTTTCCTTGATGGGCCAAAAGTAGCCTAACACCATCAGCTGGTCGTGGAGTCTCGTTCCCCCAATGTGCCATGGCTCATGTGCTTGCTTCAGTACCTCTTCGGCCTCCTCCCGTCTAATGCATCTCAGGGGTTTATCGTGGTAACCATTTCTCTAAAGCTACCCCTTTTGAACATAATACCTAGGAACTCGTCTTCTCAATCTTACGGCATCATCCTTGTCAATGGGTACAATCCCATGGACTAGTATGTCCAAATAGGGTTGCCTCCAATCTGTCGGCTGATCTATGAAATTACATTATGCCGCTTGGTAATACAGGAGGCATTTCCCCTAATCTCACTGTCGCCACACAACATCTTGCTTTATTGTGGGCAAAAAATATCCCGCTCTCTGGATTCTTTGATATAAGGAAATTTCTATTATCGTGTATCTCGATCAGCCTTTTCTCATCTTCCTCAGGTTCCACGCATCTCGATAGCCATCCTCTTTTATTCTTGAAGTATATGTTTCCCGCGATTATGATGTATTGAGCCAATTCAATCAAACTTAGCGACCGTTATCCTGTTTCTAATTATTTTTGCAATTCTCCTCTCCAGTCGTTGCTATCATTAGAGGGTAGTATCTCCATTATAGTTGACGGCGCAGTCCTCTTTGTGATTAAAATGACTGTTGACTCTCCCTCAAAGGCAATCTTTTAGGCAATTGTGTCATAAGCATCAGCATATCTATTGATTGTTCTCGGGTGCCTCTTAATCTTTACCTCATGGAATTGGTCGAGCAACCTTTGTGTAATTGTCCGATAGGGTGCCAGTGTGATGTGTTTCAGAGCATACTCGCCGTTGACTTGATGTACCACCAAATTGGAATCCCCTTTTATTGCTAGCATCTGGATGTCCCTTTGTGACGCCTTCAATAATCCCAACACCAAGGCCTCATACCTAACTTCGTTGTTTGAGCATTTAAAGTCCAGCTTAAAAGATAGACGGACCTCTTCTTCACCGTGGCGCACTATCACTCCTGCCCCTTATGTGTTTTAAGCTAAAGAGCCATTAAACTGCATGTTCCATTCGTCTAGGTTTGCATCGAGGTAGTTAGCTTGGAGATCATCCCCTGATATATCCTCGATAGGTGGTTTGAACGTCCCCGAAGGGAATATGGCCAATAGGTTTGCGTATGCTTGACTCCTGATTACTTGAGGAATCACACATTTGAGATCACATTCTGAAAGAATTAGGAACCATCGATCAGTCTTGCCTATCAGCACAGTTCTAGCAAGCAAAAATTTTATGGGGTCACATCTATTGATGATGTGGACCATGAAAGACAACATGTAGTGCCTAAGCTTCTGGGTAATAAATACTAGGGCCAAATAATGCCTCTCGATACTATTATATCGAGCTACGTGCCCGTGTATAAGTCGGCTTAGGTAATACACCGATTTTTCTACACCTTCAACTTCTTGAGTTAACAATGCCCTATTGATCTTTTAGTGGATGTGAGATAAAGGTTAAAAAAAAATACCTGCTCGAGGGGGAACCATCGTTTGGGGAGAGGTTAGCAATTTCTTCAACTGCTATCTCGCGTGGCTGATCCCATACGAACTTCGTCTTTGCTCGTAGCAACTCCATTAATGGGTGGGTAACTTCTGCTAACTATGGCACGAATCTCCTCAGGTAGGACACTTTTCCCAGGAAAATCTTCAACTCTTTTGTCGTTTTTGGTCTTGGCATATTGAGGATGCCCTCTTACTTGTCCAGGTCCATTTGCACCCCTTGCATGTTCACCACGAATTGTAGGAACTTGCCACTAGTCACCCCGAAGGGGCACTTCAAAGGGTTTATTTTAAACTTATACTTCCTGCACCTTTGGAACACCCTCCTCAAATCTGTCAGCTGGGTGGCTTCTATCTTGGACTTTATCATCAAATCATCCACATAAAATCCTACAATCTCGTGAAAAAGATCATATAATATGGCCATCATTGTCCTTTGGTAAGTAGCCTCTGCGTCCTTTAAACCGAAAGGCATAACAGTGTACATGAAGTTACCTAAAGGCGTGCGAAAGGCTATTTTCTCAGCATCCTCTACATCCATTTTAATTTAGTTGTACCCCACGTAGCCATCCATTTAGCTGTACATCGCGTGCCCTGCCATTGCGTCTATCAAACTATCAATGGAAGGTAAGGGAAACTCATCTTTTGGGCATGCTCAGTTCAAGTCCTTAAAGTCCACACAAATTCGAATTTGGTTCTTATCCTTCCCTACTGGCACAATGCTGGACAACCAAATGGGATGCTGGATAGGGGTAATAAAGCCTGCTGCGAGCAATCTCTGTACCTCTTCCTTTATCTTTATGTCAAGCTCAGGTTTATACGTTTTGAGTGGACTGCATTACTGGTATTGCTGAGGGTATGATGTTTAACCTAAGGTAGCTTAACTCCTGGTCCACCCCGGGCATCTCAATGTATTTTCATGCAAACACGTCTTTGAACTCCCTCAGCAGCCCCACTAGTGCTCCTTTAGCAGCAACATCAAGGTCTTTCGAAATGAACATGGGCCTTGGGTCGTCCCCTTCATCCGTTAGGTCTATCTGCTCTAGCTCCTATACCTGGGGTCTTGGTCTATCGTTCATACACTCCGGCTATTCCTCAACCTCTTCCATGAACTCCTGGATGTTGGAGTTATCAATTACCAGCGTTGACCTAAACTGTCCACTAGAAAACATTCATAGACCGGGTCAGCCTCGTCATCCAGGCCTTCAACTGCCCGATCACACCTTTAGAGCTTGTAGATAATCTTGCCATTAGCCAAGACCACTCTTTTGCATTGCCATGTCTTCTCCTCCTGGCGAGGCTTCTTTCGTGCATTTTCCTCCAATTCTCTCGCTGGGATTCTGCTGAGTACACTCTGCTACCTAACTTGATACTCGATTGGGTCTATGCGCGGTGTCATCCTATCTCATAGTTGTCTCGGGAGACTAGGAGGCCTGACCGTCTCGCGTGGGCTTTCTTGTTCCTCATATACCACTAACGAGCGAGCTGGTGCGCTTACTCTTTCTCTATAACTAGGAATTTTGATTCCTCTAGTGTATCTAGTGATTTTTATAGACTCTGTGGCCAACTCCGGTCAAAAGTTGCATCTACCAAACGAGCTTCCTCTCTTGTAAACGGTTTCTTGGATGCTCGAATGACCACCTATTTTCCTTTGACGTTTGCCTTCCCGTACTAGTGATACGTGGACGGAACCAACCCATGATTATGCATCCATACCCTCCCAACGAGAAACTGGTAAGATGACTCACAATCCATCAATTGGAATTTAATATGGGAAGTGATGTTTCCCATGGTCATTCCCACGTTTATGTAGCTAATCGACTTACTTGACTGATCATCATACCTTGCTATGGACAAAGGACTTTGCACGATCCTTGTCTCAGAGATATCGCATGCATAGAATGAGACCATGGGCAAAATGTTGATGGAGGCTCCCCCGTCTATTAGAACTCGGTTAAACCTGCATCCATTCACACTTGCTATCACATAAAGTGGCTTCTTGTGGGGATATTGTAATACTCCGTATTTTTGTTAATTTTATTTTTTGGGATTAATTGAATTAAATGAGATAATTAATTCGAAATTAATCCGGATTTAAATACTAGCGAGACGAGAGTTAGTATTTGATTATGATGATAATGTTGAATATTACTGAGTGAATATAGTAATATATGATTATTGAATTTATTAATATTGTCGCGAGTTATAAATACGTCAATTTCGGAAATAAAGTTGGGACGCGCGTGTTAGTTGTGTCAGGAATTAATTTAATGTATTTAAAAGTTAATTATTTTTATATCATCCGTATGGTCATTTTGAGTGCGCCAACGTGTCCGGAAGGGTTGAGATAGTCAGAAAACACTAGCCGAGGGTTTAATTTGTGTCCCGGGATATTTTAGGCTTAATCGATAACCCGGGAGGGTATTTTAGTCATTTTGACTTTTGAGGAATAGTAACCCATGGATTTTAGACTGATTATATCATCCAACACTTAAGTCCCTTAGGGTTTCACAACCTAAAATCACAAATGGCCATTAAAGAGGAAGAGAAGGAAGTTTCTAAAAGAAGAACCACCATCATTGGACCCTTTACACCACCATCACCACCACCGGTTAAATCGAAAAAAGAGGACCACTCTCATACCATCTGCTTCAAAGGATCAAAATCTTTATTTTCTAGGCAAGTGATTTATTTTGCAATGACTCAAGGCATATGTTTTACATGATAGTTAGATTTGAAGATAAATTATGAATAATTGTAATGATTTAAAATTGGAAACTAGATTATGGAACTTGGATAGGTTTGCATGTAGTTGATCTTCTAGAAATATTAAATGAATGAATTTATAAATTAAGAGTTAGGAAATCACGAAATTAAATTGAGATTTATGACGATTATTGAAGAGATATTGAAGAACTGGGGTTGTAGTAATATCCATGACTTTTGATCCAAGAAATCGATATTCTGTGATGTTTTGATGAATCTTGAACGTTAAAACTAGTGTAGTAATGTTGGTTTAATGTTTAGTATACTTATTTGGGAGTTTGGGACGTTGTAATGGAGAATTGGAGGTGTAAAAAAATGGGAGAAACCGCAAATATTAAAGAAATTCTGGGCTGATAGCTGCTTGATCGATCGATCGACCCAAGAATGTCCCTCTGGAAAAAGTGAAATATTTCACTTTAAATAATTGAGTAACTTCCAACCTTTAAAAGTCTTTAGTGATGATTAATTGAACATATTGGTACTTTGGAAAGACCAGCAAGGGTGTATTTGAAGCCCGAAACATATTAGAATTTATTTGTGACTTAGTGTTAAACTTACGAATGTGCGAGTGAGTTACTATTAGAAGTTGCAAGGACATGAATCCAATTTGTATAAGTGATAACTTAAGGTTAGAGGCAGAAACAGGGACCTGAAATTATTGAATCCATCTTAGGGTCAAGTGGCGATTTAGTAGCCTTGTGGGATATGGTATGCACTTGGGATGATACGACGAGAGAGTTATCGCGCTAAACATATTACGTGGAATAATCAGGATGATACTATGATATGTATGAGACTTATGGTATAGGGATGGATGATACCTATATTAATATAATGATTATCTAAGTTGTGTTAATACTTATTATATGGATGATTATGTGTATGACATACCTACCATACTTGCTACCACAGGAGGTTAAATTGCGGGGAAGGACCATCTTATCTTTGTGTGCCTTCGGGGGGATTTAGATTGGTACCTTAAGGACATAGGACTGTAAATGACTTGTTTGTGAGTTGATAAGTCGACTGACCATGGGAGCGTAGGTATGTGCGTGACCCATGGGTATGTGAACTATGTTCGCCTCCAATATGTGTGATTCGTATATAAACGGTTCCCGAGCGATTCGGAACACGTGATCCTTATGTACGTGATGTATCGGGATTCGATAGCAGAGTATGCGTGCCCCGCAGCTTAGCCTATGGGTGCCATATATGTGTATATATAATGAGAGTAACTTATATATGTACTTGTGACTGATTCACTATTACTTAGTAAATGCGAATGACTAAGAGATTTAAATGAATTAAGAATAATGTGAACTTAACTAATTCTTGAGCTAAGTAATTTGATTAATGAATGTGTGAGTTATGAATATAATTTATTTGAATAATACGGGTGGCATCTAAAGTAAGACCGTCTGGATGGGAGTAGAATAGACTAGTCAGGCAGTGGTATAACTAGATGGAATTTAAAAGAGGCGTTAGGCGTGCACAATAGTCGAGGGGTGAGGATCTCAAGTGAGGGCACGTGACTAACATGTTTAATATATGTGTTATTTTATATTGTAACTTAAACACTTGCTATTTTTAAAATATTTTCACCTCGGGCTCTGACCCGTTTGCTTTCAAATCTATTTTTGTAAAAACCTTTTAGGTGCCCAACCACATGGACGCCAAGCTTAGGAGTTCCATTCCATTGACGTGCTGTAGCTGTTGTGGAAGTTACAGGATCTCGTTACTAAATGCCTCCACATCTATCCTTGCTTCTTTGGGAGTCATTTATTCCAGTTCGGGCCTGTTGCCCATTCTTATTCAGAGACAACAATTTAGACTTTCATTTTATTTCAGTCTTGGAATTTATTTATTTCATTTAGACATTTGTATTGGGTTTACTTACATTGTTACTATTATTGGAGTGTTTACTCCAGACATCAGTAGTTCATTATATTGATTACCTTATGAGATTGTTCATGTGATTGTTGGATGATGATTTAAATTATTTAGTGGATAGTTAATTTAAATATTACAATTTGACACTTCACTATTTTAAATATTAGGTGGTTAGTAATTAATTAAATATTTTCGACAGTGATGCTATGAACTGAACCAACTTGACATCCTGTATTAATTTAAATAAAGGAGTAGCTACCCGGTATTTAATTAGTCGGGGTGTCACAGATACCTAACCAAAGGGTCTGCTTCAGAAAAGGTGACTTTTGAAAGGAACTTCTTTACCAGTTTGTCCATCGGCATTCTCCACTGTAGGCTTAGGGCCATGTTTTTCTTGGCGATCTCCAAGATCGCTCGCGTGGCCTCTAGTTGAGAACCCTCAAGCAATCCTACCTGTTCGAAGAACCAGTTGGACTTCTGTGACCTGGCTACTGTCGCGCATTCCATCCATGGGTCTGTTTGTTCTTCTTCCAACTTATAGACCTCTTCCTCCCCCTGTAAGTTGACTCATTGTACACCATCACCACGTCACCCCCTAAGCAACAAGCCTCAAGTTTCCTGCTCAGGTCATCGATGGGGCTCCACCCATCTCCCCTATCTTCACCTAATTTTAGACAAGACATTTAGGATGAACATTCTTCGAGGGAGTCCGTGAAATCTTCCTCGTGGAGCCTATCATCTCTCATCAGCCTTTCTACCTCCTCGTCAAAAGCACTAGACATGTTTTCCCCATGCCTGGGTAGGGGGTTATTGTTAACGTTGTCCTGGGGTAGCTGGATTTCTCCCTTCTTGACGTGCCAATCGATTATCTTTTTGAGAGCAAAACACTATCTCGTTGGGTGTCTCACCGTATTGTGGACCACGCAAAACTTTAGACCTTCCCTATCTTTTCGAGCAATGGGTACGGTATCTGCCACAATTGGCCAACACATGTCATCTCTGATCATATGCTCATTGGTCTCGATAGCTTGATCCAATGAGCAAGGCAACTTCGGGGGCTCTTCCTTATCGAATTTCCTCTTATTTCCCCTTCCCCTTGGGCCACGATTCCCTCCTTTATGTTTTCCACCTTCCTCATTGGTATAGTTTACGCGAGGAGGTCTACCCCTCCCCGAGTTACTTCGCAGTTTCAATAGCAAACTTGACAAATCGGGTGAGGGTGTGGGTAGCGGTTTTATGACCAAGTTAATATTTCGTGCGGATTTGAGAAAAGAAGCAAACGTACCCTCCCGAGTTTCATTTATTAGGTGGCAGATATATTATGACAACAAACCGTCCGCACATACTTGCAAGAGATTGGATTCCCATGTCTCCTCTCTTACATCTAGGGAGCATTCACATAATCTTCTTATATACGTGACTACATACTCGCCGGGATTTTCTTTCTCGCGAGCCAGTTGAGTAAAAGTGAATTCATCTTCAACCAAGAAGAATTTTTGCACAAACTGGACATGAAGATCCTCCCACGTGGCCACGCTACTTGGAGCCAAGTGGGAGTAATAAGTGTAAGCCTTCTCGGTTAGAGACTTAGAAAATTCTCTTAATCTCGACTTCTTGTTATTACAGTGGGCCCTAAGGTTCTCCACGAACCTTTTAATATGCTCCTTAGGATTCCCCTCTTTTTATGTATACTTCTCAAAGATAGGGGGAATATACCATACTAGGTAGGGTTCATTATTGTACTCCTCTAGGTACGAGGTATGAAAGTCATCATAAATCGAAGAAGCTTCTCCTTCTGCCTTGGAGGCCACCATCATCTTCAACATCTCTTTTATCATTTCCTCCATTCTAGGCGTAGTCGGGCCTTGCTGCCCTAGGTTATTCTTCCCATGATTCTCTGTTGATGGCATACTCACTGTATCCCCACCTGGGCATGTTTCCAGAGGCAATGTTGGAGTCGCGACACCGTGCATCCTTCCTTCTATAGAGGAAGGAGTGTTTAGTGGTGGTGTTGATGGAACGTCATTGCTAAGGGCCGACTGGTCCACTCCTCCCGAGATAAATGGATCCTGTAGAGTCACTTGAGGGGTTATGAACAAACTAGATCCTACCGCAGCCCTCAACACTGCCTGGGAGGTCGGAGTCTTGATAAACTCAATAAACAAATTCATTATCCCCGTCATTTGCGCAAAACTCACAGTCGTTCCCACGATAGCTGGCGCTATGGTTTCTCTTCGTACCACTCGCTCTCGGTCCGGTAAGTGGGTGAGATCCTCCCATTCTTCATGTTGTTCAACATCAAAGTTAATGTTCCTTAACAATTCATTGTTAGTCACATCTCAAAAGAGAATACCTCACCAGCGGAGTCGCCAAATTTAATATGTGAGTTCTTGTTGAGACTTAAGTGTCAAGGGAGGCTTAAACCCTCGTCAAGATGGAAATTATAGCTAGGAGACAATGATTGACAATAGTAAATGCTAGTCTCAAGTCAACACATTCAAGATACGAATCTTCTGTATTAAATGTCTTTTTTTGACATAAATTCCATAACAAAATAATCAATGAGGAAGGTCCCACATATCACTTGGTCGGAGGGAGTGGAGGAAAGAACCTTCAAGGCAATAAAGGCAAGACAACAACCTTAGACATACACTCGATAACTGGGATGGACTACACAATCAATATTCTCTTTACAAAATCTTGTGCATGGAAGTATTTTTGCAGCGATTCTTGGCCCAAAAAAATCCCGACCCCTTCACGTTACACTGTTCGAGGTATTTATATGGGAGGAAGGTCATTCGAGTGACTTTCCTGTAATTAATGCGATTGACCCCTGTATGACTTTACCAGTCTTGTGCATTTAATGCAAAGATATTGCATTAGATGAGATAGATACACTAGTTTAGGCAGGAATACTGTTTGGGCTCTCAGAGTTGTAAACACATTAAATGAGATATGACGTGCCAGTTGTGGGCTTACCATCCTAGGAATATCTTAACTCAAGTGCTATTTCATCGAGTTCTAAAATGTCAGTCGTGCTGACGTCAAAGAAGTTTGTAAACAGTAATCTGTGTAAGATTTGTTTTCATGTCACTCAAAAAAGGGTAGTTCATCGACTTAGAAGGTTGCTCGAGCTACAAGTCTCGCGAGCAGCCTACAAGTCTCTGTTCGGTTCTGTCCTTTTTTTTCCTTCATTTTTCTCCTTGATTTCTTCTCAACTTTGACTCTTTGTAACTTTGTACCAGGGACTTGGATTTGGATGCCGTTTCTTCCTACATGCTCATGGACTCGAGGTCTTTAACTTTCCTTTAGGTTCCATGTCCGAATTCTTGGTGTAGAATTACTATTTTACCCTTGACTTTCCTTCACTTGTAACTTTCTTGAGTTTGAGTTTTCTCTTTTCTCCAATTGTGTAAAATACCTGCAAATGTACGAGAAATACACAAAACTCGATGCACTATATAAAGAAGGCCAGTAGCAATAATATTAGATAAATCAGCTCAATTTACACCGTACAAGATGATAAAAGCCTTTAAATTAAGGGGATAAATACGAAGAATTTATGCCTAATCAAACCCCCTGTAACTTAGAACTTTGATCATCCCGAGTAATGTAAAAGAATCTAAGCAAGGTCCAACACTCAACAAACGTGCTATTAGGATAGAATACCTCTTTCGCGGGTAAGCGATTGCATTTATCATATGCAACAAGCCTTTAAACCCCTAGGTTACCCTAGTAGGACAAGTTGTGTCTCGTGAGGGTTTGCAGTGAATATACCCACAAAATTCATTTTCGACTCAAAGAAAAAAATCAAAACACTTAAAAATTGTACAATTTAAACCTTTCTAAAAATAGTCACCATAAATTTATATTCACAAGTCTCAATTTGTGGTGTGTGTGCGAAGCCGAAAATTAAATCGCCAATTTTCACTGATTGATCATTAGGTTACTTTCAGAAAATTCGTTTTGATTCAATTTCTTACGGATACACTCACAAACGAATCACTCGGAATGTGGCTAATTCTCTCGGTATGCGTGATTTATAAGAGTAAATGTAATGGAACATAAATTCACGCACACAATTTGAAAGATGGAATATTTATGGTGATAAGATCTCTTCATCGGAACACGGTTATTGAAAAATGGGAAACATCGTCTCTTATTCACATCAATTTATATCACTTTTTATCTTTTCGTGTTTCAGCTCTCTACGCGGTAATTAGTTGCGAAATTCGGACTCGATTAAGGCCTTTTCAGGTTTTAAAGTGTATTGGGTAACATTGGGAATGGTTGGTAAATTTGGAATTGGAAAATATTCTTATGGTGTCCATTAGCGCTTTTTCGGGCTTTTGATTATTTTATTTTTCTTTTTCCATTTTTTTTCTATTTCTTTTCTTTTCTTGTTATTTTTGTTGAGCATTTTTCTTTTATTTTTCTTGCCCCTTTTTATCGCACCATTTGGACTTAATTTCTGAATTTTTCATTTTTCACAATTTCGGGCTATTTGGGTTTTTCGGGTTATCAAACGAAATTGGAAAAAATTATTAGGCTCAAATTAGGTTGCAAAGGGAAAAAATTTCACAACTTTTTATGGTTAATATTTTTGGGTAACAAACAAGGGCATACTTCATGGTCCGAATCACTCATTAATTTACCATATGCGTCTCGAGATGAATTTAGTTTAGAGATATTTTAACGCGTATTTTCAAGACAACATCTCACACGTTTCCCATAACGTATCAAAACAAAGGAGTTGAGATCTTCAACGACTTTGTTTAAAATGATGAATTGAACTTTGAGTGAATTTTTAACTCAGATTGATTTAAAAACTCTAAAAAAGTGATTGGCTCGAAATTTCACTGGGTTGATTAATCTCCACACTTATTCGTAAAGTTATCAATTTTCGCTCAATTTCCATCTTTGGTCAATTTCGGCTTAGTGCTCTTTGATTTTAACAATTTAAGACTTCAAACAAAATTTTGTGACATTTTTGAAAAATTTAAATTCCAGTTTTTATTTATTATGATGGAAAAATATTTTTGGCTTTTTCAAAAATTTTCAATTTTTTTCAATTTTCTAATTTTTTTAATTTGAAAATTTTGGGCATTTTGAAATTTGTGAAATTTTGAAGTGCATGCCTACCCCCCATCTTAGACTTTTGTAAAGTCCCTATGCAAAAGGACTAAAATCTAAAATAAAAAGAGAGTGCATAAAAATAAACAAAAACAAAATGCAAATTATTTTGTATTACCAAATGATGATGCTGGAAACATCACCACCCTTCAAGGTGTTTGTGAGCTCAATTCAATGTTAACAATGACAGCATAAGGGTACATACACACATAGTAGAGGGAGGTGAGGAGAAGAGGATTCACACCCGAATATATGTGGTTCAGCCAATTAGGCCTACGTCCATTGTGCAAGTGTATGATATGTATCACTGTATGAGGGCTCTAATGGCCATAGATACAATCTCTCAAACTTTCTCTCTCTACTGTGTATTTAGACAGATTTTTAGCTAGGGTTGCTAATTTCGGGATCCCCCTCTAAAAAGGAGAAGACAACTATATATAATACCTGGGGGGTGTAATGCACCCCCCCATGCATGCAATGAGCATGTGTGTGTTGATCTAGCCAATCAGATGAAGACATTTGTCACTGTCACATGTAGAGAATGATGACGAAATATTCTCTTACGTGAGGGGAATGATTTGGTTATAACTGATTGTGTACACGTGTTCCTAACAGAGCATATGCTGATAAGAACTCGGCCATCCGTCAAGGGTCCCAACCTCGGCCTGGAAGAGGACGAGGTTGTGACCTTGGTTCAGGTGGAGAGCCGAAGTAAGACGTTGAGCTATGACATCGGCCTGGGCTAAGGTAGAGGTGGAATATCTGGAACGTAGGCCGATCTCTAGCCGAGATTGATGATGATGAGATGGTAACCTCTTCATCCTCCTAGCCGAGGTTGCAATCCTTGGAAGACCAGTTGGATAACCTTCCCTGGGTCATGGAGACCTCACCTAGGACGAGTCCGCCAGGTGATGATCCATGGTCCCTCCAGCATCGGCTATCTCCATGGCCAAGGTTGATGTCTCTGAGCCGAGGGGGTACATTCAGGGCATATCAATCACCCCCAACCCTTAGTTACATGTGAGAGTAGGTGACTGTGGGGTGTACAACCCCGAGGTTCTTCTTCCTTGTGCCAATGTTCATTTGACACTTGTCAATTGCTGAAGTGTGAGGCGTACCTGGCAAGCATGTGATGTCATCCGTCCTTTGGGGCTCCCAAGGCAATGATGGGCCTTGGGATGCGTGCATTAGGTGTTGAGGGTTATACCCCCCTTTCTTCTCTTTCTTCTTCATTTCTACACTCCCTTGCCTGCAACTCTTTCTTTCTCTACAAGGGCTTGTTTAAGGAGCTTGTTGGTGGCTTTTTCCTGCAGCTCTCTCTTTCTCTTCTTCTAAAATCTTCTCAGGTATCATTTATCTCCCCCTTCTCTCCTTTTGCTGCATTTTTCTGCCTTATTCTTCCCTTCGTTGTATTTTCCGGCGAGATTAAGCATTTTTCGGTGAACCTATGAGTTTTTCGGTTGACTGTTCATACATTGTTCTTGCTCAAAAACCCAGCTTGGATCCTTAGTCAAATTACCAGCATTATTTGTTATTTAGGAGAGTTGTAGTGTAGGGTCTGCCTCATATGCTCAGACCCCTGTACCAACTCTTAGAGGAATTCCCCTCACTTAGAGAGAAGACCTTAGAGAAAATTAGGCAAATAGAAAAAGCGCAAGAAGAAGCTCGTAAGGCAGAGGAATTCCCCCTCAGACCTATATTTCCACCACCTCTGAAGGTCATATACCCAGAACAGCAGAACTAGTAAACCAAGCAGAGGTCCCAGCTGAACCCTATCCAATATCGGAGTCTGAATCATCCACCTCAGACCCTATGTCTGTGGACTTCTTCCGAGAGGCCATGTACTTCTCAAATAAACAAGATTAGGTCCCTGATCAAGCAGAGGTTTCCAGTCGGCCCTCGTCTCATAAAAGTTTGAGCACATCAACCTCTTCCTCAGAGGTTAAAATTGTTGGACCAAGTGTCGCTGTTCCTCCGATTCTTGAAGCCATTCCCCTGTCGGATGTCACAGGAGCTGAGTTCGCTCAGAGGTTCCCAAGTGGTGCCCCGTCATCTGCTCCGGCCGACGTTGAGCCAGATGACGACGACGGTGTTGAGAGTGATGTTGACACCTTTGAAGCGGCCGAGATTGAGAGTACAGTCAGTGAGGTTGACCTTCTGGCATTCAAACATCTTTATTCCATAAGTCCCTCTATAAAACTCAGGAAACCTCTGAGGGAGGAGAGGGCTTATGACGGTCGAGATGGTGAGATCTGCTTATATGAGCAGATGTTCAAGTTAAGATTTTGTCTGCCCATCCATCCCATCATCAGGGCCATATTAGCTTACATCAACTTGGCTCCTTCCCAGTTGTCACCCAATGCTTGGAGGGTGATAATTGGAGCCATTGTCTTATGGAAGGTTGTCCATCACTCAGACCTTCCAGTCCAGGTCTTCATGGGGTGCTATGTACCTTCATCTGCCAGAAACCATCCGAGTTATTATCATTTCTTAGCTCGCAAGTCGAACAAAAAGATGCTTCAAATTACCCAAACCTCAAACCATAACTGGAAGCCACATTACTTCTTCGTATCAGGGCCATGGGAATTTGGTCCGAGTGCCCCCTCTTCCTCATTAGAGCCGAGGATACCCCTGAGATGGGGAAAGGTAATAATGGCTGCTAGGGCTGACCCCGGGCTAAGCCTAAATAATCTTCAAAAGGTCAAAGACCTTCAGGATCAGGGATAACATGGTCTTCTTGTCAAATTTGAACACTTGATGACCCCCTATTATCTCTATGAGATCGGTCTTGAGGTAAGCCCTCTGACAGAGCTTCGTAAGTGCTTTTTATTTCAACAAGTTATACCTCTAAATTTATGTATATCTGACTCTCTAGCTCAGACCTTTCTATCTTGAAGAGCGTCCAAAGGGGATATTGGACGAGTTGTGGGAGATGGCGGCACCAAGTCTAACAAAGCTCGCTAAAAAAGCAGGTCTGAATGCACCTCCTCCCCCTCCCTCAACCTCGAGGGCCGAGGCCACCAAGAAGAGAAAAGTTGTCGATCCTGCCCTTGAGGATCAGAGGCAGAAGAAGAAAGGGGGGGATCGTGCCATCCCTATTTCTTCTGAGGATGCATTGGCTGCTCGTATAAAGCAACTGAAAATTAAAGATAGCATCATAGGCCACAGTTTACAGGCGTTGGATGCCATCGGCTCTGCTATGATCGATGCTGATAAACGGTTTTATCGATCCATGGACACCCCTCTGCTTGTTGAGTTTGGCCTTCACAGGTCTATTCAGGTATGACTTAGGATTTTAGTTTAGCTTTGAAGTGTAACCTCTGTTTTTAAATTTTAACTTATATATACGACCACATGATATGCAGGGCCTCATTGCTATGCATCATCTTGCCAACTGGACTCTGAAGAAATTGCCCCTCATTCAGAAAGGCCAATAGGCCGAGAAGGTGTGAAACTCTCTGAATGAAGAGGTAGACTGTCTGAAGTCTGCCTTTGAGGGGTCTGATAAGAAGGTTAAGGAGTTAGAGAAAGAGATCTCCAAGCTTAAAAATGACCACACCATTGTCTTGAAGGCCAAGGATGACGTTCTCCAGCAGAAGGTTGACGTTGCAGTAAAGGCAGCCCTTGAGGATGCATCTGAGGGGATTCTGGTCGATTACAAAGTCTTCGATGAATTCATTAGATTCGGCTTTGAGTACCTCGAGAGAGGTATTAAGGCTACTGGCAAATGGGCGGCTGCTAAGGAGAAGGGGTCAGGGAGCTTGAAAGCCTCTGACTTCATAGGCCTGGGTTTTGCTAACCCTCAATTCGCCTAAGTCCTTCAAGAGGTTGAAGAGGAAGATGCTGCCCCTGCAGAGACTGCGCCACAGGATGTTACAGAGACTGAGGGAGCCAACCCCAGAGATGATGGGGCCGAGGTAACCAACGTCGGCCAAAGGAGCCAGGCTGAGGATGCCAGCACTGTCCCTGCAAATCCTTAGGCTATTTTTGTGAAGCTTTTGTACTTTCACTATGTATTTGAACTGTAACCTCTGATGAATAATGTTACTTTATATTTTTTATATTTGTAACTTAATCTGTCAACCTCTGAGGAGGGCTCTTATTTCTTCTCTTGCTAAATTATTTGTTGGATGATTTTCTTTGCCATGTAATAATTTCACCAAATTAATGATGTTGAGGGTCTGAGGTTATCCGAGTATGATGTCTGACCTCAGACCTTGTCACCAAATCATGATGTTATAAGGTCTGAGGCCATCAACTAAGATATTATCCTCATAAATAATTTCACCAAAGTAATGATGTTAAGGGTCTAAGGTCATCCAAGTATGATGTTTGACCTCAGACCTTGTCACCAAATCATGATGTTATAAAGTCTGAGGTCATCAACTAAGATGTTATCCTCATAAATAATTTCATTAAATTAATGATGTTAAGGGTATGAGGTCATCCGAGTATGATGTCTGACCTCAGACCTTGTCATCAAATCATGATGTTAAGGGTCTGAGGTCATCAACTAAATGTTATCCCCATAAATTTCCAATCGAGCATAATGAATCAAGAACTGACACATGAATTTGATCTTCTCATTAATAATCTCTTCATAAGATGATAAATTTATATGAAAGCTCTTGCAACATCATATGTAATACTTTTTTAGATGATCAGCATTCCAAGGATTGGAAAAAGGTTCCCCCTCTAGGTTTTCTAGCCTGTAGGTCCCGGGTACAACCTCTTCGATCACTTTGTAGGGACCATACCAATTTAGGTGAAGCTTGTTTTCCTTCTGCAGTGTCTTCTTCAGTACTAAGTCTCCCACGGCAATGGGTCTTGATTTCACCATTTGGTTGTAGAACTTTGCTGCCCTTTGTTGGTAAGCTGCTTGCCTAACTTTTGCGTCTTCCCTTCTCTCTTCAATTAGGTCTAGGTCGAGTATTATCTCCTCCCAATTCTTTTCAGGGTCATAAGTCTGCACTCTATGAGTAGGAAGTTCAACTTCTGTTGGTATGACGGCCTCTGAGCCATGTGATAACATGAATGGGGTCTCCCCTGTTGGCGTCCTAGCCGTTGTTCTGTAGGCCCATAGCACAGCGTAAACTTCTTCGGTCCACCTTCCCTTAGCCTCCTCTAACCTCTTCTTGATCCCATCAAGGATCGTTCTGTTTGTGACTTCGATCTGACCATTTTCTTGAGGTCGACCAGGAGAAGAGAAAAATTGCTTTATCCCAACTCTTTCGCAGTATTTTTCCAGGGAAGAGTTCTTGAACTGTGTTCCGTTGTCCGAAATGAGGGTGTTTGGGAGGCCATGTCTGCATATGATGTTCTTCTAAATAAATTGGAAGGTCTTCTGCTCTGTAATCATGATCATCGGCTCTGTCTCTACCCACTTGGAGAAGTAATCAATGGCAAATATAAAAAATTTGTAATTATTTGCAGCCCTTGGCAGGGGACCTACCAAGTCAATCCCCTATACTGCGAATGGCCAAGGGGAACTGATAGACGTCATAGGCTGATGTGGTTGAAGTGGGACTGTGGAGAATCTGTGATATTTGTCGCACCTCTTTACATAAGTTGCGGCGTCCTTTGCCAAGGTTAGCCACCAGTACCCCTACGTAATAATTCTTTTGGCCAAGGGTCTTC
Organism: Sambucus nigra; assembly: GCA_949130495.1. Classification (NCBI taxonomy): domain Eukaryota; kingdom Viridiplantae; phylum Streptophyta; class Magnoliopsida; order Dipsacales; family Adoxaceae; genus Sambucus; species Sambucus nigra. The sequence continues at coordinate 98,530,960 of OX422217.1, forward strand.
CTCCTATGTGACTGGAGCAAGAACCCTCATGTACCTCTCGTAAGATGAGGGGTACTTCGGTGGGATGGACGCATCTGAGCAGGCGTATTCTCTTCATCTTTACCTCCTCGAGGCCTTTAAGTATCGTTCTCACCCTCTTTAGGTATTTGGCCATCCTTTCGTCCTTGGCCTCATAGTCTCCCAATACTTGATTAATAACCAACCTTGAGTCACTGTGAAGGAGTAGTCGTCTTATACCAACGGTTCTTGCCAAGGAGAGGCCTGCTATCATGGCCTCGTATTCTGACTCATTGTTTGACGCCTTGAAGTTGAACCTTAGGGCATACTCAATGTTGGTACCATCCGGGCTTGAAAGTATCAGGCCTGCACCGCTCCCACTTTTGCAAGAGGACCCATCGACGAAGAGGTTCCATATGTCCTTATCTGATGAGAAACCCTCTTTTAACATAATTCCCTGCCTGAAGCGGTACCGATCTTCCTCATTCTCGGCTATCCCATCTCTGACTCTCTTGGGCATAACCTCTTCTGGGTGTTGGAAGACGTTGTTGTTTGACCCTTCTATGGCCTCTAGGCTATTCTTACCCTCGACCTCTTCCCATGTAAACTCTGTGATAAAATCTGCCAGTGCCTGCCCTTTGATGGCCATCCTAGGCTGATAGGTAAGGTCATACTCCCCTAGCTCAATGGCCCATGCCATCAATCTTCCTGACTTCTCAGGTTTATGGAGGACCTGTCTTAGTGGGGAGTCAGTGAGGACGACCATAAAATGGGCTTGAAAGTAGGGCTTCATCTTCCTAGAGGCATGTATCAAGGCGTAGGCTAACTTTTCCATGGGAGGATAATTCTGCTCAGATCCCTGAAGGGCCTTACTGTTGAATTATACGGGCCTTTGAACCTCGACGTCCTCTCGTACAATGGCCGCACTTATAGCCGATTCAGAGACCGCTAAGTAAACAAACATCCTCTCTCCCGCTATTGGCCGAGATAGGAGCAAGGGAGACCCAAGGTATGACTTGAGTTGATCAAAAGCCTCATCACACTCTTTGTCCCACTCGAAAGCCTTTCTAAGCACCTTGAAGAATGGAAGACACTTGTCGGTCGCCCTAGAAATAAATCTGTTGAGCGTAGCCACTCTTCCAGTGAGCCTCTGAACGTCCTTGATACTCCTAGGTGTCTTCATGTCGAGCAAAGCCTTGATTTTCTTAGGGTTCGCCTCTATTCCTCTTTGATTGACGATGAATCCAAGAAACTTGCCAGCTCCTACCCCGAAGACACTTTTTCGGGTTGAGTTTCATCCTGTACAGGTCCATGGTATTGAAGGTCTTTTCCAGGTCTGCCATATGAGTGCAGGCCTTTAAGCTCTTCGTCAGCATATCGTCTACATACACCTCCATGGTCTTGCCTATTTGGTCTTCGAACATCTTATTCACCAGACGTTGATATGTTACCCCGGTATTTTTCAATCCGAAGGGCATCGCCTTGTAGCAATATGCCCCTTTGTCAGTAATGAAGGTTTTCTTCTCTGAGTCTTCGACATCCATGAAGATTTGGTTATAGCCTGAATACGCGTCCATGAAGCTCATGAGCTCATTTCCTGCAGTTGCATCTACCATCTGATCGATCCGAGGTAAGGGGTAACTATCTTTCAAGCAAGACTTATTTAGATCAGTAAAATCTATGAACATTCTCCACTTTCCGTTGGCTTTGGGCACAATGACTGCGCTTGATAGCCACTCCGAATATATCACTTCCCTGATGAATTTAGCCTCTTCTAACTTTTGGACCTCTTCCTGGATAATGTCATACTTCTCCCTGGAGTATACTCTTCGTCTCTGTTTGATTGGCTTAGCATCCTTAGTCACATTCAGCTTGTGGCACATAACTTCAGGGCTGATGCCTGGCATATCCGCGTGACTCCATACGAAGATACTCTGCCTCTTCCTCAGGAAGTTTATCAGCTCTTCCTTGATCTCCGATTTTAAAGCTTTGCTGACCTGGACAGTTTTTTCCAGTTCCTCCTCATTGAGGACAATTGATTATACCTCTTCCGCGACCTCTCCCTTCTTCAACTTTGTTTCATCTCTTGGGTAAAGTGTATCGATGTTATAAGTGGTAGTAGCTCTCTTGTAGGCCTCTCTCTCTTTAGCCGAATTGAAGTAACATTCTCGTGCTATGGTCTGGTCACCCTGCACTTCCCCTACCCCATAGGGGGTCGGGAATTTTAGCATCTGGTAGACCGTCGACGACACCGCTTCAAACTCCTTAAGGGCTACTCTTCCTATGATGAGGTTATAGGCTGAAAAGACATTTTTGTCCATAGCTAAAAAATTGATCTTCCAGGTTAACCTCTTAGGCCACTCATCACCCATTCTCACGTCCATCTCATATATGCCCAATGGATGGACCTTTTCACCGCTGAAGCCCATTAACGGATGATGATAGGGTACCAGCCTAGCTCTGCTAAGACCTAGGCTCTATAAGTAAGGCCAAAACATCACATCTGCTGAGCTTCGTCCATCTACAAGAATTCTCTGTACCTCACATCCATGAACTCTTGTTGTGATCACCAAATGGTCATCATGTGGAGCCAGGATGCCCTTGAAGTCGAGTCGGGAGAACCCAATAATGAGAGTATCCATGTCTACCTTCTTTCTCTTCTGCGTAGTATCAGAAGACGTCAGGTTTACCACTTCAAGTTTGGCCACTGATTTGGCCTCTGCCACATGAGCTTCTCTGTCAGCAACTTCAAAGCCACCCCTGGCAAGTCCTCCGCATATTGTGCTAAAGCCAAAGGAGATTATACCAACCCTCTTTACTGGGGTGTTATCATCTTTTGGTGTGAGGTCTGGATCGTCTTCATCATCTCCGTCTGAGTCACCATCTCTTCTTGCCAGGGTATTGTCACGACATCTGTCGTTCCTTTTCTTTTTGGGGTCATCTCTCCCCTTTTTGGGGGCTTTGCCATCCACATATTTCCTCAATTTTCCTGACTTCAACATCTTCTCGATCTCATCCTTCAAGGCGAAGAACTTGTCTGTTATATGGCCATGGTCTTGGTGGAACTCACACCATAAGTTCTGGTTCCTCTTATGTGGAGGAGCCTTCAGCTTCTCTGGTCATCTTAGGGATCGATCATTTTTTATCTCATTGAGGATGTGTTCACAGCTTAGCGTAAGAGGGGTGTAACGTGAAAACTTATCATCAGTTGCCCTCTTCTTCCCATCCTTCTTTCTTTGGAATATCCCACTGCTATCGCCGTTCTCGTCTTCATACTTAGCGGCCATCGCCTCTTCAGCGTTCATGACCTTCCCCGCAGTTGCCCGTAACTCCGCCATGGACTTTGGAGGGTCTTCCGCAAGTTTCCACAATAACTTCCCCTTCTGAAGACCTCCTATGAGGGCCGTCATGGAGATATTCTCTTCGTAATCTTCAACCTCAAGTTTTTTTTGTTGAACCTGGCGATGTAGTCTCTTAGGCTCTCGTGCTTGCCTTGCTTGACGTACAACAGATGGGTGGTCTTCTTTTGAGGTCTTACCCCAAAGCAGAAGTTATGAATGAACCGTTCTGCCAAGACCTTAAAGTTCTCAATTCAATTCTTCAGAAGGGATGTAAACCATATGTGCGCAGCTCCCGTTAAGGTCCCAGAGAAGGCTCTACACTTCATCTCATCTGGTATTAAGTAGATGTTCGCTGCTGATTGGTACATCTCAATGTGATGTACAAGGTTGGTGCTACCATCATACTTGGGAGTCACTGTAGGTGGATTGAACTTAGTTGGGGTAGGGAAGCCTACTATCTTAGCCACGAACGGGGAGCCCTCTGAGAAATCTCCTTGCAACGGATCCCGACTTTTGATGAGGTCTCCTATCTTGTTCTCAAGATGTTGAATAGAGTTGTTCCATAGTCTTGCAACGTCGACCTGGCCAAGGTTATCCCCAGCCACCTCTAGGGGGTGGACTGATGGTTCCCCAACCACGGCACAACGTCTGCTGTTGACCTCTTATTGGTCTTTTCCTCGTCCCTGATGAGGTTGACGTTATATTTCTTCTCTTTGTGAGCCAGCTGCACTCCTCGACTTTGACAATCTTTGTCTTTGGTCATTTACGGGACCGAGCGTTTCAAAGGTTGACCCTCTGCTTAGTCGATCAAAAGCTGATCCTCGTTGCTGGGCTTCTCCACCTCTTCTGCCCCCACAACCTTGGCTCCATTGGATAGGACGAACTGTATCGTTCGAAACCTCATACGGTTCCCAACAATCTTTCGGGACGTCTTCTGCCTCTAGATCATCATACCTGTCCTCAGGGCAAGGGTTTTCATGCCTCCCTAGGCGCAAGCGCCTAGGGTCAACAACGTCCCTCCTCCGTTGGGGCGTAGGTTGGTCTTTTCGCGTTGCCTGGGGTAGTCCCCAGGCGTCAGGATGAGGCTGAACCGCCGCCGGAGTGATCATTTCCGGTGAGACTCCAGGTGGCCTCATCATATTTTGGCTGAGCTGTGCAAATTGCTCCTGCATTGCTTGTTGCGTTGCAGCCAAAGACCTCAAGGCTGCGGCCACCTCCGCCATTTCGGATTGGGGTCGTGCCTGGATGGAGCTAGGTCCCCCCTCTACAGGCGGCAGAAGAGGTGGTGGTAGTTTCGGTGCCATGTGTTAGTACAAAAGAGCTGGTGTAGTCAATTAGCTTAATACCTTACAGGACCTCTTTCAATGGTGAAACAGCTCCGCGCTAGGGGGGAGGCCTGGTTCACCACCAGAGTCTCCGGTGAGTCCAAGCAACAGATGAGGAAGAGATAGCTTCTCGATCCCCATAGACGGCGCCAAAATGATGATGCTGGAAACAGCACCACCCTTCAAGATGTTTGTGAGATCAATTCAATGTTAACAATGGCAGCATAAGGGTACATACACACATAGTAGAGGGACGTGAGGAGACGAGGATTCACACCGGAATATATGTGGTTCAGCCAATTAGGCATACGTCCACTGTGTAAGTGTATGATATGTATCACTGTATGAGGGCTCTAATGGCCATAGATACAATCTCTCAAACTTTTTTTCTCTACTGTGTATTTAGACAAAGTTTTAGCTAGGGTTGCTAATTTCGGGATCCCCCTCTAAAAAGGAGAAGACAACTATATATAATACCTGGGGGTGTAATACACCCCCCCATGCATGCAATGAGAATGTGTGTGTTGATTTAGCCAATCGGATGAAGACATCTGTCACTGTCACATGTAAAGAATGATGACGAAATATTCCCTCACGTGAGGGGAATGATTCGGTTATAACTGATTGTGTACACGTGTTCCCAACAAAGCATATGCTAATAAGAACTAGGCCATCCGTCAAGGGTCCCAACCTCGGTCTGGAAGAGGACGAGGTTGTGACCTTGGTTCAGGTGGAGAGCCGAAGTAAGACGTTGAGCTATGACATCGGCCTGGGTCGAGGTAAAGGTGGCATAGCTGGAACGTCGGCCGATCTCTAGCCGAGATTGATGATGATGAGATGGTAACCTCTTCATCCTCCTAGCCGATGTTACGATCCTTGGAAGACTAGTTGGATAACCTTCCCTGGGTCATGGAGACCTCACCTAGGACGAGTCCGCCAGGTGATGATCCATGGTCCCTCCAGCATTGGCCATCTTCATGTCCGAGGTTGATGTCTCTAAGCTGAGGGGGTACATTCAGGGCATATCACCAAACACGAATTATAAGAAGTTAAAATGAGAAATACATAAGGAAAGCAAAAAATAGCAACACATCCTAACAATGCTCATTGTGGAGGAGGGTGAGAGGGTGAATTTGGAGGGAAAAGTTGGAGGGAAGGATTGTAAGGAAAAGTTGGAAATTGGGGGAAAAAGTTTTGGCAAATGGGAGATGAACCATGGGAGTGCACCTCTCGGTCGAAATTGGAGGGGCATGTTAAACCTAGATCCTTCTCAACTTCGGGAATGCTTAGGTCGGGCTCTAAGTCGGACGAGACTTGAGACTTCTCCACTATTGAATCTGAAGGCTCCAGTGGCACGGGTGGATGGTCACGAAGAGGAATCTCATTTATCTGATTTTTATTTTCACTCTTTTCGACATGACTACATGATTCTTATTGAGATTAGACATCAACAGTGAGGCTTTTATCCGCTGGCCCTATTTTTCTCTCAAAATTTTCTTGGTTCATGCCTCTTACCTATCTCTCATGCCTACTTTCGATGTCCTCTCTCACTCACTCACTCGCTCAATCTCCAAATCCTCTCTCTCACACTCAACAACGTGATCTCCCTCATTCTCCACATTCATCACTACACGTTCCTTTTTATCGATTTGTAGTTCAATGTTCGAATTTTCTCTCTTACTTTTTTTAAAATGGCATACCCCTAATGGATCTCTCGCGTAATTACTCTCGGGCTCGTGTACTATATCTTCCATAAGATCCGTCTCTCGCAATTCTCTCTCATCATCCTAGGGTTCGGTGATGTTGAGGATATTTGTTTCGAGGGTCATATTCCCAAACGCGAGTTTATTAATGCGTTAATCATAGCCAAAACTGGGCGGTCAAGAATAACGGGAATATGATTGCTCGGTATAAAGGAGGGCCCCTCATCCCAGATGATAAAATCTATAGGGAAGTAGAAAGTGCTAACTTGGACGATCACGTCCTTAACAAGCCCCCAAGGTATCTTCATTGAATAATTTGCGAGCTGGAGAGTCATCGCTGTGGGCTTAAGGACCCCCAAGTCTAATTACTTATAGAAGGAGTAGGGGAAAATATAGAACTCGCCCCTAAATCTATTAGCGCTCTCTCGATTCGATTCCTCCCCATGATACACGAAATGATGGATGCACCCGGATCTTTGAATTTTGGTGGAAGGTCAGTTGATAGGATTGAGCTGACGTTTTATGCTTGGAACACATTTTTCTTTACCTTTAACCTTCTTTTCACCGTCAATAAGTCCTTAAGGACTTTTGCATAGGCGAGGATTCGCTTTATGGCATCGAGGAAAGGTAAATTCAACTTTACTTGCTTGAAGACATCTAACACATCTTCACGGGAGGTCTCTTTTTGAGATGGAGCCAACCGTTGAGGGAATGGTATGGTAGTGGGTGGTTTTACTATTACTTTAGTCCCACTAGTGTTGTCCTCATCGTCACTCTCGTTTAAGGGGGCATCTTCGGCCTCTTTCGTGTTGGGCAAAACCTTCTTATCTTTGGGTTAGTCGTGTGGGGGAGGTGTTAAATCAATAACTCTCCCAATACGTAGAGTGGTCATTGCACTACATTACTCTGGACGATCGTGGGATGTAGTGCTAACACTAGATTAACCTAGGGCTGAAAACTTGCCCTTTTCTTGGATACTCATGGATGCTTGCAACTTAGATATATTCGCATTTATTGCGGTGAACATGCGGTCCTACTTAGCATTAGTTGCATTTTGGGCTTGGATTAATTGGTTTATAGTATCCTCGAGGTTTTTTCACAGTGGGGTGATATACGGTGCGGGAGGTGGTGCTTGCATTTGTACTTGTATCTGCGGAGGTTATTAAAAATGTGGAGGTGGGACAATATGTGAATTAAGATTCAACCCAACATGTTATTTCCCATGAGGGGCATTAAAATTATCCTTAAAATTTCCATGAAGGGTTGTAAGAATTTCCATGAGGGGCATTAAAATTTCCTATCGCTCCCACTTTATCTTGAAGCATAACTTTGTAGACGGGTATCATCGGACATTCCTTTGTTGAATGACCCGTCGTACAAATGGCACACACCTTTTCTTTTGATTAAGTGGATCTGGGTGTTTCTCTTGCTCGCAATTCGACTCCAATTTCAATTGCTTAGAAAGTTAGTTTATTTGAAGTTGCATTGCAGCTTCTTTGTCCAAATGATAGAGTCCGGACGTAGAAGGGGCAATGGGCATCTGTCGAACCCGGTTTAGGGGAGTTGGGATCGGATGTGTCCCATGCTTGAGTAGTCCCAGTGACATACTTGAGAGGGACCTCGACATCCTTCGCATCTAACTCCCAAAATGGTCTCTCACACATAGTCTCAATGAGTTGTTTAGACGCTTACGTAGCCCTTGGTGGAAGAAAGAGATAAGGCGATACTTTTCAAAACCATGATGTGGGAATGTGCTAAGCAGCTCTTGGAAGCGATCCCAACACCGATCGAATGACTCATTTTCTTGTTACTGGAATGTTTAAATTTAAGCTTTAATGGAATTTGTTCGATTTTGAGGAAAGAACTTTAAGAGAAACTTGGATTCCATCTCTCTCCATAATCCAATTGAGTTCGGTGACAAAGACCATAGCCATGTATTTTCTTTATCATTCAGGGAGAAAGGAAAAAGTTTCAGGCGAATGACATCTTGTGTGCAAGCTTGATCGCTAAATGTATCGCATGCCTCTTCGAACTCACGGATGTGGAGGTATTGTTTTTCCAAATCCAACCCGTGAAATGTGGGGAGAATTTGTATCATCCCATTACGAAAGTGGAATTATCCCGCATTATCTGGAAGTAAAATGCATCCTGGGGTGACAGTTCGCTCAGTATATAACAGCTCCTTCATGGGAAGATATGGTATATCTCCCTCACCCGTACCATAACTCGCGTGTTCCGACATGTCTCTCTCTGTATATATGACTCGAAATCCTCACTTAGTGCCCTAAAAGTGTCTCGTAATGGAATTTGGCGGGGTAGGAGCTGGAACCCAAAAATGTGGTATGTTAGGAGTGTGTGGGATATTGGAGTTGTGTTCAACTATCAGATTTTCATGAATGCGAGTGGGAGTTGATTGAGGCATTTGTTGAGAATTTTGCATGAAAGGAGTTTGAGAGATGTTAAATTTTTTTTTTCTTTTTTTGCTTTTCTTCTTTTCTGAATTATTATTTTTTTATTTTATGATTTTTTTGGCTTTTTAAGAATTAGAGTCAAATTTGTGATTAAATCAACCTAACCTAAAAGTCTACCAAATCCCCGACAACGGCGCTAAAAACCCGGCGTGACTCAAAATGTGTCTGTAGTGCGTGCTAATTCCTGTTCAAGTGCAAACTGCGCAAGTAATAAACCTGGTAAGACGGGGCTGAATCCTCAGAGAAATAGGACGTAGATCGTGACAACGATAGGCAATATGACTAATCCTAAGTTGACTCAGAAAAAGGATAAGAAAAGGTGATGAATTTTTGGAATTTTATGTCTACTAACTAATAGTAAATTAATTAAACTAATAATTAAACTACATATACATGAGTAAACTACTGAGAATGAATAAATATGAATGAGACAAATAGGTTGAACTACAATCCCCCGAACCCTAGTATGTTTACCAGATATAAAAGCAATTATAAATTAAATAATTAATCAAACCCAGACTTTATTAGTTTCAAGCATTACATATATGAGGGTACAATCCTGCATCATACATAATCAAGAATAGAAACAAAGCGGCGTTGACATAGTTGACACGCACGTCGCACTCTTAAACACCCTGTCTACCTAGGGAAAACGAGGTTAAAAGTCCTACGACATTTGCAACAGATACTTAACACGATTCAATCATTTATTTAATTCAGAGAATTACTTTTATTTCCATGCAAACCACATCGTGTTGGGTTCATGCATCCCAACCCTTAGAAATCTAGCTATACATAACGAAACTAAAATTAACCAAGAACTCTATGATGCATGAAATCATAATTGCGTAAAAAGAAAAATAAAACATGCAAGGAAGGATTCTAACTAAGAAGAATGAATTACCTACAACAAATATGAAAGAAATTGAAAGCAATAATAATAAATTACTTGGAATTTATAGAAACCTTGAATTAATGCAAAAACATGAACAAATTCTTGAACAATATGAATCCTACACTTATTGGCTTCAAAACCCTCTCAAAACTAACTAAAAAAAGCTCTCTATTGTCTGGTGTGACAAATAAATAAGTACATCACGTTATTTAGAGTGTTTGAATCATGCAAAACTCTTTTTAAGAGAAAATAAAAATCAAAATTCCGTCAACCAAATCGGTCCGGTGTCTCCTTCTTTAAAGGGCGAACCGGTCCAGTATAAAACAAAACAGGGGACCGGTCTAGATGCTTTTCCATTGGTTCGATTTGGTGAATCCAGTTCAGTGGATCGATCCGGTGATATATCCATCGGTTTGGTTCGGTCCTTTTTTATTTTTTCTTCCCTTTTCTACTTGATTTCTTCTTAACTTTGACTCTTTGTAACTTTTTACTCGGGACTCAGATTTGGATGCCGTTTCTTCCTACATGCTTGTGGACTCGAGGTATTAAACTTTCCTTTCGGTTCCGTGTTCGAATTCTTAGTGTAGAATTACTGTTTTACCCTTGACTTTCCTTCACTTGTAATTTTCTTGAGTTTGAGTTCTCTCTTTTCTCCAATTGTGTTATATACCTACAAAATGTACGAGAAATGCACAAAACTCGATGCACTACATTAAGAAGGTTAATAATAATAATATTAGATAAATTAACTCGATTTACACCGCACAAAATGATAAGAACCTCTAAATTAGGGGGATAAATAGGAAGAATTTGTGCCTAATCAGGCAACACTCAAATGACTTAGAGATGAAACGGTTCAAAGATGCCAGCATCCCAGTTAGCTTTTGAATTTCTCACAATGTCTTTGGCTATTGAACGTTACTGATCGCAATTAGCTGGTCAGGGTTTGCTTCAATCCCGCTTTTGCTGACCAGGTAGCCGAGGACTTTCCGGACTGGACCCCAAAGGATAATTTGCTCGCATTGAGCTTCATCCGACAGTGACTAAGAATTCTAAAATTTTGCGTTAAATCTTCGATATGACTTTTTATGTGCCTATTCTTGACGAGCATATCATCGATGTACACCTTCGTTATCTCCCCCCTCTGTTCCTTGAACATCTTAGTAACTAATATCTGGTATGTGGAACCATTATTTTTTAGGCCAAAAGACATGACCTTATAACAGTAAAAACCCAGTTGAGTGATAAATGAGGTCTTATCTTGGTCGGGTCCGAATAGTGGAATCTGATGGTATCCCGAATAAGAATATATAAAGATTATTCGCTCGTGGGTTGTTATTGTGTTGACTAACTGATCTAATTTGGGCAGAGGGAAGCTGTCCTTGGGATAGGCTTTATTGAAATCAATGAAGTCTACACATATTCTCCAGCTGTTGTTTCTCTTTAGGACTACCATCGGGTTTGAGAGCCATTCTAGGAATAAAATTTCTCTGATAGACCTTGCCTCCAGAAGTTTCCCTACCTCCTTTTCCACTGCCATGGCCTTCTCTGGGGTAGTGTGGCGAGCTTTCCGTGTGATCGGCAAAAATGTTGGGTTAACGTGGAGTTGATGGCAAGTGACTTTCGGATCAATCTCTTGCATGCCATATGGTTCCCATGCAAAAATATCTAGGTTCTATCTCAGAAAACCAATTAATTCCTTCCTTTCTTGGTCGGATAATGTAGTACCGATTAGAAACTTCCTCTGTGGTTGGATCTCATAAAACAATTTACTTTAATTTTTCCACAACTCTATCGGCGACGGTTAACTCTTGTCTCTTCACTTTAGGTTCTATTTGGATGGAGTGGCTCCGTCTTGAGATGCTTCAGGGATGACTTCCTTTTCTTTCTTTTTGTTCATTCTTAGGCCTGACGACAACAACATAGCACTTCTGAGCAGCGACCTGGTCGCCTCTTATATCTAATATTCCCCTCCCTATGATGCATTTGAGTTTTTGATGGTAAGTTGAGGGCATTGCCCTCATGGCGTACAACCACCCTCTCCCGAGGATGGTGTGGTAGGGTGAGTCAATACCCACCACCAGAAGTTCAATGAGTTTAGGAATGTTCCCTGTAATACCCCGTATTTTTGAGGATATATAATTTAATAAATTTGGTGATATAGGATTTAATTAATCTGGAGGATTTAATTAATTTGATGAATTAAGATTTAATTAATTTAGGTTATTTTTAAAATTTACATGTGTTGTAATTTGAGGTCGAGGTTGGATATTTTAGTAAAATAACTCGAATGAGGATTCTGAGTGCATGGTTGATTTCGAATAGGCCGAGATAGTAGAAAAAGAGTTCTCAGAGTAGTAATTGGGTCACAGAGCATTTTTAAGCATAACCGGGCTCACACGGGGGTGTTCGGGTCATTTGGGCTTGGTCCATAGGCTTAATTTTGGGATTAGCAATATAAAATCTACATTAGGGAGTTAGTAGCAAACATAACTCAATAAGAAAACCCTAATTTTGTAGAGGAGAAAATAGGGAGAATTTGGGAGAGCTTTTAAGAGCCAAACCAAGAAGAATTGGGTGTGTTCTTCGTCAAATCTTTGTCTACCTCAATGGAAACCATACCCTATGAATCTAATCAGGCAAGTAGTTAAACTTGCTTTCATTTAATTTTCAGTATTTCGATTCATATCATAGTGGGTGTAAATTAAAGTTCGTTTTTGGGGTGAGATATCACGTAAACTTGTGGTTTTTAAAAATTTTCGAATTTTCTAAAAAAAATGCAATTGATGATGTTTTATGATTTAGTGAGGGCGGAATTCGAATTTTATTATATTTCGAATAGCAGACACGGATTAATTGGGATCTTATAAGCGAAATGGTGAGAATGATTGTATGAAATCGTTAAAAACCCATTTCGGGGATTTGATAACTTTTGATGGAAATTAATGTTGTTTAAGGTTACTATGATAATTACAAACCGTGTTAGATGTAGGTTTTAGATTGTCGTTGTTGGGTTACATTTGGAGGAGCATTACAGAAGCTTCCATGGGTTAACAATGGCAGAATAGCGTCGTGGGGAAGACGAAGTGGGCGAAAACCAGGACGGTCCCTCGAACGACCTGGGGCGTCGTTCGAGCGACGTTGAGAAGACATTGGCAGTTCGACCTATTTTTTTGGGGGCTTGAGATTTCTTTTGTGGATAAAAAATGATTAATTAGTGAATTATCAATTGGATGTCAATATCTAGGATGTTGGAAGATGGGTATTACAGAATATTCAATTTAATAAGGGTGTCAAACGACATAACATAATTTTGTGTTATAATTTCAAAAGGTTAAAATACGGACCAAGTTAGGGAATCCTGAAATTTTAGTTGAGTGACACTACTTTGATGAAATTAATGGAGGTGAAATTAATTAAATTAAGGGTCGAAGATTTGACTCGGATATTTTAACGGCTAGTGCGAAGGGAGTTAGGCACGAGATAGCCGATTTAATTTATTATATATATATATATATATATATATATATATATATACATATATAAAATAAATAAATTATTGAATATTAAATTTATTGAGTGGTGTTAAACTTAATAGTGGGATGTAGTGTAACAAATTCTAAAGGGTATAGATATGGACCGAATGAGTGAGTCTGGGTATTATAGTTGGGTGGCCCTACTTTAATAAATCAATTAATGTGTGATTAATTAAATTACGAGTCGGGATATAGACTTGGGTATTTTTGGGCTAATCCTACGGGTGTTAGGCACGGGTTCGCCTGACTTTTATTATATATATTTGTGTAAATTATAAATATCGGTGTGAATGATATTTATAGGAATACATACCGCTCTAGTACTATCATAGGAGGTTAGGTGATATGGGTGAATCCACTGGCTAGTGAATGCAGGGAGAGTATAGTCCCCAGGTTATATTGCCTGATGTTTTATTGTGTGATTTATTTGTCCAAGGTGAGACGCTTTGAGTATGATTCGGTCTCACTTTTGGGGAGAATATGATCGCCTCCACTATGTTTACGATATTTTTACCCAAGTTCTGTGTGAGCTATTCCGACTTGAGGTAGCCGGGTTAAAGTGAGCAGACCTGGGACATAATAGCATTTTAGAGAAAGCATGTGGTGACTTATTACTCAGGAATGGATGGTTATATTACGCGACATGTGTGTGAATGTTGTAGTATACTAATACGTATATAATACGACTAGATAATTATATACGGGATAAATACATAAGTGTGAATGTATTTCTTATATAACTAGTGTGAAAGTTTAATGATTTAAAAAGGGATTTCTTACATAACTAGTGTGAAAGTTGTATGATTAAAAAGGGATTTCCTATATAACTTGTGTGAACGTTATATGATTTAATATAGTTGAATCGATTAATAAGTCAATGAGTAGATAACTTAATAATCAAAGTAAGGATACTCGGGTTGGAGTAGTGCGATAGAAAGAGGTATAATAAGGCTAGATATGGTGGGGTAGCATAATTAGGAAGGTAAGCGTCAGGTGTGTATATTAGATGAGGGATGAGTTATACCTCAAGAGAGTGCGACACTAGCTTAAATATGAAAAGTGTGCATGCATATTTAATTAGTTGCAATTTAACAGTTTTCTAAATATTTAATTAGATATGGTGGGGTAGTGATTAGGCACATATTCTTCACATTTATCCCCTTAATTTCGGTATTTTTATGATCCCGTGCAGTGTATTTAGCTTGGATTTATCTCTTATTTATGCTACTAACCTTTTTTGGCAAGTATTTCGTGTTTTGTGTATTTCTCATGTGTTTTACAGGTATTTCACGCAAGTTAGTGCGAAGGAGAACTCAAAACAGTGAAAGAAACCAAGAAATGGAGAGTTGAAGGGCATTTTCGTAATTTTTCAGCCTTATTCCGGAGGTGGGGCCAACTAGAAAGTTGAAGAGCACTAAATTACAAGAATACTGGAAAAAACGGCACCTCAATCCGAGCTACGGTGAAGAAGTTACGATGTTTTGAAGTTGTGCGATAATGAAGAGTCTGGATGTGCGGATTTCTGTAATTAATTATGCATTTAATGCAGTGCAACTCTTGGAAAACTTGTGCCACAAGCGAAATTTGATGCCAAATTCGTGCAACTTGATGCTATAAAAGACCAAGCCCTACCTCATTTTCAAAAAGAGTGGAATTCTAGAGAGAGGAGTTGCTAGAGAGAGGCTAGGTTAGGAGTAGGTTAGAAGTGCTAGATTAAATTTTAGAGTTAGATTTTGAGAGAAAATTTTCTATTCCTTCAAGAGTTTTCATGAAAATTCCAATTCCATTTTTTGTTGCTGAATTCAAGTAATATCTTTCCATTCTTTATTTTTATTATTTGCAAATTATTTCCCATGTCTTGTAGATCCATAATTTTGTGTGTGAATTTATTCTTGAACCAAATCATGAGTAGCTAAATTCCCAAGGGTTGGGGTACATGAACTCAATCCAAGGCAAATTATTTATGTAGAAAATAGAGGTTAAATTAAAATATTGATTGAATCGTGAAAGCACCGCTTTATATTTATCTTTGATTTCGTATGGTGCGGGCTTGAACCTCATATACGTAATGCTTAGAATATATAAAGACTGGATTCATTCACCGCTTTATATCTATCTTTGATTTCATATGATGCGGGCTAGATCCCTCATATATGTAATGCTTAGAATGTATAAAGACCGGATCTAGTCAATAATTTTAATTTACAATTCTAGTATTCTATACGGTAATTTGTTAAGGATTGAGGGATTGTACCCTACCCTATTTTCTCCCATTTGTCAGATCTAATTTCTTTTGCACTTTTCAGTTTGTTAAATTTCCCCAATTATTAATCATCTTTTCATTTCTTTTACGAAATCATTTCAAGATTTAATAATTTTTCTTATTACTATTTGGCAATCTCGATCCCTGTGGATACGATCCCGACTTACCGGGTTTATTACTTGAGCGACAGGCTTGCACTTGAGCCTAGATTGTACGCACTTTTGAGACAAATATTAAGTCGCGTCAAGTTTTTGGCGCCGTTGCCGGGTTGGAGTAGTGCGATAGAAAGAGGTATAATAAGGCTATATATGGTGGGGTAGCATAATTAGGAAGGTAAGCGTCAGGTGTGTATATTAGATGAGGGATGAGTTATACCTCAAGAGAGTGCGACACTAGCTTAAATATGAAAAGTGTGCATGCAAATTTAATTAGTTGCAATTTAACTGTTTTCTAAATATTTTCAAAATGTTTTACTTGTGCTCTTACCCGTATCAAAATCTTTTCCAAAACATTTTAGGTATCCATCCACAAGGACGCCCAGCTTAAGGATGTGTAGCTGCAGGTCGTGTGGAAGTTGCAGGACTTTGCTATAGACACCTCATTCATTCATTCCTAGTGTAGGGACTTTATTTTAGTACTCATTTGGGCATGTCGCCCTCAGATTTAGCATTCAGTTATTTGTTGACCTTGTGTATCCAGTTTATTATTGGATTTTATTGTTTAATCGATAGTTGATTCGGTTTTCTTTATTCATATTATTCATCCGTGTTGCATTCAGTTAACAGGTTATGTGAATGGTTTAATTATTATTTGCTTCCGCATGTTGTTAATTGATGAAAGATAAAATTTGGCACCAGTCTATTTAAATTACTAGGTGGTTAGTCATTTTAAAAATATTTTTGACAGTGATGCTAAGAATGAGCCATATGAGACTAACGTTTTATTTTGATTACGAGCTGACCACCTGGTATTTTTGTAGGCGAGGTGTCACGGATGGTATCAGAGCAATAGGTTCTAGAGTCCTTAGGATCTGTGTGTCTTATTACGTTTTTGCGTAGCGTTCTTTGATATAGAGACTTATTATAGGATTGTTGTATTCCTCCACGTATGTGACTTACGTTCTCCTGCTATTAAGTATAGTTAATTCGATTCATATATGAGTTCAATTGGGCTTCGTACACCAAACAATTTTGGATAACCAACGAGGGCCATTAGATGGACTGTAGGAGGAAGGGCTCAACAGAAGCCATGGAATATTTCGGGAACGATGATCGCGATAAAAGTCACCATGATTATTGTTCAAGCAGACGACGTTGGGATAATCATTAGGGCGCAGTAATTTCCATAAGAACTGTAGTAGAAAATGGTGGTGCAAATTCAGACTCACCCAGCGTAGTCAGTAAAAGGGGGGAGTCAGAGGAACTCTTTCGAAGAGCCATCCGTGAGGAGTCGGGGAATAGAGGGAATGTTATGGGTTAATGGAAGGAGATAACCCAAAGGCAATTGTGTAGGGTGGAGTGCAGTGACACCTAAGATTTAATTCTGTTGAAATCTTGTCCCATAGGATCGGTATTGTAGTGATGGGAGTCAGTTACCATAAATATGGGGAGATACCATGAATAACGAAGAAGTTGGGGTGAGATTTGACCGCAGACCCTCTCACCAACTGTTTAAACAGAGAGGTGGAGGAGATTTCAATACTTATTTCAAAAGGGACCGTACAGTGGTTGTTCGTGAAGGAAAGTTGACTTATTTAGCGAACTTCGTACCCGACGAGGTGGATACGGAGAATCAAGCAATTTCGTAAGTTAATAATAGACTCATGGGTAGAATGTATAAGTATGGACAGGGTAATTCGGATAAAAAGGATGGTATCGTTATCGTCAATGTTGTTAGAAGGGAGCCAAGAGAGTTGGATAACCTAGTCGAAGGGCAAAAATGGATTTAACAGTGCTAGTGAGGCACCACTGGAGGGGATACCCAGTAGAGAACCCATTTTAAGAGTTGAGATCAATAAAATTCCTACTAGGTGATGGTGGATTCAGTTAGGGCCGACAAGGCCAGCAACGAGTCCCATAGATCTAGCGGACCCAAGGGACAACGGGGGTAGCAAGCAGGGTCAAGAATACTAGGTCCGTCAGAAGGGAAACCTCGACATGACCAGTGGGGCTAGATAAAGGGGAATGCCACATAGAGGTTTCTTATGTGTAAATAGTAGGAACACATGTGTGGATATTATCCGCAGTGAATTGGGGGATAGGAACGGGATGCCCAGTAGGGTCAATAGTTATAAGAAATTTTTGGTTTGATTAGGACGAAGGTGTTATGTCCAGGAACCCTTTGAACTGCTAGTACTATTGGCAATTGGAAGTATGAGTTTTATCCCGGGGTGATTGGGGTTTGTTTGTGTGATACGAACTAGTCACAGTAGTTTGTTAGTGCTAGCTTCGCATGTGAAATGGGATTAGTAGAGGTATTGTTAATATCACCATAGTGTGTGTTTATTTACTTTTTAGCAACAGGGCTCTCTTTAGTTCCATCCACAGGGGGGAGGGTATGGACACTAAGAGGATATATATTTTATGAGGTTAGATCATTATGAGAAGGGATATGTGATGTATGATTTTATCCTGGGTACGAACTGATCAATAATGGTTAAGCGATGGTGGGCGGTTACAACAAGACTATCGTGTTCGCTATTCTAGGACATGATGTATATTTTCGCAATGTCTCACTTGAGAAAGGGTGGAGATCGCGGTGATTTTTTTTAAGTAGACTTCAGAGTACACTTGTCTAGTTCTATTGGATCCATATGCGTAGGGACTTTTACTGATGTGATTTAGGGTATATCGAGTTTACAATTGAGCGAAGAGATTTAGCTCATTGTTGTTTACATGTTGAGAACTCAATGATAGTGAGAGTGTTGTATTGTGTGACTCCTTGAGAGATATGGGCATAGACGATTTGATTTATGTGTCTGGAGATAGGATTCGTGATATCTTAGTTATGTGCGTTGAACCCACGAATTTCGATAATCAATAATGCTAGGGAATAGTGCATTGGGGAAAGTCCTTTTGAACTTGCAGGATGTTACACGCATGGACCTTAATAGACGTTGAGAGCAGAATAGACTATTTGTAAGTTTCGACTGATTAGTGAACACCTGAAAGATGGTCTAACCTATATATACGTGTATATATGTTATGGTGTGTTGCATAGTAGACTTATAAGAAAATGTTTGTATTATTATATTTGATCCCAGTGAGTAGGGTCTCTTACTGATAGGATTCAGGGTGGGTAGGCTTATTATCGAGCGATAAGATATAGCTCCTGATTCATTCGCGCTAAGAAACTAGTGATAGTAAGGGTGCCATATTGTCTGATGTTTTTTGTAACATGAGAGTAGACGAATATACTTTTATGTTAGGGGACGGGGATTTGGGAATACGTGCTATGGACTGAGGGCCAAACGGATCTCAACGACCAACAATGTTAGGTAGTAGTGTGTTAGGGGGTCCTTATTTGGATTTTGCTTTGCGAGACGTCCCACGCATGAAACTTAGCGCAATGTTGGAAGTGGGGAGATGTTTGCTTATTAGGACATGTGTTGGTACCTTGGTTATTATACATATATGTGGTTAAACTATGAGTTGAAAATTATATTACGATTTAAGGCTAGTAAAGCCGGGTAACATTTATGCAGATAAACGTGGATATAGGGTGTATGGGATCCCTGAGTAATTAATTTAATTTTAATATAATTCGCGATTAGAAGGGGTAGAGATATGTGTAGAGATCTTAGGGGCATGTGATTAGGGAAATATTCGAGGCTTGGAGTACTAGACTAATCTTAATTTCAAGGATGAAATTCTGTTGTAAGGGAGAGAAGTATGTAATATCCTGTATATATGAGGATATAAAATTTAATAAATTTGGTGATATAGGATTAATTAATCCGAAGGATTTAATTAATTTGGTGAAATAAGATTTAATCAATTCGAGTTATTTTTAAAATTATATGTGTCGTAATTTGAGGTCGAAGTTGGAGATTTTAGTAAAGTAGCTCAGATGACGATTCTGAGTGCAGGATTGATTCCGAATAGGTCGAGATAGTTAGAAAAGAGTACCCGGGGGTAGTAATTGGGTCTCGTGGAATTTTTAGGCATAAACGGGCTCACACTGGGTTGTTCGGGTCATTTGGGCTTGGCCTATAGACTTAATTTTGGGATTAGTAATATAAAACGTTTATTAGGAAGTTTTTGGCATAAACAACTCAATAAGAAAACCCTAGTTTTGCACAGGAGAAAAGAGGGAGAAATTGGGAGAGCTTTTGGGAGCCAAACTAATAAGAATTGGGTGTGTTCTTCGTCAAATCTTTGTCTACCTCAAAGGAAACCAGACCCTATGAATCTAATCAGGCAAGTAGTTAGACTTTCTTTTATTTAATTTGCAGTATTTTGATTCATATAATCGTGAGTGTAAATAAAAGTTCATTTTTTGGGTGAGATATCACGTAAACTTGGGGTTTTATAAAATTTTCAAATTATGTAATAAAAATGCAATTGATGATGTTCTATGATTAAGTGAGGGCGGAATTTGAATTTTATTAGATTTCCAATAGCAGACATGGAGTAATTTGGATTGTAAAAGCGAAATGGTGAGAACGATTGTATGAGATCGTGAAAAACCCAATTCGGGGATTTGATAACTTTTGATGAAAATTAATGTTGTTTAAGGTTAGTATGATGATTACAAACCATGTTAGATGTGGGTTTTAGATTGTCGTTGTTGGGTTACATTCGGAGGATCATTATAGAAGCTTCCATGGGTTAACAATAGTAGAATGGCATCGTGGGGAAGACGAAGTGGGCAAAAACCAGGACGGTCGCTCGAACGACCTGGGGCATCGTTCGAGCGACATTGAGAAGACATTGGCAGTTCGACCTATTTTTTGGGGCTTGAGATTTCGTTTGTGGATAAAAAAGGATTAATTGGTGAATTATTAAATGGAAGTCAATACCTAGGATATTGGAAGATGGGTATTACGGAATATTCAATTTAATAAGGGTGTAAAATGAAATAATGGAATTTTGTGTAATAAACTCGAAAGGTTAAAATACGGACCAAGTTAGGGAGTCCGAGCATTTTGGTTGAGTGACACTACTTTGATGAAATTAATGGAGGTGAAATTAATAAAATTAAGGGTCGGAGATTTGACTCTGATATTTTTCAGGCTAGTGTGACGGGAGTTAGGAACGGGGTAGCCAATTTAATTTATTATATATATATATAAAATAAATTATCAAATATTAAATTTAATGAGGGATGTTAAACTTAATAGTGGGATGTTGTGTAATAAATACTAAACGGTGAAGATACGTACCAAATGAGTGAGTCTGGGTATTGTAGTTGGGTGACAATACTTTAATGAATTAATTAATGTGTGATTAATTAAATTACGAGTCGGGATATAGATTTGGTTATTTTTGGGATAGTGCTATGGGTGTTAGGCACGAGTTCGTCGGACTTTTATTAAATATATGCATACGGTTAGTGTGATTGTATATATATATTTATATGAATTATAGATATCAGTGTGAGTGATATTTATAGGTATACATACCCCTCTACTTCTATCATATGAGGTTGCGCGATGTAGGTGAATCCTTTGGCTTGTGAATGCAGGGAGAGTATAGCCCCCAGGTCATATCGCCTGATGTTTTATTGTGTGATTTTTTTTTTGAGATGAGACGCTTTGGGTATGATTCGGTCTCACTTTCGGGGGAATATGACCGCCTCCATGACATTTGTGATATTTTTACCCAAGTTCGGTGTGAGCTATTCCGACTTGAGATAGCCGGGTTAGAGTGAACATAACTGGGACATAATAGCATTTTAGAGAAAGCATCCGGTGGGTTATTACTCGGGAATGGATGGTTATATTATGCGACATGTGTGTTAATGTTTTAGTATACTAGTACATATACAATACGGTAGATAATTATATACGGGATTAATACATAACTATGAGTGTATTTCTTATATAACTAGTGTGAAAGTTATATGATTTGAAAAGGGATTTCTTACATAACTAGTGTGAAAGTTATATGACAAAAAGGGGTTTCCTATAAAATTAGTGTGAACGTTATATGATTTAATATAGTTGAACCGATTAATAAGTTAATGAGTAGATAACTTAATAATCAAAGTAAGGATACTCGAGTTAGAATAGTGCGATAGAAAGAGGTATAATAAGGCTAGTTAGGTTGGGTAGCATAACTAGGAAGGTAGAAGGAAAGCGTTAGGTATTCACATTAGATGAGGGATGCGTTATACCTCAAGAGAGTGCGAAAATAGCTTAAATATGAAAAGTGTGCATGCATATTTAATTAATTAAAATTTAACTGCTTGCTAAATATTTTCAAAATATTTTACTTGGGCTCTGACCCGTGTCAAAATCTTTTCCAAAATATTTTAGGTGTTCAGCCAAAGGGACGCCCAACTTGAGGATTCTATCCAGGGATACGTAGCTGCAGTTCGTGTGAAAGTTGCAGGACTTTGCTGTAGACCCCTCATTCATTCATTCCTAGTGTAGGGACTTTATTTCAGTACTCATTTGGGCATGTCGCCCTCAAATTTAGTATTCAGTTATTTATTGACAGTGTGTATCCAGTTTATTGTTTTAATTTATTATTAGATTTTAATTGTTGAACCGATAGTTGATTTGGTCATGTTTATTCATATTATTCATCTCTGTTGTATTCAGTTACCGGGTTGGGTGAATGGTTTAATTGTTATTTGCTTCTGCACGTTGTTAATTAATGAAAGATAAAATTTAGCACTGGTCTATTTAAATTACTAGTTGGTTAGTAACTTTAAAAATGTTTTCGATAATGATGCTAAGAATGAGCCATATGAGACCAACGTTTTATTTTGATCACGGGCTGGCCACCTGATATTTTAGTAGGCGGGGTATCACATCGCCTGCCCTAAAAAATAGGTCCATCTTTTCCAATAGCATGGTCATCTTTTCGATGAAGCCAACTGACAGGACGACTGTTTCCTTTAAATTCGTAATCTTTAGTGTGAGCTTGTGAAAAATCTCCAGGTACATTGCTTCCGAAGAACTTCCTTGATCCACTAGTAGCTTATCTATATCCCAGTTTGCAATCTTGAGAGTGATTACTAATGCATGGTGGTATGGGGTTCTTACCTTGATTAAATCATCCTCTGTGATCACTATGTTCTTATTGTAATCCACATCTTCTGGTCGCCTGCATTTGCCAACTTGTCTTTTGGTGGGATATATTGGGAAGGCCTATATTACCGTTGTGACCTTTTTGAGCTCGATTCGAACTACATTCTCTTAGATCTATTTAGGGTTGGATGCCAGTATATAACGACAAAGACGTGCCCTTCTTCGTCATCCAACCCATTATCTGATTTTGGGTCACCATTAGTGGCGACCTGATTAACTTTCTTCTCAATGTACTCGTTCAGATGCCCCGCCTGAGCTAGCTCCTCTAGATAGGATTTCTGGGGCTTGCAATTTTTTATATTGTGTTCATTTCCTTGTGATAAGTGCACCTGAGCATGATATTCCTCTTGGTCGGATTACCTCATATCTTCTTTAGCAATTTGAGAAACTGTTGCTCCTTGATTTTCCTGGGATTTTATAAATTAGTTCCTTGAAAACCATGTCAATGCCTCAGAACACCTTGGATAAGTTTGCTCTACCCCCATTGTTGGATCCTGCATTCTTCTTCTTATTCCCATTCTTAGGGGTACTCTCTTTATCGTTTCATTTATTTTCCTCTGCGCATCCAGTTTTTTCTTCGCTAGTGTTGACCATATCCTCCACTTTAGCATACTTTTCAATATGCGATATGAGATCATCAATGGTGTTTGCTTCTTTCTTGGTGAGATACTAGTGCAATATAAAGGTAGGGGGCAAGTCGATCTTAAATGATGCCACGACTACCTACTCCGAGCAATCTTCCACCTAGTAGCGCTTGGTATATTCCCATAAAGTTTCATATTGCTTTTTCTTCTTGTTAAGTAGAGAATCACCCTCTTCGGATGCGATTTAGTGGTTATAGAGTGAGCTGTGAAGGCCTATGCAAGGTACTTGAAGCTTTTAACCGACCTGTGGAGTAGCCTCTCAAACCACTTCTGGGCGATATCTCTTAGGCTGGTTGGGAATATGCGGCGTATAAGAGCATCATTGTGATTATATAGAGTCATCGCTTACTTATACCAGCGAACGTAATCTATGGGATAAGTCTTCCCATCGTATATCTTGAACCTTACGGTTGTGAACTTCTTTGGAGGTTCTTCCTCCTCAATTGCCCTTAAAAAAAGGGATTGTATATGTGTAAAAATGATCCTTCTTGCTAGCTCTTTTTTTAATTTAGCTCTATGATATGTCGGGTGTTAGTCCATATCTTTTCTGACCAAACTTCTTATATCATGCTTGTGATGTTCTTCATACTGATTTCATGCTTGTGATGTTCTTCATAGCTTTGGTAGCCTAACTCAAAGATGTCATCTCATTTATTTATTGAACCTATAACACGCTACAGTTTTGTGGCCTCGCGTATTGATAAGTAAAGAGTTGAATACTTATATATCTTCTAGACATATTTGGTCCTTTAAATTCAAAGAACAAAAAGCTGTTGACAGTGATATCTTTCATCGTTGGCCTCTTAGCTCACACATGATTCATGTTATCTCTCTCTCTCTCTCTCTCTCTTTCTCTCTCTCTCTCTCTATATATATATATATATATATATTTCTATTAGGTTATTTTTTTCATTGATTATCTGTTTGTTCTGAACTGACTATTATTTTTTTTATATCTAGTTAAACAATTTGTTTTATTTTAAAATTTACACTCATTGTACAAATCCTTTGTCAAATAGATATTGTTTTGTATATATGGCCCGTTCAATCTTTGAAGTCCACAAGTGGATTGAGATATAAATCGTTTCAGCCCCACATTGATTGTTATACATGTTATTGCAGAGTTGGTAACTTTATCTTTCATCTCATGGACGATGTTGTGCTGACATTATATCTATGATGTATTGGACGATTTGACAAAATAAACTCATTCATATTTTACTCATTTTATGTTTCTCATCCGTTCCAAAACGTTTTAAAATTAATTGTATTTATTCTTTGTGTCTACTAACATCTCTCTTACAGAAGCTCAACCTACTTTATTTTTTAGACAACAAAGAATGGTGGATCATATACAATTTGTACTTTCAATGATCTTGTGTATTTAGTTATACCCTCATATCACTCCAATCTGAAGGAGATCTTATCCAACGGTCATTTTTTAAGCTAAAAATAAGAGAGACCAAGAAGTGTTGAAAACACATGACACAAAAATAACAAGAGAGAAATAAAAAATTACATTCAGCTCATACACACATTCAAGAGAGCAACAAAAGTTGACGATCAACTCTACAAGTTTTTAAGATAGCAACGAATTATTATTCAGCCATTTTTGAAGAAGAGAGAAAGAGCGCAAGAAACAAAGGCACACATCATCAAATATTAGTACAATCGGAACGATTTAAAAAAAAAATATTCTGCTACAACTTCAAATGAAGACCAGAGACAAAATCTGAAATAGTGTGAAGTCCTTTTGAAGAAGAAACTCGAACTCAATTTGTATTTTTAGAGTTTCAACAATCCAATATTTGTACTAAAAATTCAGATTTATTTTAAAGCTTTGTTGAAGCTTCGATTGTAAGCGGTGATTGGTTCCTACCCGCAAAATTGGACCACAGGGTTTGAAGCTAGGTATTAGCTTGCAAACAGTTGCACGCAGTGGTTTGATCCTAACCTTCAAATGGATCACGGTAGTGAAGTGCAAGGAGACGAAAGCTCTAGGTACGTGGACGTAAGCCGGGTTTTGATCGAACCACGTTAAAATTACGGTGTTATTTAATTTTTGCACTTATATATTTATTTGCTTGTACTTCTTTAATATTATATTCTCAGCACTTATATTTGCAAATTGAATAAATCCGAAATTTGTTCAAATTATTTTTAAGATAAAAATAATTATTTTTGTATTAACCAGAATATTAATTTTATTAAATACGAAAATTAATTAAATACTTATTGGATGTTAAATCTGTATTTTAACTTGTTTAATAAATTAGAAGTATTTATTTGATAATATATGTGTTAATCATTAAAAAATAAGTAATATAAAATTTGGATAGGTGTTTTAAATTAAATATTTTTGAAAATTTTAATTTGACTCAAAAAGTTTATAAAATTCTAATTCACCCCCCTATTGGGTATTTTTCTGGGCAAGAGACTCTATTTGTGTATTAGTAGTCTTATTGCTAGAATTTAAGATTAGAATGCATATGAATGAAATAAGGGTTTCTAGTAGATTTATTATTACACATTTTTATGAAATAAAAATGTTGGCAAAAATCTTATTTTGATGGATAC
Source organism: Sambucus nigra (assembly GCA_949130495.1). NCBI lineage: Eukaryota > Viridiplantae > Streptophyta > Magnoliopsida > Dipsacales > Adoxaceae > Sambucus > Sambucus nigra. The sequence goes on from OX422217.1 coordinate 98,556,970, forward strand.
AAATGATGAGTAAATATTTTGAATTTTTTTTTGAAAAAATTGGGATTTTCATGCAAATGGTATGTTTCAAGAAGTTGGGTGCTAAATATTTTTACGAAAAAGGAAAATATTTTAAATTTACATTTTTATCTTGCTAAAGATATTTGGTAAATTAAGTTTGATTTCTTACAAAAATGAAGATTTTATAAAAATGGCACATTGGTTTGAGTTTTTAAGGAATAAAACGTCCATTGGTCTAGAAAAGTATATTTTTCAAGTATTATGAATATCTAGAATAAAAACTATGTTTGACCCATCTAGTAGGATTTTAGGATTAAAATCCATCTTCTCAAGCATATAAACTTGATGTATTTTGATAACGAACATATAAATAAGTTTAAAGAAGATTTTATTGGGTTTAAATATGAAATAAGAAAAGTAGAAATTATAGTCCTCAAAGTGTGTGAAACAAGATTATAGGTAATAAGTGAAAGGTTGTAAGACTTTGTTAATGAAAGAAAATGATGTTTTTCTTATAAAGTAGTGTTATATATTTAACGATTCTTGAAAATAAAAGTATTTAAATTAAGATGTTTCCAATTGAAAAAAATATTACTCCAAAAGGTTAAAAAGGTATGTAGGAGTTAAAAATACTTAAGAAGTTGGTGTGGATAACTTAATGGTATTTTGAAAAATTAACACTTGTGAAAATAAAGTAAATGTGAGTTTGGAAATAAATGGGTAAAAATGGTAATTTTACGTAAAGTGGAATATTTTTATGAAACAAAAAATGTTAGAAAGGGTGTTACACATGATAGTCCTAATAAACATGATTTTTGGGATAAAATCAAAGTTAAAGTGTAAATGACATGAATTGATGATATTTAAAGTGTAACACAATTTGGGGTAGCTTCGGTTGGGTAAAAGAAAAAGTAAAATAATGTGAACATTTGTAAATTATTAAAACATATTAAAGAGGAACTCAGATGACACCAGAAAAATTAAGGAGGACCCGGATCCCTAGAGTGAAAGACCCAAAACATTAGCCAGAGCATATGGTACGTTTAGCTGCCGGTGTGCAGCCCATTAAAGTATGCGGTTATTAGAAAATTCTGAAAATAAATAAATAAAGGAATAAGGAGCATGTCAAGAAATGGGTTGTGTAGTGAAAATGTGTTAAGACAACCTAACTTGAATGAAGTAATAAATATTTCGGTAAAGGATAAAATGGACAAGTAAATGTGTAATTGATTAATGTCCATTAGGTATATTGTAACACCCAGAGATTTTTTAGCCGTAAAAATCTTTGATAAATTAAAAATTTTGAATTTTTTTTTTGGAATCTATTTAATTTTGGTATGTAAAATGTTGGGTTTTATATATAAAAAGAAGGTTTTACATGGAATTTAAATTAGGATTAAAATTTGGAAATTATAACTTTCTGTATAAAAATTGGGGGAGGATTCGACCTAAAAAAAATATTCGACCGTCCGATCGAGTTAAAATTTTTTATACAGCTTCGTCTCGCCTTCAGCTACTACATCTACAAATTTCAACCAATTCAAACGGTTCAATCATCCGTAATAATGCTTTTAGTGTTTGTCATTCCCCTTTCTCTGGCCCCACCGACCATGTCGGGGTTGTCCTTTTCGCGGACCTGGTAGTCTTGATCTTGATTGCTACCCCTAATGTCCCTTTGGATCCGCTGGTCCCATGGGACTTATTGATGGCCTTGACGGCCCTGACAGAACCCACCGTCACTTGGTGGAAATTCTATTGATCTCGATCATTAATCTGGGACCTCTACTGGGTATCCCTTCCCTTGGTGCCTCACTAGCACTAAAAATAAAGTCTTACTCTTCTGATAGATTCTCCAACTCCCTTAGCTCCCCTCTCTCGAGAGCATTGATAAAAATTATAAATGTACTACCTTGACGACAACGACACCAGTCATCCTAGCCAGATCTCATATCCGTGCTTGTATTTTCTACCCACGGGTCTATTATTAACTTCAAATCCTAAATTATTCTTCGTATTCCTCTCATCGATTATGAAGTTTGCGAATTTCGTTAACTTTCCTAAACATCCGGCAACAGTCCTACATTTTTTGAAAAATTACTGAAATTTCTCCTCCTCTCTATTTAGCCTTTGGTTAGAGAATTCGTAATAATCCTCACCCCAAATTCCTCGTTATTAATTTTCCCATGGCTATGGTGACTGGATCCCATCACCTTACGCTGCTCTTATGAGCAAACATTTTTGCTCGGAATTTTAACTTGAGTGTAACTACACTCCCTCACATGTGATCCCAATTGGATATTTTCTATCCATTGATAAATCACCCTTCTGCACTTTCCTCGGATTCTAGCGGATTGTTATTTGAAATAAAAATTTTCTCCGACCCTCGCTCCTTGTCGTCTACACTTGGTGGTTTATCTTTATACCATCGTCCTTCACGATGGTTCTTGGGGCAACTACTGCGCCCTAGCGGTTACTCCAACTTCAATTTTTTGAAGAATTATTATGGTGACTCCTATCGCGTAACTGTTCCCGAAATACTCTATGCCTTCTACTGAGTCCTCCATCCTGAAATCCTTCTAACGTCCCACGCTTGTCATCCTAAAATGTTCGATCTGCCACGCTCAATCGAAACCGTATATGAATCACATCAACTATACTTTATAATAAGAGAACGTAAGTAGCATACGTAAAGGAGTAGAACAATTCTATAATAAGGCTCTATATCAAAGAACACTATGCTAAAACGTGAAAAGATGCACAGATCCTAAGGACACTTGAACCTTATGCTCTGATAACATCTGTGACACCATGCCTAATAAAATACCGGGTGATCAATCCTATATCAAATTAAACAGCAATCTCATCTGGTTCATTCTTATCATTTTTTAAACTTACTAACCACCTAGTATTTAAAAGGCATGGTGTCAAATTTTTTTCTTTTTAATTAAACCTCACTAAGAACATGCGAAAGAGTATATAATAAACCATACACGGAATCAGTGAATTAAATAATACTGAAAATGAATATTTACAATCTTTGCCGAGAAACCACCGGCTACAAAACCCTAAACCAAAAATATAAACCACAAGAATAAATGAAACGAGTACATCATCTGACTGGAACGAATGAAATAAGTAGGAAACATGCACAAATGAAATACTGACTGCATCTTACTCGAGGAATGAAATGACTGAAGCGGCTAAGTCAAAATCTTGCAATATCCACATATGCCGCTGCTGCGTAACCCTGGAATAGAACAATTCTGGTGTCCCTGTGGCTGGACACCTAAAAGGTTTTGAAATATTTTTATAGCAAGGGTTAGAACCCAAAATATTTTGAAAATAATTAGCAAGTGAATTAAATTACAGAAAATTAAAATGCATGAATGGTCTTCATATTTAAGTTAGTGTCACACTCTCTTGAGGACCGCCTCACCCCTCAACTATCGTGCACGCCTAACACTTTCCTATATAACCCGCCTAGTTACCTACCCCATAATTAGTTCTCGATGATATCCTTCCCGTCACACTACTCTAACCCGTGTAAGTCTAGTATACTATTTATAAGTTATTTAACACATTAACTTAATTGATCATTTCTCATTTGAGACTATATAACATTCTCACAAGTTATATGAAATATCAATACAATTCATAACATGTATTTTACCTGTATATAGATATCTACACACTATATATATATATATATATACGAATCATCATATTACAACACTCACACAGATGTCGTAAATATATAACCATCCTCTCGAGTAGGCACTCATCGGATGTTCTCTAAAATGCTATCATCTCTAGGTATACTCATCCACCGGACCCCTGACATGGTTAGCTCCCTAAATCAGTAAAATAATATAAACGCATTGGAGGTGGCCATAGTTTCTCCCGGAATGAGACCGAATCATACCCAAAGTGTCTCATTCTTGACTTCAAATGCTATGACCTGGGGACTATACTCACCTTGCTCCTCAAGCCAGGGAATTCACCCACATCGCGCAGCCTACCATGATAGCACTTGAGGGATATGCTTTCTTATAAATATTATTCACACAAATATATATGTACTACACATCACCGCATATATATATTTAATTTAATCCTGGCTACCCATGCACAATTACCGTAACACTAGCCTAAGAGTCCCAAGTCTATACCCTGACTTGATATTTAAATAATTTCCACACTTATTTATTTATTACTCAAGTTGTATCACCCAACTAAATTATCCGGACTCGCTCCTACGGTCCGAAATCTCATCCTGTATAACTTATTCCTCAAATTGCACGTATTAAGGTTAACACCCTTTTCATTTTGAATGTTCCAGAATCGATTATATACCCCTATAATAAATTTATTCCGCTAAATCCGTGCCTAATCCCTCATAGCACTAGCCCCAAATTTTTACTCGAGTCAATATCCGGACTAAAATTTAATTAATCACGCATTAATTAATTTATTTTCTTGACGTCACTCAACCAACATACCCAGACTCACTCACTTGGCCCAAAAATATAATATCCACAATTCATTATTCAAAATTCCATTTAATAAGCCTATCACACTTATTAATATAACTTTTACAAATTTCTCAATTTAAACTTTAATTCCCTTATGGATTATTTTCTCAATTATCCCAATATTTACTTGTCTCACTTTATGTAAGTCTACTCTCCTCTTTAGGCCTAATGTCCTTATTATAGAACAATAATCACAATCAATCAATCTAGACAACCTCCAACGGAATAACAACTAAAAATAACATTTCTTAAAATTTGCCCCACGAATCTACCTAGATTTTTAAAATGTCGTTTTGAGGCATTTTGGAGTCGTTTTTGGAGAAAACGTATCAGAGAATAAAATATAGAAAATAAGATTTTCCACGAGGCAATGCGAATATAATTGCCATTTTCAAAACCAAAACGTCGAAAAATAATTTTTTAAATGACGGTTTAATTTACCCAATTTCATAGACTTCTTCAAATTCAAGAAGTTGTCTTACAATTCAACCCTACCCATCAAAACCCAATTATCACACCCACTATGACGTGAGTAGAAATATGCAATTAATTTAAAATCAAGTTTAACCTCTTGCCTTAGGGTTTGAATCCGTTGATGTACATGAGGATGATTTGATGAAGAACCCACACACTTGTTCTTGATTTTAGCTCACATGGCTTCTCCCACTTGCACCCACTTTCTCTCTCTATAGGGGTTTTCTAAAATGTTTTATGACTGGCACACCCTATCACTTTTAGGATTTAATAACTCAATCCCGTTTTTAGGCTTGTGCGCTTTATAAAAAGGGCCAAAACATTCTTATGTGAGCTTAAATATGCCAAATAATACCCCAAGACCCATTTACTAGCCATGGGTACTCGTTTTCAACTATTTCGACCCATCCGGAATCAATCGTGCACTCAGAATTGCCATCCGAATTAATTTATAACATTTTATAATTTTTTACCTAAAAAATGCATCACAAAAATAATCCGAACAATTAAATCTCAATTTGCCAATTTAAATAAATCCTCCAATTTAAAATTTTCTCAAATCATGAATTCAATTCCTCCCAATAAAATAAATTTTTTTCTCCCAAATATAATTAAATTAAAGGTCCTTGAATTACGGGGTGTTACATCCAAAAGTCCAATAGCTAGGATGAGGTTTTAGGGACCTTAGGTGAGGCCTGGTGACCTATTGATGTGTTATTGAAAAATTATATTGGTATAATGCTCGGATGTTGCATTGGACTTGAATTCAGATTCGTATTGTTGCATTTTATTCACTGTTATTGTTTTGAGCATATATTCTTGTCATATTGTGTACTTCCCCGTATTTTTCTTTTTAGTGGCAGGTTAGCGTGGATTTGGACGCTACGGGTTTTTGGAGGATTTAGAGCATGAAGTTTGGAGTATTTTATTTTTGTATAGCTTGGCAATGTAATTTATTTGGGGAGCTTAGTATTATTTTCAAGTGGAATTTAATTGTAATTATTTTGGAAGTGTAAATTTTGGATTCGTTATATTTATTTTTGTGCAATATAGATTCTCTATACTAATTGTTGAAGATTTAATTTAGTTTTAATTGTAATAGCGCCTCATGTTATGCGCAGGGTGTTACAGATGGTATCGGAGCTTAGGTATACGACAACCCTCGGATCTTTAGGTTTGGGTCTACCATTCGGGTTAGATGTATTTCGTTGGAGATAGGTAGTTTTTGTTGAGGACATGGTAGGCATCAAGGTTAGGATTAGTAATCTTGATGTCAGGATGTTTAGAATTGATTTTAGTATTCAATGTTGTGATAATTTTTTAGAGGTAGAATCAAGTAGTGATTTGTGAGAGAGCGCGTGAAGAAACATGCGAGTAGGATTGGGTGTATGGGCGCCTAATCGATGTATTTATGGGTAGACAAATGTAAGCCTCATTTTATTTGCGTGACTTTACGTTTGACGTTTAGGCTTCGTCTAATTTCAAGGACAAAGTTCCTGTGCTAGTGGGAAAGTATGTAACACCCCGAGATTTTTATGCCGTAAAAATCTTTGATAAATTAAAAATTTCAGAAAAATTAATTTTTGGAATCTATTTAATTTTGGTATGTAAAAATGTTGGTTTTTATATATAAAAAGAATATTTAAGTGGAATTAAAATTGGAATTAAAATTTGGAAATTATAACTTTTTGTATAAAAATCGACGAGGATCCGACTTAAGAAAAAAAATATTTGACCGTCTGAACGAGTTGAATTTTTTTGTGTAGCTTCATCTCGCCTTCAGCTACTACACCTCCAAATTTCAGCCAATTCTAACTGTCCGACCGTCCATAATAATTTTTTTAATGTATGTTTTTTAGTAAGATTCAAATTCTTTTTGGTATATAAACACAATGTGACGAGTTTAGGACTTTTAAAACACATTTTAGCCTTCTCAAAAATCAGCAGCCTCCTCTATTTTCATCTTCTCCTATCTACAAAACCCTAGCCCCATTTAAAAGCAAGATTCAATTCTAGTTTTAAAGATCTAAACCGAGTTTTCTCTATATCGTTCAAGAGTGCGTCTATACTGTTTTCACTAGAGGAACGCAACGGTGTAATCAGAATTTCGAGGAAGAATTTTATGAGTTTTCAATTGATGATTTTAAGGTACGGGGTTTACGCAATATGCTCCTTAAATCTCTCTCAAGTAGTTATTTTTTCCTCATTTATTTGTTCTCATATCTTTGGTATCGTGACTTTTATTGGAATATAAAATATTTATTCTATTTGTGATATTGTATTTGTTGATGGGAATGGTGTCATGATTGTGACACCCCGCCTAATTAAATACCGGGTGATCAGTCCTTTATTAATTAAATCCAGAATATCCAGTTGGTTCAGATAATGCATCACTTTGAAAATCATAAATTTTATTTAATTAATGCTAACCACCTAATATTTAAAAAGGTTGATGTCGAAATTTTATCTTGTTATTTACCATCATCAAGTAAGTAAATAATTAACTAATACTATTCATCCCAAAAACATAGGAAAGAAATAGCTGAATTAAAATAAAGAACTGAAGTAAACATTTCCAGTCAAAATCCCTTACAATGATCCAAAGCCATGAAATAAAAGTCTACTAACAGAATAAAACATCTAAATCTCTGAATGTAAAAGAGGAAGGGATGACATGTCCAAATGAAGTAAATAACTGATAGATAAAGAAGGATAGACTATGAAGTGTCTACTAGCAATGTTCTGTAGCTTCCACATCAGCTACATCTCGTCAAAAGAGTGGGATCTCCTAAGCCCGGTGTCCCTGTGGCTGAGCTCCTAAAACAAAGGAACAAGAAAAGAGATTTGCAGAAAAACGGGTCAGAGCTTGAGTAGAAAACAATTCAAATATAGCAAGTGCTTAAATTGGTTAATTAGCACAAATATTATTCATGTTCACTTAGCGTACTCACTTGAGATGCTCACATCTCATCTAATGTGCATGCCTAGCGGGCCTAACTACCCATGCTAGTTATGATATCCTACCTGACTAGACGTAGTATAGCTACTATGTCGGATAAAATATCTAAATAACCCAAAGACAATATATTTTTATTATTTAGGAATAAATTTAAAGATGCTTTAACTCATTCTCATCACATTCTTAATTCTCAACTGGCGCTCACCTAGGTATATACTTGAATAAAGTGGTCAACATGAAACACATAATAGGAACTCAGTATACATATATATAAAATCTCACCATGTATACATACAAATATGTATCAATACTGCACCCATGGTTAAGAATCCTCTAGTTCTAGGCATACTCGGCTATATAGTCCCATTGCAACGCTCACGCATGAAGGAAAAAAGGTTCAATCTCTCAGGAATCAATAAAATATATACACATATTGGAGGCGAACATAGTTTCAAGCCAATGGGCAACACACATACCTACCCACCCATACGACCGTCACCACTATCGTTCTCACAGATAGCCCATACCTAGATTCCATGCTCTAGTGATACGACTCAAAATCCCCCGAAGGCACACAAGATATGGTCATTCACAATACGCTAACCTCCGTTCGATAGCCAGTAGCTAGGTATGTCATACACATAATATCTCAAGTAATAACATTGCACACAGCTTATATAACTCAATAGGCGTTCACGCAACCTGATTTCCATAGTACGTAAGTAATATTATTAATTTTACCACTCACCGTGATCCGATCATATATTTACTCTCTCGAACCTACATTCCCTCCTAGGTTCTATAAACTTTCTATATCCCGAGAACTATTTCAATCCCAACACACTAATAATTCAGAATTTAAGTCACCCGTTACTCACGTAGGTCATTACTCTCACTTGGATAACCCTAGGACGATTTTTAACTCGACGGGACCCTAAAATGCCATTCTGGAATCTCGTTAGAAGTCAAGGGAATCTCGTTCGAATGAACTCCATCATTTCGTTGGAAAGGTCATTGGAAGTCTCATTCGAACGAGGTCGTTCGAACGACCTAGGTAGGTCTTCGAACGAGAAATCCGAACAGACCCAATGACCTAATTTCAAACCTCAAATCCAACCCTAATTTCATCTAATCTAAAAAAAAGATAGTGTTAAACTATTCTGAATCATTTTGGGGCATTCTCTAACACAATTTAGGGTATAATCCTCATACTTTTACAGGAAAAATCAACAATTACTCAAATCTATAAAATTTCCTTTATAATGTACCCATAATTTTAATTGTCCAAAAATCTTATTATAATTCGTGATTAAGACATAAGATTACCAAATTTTAATAGTCTAACAAAGGGCAAAACCTCTACATGCATACCCATCTCCAATTCATAAGGTTTATTTACAATTCAGTCTAATTAAACCTAAGTTTTCATTGTACTAAGTTTATATCCTCAAACCTAAATTAACAGGAACAATATATGCTAAAAGAGGAGAAAGATAAACACTTGCCTTTATATGGATTTATGATTCTCTGGTTGAATTTGATATTTGGTTGATCCTCTCATTGCGATCTACACTTTGGTGTAACTATTTGCGAGAAATCTCCAACTTCTGGCTTTGTTCTCCAATGGATCTCCTTCCTCCTTGGTTCTCCCTCTCTTTCTCTCTCTTTCTCACGTAGGCTACAACTGACAGACCACTAACCCTCTATGTTCCTATTTTATCCTATTTTCGTCCATTTAATTACTCAAAATTTCAAAAGACTAAAATACCCCTCCGGGGTGTCATTTTGGGCTAAAATGCCCCGGACTCCAATTAAAACACCCGAGTAGTATTTTTTTGACTATTTCGACCCTTCCGGACACACTGGCGCACTCAAAATAGTCATTCGAGTTATATAAAAATAATTTACCTTTTTAACCCCCAAATATATAATAGTGACGCGACTCATACGCGCGTCCCAAATAATTATATCTTAACTACCGTGTATCTCGTCCCCGACCATATTATTATTTTCGAAACGATATTGCGTTACTCACTACGTAATGTTTAACATAGTTATTACTCAACCTGATTTCAACATAATTATTTTAGATAACTACCAACTCTCATCACGCTAGTAATTATTACCCTTAAAATCGGATTAATTATAAATTAAAATTTCTTTTTTTAAATTAATTAATCCCAATTTCCATAATTTCATAATAAAATAAATACGCGTAAAAATACGGGGTATTACAATGATTTTTTTTTATATGGCACGGAGAATGGTCACCTGCCAATAGTCTAAAAGTCCAATAGCCAGGATGAGGCTTTACGAAACTTAGGTAAGGTGAGGTGAGGCCTGGTGACCTATTGATGTGTTATTGAAAAATTATATTGGTATAATGCTCGAATGCCGCATTGGACTTGAATTCAGTTTCGTATTGTTGCATTTTATTCACCGTTATTGTTTTTAGCATCTATTCTTGTCATATAATGTACTTCCCTGTATTTTTCTTTTTAGTGGCAAGTTAGCATGGATTTGGACGCTACGAATTTTTGGAGGATTTTAGAGCATGAAGTTTGGAGGATTTTATTTTTGTATAGCTTTTCAATGTAATTTATTTGGGGAGCTTAGTATTATTTTTGAGTGGAATTTAATTGAATTATTTTGGAAGTGTAAATTTTGGATTCGTTATATTTATTTTTGTGGAATATATATGCTCTATACTAATTGTTGAGGATTTAGTTTAGTTTTAATCGTAGTAACGTCTCGTGTTTTGCGCGGGGTGTTACATATATAAAGGGTAAAGTAAGTTGGTAAATGGGTGGTTAAGCAGCCTAAAAGGTTTAACCCATAATTAGAACAAGGGTGTGTTGTAAATGATTTTCCTAGGCTAAATAAGTTTTTTTAACGCAGTGCTAGCGCATATTGAAAGAGTGATTTTCAATGAAAATACAAATATGGATTGGTTAAAATGAAAAGGGTAATTTTGGTAAAGAAACGACTTTCGCTCAAGCCAAGTGGAGTTGTTTCAAATATTTAACCGTATATGTTAAATAAAGGGATAAATGTCAAAATGAGAAAAAGGGAAATCTTTTACAAGATTGAGGTGAATTAATCGGGATAAATAAGGTTTTTGAAAGTAAAACTGTTTCATGCATTAACTATACGTATATGTATGTATATATATGTACAAGGTAACTGCATGTTCATGTAAGCATAACGTGTTAGAGTCATGTTTCTGTCGTTGAATTCTATATTTCATTGTTGTATATTTTTCACAAAGCATTCGGCTCACTCCCTTGTTTTGTTATGGCAGGTTGGGTGTTGTTTCGTGTTTGAGAGTGTTCAAGAGGTAAGTACTTTTACGCTAGTAGCTCTATATGCTTGGACTCCGGGGTGCTTCCCACAGGTCCCTCACGTAGTTTGATTTGAAATTGGAATCGCATGCTAAACAAGTGAAACATTAATCTAAATAATACTGGATTAGCAACATTATATAGGTTGTTTCATTGCACTTCACACCTAACGCCCGGATCTGACCAGGTTGACCCCATAAATTCAGGTCGTGGCACTAGAAACATAATCTATTGTAATGGGTCCATGACTCTATCTGCGGTGGCCACCTTTGTGTCTTCTACCATTAGTTTCTTATAGTTTTGCTTGGAGGGGGTAGATTCCTTTATGTTTGCCACCTTTTCTTTCTAGTTTTCGTGTTTAGGTATGATGATAAGGATAAATCATTGCCGAGCATAAACTTGATTCCCATATATCTCTATTAACCTGTGGTCAATAATGCATTTAGGTGGATATGACTACCTTCATTGCATGGAGCCATCCTCATCCCAGAATCAAATTTCACATCGATTCAATGTCCATTACAAGAAATTCGATTAACTTTGATATACTTCGCGTTCATATTGCTAGCATGATCTTTCCTAGTGGCACCGCTATTCTTCATGTAAAACTGACCAAAAGGGATGGTTGCCTCTTTCAAGTATTACACTTTTAGGTTGAGCTGGCTAAACAAATTGAGGTACACCTCTTCTAAATAATTCCCACGGTGCACTAATAGCTATCACAATTGGCAATCTTGAGTGTGATTAATTGCTCATTATGATGTGGGGTTCTAACTCTGAAAAGGTTTTTATCGGTGAAATTAATATGCTTAACATAATCAATATTTTCTGGTTAGATACGTTTATTGATAGTAGGTTTGGTAGTGTCGATTTAGAAAGCTTCCACCACCATAGTGATTTTACTTAGCTCTATTCTGAAGGTGTTTCCTTGGATCTGGTAAGGGCTTGAGGCCCTATGAATGACCATAAACTAGTGTTTCATTTCCTCGTCATCCAATATGTTATATGGATTTTGATCGCGCTCAGTGAGACCTTGGTCATTCTTCTTCTCCAAGTAGTCGTCCGAGTGGCCTACTTGGGTTATTTCCTCTAGATGCGACCTGAGCGCCTTATAATTCTTTGTCTTGTGTTCATGATCCTTGTGGTAGGAATAATTCAAGCTCATATTTATCTTCTGTGGGTCCTCCTCTATTTGCCTTGGACGCTTGAACATTGTTGATACTTGATCTTATTCCATATCTTATATATTTCCTCTTTGAAATCATTGTTGATGGATCAACGAAACTTACTAGGGTCTGATTTCTTATCACCCTTAGGTCCATTCTTTTACTTCTTTCCCCATTCTCAAGGGAGATTCCATTGTCTCCATTTGTAATATCTTCCACCTTATCATATTTTTTAATCCAGGACATCATGTCGTCTATAGTAGTAGCCTCTTTCTTGGTGGGTGACTGGTGCAATGTGGAACGTTTTAGCAGGACGATCTTAAATGTGGCTACTTCCATTTGTTTGGTGCATTCTTCCACCTCTTTGTAGGTTTTCCAATAACGTCGATCATATTCTCGTAAGGTTTTAGGAGGTTTCTTCTTTATCATGATGAAGGATTCCATACTCTATGGATGGGTGTTGCTAATGATAAACCTTGTGATTAAGGTTTCTGTGAGATGTTTAAAGCCTATGATCGATTGATGTGGTATTCTTAAACCAATTTGTGCAACATCCCCCAAACTAGAAGGGAAGATGCAATGCATGATGGACTCATTATTATTTGGAACATTGTGGATTGATAATACTAGCGAACACAGTCAGCGGGATCCGTCTTCCCATCCTAAACCTTAAATATGGGAGCATTGAACTTTTAAGAGACTTAAAGTACTTGATTGTCCAACTAATGGTAGATTTCATTTGGTACATGAGGGTTCTTTTGGACATTTCCTTAGTGGCCTGGACCTCGGTGGGCTAGATTGTTATCCATATCTCTTTGTATGAGGTTGCCAAGTCCTTTTTATAGTGGCCTGACCATTCGGTGGCAAATTAGGTTTTTTATTATCACGATGGTTGTTGTGGCTGTCTTTCTTATCTAATGATCCCCTATAATATGAATAATCTAGATCACGTCGTAAACTCCTTCCTTAGTTTTGAGTTTACTCGCCTATGGCGTAGGGGTACAAGTATCCTCGTGACATTTATGTTTGTCTCAGTGGAGTTCCTGATCCATCCTCTCCAAGAGACGTTGAAGGCAAACATTCTCCTCATGTCGGTGGTGCCTGGTCGTCTCTTGTTGACGAAGGCATTTCTTATAGGCATCCACGATCCACGAGACCTGGTTAGATCATGGTGGCTCATTGCTCTCCATATTTGATCCTCGCGTGTTCAGTAACGAGAACTGGGAGTATTACGACTCCTATTGGGTTGGATTACATACCTAATCCTAAGGGCCATATGACCATTTTAATTGTCTTATCGAGTGCCGTGAGATGGCAAGTGCTTGTTGTATGAATGAGGTATGACTTCTAGTTGTGTTATTTGGTTGAGAAAGGAAAATCATTTTCCAAAAACGATGGCAATTGTAAGTGGTAAAATTACACTAGTTGTATTTATCATACTTAATGAAAAATATAAAATAAAACATAAACTATCACATAAGAAAAATACTCACATGGTTAGGTAATGTGCCTACGTCCACAATATATTTATCGCTTCTTATTGATTTCGTTGTGATAACAATAATTACATTCCCCTTTCTCCTTGGGGTCGGGGTTACATTTATAGAGAAAATATAGACGGTTGAGCCGTGTAAGACTTTTTGACTTGAGATGACTATTCCAGATTAATCGGCCATATTTAGCTATGAGATTCTCATTGATTGACCTCAATAATATTTATCTTCTTTGGTGAGATCTTTGATAGGATCAATGGACATTTGTCCTCCTTTCATGTGTGATAGAATTATCCCTCACAAAATCCATTAAATTGAGCAAACGATGAATTGTTATTTTTTCTTAAACCGTTTGTTGCTCGAAAATAGCCCTAGTAGGGGATGAATTGTGATTTTTCTATGTATTTGACTTTTTGTAATTTTGAATGAATATCTCTTTTAACAAATCAAATGATTTGTTCTTTGTTTTGATTACTGTTTAGCATTCCATACATTTAATAAAAATATAAATTTAAATGTAAATACTGAGAGAGAAAGAGATGGTCCAGTGATAACCTTTCATTAACCATTAATGAAGTCATATTGATTGGATAAAATGATTCTTTTTTCTTTTTTCTCCTAGCTTATGTTGTTGTTTAGAATATGCTCAATTGTTTTTTTTTGTTACACCAAGTGTGGGAGAAACTCTCTCAAAAGAAATCAATTGTATAAGTAATTTTGGAGATAATGAAGATATATTATTTTTGCCCATATTAACACCTATTTGGTTATTAGTTTGTTATGTATGTGATATAACACTATATTTACACCTATCTATAGTAAAGGTTTTCTCGTACTAGACCAATTTATCATTGGCTACTACTTTGGTTAATGCCTTTTATTCTTATTCAACTTATTTCAATGGAATGTTGTCGAGTTATTATTCTTTTTTATGCAAATAAATATCCACTCTATTTCCTCTCTTACATTGGAATACCATTTAAAAATGGTCCCATTAAGAGTGCCAAAAAATATGTGCAGATGTTTTGATTTCAACATTACCTAAAGCGTGTGAATTGTATGTGCGAGTGTATCACACAAGAGATCGAACCTTGACAAATTAAAAATTTACAACTGAAAGAAAAATCAAGTGATTATGTAAATTTCGATGGCTCTATTAATAGGAATTTTATTGTAAAATTCTAAACAAAATGATAATTTTACTCCTAATGAATAAAAAGAATAGCAGATTTATGAGTAAAATACTTAATAATAATTGAAAACAAAAGACTTTTGAATTTTTTGAGGAAAAAATAAAGTAATTACAAGTAAAACTGATTAACCTAACTA
Organism: Sambucus nigra; assembly: GCA_949130495.1. Taxonomy (NCBI): domain Eukaryota; kingdom Viridiplantae; phylum Streptophyta; class Magnoliopsida; order Dipsacales; family Adoxaceae; genus Sambucus; species Sambucus nigra. The sequence goes on from OX422217.1 coordinate 98,572,264, forward strand.
AAACTAACATGAAGTATGTAAGAGGGTAGTTTAGATTTTATGGAGGCGTAACCCATTTTGAGTATATTAATGATAAGTTAACCGGAGACACTCTTAATTAAATTACAAAGACCTCACTCACAACTTAGTGAAGATAAACTCAGTTTGAACTCACAAATCACTCGTGTATAACTCAGAAGATAATAACGAACTCATAAGTAATTCATTTGGAGGGAGAGAGAAAAAAGCAGCCTAGATACACATTTGCAGGCAACCAAACACCCCAACCAACCTCTAAGATCTCTATCAAGTATTAAATCTTCGTAATAAATAACAATGGTGGGTGAGTAAATTCTCTGGTTCGTAATAAAATATCTCTCTGATGTATATTCTCTATAGTAATAACTTCTGAACTTCTCAAAAAGAACCTCTCTTACTCAAAGGTGGTTGGGGCACTTAAATAGACCCCACACCACTCTAGAGGTAACTCAGTCATTAATAACCGTGAAAGACATCCCTCATACTTTATGTCACAAACATTAAATGCCTGATGCCCTAGTTAGCTCCACGTCATAAACATTGAATGCCAAGACATGCCTTTTGCCTAACCACTGTGTTTCAGGTGGCTGTCGTCACAGAGGTGGCTCACCAACTGTCTGACAACCCCAAATACCACAGTGGTTTACTCAAGTGGAGATTTGACATTTTTAGCTGGCTAGTGACATCACCTACAGTAGATGTGACATTAAGTAGAGGGTTGTTTGGTTCACAACGAAATGTCCGATGGAACTCAAGGCTACTCCGCCTGAGGTTCCACGGTTAAGGTCTTTTGGTTTTTTACCAGGTGTATCTAAGATGGTCAGTACAAGCCCCAACGGTGGCTCACTTCTCAATCTTTCAAACCAAGTCCCTCTGAGGTTTCCACGGTGAGGTCGTTCGATAGAGCATGAAAGCTCTCCCAGGCCCTGCCAAGCCTGGTCTCTCGTGAGTACCGTTCGACCTCACACACAAAAAATCATTATAATCGTTACAACTGGTGGTCAATATAAATAAAGAGATACAACAAGGCTAAATAAAAAATAGAACTAAAAGATCAGTTCTCTCGGCCATCTTCTTTGTTGGAGATCCCTATGGGCTGCCACGCTGGCCTACCTCACTTTGAGTTGCAACTGCCTTACTGAGCTGCATCACTTTGAGCTGCAATGCTGCCTTACTGAGCTACATCACTTTGAGCTGCAACGCTGCCTTACTGATATACCTCGTATTGAGCTGCCTCATTTTAAGCCGTAACGCTACCTTAATCCCAAATGATGTTGTTAATGGGGAAATTATCTCTAAACTCAAGATTACCTTTAATCCCCCTCTACATTTGCCCCTTCGTGTAGAGATTTATTGTGGGAATAATAAATGTCTGCACAAAAAACTTTTCAATCCGATGAACTTTATCTGCGTGAGAAAAAAAATTCTGGCATCTTTTCTTTCGTTGCAACCACTGCGGTTAACGTCTTCAGGAAAAAGTAAAATTCTCCCCGAGGTACTTGAGTCGAATCGTTGCGGTTTATTGGTGATTTGGCGAAGGGACATCGCAACTTTTTCCTATTACTGAGCCTCAACCGTTCTGCCTTGACAATATGAAATTCTCTCGATAGACCTGCTGACTTTCTCAAATGCCCATTTTGGCCTTGGAGAGATGGAATTCTCCCTTTTGTGCCATTGTGGGGTATAACTGTAGGCCGTGAATTTTTCGTTACATCTGCCCCTATTCGTTGAGACTTGTGAAATTCTCACTTCTAAACTTTTTTCTAGGAAATTTTCCTTATTTGAAGGTACTACTTCGTTTGGGCTCTGCCGTGTCGTCATTTCGTCATGTTAAAAAAAAGCAGGAAAAATTCTCCCCGATGTAGCTGAGTCTCATTTGAACAACATTTGGACTTGTGGTGAGGGGACATCATAACTTTTTTGGAACGTTGAGACAACTTCCTCATTGAGAGTAATTGGATATGCTTGACAAAAGTTTTGGCGCCAAAACTCAAACTTGCCTAGGAAGAAAACCCCTTTCCCTTCCCCATGTGTCACTTCATTAATGACATAATGCTATCTTTTCAATTGCTAGGATGCTCCCCAAATGCCACGTGTCCACTTGAAATGATTAAGGCAAATCCGCACGCGTGTTGGTGGGAAACTCAAAAGACGGGTTAAAAGATTTCAAGCGTCTATTTTTCAAAACACTTCTCTTTTCTTCATCTTATTCAAACTCCCGTTTACTTTAGAGAGAGAAACTCTGTCAAAACTCCACTGTTGCCAAGCTTTTCTCCTCATTCCTTTCCTCTGCAATCATCCTCACTTTCTAGCCACTCCATTGTTACTTCTTTAGTGCATTTTTTAAGATTTTCTTGTACTTTACTGTCATCTTCAATGGCCTCCTCAAGCAATCCTACTACATCTGCTACTAATACCCCTCCTGCCACCCCTGTTACCACTACCTCTGCTTCCACCTCTTTGACTTTCTCCCTCCAGGAACAACTGCGTTTCTACCGCCGATCCCCTATATTTGGAAAGGGTGATGATTTTGCTGGTTTTTGCAAAACTTGCATTTTTAACGCCAAGTGTAATGCCATGGTGCTTGGTGATGAAACGAAGATGCTGCTGACTGGGGATTTCTCCCCCCATAAGGGACTCTTCGATTTCGTCTTGAGAGAGGGGACTTTCCGTGGTCCCATATTGACTTCGAAGGGATTGGAGTCTCTCCTGCTCACTTCGCTACCTGAAACTCCCACATGTAGAGTTTCCACGCTAATACCCTCACCAAAATTGGGCTTCATCGGGCCAAGTGGTTCATTAAGTTTACTCTGTTCAAGAATAATGCTGCTCTTCCCGTACTGGTGTCTCGTTGGAACGTTATTACTCACACTTTCATTGCTGCATGGGGTGAGTTTACAATAACGTTGGAAGACGTTTGTGAGCTTCTGGGCCTTGAGGCAATAGGCCATGAGCCTTATTCCGATGAATCCTTGGACGCTCAAGAAGCTGCTGACCATTAAGATCTGGATCAAATATGCCAAAGGTGCATCGGTTCTTCAAACAAAGCCACCTTCACCCCTTTCATCAACTATTTCTTCAAGGATCCTTCTGAGGATAGCTCTTCTAAGGCTGCCCCTGGTCAAGATACATCATTAGAACTACCTGCTTACATCCTTGTCATTCTCTCTCACTTTCTTTTAACGATGAAACCTAACGACCAATCCTGAAGGGACCTCATCAATATATCCATTCGTTTGGCCCGAGGTATCAAGCTTCCTCTGGTTGTAATTGCCCTGGGATCACTCTACACATGGCTTAATAGAACTCATCTTGGTCTCTTAGTCATTATAACCTGGCCAACTTTACCAACTGTATACTTCTGACGGGCTTCCTTTATGTTCATTTCCTCAATGTAGCAGCTAAAACCAACCGTCCTCCTTTTGGGGAAGCAATTTTGCCCCCACTTTCTTACATTTATTACAAGAGGCAAAGTCGAAAAGAGTTAACCTCAACTATTGACAAACATGATAGTTTTATGATGCGGCCTTATGGAGAGGAAGTGTTCCTCCACACTTGTGATTTCTTCAAGGATGAGCTAATGGTGGTCCAACCAACGATTGTGAACCTTATGAAAGAAGACCCTTCGCTTGCCATGGTCCTTTTGTTCTCTACCAGCTACCTACCATCCTTTACCGAGTGGAGGTACTCGTGCGAACATTATAACCCCCATCGGTGTGCCCGTCAATTTGGTTTTGACCAAGGGGCTACTCGCCTCGTCTTCCAGCTAAACCACCCTACGGTCACATTCAGCGAGGCTTGCCCTTTCTTCAGTTATACTGCTGTGTGGGGAGTGAGCCCCACAATTTCTGATAGAGTCGTTATACCTAGTTTGTTCAGGTAAGGTGATGTGACGTCTTTATTTACCACCAAGTATTGGCCGAAGTAACTGACCCAAATCTTTGAATTTATTGAGGGGACTCCTGTATATCCTCCAGTGCTTTCATTTTCTTCACATGAACTGGGTTTAAAAGGCCCTTGAGCAAAACTCCTAAGGAACCTCCCACTGAGCTTCCTCCACACTTCTCCATGCTTCCCATTGCTACCCCAAAGTCGAAAAAGGTTCTAATGCCTAAACCCCCAGTTGTATGTACTTCTGTCGCTGCAGCTTCTGGTGAAGTCCCCTCGCAACCCCTGTTACAAAAAATAAACAAGACCAGAAGTGGGGCCTCTTCGAAGACCAAGTCCCCATGCAAATCCTAAGCCCCTAAAGATGATTTTCCTATTGCCTCCATTCCTCCCAACACTGATGTGTCTGAGGAAGTACGGGAAGCAATTAGAAAGGAGGGTGAACAATTTCAACAGATATTTTGCTAAACTGCGCCCTTAGTTCCTCATGCTGAGTCGTTTCCCACTATCATGGTGGATCCACTGAAGGGACTTCATGAAGAAAAAAGGGGCCTTCAGGTGCTGGCACCTCTGGTAAAAGGAAGAAGACTTTGGTAACTAAGGCAAGTAAAATACAAGCCTCTACAATTCAACCTACAACAGTTGCCTCTACTCCTAGGCGTTCTACTTTTCCTTCTCCTGATGCAGTTATACCAATTGATAATAGCCCTGAGACTGCGGCTGATTTCATCGAGAGGGCTTCTCCTCACTCATCTCCCCAGCTTCTCCCATTGTCGTACCATCACACTCTTCTTCTGATCATGAGGTTAGTCTTTCCACACTTAGTTGTTTATGACTTAGTGAATTTTCTTCTCTTTTTTGACACTTGTCTTTCTTTTTTATTTTCATCAGGAGGCTGGTGAAGAAAAGTCTTCTCCTCCGGTCAGTCCTTTTGTGGGAGGACGCTTTGGGGGATCTATAACTGAATCATCTCTTCCCTATTCTCCCATGATAGGTCTTACCTACTCTCTCCGTTTGTCCTCCCAATGGGCGAAAGATGCTGCGACGGGGGGTGATACCGTTGAATTTGTGGGAATCTCTTCTCAATCTGAGATAACTCCCCCAGCTTCTTCTGAATTAACACCTCAGCCCGAGGATCTTCTACCCATTGTTCCGGCTGTATAAAGTTCCCCCGAGGTAACACATTCTCAATCACTGTTAGGTCTGACGTCTTTTCTCTTTTCCACCCTTTTTATGTTTACCACGCTGAACTTTAATCTGTTGGGATGCCTTAGGTCAAGATGGCATCTTTATTAGCTAACATTCTTCTTCATGCTGTGTTGACGAGACCCATAACTGCAACTCCCCTCTTCAATACCATAACTAAGGTAAGTAAACTTAGAGATATTTTTCCTTTCTTCTGTACTTATTCCCCATTTCTAACACTTAGCTTCATTTTCGCAGTTTTCTCCAGATCTTGTCCCACCAACGTCTCTTGGTGGTCTGCCTATTCCCACAGCCATCATTGAATTTTCTGCCCAATGTGGTGGTTCTTCTGCATCCACTACCGTTGGAGCATCCCTTGGAGGTCAAATACCTTCTCCAAGCGAGACTACTCCCATGTTGGCCTTGGTACCTTTTATTGGCGTAGGAGCTTCAGCACACGTTGAGCTTCCCACCGTTAGGGTTCTATGGGGGATTTCGTTATGTCTCCAGCTATTGCTGAAGTATTTCTCTACTTTCTCTTCCTTTCTCGTTGTTTTTCCTTTATTTGGCACTGTACAATCTAGAAGGCTCCCTTTTTCAAACATTCAAACTCCACCGGTAACGATGACTTAACAATGAAAACCACTTGTTAAGATTTGTTTTGTAACATCCACCTCTAACGGTGACTTAACAATGATAACCACTTGTTAAGATTTTCGTCAAAACTCCACCAATAACGATGGCTTAATAATGATAAACACTTGTTAATATTTTTGTCAAAATTCCACCAATAACGGTGACTTAACAATGATAAAAACTTGTTAAGATTTTCGTCAAAACTCCACCAATAACGATGACTTAACAATGAAAACCACTTCTAAAGATTTTTTTCGCAACATCCACCTCTAACGGTGACACTCGTAGCGATGACTTAACAATGACAACCACTTGTTAAGATTTTCGTCAAACTCGAACAACAACGGTGAATTAACAATGATAAAAACTTGTTAAGATTTTCGTCAAAACTCCACCAATAACGGTGACTTAATAATGATAAACACTTGTTAAGATTTTTTTCGCAACATCCACCTCTAACGGTGACAACCATAACGGTGACTTAACAATGACAACCACTTATTAAGATTTTCGTCAAACTCCACTAATAACGGTGACTTAACAATGATAAACACTTGTTAAGATTTTCGTTAAAACTCCACCAATAACCATGACTTAGCAATGATAAACACTTGTTAAGATTTTTTTTTGCAACATCCACCTCTAACGGTGACACCCGTAATGGTGACTTAACAATGATAACCACTTGTTAAGATTTTCTTCAAACTCCACCAATAACCGTAACTTAATAATGATAAACACTTGTTAAGATTTTTCTGTACTCATTACCTATTTTAACCGTTCTCAGGTTACTAGCGACTCTCTTCAAGCTGGAGAGAGGTCTCCCCCAGTCCCTTCGCCTACTACTTCGCCCCATCGGGAATCATCTATTCCAGAAGATTCTAGTCTTAACAACCAGGGTTTTATGACGGGTACTGCGAATGATAGCGAGTCTGGTTACGAGCTTCCTCTACCTGCCTTAGCTCCCCATAAGTTCTGCCTCATGGTCCTTTAACATTTTCCTCATATGTCTGCCAGCCACCGTTTAGTTATCGAACAAATTGCCATCTATCATCCTGAGACTTTCACTGTTGACTGTCTTCATTTGAACATTCCAGTGATGAGCCTCAGACTTCAAGGAATGGCCATGGTTGTCATGGATTTGGTTAGCACCCCAACCTCCAATGTCACTAGGCCCCTGCTCAATCAATTCTTGGGCTATTTAAATGAGTGGGGTATAGATGGCTTCCAATTTAAATGGCTGATTGGACATTTGAAAATTCTAAAGAGACAACAGTTGGAAGGCTAGATAGAGCTATTGCTGCAGCATCGAGAGGCCCAACAAACTGAGGGAGCTAGCCTGGCCGAGCTAGCATCCCTACTAGAGGTTGCTGATAAGAAGATAGAGGACCTCGAAGAAACTCTTCATATAGAAAAGATAGAATGGGAGGAGCTCCTTTTCGAGCGGGCACAAGTTCAAACTAGGCTAAATGTTTCTATTAATATCGAACGGTCATGCCTGGAAGATTCTTCGGGGTTTCCTGGAGACTTTTTTACTGCTCCAGGCTTGTGGTTCCTCTTGGGCCAGTGAAATTAGTTTTTTCATTTGCATAGGTTTTCCCTTATGTTATTCCTGGGCAATAACTCCCAATTTTTAATGTCCCAACGTTTATGAATGAGAAGAAATAAGTGTTATATATTTTTTATGCCTTTTCGTCGTGCCATGATTGCTTTACACAAGTTATAAAACTCTGCCATTTTTTTTTATCTTCATTCAGATTGCAATAAAGTACATCTTTTTTAGGAACAACGACTTGTATATTCATAATAAAATCACTCGATATAATAGTGATCCCAAGCCGATTACTCATACATGATAAAGCTTCAACCATTTATTGTTAATCTTAAATGGTTTATCTTCTTCTATCTTAGAAATTAAGCAATAACCTGAATCATGAGCCTCCTTTACAATGAAAGGTCCCGCCCAATTTGCTATAAACTTAGGTAGAGGAAGCTCCCTGATGTGCTTTACTGCTGCCTTTAAAATAAGATCTCCCTCCACAAACTTCCTTGGTCTCACCAAGTTATCATATATTTGGGACACCCCGCCTAATTAAACATCGGGTGATCAGGCCTTTATCAAATTAAAACAGGTTTCTCAAATGGTTCATTCTTAGCATCACTGTCGAAAACTTTTTAATTACTAATCACCTAAGTGAAAATTAGACCGGTGCCAAATTTTATCTTTCTTAAACAGAAAAGGAAAACATGCAGAAAGTAAAACAATAACCATATACTAAAACCCAAACCAACAAAGTGTAAGTACAACAGAATAAAAGTATTACCGAATAAAACATCTGCTAAAAATCCCAAAACAACAAAAGAACAACTACTAGTCTGAAACTGACATCACAAACTGATACTGGACTATAAGACCATATATAGAATAGTGTGAGATCCTGTACTAGATCTGAATGAGAGATATCGTCTAATCAAAATCCTGTATGCATCCACTGTGCAACAGCTTCGAGTCCCTGGAATAGAATCATCATCCATTGCGTCCCTGTGGCTGGACACCTAAAAGGTTTTGAAAAATATTTTATAGCAAGAGTTAGTACTCAAAATATTTTGAAAACATTTAGCAAGCGTTTATCACAATATAAAATGTGGTTATTGATTACACATGTTAGGTTCTCGTACCCTCTCTTGAGTTTACTCACCCCTCTCATCTTTTGTGCACACCTAACGTTCTACACTTAGCCTACCTAGCCATATATTTCAAGCTAACTAGGACTAAGTAATCATCTGAACTTATCTATACTTAAGTTCTCGTATGGCCCACACAGTATATCCATTTCATTAACATCTCGCGAAGGTTAATTAATACTCAAGTAACATTCACCTATGTTATGTTCCAAAACTTCTCATTTAGTTTCACTACTAAATTTCTACAGTTATCACAATTTCTATCTTCCCACTTTTGTTATTAATTTGCACTACTTAATTTACTTAATAGATATTCTCTATCTAATGTTACGTTCGTAATTTAAGTTTCACTACTTAAGTTACCAGTTCGGTATGTATTCTTTAAATACATAATATATATCAATCAACTAAAACACAGAAGTAGAATATCATCAAGTATATATTTCACACACAATATTTACTGAATATCAGTAATTACTATTTTGTCCTTTTTACACACGTGAGGACTCTTGGTTCGGAATGATTCATCGACCCCAAGTAAGAATTGGTTTGGAATGATACATCGACCCCAATTATTTATATACACAAATTAAGAATTAGTTTGGAATGATACATCGACCCCAATTATTTATATACACAAATTAAGAATTGGTTCGGAATGATACATCGACCCCAATTATTTATATACACAAATTAAGAATTGGTTCGGAATGATACATCGACTCCAATTATTTATATACACAAATTAAGAATTGGTTCGGAATGATACATCGACCCCAATTATTTATATACACAAATTCTGGCTCGGACTCTTTCATCACGCCACCAGTACAAAGGTTTGGTTCGGCATTTTACATCGACCCCAAACATATAATAACCCAATTAATTATGATGTTCACAGCCCACCAATAATTTATAAGTCTGTCTCCTCCTTCCATCATTGGAAAGGTAGGTTCACTACCTCATTCCAGTTGCTCATTTCGAGTCTATCTTTCTCTATCAACTAGTGGTGCGTCTGGAGACAATCTAACTATGTCTCTTCCTCAACACCGCTTCCCACTTACGGCATCTTTCCTCAAGTGGTACTCTATTCCCCTTTCACTCTGGGTATATTATACTTTATAATTCGTGCACTCTTCGTAATTGGCGCACCTTTAGGGTTGATTACCTTATAAGAATCAAAATTTTAGTAACGCGTAAGTCACTCTCAACACTCAGTTAAGTAGAACCTTGCGTCACTTCTTCACAATAGTTAGGCCTCCTATATCAAGAGATAACTATTGAATGGCTTCCCACCGACTTTTATCCCATAGGGTGTGCTGGCTCTCTCAGCACATAAAATTCTTGGATTACCGTCTATCTCCCATGACGTTTAATCCATTTCATCAACACGACTAGCCGCAACTTCCACCATCGGCGTACTTAAAAATAATTAACCGCATCCCTCTTTCTCAAGTGATTAAGAAAGCCAATTAACTAGGGAGCCCATACACCCTTTTCTCCGTGCACATTTGCAAAAACATTGCAACTGTCGCACTCGTGACATGATTTTCCTCACTCTCACCTTGTCTTCACGGCGTGACTACAATCTTGCGGGTATTCTCAATCCCCTATAGACCAAAAATCAAATTCTTGTCCACAAAGTCCCACCTATCCCTTCGTGGTAAGATGAGCTTTTTAGTGTTTCCTCACAACACTACCGGATCCACTGATGCCATAGCATCTAACGTCTCTTCTCCTGACGTGCATAAAAATTTAGTTGTATCCCCTTTCGCAATCGAACTTTAACAAGGGACTTCTCCCAATGCATTTTTACGGAGCATTGCCAGAACAACACATAGTTGAGATACTCAAATTCCATCCCCCAACAATAGGTACAACCATACTCTATAATCTCTAAAGGAGTCAAGTGGCACTGCGCTAATACTATTACTAAATCCTTAGCTCTTGTTACAATAACCAGCTCGATCTCTCCGCCCAGCGGTCATACGATATACCTTGAATCACATCATTAAGGTTCCTACACACCGGAATCAATCACTATGAGACATCCATAATCTCTGGAGTCTCCCACATATTAATGAATCATGACAGCTCGACCCTCTTTCAGGTGAGGCATCGTCATATACCCCATTCACTCGAGGCTAAAACTCATATACCATTTGCCCATCGCTCTGGTGGTTCAACTGGTTCTCGGACATAACACGCTTATTCTTTCCGGAATGAAAAACTTATCAGAGTTATTATTTCCTTAAATAACTTCGGACAAGATCAACACGCGTGGTCTTACGTCCCACATAAGACATCTTTTCATAAATCCCCTTATCCCAGGCCACACCGACTGGTTTAGGGTATTCCTCCTCTCGAACTTGGCAACCTTGATTTTTAACACTATCATCAGGGTTCCCTTAGTTTCGCTGACCAAGGAACGCACTATTAGAATTAACAGTCTCGACTTAGGATCAAATCAATGAATCCCTTAGTGGGTTACCACTTATGGCTTGCACTAGCCCCATTACATTCAGTCTTACTCTGACTAAATCCTTAAACTCTTTTAGCTCCGCCCACCTTGGAGCATTTACCTTTACTTTGTAAGAAGCTCCATACTGCCTTCATACACATAAGTCGTCCAAGAAGAGTTTTACTAAGATTGCGAACGACAACTTGAGAGTCCATTCTCTCAAGGGCTCTTTTTCCTTGTACCTATCTCATCGGTTACAAGTTCACTTTAACAGATAAATTTCTTTCTCACAGTTGGCCTCTACCAGGCTCTCACGTGATGGGTTCAGAAATTTCCATTCACTTCGCTTCTGAACCATCATTGGAGAAATTTGTGGTTAAACTATACGTAAGGTCCCTCTATTTGTATACTGACCCTCGGTCCGGATGTGGTGATTGGTATCCCCACCACGTTGCCTTTAAAAATTTACTCAAATTTTCACTTTTGAGTATTTCTACTTTATCCTTAATGCCAAGACCTCTGGACATTCTACACTCATTGGTTAACATGCATCGCCCACGTTTTATTAAACCTTTCACGGTTCGTTTTCTCCAAAGGTCCTTCAGACCTTCTCCTATTATCACTGCGTTGGGCGGGTCTAGATTAGCATCACTCCTTGCCACTGCGGTACTTGGAAAATACCTGTAATGCCCCAACAGTCCTTGCATCATCTACTTCCATTACACACTAGGAGTAACCCCGACAACGATCATCTCTCCCATGATTACCATCCTCGAACACTCCATGCTTCATGCCGAGCTACTCCCTCCTGTAGTCCTTCCAATGCCAATGCTGGTCCTAACGCCATGTTTGACGTACCATGCCCAATCGAACTCGTATATATAATACTACATCTACTAAATAGCAGGAGAACGTAAACTACGTACGTAGAGGAGTACAACAATCCTAAGATAGGGCTCTATATCAATCAAACGATACGCTGAAAACGTAGTAAGCCGTACAGATCCTATGGACACTAGAACCTGATGCTCTGATCCATTTGTGACACCCCGCCTAATTAAACATCAGGTGATCAGGCCTTTATCAAATTAAAACTGGTTTCTCAAATGGTTCATTCTTAGCATCACTGTCGAAAACTTTTTAATTACTAATCACCTAAGTGAAAATTAGACCGGTGCCAAATTTTATCTTTCTTAAACAGAAAAGGAAAACATGCAGAAAGTAAAACAATAACCATGTACTAAAACCCAAACCAACAAAGTGTAAGTACAGCAGAACAAAAGTATTACAGAATAAAATATCTGCTAAAAATCCCAAAACAACAATAGAACAAATACTAGTCTGAAACTGACATCTCAGACTAATACCGGACTATAAGACCATATATAGAATAGTGTGAGATCCTGTACTAGATCTGAATGAGAGATATCGTCTAATAAAAATCCTGTAAGCATCCACTATGCTACAGCTTCGAGTCCCTGAAATAGAATCATCATCCATGGCGTCCCTGTGGCTGAACACCTAAAAGGTTTTGAAAAATATTTTATAGCAAGATTAGTACTCAAAACATTTTGAAAACATTTAGCAAGCGTTTATCACAATATAAAATGCGGTTATTGATTACACATGTTAGGTTCTCGTACCCTCTCTTGAGTTTACTCACCCCTCATCTTTTGTGCACACCTAACGTTCTACACTTAGCCTAGCTAGCCATATCTTTCAAGCTAACTAGGACTAAGTAATCATCTGAACTTATCTATACTTAAGTTCTCGTATCGCCCACATAGTACATCCATTTCATTAACATCTCGCGAAGGTTAATTAATACTCAAGTAACATTCACCTATGTTATGTTCCAAAACTTCTCATTTAGTTTCACTACTAAATTTCTAGAGTTATCACAATTTCTATCTTCCCACTTTTGTAATTAATTTGCACTACTTAATTTACTAAATAGATATTCTCTATCTAATGTTACGTTCGTAATTTAAGTTTCACTACTTAAGTTACCAGTTCGGTATGTATTCTTTAAAGACATAATATATATCAATCTACTAAAACACAGAAGTAGAATATCATCAAGTATATATTTGACACACAATATATACTGAATATCAGTAATTACTATTTTGTCCTTTTTACACACGTGAGGACTCTTGGTTCGGAATGATTCATCGACCCCAAGTAAGAATTGGTTTGGAATGATACATCGACCCCAATTATTTATATACACAAATTAAGAATTAGTTTGGAATGATACATCGACCCCAATTATTTATATACACAAATTAAGAATTGGTTCGGAATGATACATCGACCCCAATTATTTATATACACAAATTAAGAATTGGTTCGGAATGATACATCGACTCCAATTATTTATATACACAAATTAAGAATTGGTTCGGAATGATACATCGACCCCAATTATTTATATACACAAATTCTGGCTCGGACTCTTTCATCACGCCACCAGTACAAAGGTTTGGTTCGGCATTTTACATCGACCACAAACATATAATAACCCTATGTTAGTTCGGAATATCTCATCGACCCTAACATTCTAATTTAGGTATACTTCTCTTAACCTAAAAGTTCATACAATTCAGTAGGTACACGCCCGACCTATCAACCATGTTCGTAGGTAATATTTTATTCTCTTATATATGCCGTACAATATTCGTTTTACGATTTATCTCATTAATCGCATTTATTGAGTATTCACACAACTCTAAGGGTCCTAGTTACCCCTCACATATAATTTCAGTAGTTATTACTTACCCTACTGGTCTATAACTTAAATTGACTTTACCTCGCCTCGTAACTCAATTCCAAATTTACCGATGCTCTACTAAATCAGATTATTCTCGTCGGTCCATAGCCCAAGTCCTACACCCAATGGCCTTATCGTACCTCAACAGTATACCTAGTGGTCTTATTCCCACTCCCATATAAGTATAAATATATATCCTAGGTTACCCATTCACTCTCGGAAATTAAAGAAACCTTAAATACGGAAAATTTGGAGAAAAATAGCTTAGGTCGATCGATCGACTACTGGGTTCGATCGATCGACAATTCGAGATCGATCGATCGATCGAACAGGGACAAACGCAGTTCGTCTTCTTCGTTAACCTCTTCCTCCATTAACAAATCTCCAAACTACATTATAGTCCACCAAACTTTGTCTCAATGATCCTAACATATTTCCACATATACTAGGACAATTTCTAACGTTTCAAATACATCAAAACCTCAATATATTTAAAGGAATTGTGGATTGAACGAAAGATTTCTTGAAAACCCTAACTATGGTGTTCTTCCCATAATTTCATTCAAAACCCAGAATTTATTCCGAAATACTCATCAAGTCAAATCTGAATATTATTCCTCTATGTTACATCATTCTACATGCAATTCCTATCCCAACATGTATAAATATCATTACTTTCTTTCCAAAATATGAGTTTAACAAAATCATTCAAAAGACCACACACATGGGTATTATAACTTTATAATCTTTGTAATAAACAACTTGCCTTGATAGAGGGTTCCTGATTTCGTGATTGTTGGTGATGTTTGATTTTTTTTCTCCTTCAATCCTCCTTCCCAACAAGTTTGTAGTGACAATCTCCTTTGAATCCTTCCGAATTCTTTCTTTTTCCTTGAGAATTGTTTCTCTCTTGTCTCTGGTGGCTATGTTGTTTTTTCATGGGCTTTCTAACCCTAACACCTCTTTCATACGGCTGATAAAAGGCTCTCAAATTCGTAGGTCTCCTTACCATCTCATGTTAAAAGACCAAAACACCCCCAAACGGTCTCGGTTTAGTCCAAAATTACCCCGAGACTCAACTAGTACCCCCGGGTATACTATTTTGACTAATTTGACCCTTCCGGACTCATCTGCGACCTCTAAATTATAATTTGAGTCACTTAAAAATATTACTCGTTCTCACCCCAACACGACTACACGCGTTAAGTAACTATTTACCACTCGCACTAAGTAAATATATTGAGGCAATATAAATCGGTAACTATCTCTCGATTAATATTTCAAAATTACAAGTTTTAATAAATCTCATTACATTACTCCTCTTACGTAATATAAATTAAGCCGTATTTTCTCATTTAATTCACCAATTTAATTAAATAGAATATTCAGAAATACGGGGTATTACAACGTTTTTGAAAGCTGCTTCATGTGCATTTGGAAGTGTTGCATCGCATTGTCTCTGTGCTCATCCAACGCTTTGAATTACACATGTCTATTCTGAGGGAGCACACTACTTCGCAAGTCATATCGGGCTGAGGGAACTTCCAACTCCACTGGAAGGATTGCTTCAGTCCTATAAATGAGGGAGAACGGGTTGTACCCCGTAGGCTTCATCTTCATCATGCGATAGGCCCATAACACCGTTGGGATCTTTTTATCCCACGATCTTGGAAAATCCTCCATCATTTTTACCAGAATGTTGACCGATGTTTTGTTGGTTGCCTCGACTTGTCCGTTCCCCTTTGGGTATGCCACCGTTGAGGTATGATAAATGATAGAGTATTTGTCATCAACATTGTTACTTTTGAGTTAACGAATAGAGTTCCGTTATTAGAGAGAAAAACTTTTGGAATCCCAAAATGACAAATGATACACTCCCTGATAAAGTTATCTACTACTCCCGCAGTTGCTCTTCTCAGTGGTATCGCTTCATCTCACTTTATAAAGCAATTCGTTGCCACTAGTATCCAAATATTCCCTCTTAAAGAAGGGTGTATTTCCCCTACCAGAAGTGTGGAAAGGATACGGAGTTGCTAGGGAATGGAGGTCCATCGATAGGGAATGGATCAAATTTCCATGCAGCTGGCAAGCTTTACACTTTCAAACAAACTTTACGAAGTCTTTCTCCATCGTTGGCCAATAATAACCCAACGCCATCAACTGACCGTACAACTTTTCCCCTCCTACATGAGATGGGTCATGAGCTTATTTTAGTACTTCATTTTTCTCTTCCTTCGTGATGCAATGCAATGGCCTATTGAAGTACCCTATTCGATACAGCTGTCCCCCTTAAACGTAGAATCTTGGGGCCCTTCTCTTGAGTCCCATCACGTTAATATTTTCTATCAAGGCAACTCCATCATTTATGAAATTGATATAGGGCTGCCTTCAATCTGATTGAGCTTCAACGAAATGACACTCAACTGCCTCGAAGAAAAGTTAACACTTATCACATTTTCGTTGTAGCTCTGCTGTGTCTTGCTTCATCTTGGGTTAGAAATATCCCTTTCTTCGAATTCTTCTATAAAAAGGGATTTCAGTTATTTCGCAGTGCTCTTCGTGTGTCTTATTTAATCTTTGTTCTGCTTCTTCTGGACCGATGCATCATAATAACCATCCTCCTGCATTCTTGTAGTAGAAGTTTCCCTGATTTGTAAAATATTAGGCCACCTCCCTCAGCTTCATCTTTCCTTCACCAGATTTCAGTTACTTTCTAATCACTCCCCTTCAGTCAGAATCATCTTCCATTGTCAGGATTGACTGTACTATAGAGGGAGATGTTCTTCGTTGGATCACCACCGTAGTTGAATCTTCCTTCATAATCATCTTCTGGATAATAGTGGCATAGGAATCTAGATAGCGATTCATCGTTCTGGGATGCCTCCTGATCTTTGTTTGATGGAACTGGTTGAGAAGCCTTTGAATGATCATTCTATAAGGGGCCAAATTGAGGTGCTTCAATGCATATTCCCCATTTACTTAATGGATCATCAAGTTCGAATCACCCTTGATGCAGAGTGAACGAATTCCCCTTTGAAGGGCCTCCAGCAACCCTAGTACCAACGCTTCATACTCCCTTGATAAACTTATTAGTTTTAATTCTACTAGGAAACCCGACCACTAGATTCTTTATTCTACTAGAGTATCAAGTAAGTTAAGTTTGAGATCAAAGAAAAGATAATATGTTAGTGAAAATCGATTCGTGAAAAATTGAATTTCAATAAGTGGGTACTGTATGCTTAATTTGGAGAATCATATTATGTGTTATCTAACTTTGTAAACAAGGCTTCTATATTTGAATAATTTTGAGATAATTAAATTAGAGTGAAATTATAATTATTCAGTGGAATTAATTATGATCAAATAGCAAAGGAAATAAATTATAAGGCGTAATTTGGGATTTTCATATTTCAGTTTGAAAGCCAATTTAATAATTTTTCTTGGGCCCCTAGTGTTGGGGTTGTATACTAAAAGTCATGGTTTACTAGTGAATTTTAGTATGTCTATTTAATCAGAATCTTCACAAGTGATACTTTCATTATATTATTTTATATATTTATGAATACGTGTCTTTTATTCTACACAGTAGATGATTTGGTGTGTAGAGTTCAGCTTACAAATGGAAGATCAGGTCATCGGTCCTTGTAGAATATAAGTCTAGTTGACAATCTTAGATGGAGATGGACACACCATCAGTATGATTGTAGAACACTATTATAGTAGGTCTATCTTGATTAAGGGAAATGATACAATTTTGACTTATTGTGCCAGTACACTTTGTGTGTATTGAACGGGACCAATTAGAGATAATTGTCTTCATTATGACTATATAAGATAATGCATATCTCATGGTTGTTATGAGTACTTAACCTCTTAATTCGGACATATTTAATGGACACATGCATCAATTGTTCATTACTTTGACCTATTGAGTGAGATTCATATATGGATCAATAAGCTTGGTAGATTGGGTAGTGGTGATTAGTGTATGGTGAAAGTCAATTATGAAGGGAATCCAAGTCTCCGTATAGAGATTGATTATACCCTCTTGATGTAACTTATAAGTTTTGATTGTGTCAAACCTGATCTGTAGATTTAATTATCCGACATATCAAATAAGTTAAGCAGACGATCTCAAGGAATTTAAGAGAGCTCGATTAAATATAATTATCAGTAATTTAATTTAATTGACGGGTATCCTTGATCTTAACGTGGGGAGATTATTAAGCATTTAATAACGATGAGCTCGAAATTATAATTTTGAGACAGTAGACTAGAGTGCAATTATTAATCTTTAGTGGAATGAATAATAATTTATAGAATTATGGAATTAATTATAGATTTTTATTACGATTCCTCATTTTGTAGGAAGCTAGTCTCCTGTTTCTCATGGGGTTCCCCGTGCTAGGCTATATAAGCAACCCCTTTCATCCTAATGAATGTGGGATCAATATAAATAAAAAAAACACCTAAAAATGAGTAGTAGGGTCATGATCATTGGTGCCCACACACCAATGACATGTATTAGCTTAAAGGAATAACATGTAAGATATATAAGTCTCTTTCAAAGCTCTTATGTTATTAAATCGATTATGGGCAGTTAGAGAGTTCAAAAATCTTGAAAGTATAACCGCGGGTTTCTGATATATAAAGGAAGAGGCACAAGAATTTTTCGGTCATTTGGAGATCGTTTGATCCACCTCTTTCATGCATCTTTAAAAAATAGTGATTCATGAAGCAAATCTGACAACACAGATTTGATCTGGAATCGAATCAAGAACGAATCAAGAAGGTGAATTACAATTTTAAGAATGTATTATAATATATATAAACCCTAATATAATACTTTTGGATTCATGGATATGAATGTTTGGGGATGAAATTAATTCAAGAACACACGATTTTATTTTCCTAAACAAATGCGCGACACGTTATGGTAACCATTGATCGGATGGGGCTGAAATTTTTTCTACAGGTTTTAGAGGTCAAAATATATAAAAACTCGCGAAAGATCTTATTTTTACACTTTTATGATTCTTGAATAAATAATTTTGATTTTATGGAGGCCACACCGTTAGATTTAAGACACAGATCAGTGTAACACGAAAGGGATCAAATCTCTACGGTTCAATCCAGAAGGAACCACAAAGGTATGAGATCTTGAATTTCCGTATAGGCACACCATAATTAATTTTTTGAAACCCAATTATTATATAAATCAAATGAGCCAAAATTTTATTTTAAGTCCTCCAGCATTTAGTATAGTCCATATGCCAAG
The DNA here is from genome assembly GCA_949130495.1 of Sambucus nigra. NCBI lineage: Eukaryota > Viridiplantae > Streptophyta > Magnoliopsida > Dipsacales > Adoxaceae > Sambucus > Sambucus nigra. The sequence goes on from OX422217.1 coordinate 98,591,188, forward strand.
TACCAAGTCCAAAACTCTCTAAAAACCGCAATTGATCCAAGTCCACTTCAGATATGTTTGAAAATTTATATGTATATTTATGCGTGCCAAAGGAAAAAGCTTAAGTAGTATTAACACTCCTAAGGGTTAGATACAAATACTATTCATGTTTTTGTGAGGGGTGAGGGGAGCAAAAAATATTTTTATCTTATTTCACCAAGTTTTCATCTCTAAAAGTGTCCACACACATAGATTACTTTGGGTGGATAACATATTAGAATATCTAAGGTGTTTTGTACATCTAATCAAGGATTTAAGATGTTTGATCATCAATAACATCTTCTTCATTAACTTTGTCTCCTATATCGGAACACCTATAAGATTTACAAAGGTATGATTATCTAAACCCCAGATCTAGTTACATAGATCTACATTACATTGTTTTGTATTATATAATATGATAAATCAAAGTTCTTAGGGCATAATATTTTTATTATCAGTCCTAGGTTAATGGCCATTTTACTTTATTAATGAAAAGTTATGTTTGTGAATATATTATATATTTGTCTTTATCTGGAATTCTTCTAATGCAAAAACTTAAATGAAAATTAAAATTAAAACAGTAATGAGATAGATAAGATGGCTTGTGAAAAAAGGACTTATATAGAATAAAAAGAGAAATGGACAATTTTTCTAACAAGGGTAAGTTTTTAAGGAAATCATCTCCCCAGTGCCCCAGAATCATCTTATTATAATGACACATCACATAAGGGTAATATAGTGGTTGCGAAAGCAACCGCCATTATAATACCTAGTAAAATGACGTAGTTACCCTCGGAGAGTAAGGCTCCATAAGTTATCAAAGCATGAGCCTTAGTGGTAATTTTAGAATACATTTAATTTATAATTATGAATGGGACCCACCAAGGAGTGGGAATAATCACTATAAGCAAATTAATGTATCTTTGGAGATAAAGAGTATTGATAAATGTCATCTAATTTGAGGAATGGGATTATTGTACTATACATAATAGTGCCCAATTTATGCGGGGGCATGTGATTTTTTTTGTAAAGAATCTCTATCAAATTGCACTATAACTCTCTCTCCCATTAATAAGAACAAATTCTCACCCCGTGGACCTGGGAGAGTTGTTGAACCATGTACATAATGTTTTATTTTATATGTGTGCGGTATATATTGATTATATATGTTCTTGCCATTTGGTTTTTTATGATTGCTCTGAAAAAGCTGTTACTTAGGCCGTTTAATACAAGATTAAACTATTGAAGTAACTTCGAATTGTTTTTCGAAGAAACTCTTTTCTTTAAATCAAATCAGTTTAATCACAAGATGTGTTTAATAAAACATGCACGAGATCTGTTCAAGATTTTGTTAACAAGTTTAGTAAAATATTTTAAAATAATTAAACTCAGCACAACCACGAGAATGAGATGAGGAGATGTAGAAAGATTAAGTACAAGATATTTTTAATGTGGTAAAACCTCACCCAACTGAGGAAACATTCACGGTGACTTCTAAGTCACAAACCAAAAAATAACTAAAACAAAATTCTCAAGTTATAAACTATATAACACATATGCACACAAATCGGTCCTATCTAAGTTTAGAAATGTACCCACTGGCTTTACTTCTAACTTCTCTGCAGTTCTGATTGTTGATGTGGCTTTCCCAGTTTGCTAACTTCTCCAATTTTATTCCAGTCTTTACATCGACTCTTTAGATTCAAGATCTTATACCCAACACTTCTGTGTTGTAGTGTGACAAGTGTTTGTGAATGTGATTCTAACACATGCATGCACACACACACACACACACACACACACACACACACACACACACTTATTTTATACATACAGTCCTAATGAATTACAAATCAGATCTAAGATGAACTGTTTTTGGTTTTTCTCTTCTTAAGATGCAGAAAACTGTATTTGACCTTTAATCTAATCCTGAAATCCAAGATTACCTTGCTCATAAGACTGCCAAGGTCATATCCAATTTCAGAGGGTTTTGAAAAATATTTTGAAATTGGAAACCACCAATTGTGATTCCAGTCAACAATCTTGTTTCGTAAGAACTAGAAACAAAAAGAAGATTTGTTGATTCTAAGTTTTTGAAAAACATCTATAGAACAGTAATCACCAGAAGTGATTTATCAAGATGAGAAATTAAACTATGCAGATCTAGGTGTAATATGACATGCAATGGCCAGATCTTTAGTTTCTATTAAAGAGAAATACAGATCTAACATGCAAGGTCTAAGTTGGAAACAAGATCTTAAACACAGAGGAATAAAACTCAAACACCCATCAAAACCACCACCGACAACACACTTAAACACATAGGAATAGTGTTTGGTAAAACTGTTTATGAGATATGAGTTAGGATTTGGAACTGGTTAGTGTTTTGAAAAATAGGGTTTGGATAATTAGGGTTTCACTCTCTCTTTGTCTTATCTCTCTCTTTCTTTTTCTCTCTTCTCTCTCTATTAGGACGAAATGCCAAAAGTCTGTTCAGGCTGAGGGTAAGCCTCCTTTTATAGGGAGCAAGGAAGGATCGAGAAGGGTTCACCAAATCAAGGGCTGATATTCAGTCTTTGCCTTTTGAATTAGATCCAATGGTGAAATAAAACCGGTGAGTTAAAAGGCATCTGATTGGTTGAGAAGGGTTTCACAGGGATTGACCTCCAACACATGCAGAGCGTTGATAACAACGATACAAGGGCTGATAAAGGATAACGATTATGTGTCTTCAAAGAAACACAAATCAGGCCGGTATGGTTGTGACAAGTGTAGGGCTCAGATCTGTTCTCACACGCGCGTTTGAAAATAATTACATATGCACCCTATGGTCTTTAGAGCTTTCGGTTCCTACCCAAAGCAACTTTTAGGTATGAAAAGGTAAAACTAAAAATAGCAGAATGACCCCAAAAGTTTTATAACCCAAATTTTATTATGAAAAAAATATTTAAAAAATGTTTGAAAAATTCCAAAAATTATTTAAAGCTAATTTAAATGGGATTAACCACACACAACTCACAAACAACCAATTAAAGCAATATATGAGCCATGTATTCAATACTAGAGTGTGTGGATGTGATTTATACCTCCAATTGAATCAAGAGTGGCCTAAGATGAAGATTCTGAGGCACTTTGAAGTCTAGGGAAATGGAACACCAATTTTGTCACAATTTCCAAACTAGATGAGCACTTATACAATGCAGACTCAAGTGAGTCAAGAGTATAAGGTGCTTCATGTTCAATTTATATGAATGATTTTTTTCTCTTGCAAATAATATTCACAAATCAAGGTAATGCTTAGAATCATAATGTAGCTTACCTTACTAGCTAATCATACTCTTGGGTGGTGGAATATGATAAATGGTAGTGGATATGGTTATACAATGGTTTAAATGGTTCATCCCCTCGTTAAGGGATTGTATGCCTATTGTGAAGATGTTTTCAGTGTATAAATGCACATTTAGATGAACAAGTAACATAATATAAGTCTTTTGATAGATGTCTAAGGTTGTTGAAGGTCCTTTCAAGGTATTATGTGAGTAGTAAACATAAAAGATTATAAGAATAATACTCTAATAATAACTTTACTACATAAAACTATAGTGTAATATAAAGTTCACCCAATAAGTAATTGAATAAAAGAGAAATCACTCAAAAGATTGATGAGACCTATCTTTTTATGGATTTATAATTTTGTTAATTGTGTTGGACCTGATGATAGCCCTCTTCGAGACCTCTATTTATAATACATTGATGGAAAATGTGAGTAACAACATTAGTAACACAGTTTCTCGAGTATTTGAAATAATACATTTTTGTTAATAAAAGGGAGAGTGTGATTATGATTCATTAGGTAATGCGTGGTGGTATGACCTATCCATTATAATTGATTTATTTCAATACTACATATGTTTTTCATATTATAATTGATTTATTTCAATACTACATATGTTTTTCATATATGAATTTGGTGGAGTATATAATACCAACCTCATTGGAGTCTAAAGAATGGTTCATCTGTCTACTTGAAGTCCTTGTGATCATCTAAGGTTCTCTTTATGCTATTTGTAACAAGTCCTAACTCTAGATATACGTTTTAAGGAGTATATATATATATATTGCAATCACTCAAGGTAAAACCCAGATTTAGGCTGCCTTATCGAATAACTTTAAGAATCTTTTTTTTAGGGGTGGGGGTAGGGGTGTGGGGTGTCAAGGAACACAATTTAGGAAAAAATAACATTAGGGAACACTGTGAAACCTAGGTGTGATCTTTAGGGGGTCAAAGTTGTTTTAGGGGATTACCTAGTTTAATTGAGATCTTAAGTCTTCACCAGTGTGCTAGGGACATTGGTAGGGTGTCTAGGTTATTTTATAGAGGTGGCAATAGTTTGGAAAACTTTAAGGGTCCCTAAGATGGGGAACCGTTTCGTTGGGAGGTCCAATGGGTGATTTACAGAAATTAGATACGTTGTCTGAAGTCTTATGGGTCTTTTCAAAAGACTTGGGTGAACTATGGTGTCACAAAACACACTCACAATCAAGGCCTCCTTTCAGTTTTGTAGTGATATCCTCCAACATATGTTGTGGAGCCATTTTAACCACAAACTCTTGCTAGTAATTGATCTTTTCTCATTTTTTTAAATTGTAGTATCAAGGGTTGTAGTAAGCGTAAGAAATCAAATCATAAAGGGCATTTAAAGTCAAATAAAATGATAATGACGTAGCAAAGCTCATCATCACTTGGCTAGTGTGAGCATTAACGACTCCAGCCCTAGATAGGTTCTCATAAGACGAATAAAGTCCAAAATAAAAGGTGAAGTAATGGCATATTATCTTAGAAATACTAGTCCCAAGTAATGCATTCGGCTACTATGCAACACCAGTTGGAGAAGTTGATTCCACAAAAGAGGGAGGACATTGAGAGAGAATATGATGTAACCTCTCTTAAAAAATAACTAATTCTCTAGGGGACATGAGGTCAGAGTCAGCTACAACGACTCGTGTGCTTGATTCTTCTTAGTGAGATGAGTCAATCAAAGGAACAAGTGACTTTATGGGATCTATTTTAATAGGGTGGAGGTTCAAGGTACAACATCTTCATCAACTAACTTTGTAGGGATTGGATGGGCATCCTGACCCCCAAAATAAAGAAGTAAGACCCCAACAGGCTCCATGTCAGGCATAGGAGGGTTAAGAGGTGAAAGGGTCCTCATTGTTGTAGAATCTTCAGCGATGGGGGATTTAGAGACAAGAAAACAAAAGAATACGTGGTTAGTGACCCAATGAAAATGCTACAATTGCAATAAGAATGTGATATAATGCATAATGGTGGGATTCAACCATATTAAAATAACATAGTGGAGAGATTTCCCATGCCTTAAAGGAGAGCCTCTTAGCTCTGGTTTTCTTTTTTCGAAGTTCTCTAAATAACTAGTTCAATGGATGTTCAATAATATGTCTATTATATTTAGAAGACTTAAATTGGCTGGTAGAAGAAGTTAAAGTTTCTTTGGATCCATGCTTTAGAGCTGCTTCCTATTCACATTCCTCTTTTTCCTCTCTCATTCCTCCAGTTGTTACTTTCATCACATAAGGATCCCTCCCTAGGGGTAAGACTACCACCCCCTCATCACAATTATCTTCTGGTCGGTAAAATTTCCTCTTCTTCAAAGATGAGGGTCAAATTGATACTTTAGTCCTAGTAGTTAAACATGCCTAGATTGAGACAAGAACTGTCTCTACTGGATTTTCACCTATAAATCAATTAAGTCATTTACTTGATGGTCCAATACTAGTAACAAAAGGAAAAAATAAGGAGGCTTTAAATTTTTTCTTACTAGATGTGGATGGAATATCCTTCAAAATAAGCATAATAGGGGGGTTCATGTAAACATTAGCATGGTTAAACCACCACCAATTGTCAAAGGCAGAGGTAGTATGAGCAGAAAAGTTAGATGCCTCCAAGATAAAGGTTTGAATTACCTCTTGATAACTCACTAAGATCCCCGAAATAATCTCTTTGTCTATGTAAGAGGCATATATATCTATAATTTGAACCATCAAATTTGGAAATCTAAGTTAATTATAACAAAAATTAACTAGATGTAAATCCTTTTTTCAATTTCAATGGATCTAACAAGATTCGATTCAGATTTAAGTGATGTTGGTCTTAAAGATGTTATAATCAAAGTAAATACCACAAAATCAAGCCACAAGACAGATCTATGAGGGACCACCACCCACTTAGGGATAAAAAACCTTGATGCATACTAATATCCCGTTCAACTTGAAAAGTTTTATACAATGCGAGAAGATATATCTCTTTCGTTCCCTCAAAAGAACTTATCTGATGAACATTAAAATTTCCCCTATTGAAAATGGGAGATCCATTCGAAGCTTCATCCGACAAATAAAGAAGTAAAATTCTCCTCCTTAGAGTCACGACGTGCTTGAACTCCCAAATCACTAAAATACCTCTGTTAGATATGAGTTTTCATCTTCAATTATGATGTGGCTTAATTGGATTGAATCTAGGCCAAGTGGATCTGATCTCAAAACACTTTCAATTCCTCCCAAACAATTGATCAAGTATACATCTACGTTTTCTCTGATTTGTGAAAGGAACAAGTGATTTTGATAAAAGAGATGCAATTGATCTCAACCTCGAAAATACTCTCCTAATATAGGAGTAGTAAAAAGGAATTCAGATTTTTTAGATATGAGGGAAAAGGCTCTATTTATAGATTTTTTTAAACTGACAACATTGTGCAGAATCCTAAAAATGCTCTATGCGCACAATTTTGGACAGAGAATTAGTTATGCTAAAAACATGCAGTTTTGAGCACAGGTTCAAAACCAATCTGTGTGCACAATTTTAGGCAGTGGAGTAAAACATGCATATCCCTGCGCATGGGGCTAAATCATAGTTGTGCGAATAGTTTAAAGAAAAAACTATGTTTTTTCCTAAACAACATAATTTTTGAAAAATGAGCCTTTCCCCTTAGGTTAAATATAACATATCTTCATATATATTCATTTGTTCAGTTAAAAAATAATGTTTTATCAAAGTAAAATGAAAAGTTTACGTGTGTGAACATAGCCTTAGATGTTCAATCATAATCTGCTAAAAAAAGGATACATTTCCAATGAGTTCGAAAAGTCTTTCACCTAGATAAGCCATGTAAGATCTTCAATGTTCAATGCTCACAGATGTCTAATGAGAAAGGCTCTCTCTCTACCAAATGTCTGTATAAAATAATATATTTTAGCTTAAAATGCACGGCTCAAATGCTTTTACACGGAGTTAAGCCAACTATATTATAAGAATAAATGTTTACATCTTTAATCTCCCCCTTTGACTATCACATTGCAAAACCCTTAAAATCCCCAAAAGTTGATTACACAAAACAAGACTCATTCTACATTAGCCGTAAAATGAGAGTAGATTTTCATAATACACATGAAATACAAAAGACCAATGATAAAACCAAAGTCGAGTCTGGGTTAGGCTGAGTCGTAATATCATGACGATACGTAAAAAAGCATAAAAAAGGCCAAAGATCATGTACGTATGGCATGCATAAAGAAAACCCCCCTCCTTGCGAATCCTTCGAAAATATATCAATATGAATCGAAAGATGGGAAATATTCAAGAATGAATGTATATCAATATGAAAAAATCCACCCCGTATCAAATCAACATAAATGTGAATACCACATAAATGTAAACAATGATGTAACTCCCCCTAATTAAAAGTTTACTTTTTAATCAACGTTTCTCCCTTAGATACAAGAAAAAACTCTAAGTAATTACTCCCCCTATATTAGATGTTTCTTTCCCTTTTGACACGAAAAAGTTAAAGAAAAGTAGAAAATACATAGATAACATGTATATAGCATGGTAAAAAGGAAAACCACTAAGGCAGGGGAAAAATTAGCAAGAAAGAAGCTAGAAGGCATGTGATAAACCAATGGTAAGAGAAACAACGGGTAAATAATGGGAATATTAATAAAAATGGCAAAATATGGCTATAACATCATGATTAGGATATAAGGCATATGAAACAAGATGTATATCATGTGAATTTTGTCCAACCAATAATAAATAATGATAAATCTAGTCAAGATAAAAGAAAGATAATTTTAACAAGTCTATATAAGATGAGATCACAACCAAATAAAGCAACAATATGTATATATGAATAATCACAAAAGCTCTACATACAATGTATTATCAGTAAAACGTAATAGGAGTACAAAACTAATATATATATAAATATATCACTATATATAAAACCATCATACATCCATAGTATCCTTCATAAAAAAATAGGATAAATTAGAAATACTATCTGATTAGAAAAATCACTGTTCGATTGGGTCTCCTTAGTATTCAAATCAGAGTCGGAATCAGAGACATCGACTCGCTTCGCTGGAGCGAGAGAATGTCATGCAATTATAGAAGTTGTACCTTTTATTGGTAGAGCATGGTGTGCGAACGCATGAAAATATATAATCAATCCATCGTAATCATGCCAGATAATAATATATTGATCATACATATGATCCTTCGATTGATCAAAATGACCCTAAATACGATATTATGTAGCTTGGATCAATACAAGTTGAGCCTTCATAAATGATCTAATTTACTATTAATATATGGGGGACTAGGGGCGTAAGTGGTATAGGTTTTTACCGTACCGTACCGTACCATTTTAGTCCGAAAGAAAATGGTTTTGGTTTCATATTTTTTAATACCAAAAAGATGTACCGAAACCAAAATTATCGCAAAAAATTTAGTTGGATTTGGTTTTTAAACATAAAAAACTAACTTTTCAAATTTACCGTATTGATTTACCGCACCGAATTTATCGTAACCGTATATTATTATACCAATTTACCGAGTTAAAATACTAGAAATACCAAATAAAAAATGTGCTAAAAAATATATATTACCAATTTAATCTTGGCCATTCCTTTGTGTCATTATAAAACCTAGAAAACAAATCCTACCAACCCCATAACAAAATCCAAAGCAAAGAACTAGCAAAATAAAGCACACACATAAGCAACAACAAAGAATAAACAAGGTATTCTTATCCTTCTCTCTCCGATTCCGGTCCTCTCCCTCGCATGAACACACCGAAAGTCTTCTCCCTCATCTCACCACACACGCACACATGGCGCACACACTTCACTCACCGCGTGCACACACACACACACACACACACGCATCTGATCTGCAATCCCGTCGACATCTGAGCTCCACATCTTAAGGGACAAATATTGAGTGTGGGATTGTTTGCTTGTAAGTTAGAGGATTGATTAAAATGACTGAGCTCCACATCTTGGAAGTATTATCCCGTCGAACATTTGAGCTCCCTCACCTCACCACATACGGTTTTTGAACTTCCCCCCCCCTTACCCTTTTTTATTCTGATTTAGATTTGGGTATCTCAGTATTATATATAAATAATTTTAGTTCTAATTAAATTAGTATGGGACCGTTTTCAAATTAAATTAGTGTGGGTCTATTTTATGTGGGACTTTTTAAATTAATTAGAACTAAAATTATGTGGGATTGATTTCAGATTAAATTAGTATGGGACTCTTTTATACCTAAATTAATATGGGACCCTAAAAGATGTTGTGTTGTTTAAAAATTTAATATGGGACTGATTTCAAATTATATGGGACTAATTTCAAATTAATATGGGACTGATTTGAAATTGCAATATGTGAAGTGTTGGTATAATAAATATTGGTATAATGAATATTGTCTTGGGCCCTGGCTATAAATTGTAATATGTGGAGTATTAGTATAATAAATATTTTGCTAAGGATCACACACTTTCTCAATTAGAAAGAGAGTGTAAAGTGTTTTACTTTATTGAAAAATTAAAAGGTTTAATGTCACAAATTTATTATCACTACAAGTCAGAAAATTACTCTTTTGTGGAAAGTGGTTCAAGTATGGTTCATCATTGTGATGGTGATATTTTGGGCAATTTAGTTGGAAATGTGGAAAAACGTGATTTGAAGAAAAAAGAATTTTCAAACTATTTGAATATAAAGGAGAATGTTAAATTGATGATTTAGATTGGTACTGGCATGATGATATAATGGCTCTTGATGATCAAAATTTTGATGTTTTGACTTTTTGGAAAGGAAAGATTTCAACATACCATGCACTTATATTGATGTCACGTGAAGTCTTGGCCATTCCTTTGACATCGGTGGCTTATGAGTGTGCTTCTAGTACAAGAAAAAGAGTCTTTGATCCGTTTTGTAGACATAAAAAATGGTTTAATGTTTAGTATGTGACCAAGATTGAATTAGAAGCTCCATAACCATCGAAATTGAAGAAGCACTCGAGACACTTAAAAGCATTGAAGCTTGTATGTATTTTATATGAATAAGCTTTAAGTTGACTTATTTCGTTCACTTATTTATTTATATTTATTGATATTAATATGCATTTGATGTTTATTTGTTGTGCTTCTAAGTGTAATGTATGGATTCAATGGATTGAACATTGGTTTGGATTGATCGACATTGATCTTTTGTAACGTGAGGTATTTTTTATTGTTGTTGTGCTTGTAGGTGTTATGTTATTTTTAAGGTTGTTTTTAGTGATTTTTTTTACTATTTAGTGCCATTTTAGAGTTATTTTCAACTATTTTAATGATATTTTAGGGATTTTTAAGGCTTTTTAGTGCTATTTTTAAGGCTTTTTGGTGCTATTTTGGTGGCATTTTTCTTTACTATTTTAGTGTGTTTTTAGGGCTAATTTTTTGACTCTTTAGTGATGTTTTGAATGCTATTTTTAGGTTATTTAAATGTTGTTTTGGGTAGTTTTAAGGCTTTTTACTGCTTTTTAAGGTTTTTAGTGCTATTTTTAGGAATGTTTCTCTAAATTTTTATAATATTGTTTTTTATTTTGTATTAATTTACAAATGAAAAAACTAGAGGTAAAAGAGAAGAATTAAGAGACAAGTATTGATAAAATCAATTTGAGAGTTACGTGTTACTTGTAGTTTAGTTTTCATGGTGTTGTTTTTTTATTTGGCCATTGCAAGAAACGATTTCGAATGATTGTATTATAACTTTTAATTTAGAGTTTTATGTGTATGGATATAGAGTGGGCACAATTAATTATGCAATTTAGTTTATGCTTCATGCTCATTTTATTTTCCAGTGCAATTTATATTTTATTCTATTTTTAAGTAAAGCATTTAACCAATTAAATGGGTCTAAAATTTGGTACCGAAACTTGGATAAAATTTTACTAAAATTGTAATATCTAATTTGTGCCAGATTTACCGAATGTATAAACTGATTTGTAATTCAGATATTTATTGGGAAAAACCCGAAATGAAGCCGAAATTACCGAAACCAAAGAACTCAAAATTACCAAAAAAAAAAAAATCTGTTGGTTTGGTTTTGGTTTTGGTTTTTATTTTGATGTACCGACTGGTGAATTTGGTACAAATGATTTAACCATTTAGATTATGGTTTTGGTATTGGTATTGGTAGGGGGTGGTTACCGACCAAATCGTGCTGGTTGTACCCTTACGGGGGACCATTGGATTGGAAATAAGGGCCGATGCTGGTGCTGCAGCCTGTGCAACATCTGCCTCTGGGTCGATGGCAGATGGTACGAGGGGTACCCTAACCATCTGAATACCAAAACGAGGCACAAATGTGCTTATGATCACACTGATAGTAAATAAGCCTCATCTTCAATAACCCTCAGAACCTCAAGAGAATAGAGGTAACCAGTAAGCATACGCCCAAATGAAAAATCCTCATGAGATACATTAGACACATCTAATCGAAAAATCTCTAACATTAAAGACATGAAGTCAATCGAGCGCTACAAAGCAAGAGCGTGGATTTCCCTAGCAAGCTGGATAGTGAAGTCGTGAGTCCTACATCGCAAAAACACACAATGGTTAATGGTCACGATCATGAACCCTGTCCCTAACCATTTGGGCTGAGTAGATTAATCTAATTTTCAATTAGGGTTAAGTAACATATTATTCAAAAACCAATCATACTATTGACCGTATTAATTACAGACTAATTTATATATGTAAATCACTCACTTTCTCAAAATCAAAATCAATGTAAATCTCTAGTTAAATCTCATGTGTAAACTATGTATATGTATATTTTTGTATACACATAGACATGCATACACAAATATATTACAACATTCTTCTTTGAACTTAAAAAATGACCATTTTTGTAATTTTTTGTCATTCCTAATTTGAAATAACATAAAATTCTTTTATGATGGTTAAATTTATTAAAGTAAATGTGAGAATATACATATATATGACCCATATTTATTGTTGAAAACCTTAACCCTAACCCAAATGGGTCCAAACACATATAAACAAACATATATACACATACACATACACATACACATACACGTACATATACACATACACATACACATACACATACACACACACACACACACACACACACACACACACATACACATACACATACACATACACATACACATACACATGCACATCCACATGCACATACACATACACATACACATACACATACACATACACATACACATACATTACACATACACATACACATACACATACATATACCGGTATATATATACACACATATACATACACTGGTATATAAATATACATACACAAACATACATATACATATTCATACACGTATATACACATAAATATACATGCATATACACATATATATACATAAACATATACAGAAAAACAGTAGCCTGAGTGAGGTAGAGGCGGTGGTGGTAGACCGGGGTAACAGTGGTGGTAACGGAGAAAGAGAGTGAAAGAGGATTCTCGTAGAGATAGAGAGTGAAATAAGGGAAATGTGAAAACAAACCATAATAAGTTTTATTTATACTTGAAAGGGGGAGCGTGACCATGGTCCATGGCCATTTTGAATTAAATTAGTTGGTAACAGTAAATTATTATGGTCACGATCTTGGATCGTAACCCCTAAAAATCCCTGAAACCCAATCACGGTTCTTGACCGTGACCCCACTCTAGTGACCATTTAAAATTTTATGGTTGTTACGATGGATGGTCACAGTTATGGATTGTGACTATATTGTATGGTCATGGTCTTTGAGAAATGGTCATAATTTTGGATATTTACTAATAACATGACCAACTTAGCACCATTTTTCCCGATAAAAGGGTGATGGTGGAGTCACGATCCACGATCGTGACCAATTTGTGTTATAGATCACCACTGAATGGGGTCACGATCATGGTCAAGATTTTGGAGCCTAACCACCTTAATCACGGTTTTAGATCATGACCATTATTTTGTGGCCATATTTGGCTTTTGGCATAGTGAATCAGATCAATTTGTATCTATAACGATCCTATAAATATTATGGTTTTACCCGCTAATAATGCCAAGGGATGATCCAGAGATATACCACCGTCAAAGGACATAATCAATTGAGGATCCTCAACTCAATTAAGTAGAAGATAATATTCAAGGACATCCTCATTTATAATGATCTCAACACTTCAAACGAAAAAAGTGAAAGTAAGTGGTGCATCAGAAGAAAACAATAAATTTATATATAATTCTCGAATCATAGAAGAATTCATCGAGGGATACGAGGAAATGAGGTGGGAAGATGATAAGCAACGAATGAGCTGCTCTATATGATAAACTCCGTTGGGAGTGCACTCGATATGTGTTAGATTTACATCGTGATAGATATGAACGGGTCGAGTTGAAAAACTCGTCTGTAGTGGTGTAACGTCCTAGGTGGTCAGTGTCGATTGATTGATCAATGGGCGAATCAATGAACTGATTAGAATAACACTATACAAATTTTCATAGAATTTGCGAATCATTAAAGCATTCATCGAGGGATATGAGGAAAAAGGTGGGAAGACGATAAACGATGGATGAGTTCAATATAATAAACTCCCTTGGGAGTGTGCTCGAGATGTGTTAGATCCACATCGTTCTAGATATGAATGGGTCTAGTTGAGAGACTCATCTATAGTGGTGTAATGTCCCAGGTCGGTGTCACGAACGATCGATCAATGGGTGAATCAATGTAATGATTAGAATAACACTCTATGCATTGATGTGTACAATGGTCAATAGAGTTAGAAGGTATTTAGGCTCATCAGGAGTCCAAGACGTTCTATTCGAACCACGGGGTCCTGTTTGGTCTCTAACTTCTTCAATCTCGTCATAAAATTCAAGAAAAAGTAATAAAGGCACCATATATTTTGGCAACTAACAGGGCTTGTTTTGAAGCTAATTAGGTTACTCCACTTAAGTTATATACCACTTGGATTCATACCCAAATTCTATACATACTCTTTTGTGCCTACTTCTTCTGTGTTGATTTAGAAGTGAACTTTTATAAGAAAAGAAGAGAGAAAAATTTTATCTTTTTAAAGAAGCAATTTTTCTTAGTTCATCTCTTGTATGTGTTTTAAGATTTTTGATTAATTCTTGAATCCTTATAAGTAAGACTTTTGTACTCAAGCTAGTTTTGATAAAAAAATTAGAAATATAATTTGTTCTTGAGTATGGCCTTATTTGAAACTTAAAAAAGACACTTGTAAGTTTTTAAAATAAACCAAACATTTTACTACATATTTTTCAATCATAGGAAATCCTCACACATCTTAGTTATATTCGGTGGTCACTTTGTAGTTCTGCTACATTGGAATAAAGTTTTCTTCCACTTAAAAAAATACTTTGTCATCGAAAGACTTGAAGAAATTGGAAAAGTACAAAATTGACCGCCTTTGTGTAAAATACTCTTGCTTTTGGCGCTCTATTTAAAGGATATGGTGGGAAAGAGTTGATAGTCGGTCATTGTGTTGTTTGATTGCAAGTTATTTTCTTTTATCAGAAATACTCTACCATGGTACATTTGTCAATTATTTCAGCCTGAGTTTTTTTCAATTTGTAGGTTTTCCTCTTACATCCGGTGTCATTTGAATTATTTTATCTTTTCACATTTGAAGATAAAATTTATTAAGTTCTAATTTTGATACAACTTTTAGGGTCATTATAACACATTGATTAGTTTTGAATTAAAATTATCCCTCAACCTGTAATTTAATTTTAATTGGGTATCTATTCGGAGGATACAACTACAGGAGAACCAGGAATAGAGAGATTTCCCCCCTTTTTGTCGACTCTTTGGTCTTAAGAACGCTGGTTTTAAGAATGAGTGATTGACCATCTCTAACCCTTACTGCTCAACCTGAGAGAGGATAGCTAATGCGTTCCATTTATTGAACAGGGATCTATGGTCGGTCCGTGACCCCAGAATGACAAAGGCATCCTTAGGGTGATTTCGTAGTTTCACAGTCTCAACAGGTTTCAAAGCGGGTCTTATTATTATTATTATGTTTAACACCCTAAGGTAGATCCTTTATATTTGAGATGGAGGGTGGTTCATCTCTTCGACCTCCTCCTTTTAATGGTAGTAATTATTCCTATTGGAAAATCCTCATGGTGGCACATAAGATGTCAATGGATGATTGAATATAGATTTGTGTTTTGACGTGTTAAAATCCAACGATTACCGTTATTGATGGTGTTAAAGTCTTCAAAATTGATTTAGATGGGATGAGAATGACATAAAAGAGAATGAATGGAATATGAAAGGTCTAAACGCAATCTTTAGTTATGCAATCATTAGCAAGTTTAGGCATATTTTGACTCACTCGACGCCAAAGGAGTCAAGTAAAATTTTACGAATAACTTATGAAACAACCTCCACCATAAATCTTGAGAAGCGCCAATGACTAACCACCTGTTTCCAATTTCTTACCATGAAGGAGAACGAAGCTTACAATAAATTTTATGCTCAATGTAGCGGCACAATTAATTCAGCATTTACTTTGGGAAAGGTCATCAAAGAGAATATAATCATTGATAAAATTCTTAGATGACTTTTGTGGTACAGTTGATGCCACTAGTTAAGTTCAACCCTTCAAATTACCATCAAAGTAAATGAATTACAAGGCTCACTTCAAACCTATGAGGCGAATTCAATTTTTTCGCCCTAGAGAACCTATAAAAAATAAGATCATAACTTTTTAAGCAAAATCTCACAAGGTTACTCCATTAAGTTCCCTCAACCTTAGTGAATAAAATATGGCCTTATTCGGTTTCAAACCAAAGGCAATAAAAAATCATACCCAACTAGATTTGATTATGGTTAAAGAAGTGGGGAGTAAAAATAAGATTACCCAAGTGAGGTCACATATTACACGTGATGGAAAAGGAAATTATTCTAAGAAATGTCCCATAGAACTAGGTTAACTTTTAGTGATAATGATGACACGAAGTTCGATCATAAAACTCTCAATAATAAATATAGGTTTTTTATGGCCCAAGGGAATTTTGAGGATTCAGATGATTGTGTTGATGTTATCACAAATTCCTATTTTTGATGATGGTAATGGTGTAAATTATGACATCATCAACGAATATGCTCAACTTTGAGAGGATTCTATAAAACTCGAGAATGAAAACATAGAACTCTCCACAATGCTAGCCAAAGTTGAAGAGTAAATGGTTTTGATGAGTGAGAGTTGTGAGAACAACTTAGTGTCTCATAATTTTTTTTTAAGACCACTTAGCATAAACAGTGGTTGTAATGGATTGCTTCATGTTGAGGTTGAGTACTTAAGAAAATCCTTGAGAGAGAGTGAAAACTCCCACACCACCTTAATGAAAAAAAATCTTTGTGCTAAATATTGAGTTGCTATTCGCATCCACTTTTTAAAGTTGGATTTGGAGGATATATCTCACAAGTTGGGTAAAATGCTTTTTGAGGGTAGGTCATTGAAAGACAAGAGCAAAATTGGATTTTAAAGTGTGATTCCTTTATCTCCTTGTAGTCAAGCCTCTTGTCTATGCCCCATATCACATTTATTTTCCCACTATTCCTAGAGAGTTCTTATTTAAACAATAAATTCGTGAAGAAAAAATGAAAGGTAAAGTTCACTTTTTCCTATTTTGATAACGAGAGAAATTTGAAAGAGTTTTGTATCAAGTTAAAGAAACACGCTCTTAGAGACTCGATCACTCTAGTAAACCTAAACACTACAAGTTTACTTACTGCCATAAGATATGTCACCTTGAAGAGTTTTGTGTTATGTATCAACCATTTTCACCTTTAATGATCTTTAAGGATAGTTTGAGTGTCGATCGAAAAGGTAAGTTTAAGATAGGGACCCCTAACAAGTCCCATCAGGGAAAAGTAGTTGAGGTTGTTCCAAAGGTCATATTCGAGTATTCTATCTCGTGTAAACATCATAGTTTTTCTTGGAACCTTGATGTTAATAAAACTAAAGTCGACAACCTTCCGAAGCGTTGAAGTCCTTTTCCCTAATCTAAGTGATTGAAGTTACTATTCGATAGATTTTCCTAGGATGAGCTTGTAATACCCTGTAATTTCAAATAATTTTAAATGGAATTAATCGGGTGTAATTAGGATTAATTGTTAGATAAAATTTAAATTAATCCTGATATAAATTTTATTCACGAATAAAGTATTATATGAATAATGTGAATATTACGTAATGAATTAAAAGTAATATATGATTATGACTTTACTTATGATTATAAATTAATACAATTGTCGCAAGAGATGAATACGTCAATTTTGGGACGCGTGTGTGAGTCGTGTCGGGATTAAAATAAAAGTATTTATATGACTTCCAAATGGTCCTTTTGACTATGCCAAAGTGTCCAAAAGGGCTTTTATAGTCGAAAAAGTCTACTTCGGTGTTTGTTTTGGGTCTCGGGACACTTTGGAACCGAATAGACACCCCGAAGGGGTATTTTAGTCATTTACATGGAAGGTGAACAGTACCCACGAAAATATACTTGATTATTTATAAGTATAAGGTGTTTAGAATACATCTTCATTCCACCAAAAATAATAGAGCGAGAGACTTGAGGAGAGTAAGAGTTTCTCTGGAAAGAGAAGAGCCACATCTAGAAAACTAAGTGAGAATGCAATCCACCACCACCAACACCGCTGGAATCTGGCTGGAAAAGTGGAGAACCATCAATAACAATCATCATCAAAGGTTCAGACCTATATATTAGAGGTAGGTGGATTATTCTTTACAATTATAACATGTACTATTTTCATATTAGGATAGTTGTAGAATCCTTGATTTTTACACGATTTAAGGATAAATTATGGTGTATAAAATCAATCCTTTGGAATAAGACATATGTGGAATTAATCTGGGATGATCATATAGTAATAACCTACGAAATAGAAATCATTTGATGAAGATAATCTGGACTTATTAGTTTGTTTTGGGATGGATATGATAATATTGTAGTTTTATGGAAATGTTGGGAATTGATATTTTAATACAATCTTCTTGAGGATTTAAGACTGTTTTATTAACCAAAATCGTATATATATGTTTTATTAATGGAAATCGTTTATATATGTTGCTATATCGTGTAGAAATAATTATAAGAAGTTTGGGACTTTAAAATATATGATTTGAGGATTAAAAATGATTAAACCCGTAGACTAGTTAAGCAGAATCACCCATACTTGATGGATCGATCGATCGACTCAAGAATGTCGATCGATTGACTGGATCGATCGATTGACCCCCTCCCTTCGATCGATCGACCCCTCCTGGAATTCGATAAATTGTTTCGTTATAAGGTTTGATAAATTGTTGTCTTGTATAATTCTTTTGTGATGATTAATTGGATATTTTGGGAATCAAGAGATGTCAGTAGGGTGATAGGTAGAACCCGGGAAAATATTTATTTGTGCGATAAAGGAATGGGAATAATGGGTTAAAATTGAACTAGTGAGTACCGAAGAGTAAAACCAAATTGAAATAATTAAATTTATAGATTGTGATGATATGGACCAGTAGGGTGAAGACTTGTACGTACTGAAATTTGAGAGAAATAATTAATATCTTTTGAGTGTGGAGAAAAGGCTCATAATAAATGTAAAGTCATAATCTAGAGATACGTAGGATATTTGAGATATAAATATATACATGAGAGAATTGTTATGGGTTGGGTGTATACCCTATTGATATACATATAGTGGGACAAATGGATATATTATATTTTGATTATGTGTATAACGTACCTACTCTGCTTGCTATCATGGTGGAGGTTTCGCGTTGTGCACAATCTTATCTTGATTGGACCCATTTTGGGGTGATTTAGATTCGTACACTGAGCATAGGAACTTGGTACGTTCTATCGTGATAAATGATAGTTTCGACGGTTGAATGGGAGCGTAGGTATGTGCGTGACCCATTTATCTAGGGAATATTCCCGCCTCCAATATATGTGTTATGCGGTTTATGGTTCGGGAGAGACGTCGAACCAATTGTCCATTACGCAGTGATTGATGCATTAGGACATGATAACAGAGTATGCATGCACCCCAGCTGTGTCTGAGAGGTGACATATTAGTATATATAATAATGTGATATATACATATATATTATGATGTGATATACTGGGCGAATTAGTAGATAAAAATGAATATTAAAATATAAATTAGATTAAGTAAGCGAATACTTAATTTTAAATGTCTAGTTCATCATTGAGATAAATGCATATATCTATTTAAATGAAATATGGCGAAGAAAATACGGGAAAAGAAGAAGAGATAGGGTAACTATTCTCGAACCTTAATTAGGAAGTTAATAAGGTACATTAGGTGTGCACACTAGATGAGAGGTAATATTCTCAAGTGAGAACCGAAAAACTAAAAGGAATATGATATCGGCTTAATTTATAAATATTAAGGACTTACTGTTTTTAAACGTTTTACACTCGGGCTCTGACCTGTTTACTTGCATATTTCCTTCTCTACTATATTAATATTACCAGGTGACAAGCATCAGGGACGCCCGACTTAGAGGATGGATATTTGACATGTTCTGGAGATGAAGCTTTGGATTAGACGTACTCAATCCATTGAATCCTATATTCTTAGTTCTTGGTTCTTTTAGGTCATGTTTCCCAAGATTCTATTATCCTTTTTCAGTTCTGAGTAATGTATTAGTTGTATATTAATACGCTTTGTATTATTTTGGATGGTGCCTGAATTGTCAGAAATTCATATTATCCTCAAACAGATTTATTCTTCGATAAACTCTAATTACTTTTAATCCATTATTCTATTCTCAAGGATTAATACACACATAAATAATTTTCGGGTCTCAATTACCACCATACTGACCTTCCCTAAATCCCATTATGCTATAATTAATTGACACTAAGCATCCTTGGAAGTGGGGAATTTAATCAAGCCTTAAACAAAAATCAATATATGAATTCTGGGATAGTTGATCGATCAAAATTCTTGGATCGATCGATCGATCTGTTCGATCGATCGACATTCAAGGTTTGATCGACCGATCGAACATGTATGAGTCTACTTTTCCCGCATATTTGGCCTACGAGTTTAACCAATTTTCATTCTCAAATCCTCTATTTTAAGATCCCAAACTTCTTATGATTCATTCCTCATGATATAACAATACATATAAATGACTTCTAATCATTAGACAACCTAAAGCATCAATAGGTTTGGATTAAACATGATATTTCTCAAAATTTCCAGAAAACCCATATTTTATCATTTCCCTAATAATAACATAGCAAACTCAGATTTTCTCTATCAAATGATTCCCAACTTGTGGATTAAAAAATATAATCAGGAGAAGTTTGTTCTACATGTTTCTCATATCAAGGATTCCATTAAAATCATCATGATTTATCTCTAAATCATGCAATTTCTCATAATTCGACGACTATCCTAACATGGGCATTATACCTGCTAATTTTGCAAAGATTAAGTCACTTGCCTTTAAATTGTAGGTTTAATACTTTGGGGATGATAGTCTATTGGTGGTCCTCTCCCTTTTTCGGCCAACTTCCGGTGGCGGTGATGGTGTAGGATGACCTTTGACTCCTGGCTTCCTAGGGGTATCTCTTATTTTCTAGGAAAAACCTCTCCTCCCCTCATAGACTCGTCGTTTGATTTTGTTTATGAATGAATTTCATTTTGATAAACTCTACACTTAAATAAGATATCTCCAAATTTTGTAGGTAGTGTTCATGTCCTATGTAAAATGACTAAAATACCCCTTTGGGGTGTTTATTCGGCTCCAAAGTGCTCCGAGACCCAAATCAAACACCCAAGTAGACCTTTTCGACTATTTAAACTCTTACAGACACTTTGGCACAGTCAAAACGACTATTTGGATGACATAAAATATTTTACTTTTATTTCCTTTAAATTTAGTCCCGACACGACTCACACGTGCGTCCCTACTTAATTCCCATAATTGTCGTATTCATCACTAGCGACAATTTTTATTAAATCATAATCATATGTAAAGTCATAATCATATTTTAATTTTAATCACTAAGTAATATTCACATAAATAACATATTACTTTATTCCCAAGTAATATTGAAATTCGGATTAATTTTAATTTAAACCACAATTAATCCTAATTAATCCCATTTTTAAAAATCATTAAAACTACGGGGTATTACATACTCCCCCCTATAACGAAATTTCGTCTCGAAATTTGAAAAAAGGCATATCTGGTAAAAACAACTCCGGGTATCGGCTACCTATATCATCCTCGCGCTTCCCATTAGACTCATCCACATTATGGTGTACCCACTGAAAACGCACAAGCAAAACTACTTTTGATCTCAAACGTTTCTCACTGTGGTCTAAGATCGCCACTGGTCTCTCATCATAAGAACTATCTGACTGAAATCAACTTCCCTAATGCAATATGAGTGTGAGCCAACTCATCTCATAGATATCGCCTCAGTGAAGAAACATGGAACACATCATGTATACGATGCAAGTGCTCCGACAGCCCAAGTCTGTACGCTATTGGTCCAACCCTTTTAATAATAGGAAATGGTCCTACATATCTCGGAGCTAATTTCCTTTTTTTCCCGAATATCATGATCCCTTTCATAGGAGACACGCACAATAACACCTGCCCCCCCACATTAAACTCCCGAAAGAACCTCTTGGCATCGACATAGCTCTTCTGTATATCTTGACCTACCCGAATGCGACTCCTGATCATATCAATCTTGACAGACGTGTCCTGAATTACTTCCAACCCAAGTAACTTGTTGTCCCCCAACTTTAACCAACACGCAGGAGAACGAAAAGGTCTACCATATAACGCCTCAAATGGGGCCGTACCAATGGTAAACTGGTAGGAATTATTATACGCAAATTCCACCAGTGGAAGGTACTACTCCCAACTCCCTCCAAAATTTAGAATACACATGCATAACATATCCTCTAACATCTGGTTAGTATGCTCGGTCTGCCCATCCGTTTGTGGGTGATAGGTCGTACTCAATCGCACCTCGGTACCCATGGCCTCATGAAAACTCTGCCAAAATCTGGAAACGAAGATCTTGTCCCGATCGAACATAATATCTAGTAGTACCCCATGTAACCTCACTATCTCGGCTATAAAGAGCTGTGCATACTGGCCCGTCGAAAAATCAGTCCGAACTGACAAGAAATGAGCTACCTTAGTCAAATAATCCACGATCATCCATATGGAATCCTGACCCCTCTGAGTAGTAGGCAACCCAGTGATAAATCCATGGAAATGCTCTCCCATTTCCATATTGGAAACTCTAGCAGCTGAAGTAACCCGGCTGGCTTCTGGTGATCCACTTTCACTAATTGACAGGTAGCAAAGTTAGAGACGAACACAACAATGTCTCTCTTCATTCCACTCCACCAATATTGTCGTCGCATATCCTGGTACATCTTATCCCCACCGAGATGTACCATAAATAGGTATCCATGCGACTCTAACATCACTGCGTGCTGAAGTTCATCCCCCTCTGGAACAATCAGTCTACTGTTAAAGCGCAAGCCTCCCTCTGAACTCACTAAGTAAGACTCTGCTCCCTCGGTCGAAAGTTATCAAATTTTCTCCTGACAAAATGGATCCGCTGCCTGAGCCTGTACTACCTGCATCATAATCTAAGGAGTAACTCTCATAACTAACATAAATAACCTAGCAACGACATCCTGATGGCCCAGTTCCTTCCATTTAGCCTTCCACACCGCGACTAGTTCATCCTTAGGCCTATGACTCAACGCGTCTGTTACCATGTTAGCCTTCCCTGGGTGATAATGTATCTCAAACTGATAATCCTTCACGAATTCAAGCCACATGTGCTGTCGCATATTCAACTCTCTCTGAGTGAACAAATAATGTAATGACTTGTGACCCGAGAATAGGCGAAATTTTTCACCCAACAAATAATGTCTCCATATTGGAAGGGCAAATACAATTACTGCTAGCTCCAAGTCGTGGGTAGGGTAGTTCTTCTCATGACGCTTAAGCTTCCTAGAGGCATAAACTATAGCCTGCTCTTCTTATTGCAGCACCTCACCAAGTCCCTGTAATGATGCGCCAGTGTACACTAGGTACTCCACTCCTGGCCCGGGTAGTCTAGTACGAGTGCTGAAGTTAATTTATCCTTCAGTTCATTAAATGCCAACTGACACGCATCATCCCAAATAAACGGTACGCCCTTACGGGTTGGATTGGACATCGAACCCGCAATCTTCGAAAAGTCCCAGATAAACCATTTGTAGTAACCAGCTAGTCCCAAGAAACTGTAGACCTCGATTGGTGTCGTGGGTTGTCCCCACTCCCTCACCGCCAATACTTTTCTAGGATGCACTACTATACCCCTTTCTGACACTATATGCCCCATAAACTGCACCTCCCGGAGCCAATACCCACACTTTGCATACTTTGCATACAATTGATGCTCATGTAGTGTCTGTAGGACCCTTAGCAAATGCTAGACATGTTCCTCTTTGGTACGAGAATAAACCAGGATGTCACCTATGAAAACATTGGAAAACTGATCCAGGAATTCTTTGAACACCCTATTCATTAAATCCATGAATACAGTCGGCGCATTGGTTAACCTGAATGGCATAACCAAAAACTCATAACATCTATATCTTGTCAGAAAAGTAGTCTTCGACACATCCTGCTCCCTAATCCTTAGCTGGTGATATCCGTCCCTCAAGTCAATCTTTGAGAAGTATGCTACTCCTCTCAACTGATCAAACAAGTCATCAATACGGAGAAATGGATAGTTATTTCGGATTGTGACTTTATTATGTTCCCTATAATCCACACATAATCGTAGGGATCCATCCTTCTTCTTTACAAACATAACTGGGGCACCCCAGGGTGAGGTACTCTGACGGATGAAACCTTGTCCCAATAACTTCTTAATCTGATATCTTAGTTCCCTTATCTCTGCACGAGCCATACGGTAGGGGTCACAGGCTATCGGTCGAGTTCCTGGTGCCAAATTAATCACAAACTCAATCTCCCTACTCGGCAGTAACCATGGTATGTCTAAAACACATCTGCGAATTCCCTAACAACAGGAATCAAATCAAAGGGAATTACAACTCCCGTAGAGGTCTCCTCCTTTATGCAATACAGATGAGTGGATGATCCTCCCTCGGGGCGAGGCATCGCTACTAAAAACATCTCATGACCTGGGATAGCAAATATAATGCTTATACCAAAGTAATCAATCATGGCTCTATAAGAAACAAGCCAATCCATCCCAATAATAGCATCATATTCGGGCATGTCTAACACAAGCATATCAACTGGTAAAATCAGACTCCCAATCTCTATACTCATACTCTGACATATAAAGAAAATAGGTGTCCCACTACCCATCGGTGAGTCTACTTAAGTAATAGTACTGCTGGTCGTGTTAAAGAACCCCATGGCCAGTGTGAATCTAGTGGCTATGAAAGAATGTGAAGCCCCTGTATCAAACAAAATATGTCCCATAGCCCAAGAAGTAGAAAACATACCCTCAACTGCGGGTGGTGGCTGCTGAACTGTTGCATATTGGATATTGTACACACGCCCATACTATAACTGCCCCTATTGTGGTGGGGTTGCGGGAACAATGGCTAGTAAGGCTGGCACTTGAGCCGGTGCTGGAAAGGCTGCTGGAAATATAGGCCTCTGCGGCTCCTAATACGCACCCTTCTGCTGGGGTATCTTGCCCTTATATGGCCAATCCTGCTTCCCGATTTTACCACACGTGAAGCATCTACCTCCAAATTTCCCCCAATTTTGACCCTGCTGGACACGGCCCTGATGACTATTTCCTCCCTTTCCTTGGCCCTGATGGCCCTGTTGATTGTGCTGCTAGCCCTGTCTATTAATGCCCTGCCCAAAGCGAACTCCGCCAAACCTCAGTCTTTTAGCATAGTCCCCCTGTTGTGAGTTCTGATCATTCTGCCTCCGTTTCCCCTGGGCTGAAGATGATCCACTACCATTGTTTCTCTCAGTTCGGCCTTGCTGACTGGACTCAGACCCCCACGTACTTCCCTTATAAAGATGGTGGTCCTGGCAATGAAGTAATGCCGCATTCAACGCATCGGTATAAGTATGTAGAGAAGGATTACCCAATAAATGCTGGCGAATCCTCCATGTAAGGCCGTCTCAAAACATCTGGATCTTTTTCTTTCGGTGGGTACCTCAGCTGGCACCAAATTAGTCAGCATAGTAAACTCCTCTTCGTACTCGGCAACTGATTTCTCCTCCTGGGTGAGGTCCAAAAGTTTCCTCCATATTTTGGTCTGAACAGTTGAAGGAAAGTATTTATGATCAAACCGTACCTAGAAGTCCTGAATAACCATGGTATCCCTCTCCTCTGCTGTAGTAGTGGAATCCCACCACTGAAGAGCTGCTCCAACCAGCTAAATGTTGCTAAGATCTAATTTTGAACCTTTATGCATTCATACATACGCAAATGCCGCTGTATGTCTTTCTTCCATTGGCTAGCAGTCACGACATCGAAAACCCCTCGGAATTCTGGTGGATGTACCTTTTGTAAGGCATCCCTGACACGCTCCCAAGCAGTGGGAAATGCTAATGTGGGTGCTGGTGGTACTGCCTGAGCTGGTGGCGGTGCTTGCTGAACAACCGCTAAGACAGTGTTAAGTGCATGACCAACAATGGCAGTAACCTCTGCTGCATTCATAGTACCCTGGGCTGGATCGAGCTACGGGGCTGGCTATGCCGCTCCGGGGGCTCATCGTGCACGTCGAGGAGGCATCTGAAATGAGGGAGAGATATTTTTATTAGCATTTATTATATCACAAAAATAGCTGAAATCGTAACTGCGCGATTATGAATACAACAATCCTAATGATAGCGCTCTATATCAAAGGACGCCAAGCAGAAAGCATAGTAAACCGTACATATCCTAAGGACACTAGAACCTGATGCTCTGATACCACCTGTGACACCTCGACTAATTAAATACCGGGTGATTAGTCCTTTATTAAATTAAATCAGAATATCCAGTTGGTTCATTCTTAGCATCAATGTTGAAAAATAATTTCTTATTAATTAAGCTAAGTGTCAAAACTTTTCAAATTTTATTTTAACTAAATCCATACCACCATACTGAAATACAATAAATAACATCCCATCACAACTGAATTAAAATTCAACAAATATAAATGTAACTGGAATAAACTCTCCAATTGAAATATCTTAATATCACCATCCAAAACAAAATGATAATAACAGTATAAATATAAAACCACTACAATATCAAAATGGAAATGGAACTACTAGAAACTTGGGCGACATGCGCTACATGAGCCAAATAATATAAAGATAGGAATCAAGGAAATGAAAACGTCTAATCCAAAGCTGCATCTCCAGAACTTGTCAAAAATGTCCGTACTATAAGCTGAGCATCCCTGATGATGGGCACCTGATAATATAGATATAATAGAGAAGAGAATATGCAAGTAAACGGGTTAGAGCCCGATTGTAAAAGATTTTAAAAATAGCAAGTGCAATTAAGAAGGTATTATGTACATGTTAGTTCTCGACTCACACTTGAGAATCTCACCTCTCATCTAGTGTGCACGTCTAACGTACCTTATTATTCCTCTAAAAAGATTCTTAATTATTATTCTATCTCTCATTATCCCGTATTTCCAACGCAATACTTATATTAATTAAACATGCTCATTTCTCTTTAAGATGGACTAGGCATTCAAGGTTTAAGTAGTCACTTACCTAATTCAATTCAGATTTTAATATTCATTTTTATCTACTAATTCACACAGTAGATCACATCATAGTATATATATATATATATATATTCTTCACACTATTATATATAATAATACGACACCTCCCAAACAAATCTGCGATGTATGCATACTTTGCTATCATGTCCAGTTACATCTCTCACTAGAAAAAGGACTATTGTTTCAGCATCTCTCCCGAACCACAAATAACATAACACACATATTTGGAGGTGAGCATACTCTCCAGCCGAATGGGTCACGCACATACCTACGCTCCCATTCAACTATCAAAACTATCATTCACACTGATAGAACGCGTCCAAGGTCCTATTCTCAAGGTACAAATCTAAAATCCCTCCAAGTGGGCTCATCAGGATAAGATCGACCATAACACGAAACCTCCACCCCGATAGCAAGCAGTGTAGGTATGTCATACAAATAAAAACACAGGTATTCACCCCACCTATATAATATCAATAAGGTATTCACACAACACATATGATAATTCCATACCTAGTATATTTTTCTCTCTAATATCCTACATATTTATAGATTATAACTTTACTTATTAACATATATATTTCCCGAGAATTTTCACCACTCGAAAGTTAAGGATTATTTCTCAAATAAATTTAGTAGGAAATTGTCTACACCCTACTGGCCCATGTCATCCCAAATCCCGAATTCTCACAAATTCATATTACCCTCAAATAGATTTATTATTCGATAAACTCTAATTACTTTTAATCCATTATTCTATTCTCAAGTATTAATTCACACATAAATAATTTTCGGGTCTCAATTACCACCCTACTGACCTTCCCTAAATCCCATTATGCTGTAATTAATTTACACTAAGCATTCTTGGAAGTGGGGAATTTAATCAAGCCTTAAACAAAAATCAACATATGAATTATGGGATAGTCAATCGATAGACATTCTTGGATCCATCGATCAATCGACATTCAAGGTTGATTGATCGATCGAACATGTATAAGTCTACCATTTTTGCATATTTGGCCTACGGGTTTAACCAATTTTCATCCTCAAATCCTCTATTTTAAGAACCCAAACTTCTTATGATTCATTCCACATGATATAACAATACACATAAATTGTTTCTAATCATTAAACAACCTAAAACATCAATAGGTTTGGATTAAACATGATATTTCTCAAAATTTCAAGAAAACCCATATTTTATCATTTCTCCAATAATTATATATTAAACTTAGATTTTCTCTATCAAATGATTACCAATTCGTGGATTAAAATATATAATCAGGAGAACGTTTGTTCTACATGCTTCTCATATCAAGGATTCCATTAAAATCATCATGGTTTATCTCTAAATCATGCAATTTCTCAAAATTCTACGACTATCCTAACACGGGCATTATACTTGATAATTTTGCAAAGATTAAG
This sequence comes from Sambucus nigra, assembly GCA_949130495.1. Taxonomy (NCBI): domain Eukaryota; kingdom Viridiplantae; phylum Streptophyta; class Magnoliopsida; order Dipsacales; family Adoxaceae; genus Sambucus; species Sambucus nigra. The sequence continues at coordinate 98,619,860 of OX422217.1, forward strand.
TCACTTGCCTTTAAATTATAGGTCTAATACTTTGGGGATGATAGTTTATTGGTGGTCCTCTCCCTTTTTCAGCCAACTTCCGGTGGCGGTGATGGTGTAGGATGACCTTTGACTCTTGGCTTCCTAAGGGTTTCTTTTATTTTATAGGAAAAACCTCTCCTCTCCTCACAGACTCGTCGTTTGATTTTGTTGATGAATGAATTTCACTTTGATAAACTCTACACTTAAATAATATATCTCCAAATTTTGTAAGTAGTGTTCATGTCCCATGTAAAATGACTACAATACCCCTCTAGGGTGTCTATTCGGCTCCAACGTGCCCTGAGACCCAAATCAAACACCCAAGTAGACTTTTTTGACTATTTAAACTCTTCTAGACACTTTGGTGCAATCAAAATGACCATTTGGATGACATAAAAATATTTTACTTTTAATTCCTTTAAATTTAGTCCCGACACGATTCACATGCGCGTCCCAACTTAATTCTCATAATTGTCGTATTCATCTCTAGCGATAATTTTAATTAAATCATAATCATATGTAAAGTCATAATCATATATTACTTTTAATCACTAAGTAATATTCACATAAATCACGTATTACCTTATTCCCAAGTAATATAGAAATCCAAATTAATTTTAATTTCACCCACAATTAATCCCATTTTTTAAAATCATTAAAATTATGGGGTATTACAAGTCTCCCACAACTTCCCTAACTCCCTAATCTCTCAGAAACTTGAGCTTTTGATGAATCGACGATGGGATGACCCTCATGGAATGGATACGATCTCTTCCTAGAATGGCGTTATAAGGTGACTCTCACTTGATGGTATGAAACTCTATCTCATAATTGATGGGGCCAACTATGACCGATAATTTAATCTTTCTCAATGGGGTTTCCACCTCTCTATTGAATTCGATTAATGGCCCCACTTTTATGTCAAGTCCTGGACGTTGTAACTAATTTTAAGCAATAAATTTAGGTACATGATCTCTAAAGATCTCCCTTGGTCGATTAATATCTTTTTCACATTGAAATTCGTCATTCGAAGAGTGAGAACTAGAGAATATTTATGGGGCATGTTAACGTTGACTAAATCCTCATCAATGAATATTATTTCCCCACCAAAATCAATGTCCTTACATTCTCATTTAGTCAGAACGAGCTTGAAAGGCTTCATAAATCTAAGCTTCAAGCTTCACCCTTTCTCTAAGCCTCTTGCGAGTGCATCGTGAGGGATCGGTATAGCCATGTATGGACATAATCCTCCCCGGCGATGGAAGGTCATCGTATTCACCCACTTATGCACTGCATTTGCCCGACTGATGACTTTACCTTAGCTATGTCAATATACTCCTTGAGATGTTCGGGTTTTATAAGATCTTTAAGGTGTCATTTAAACATTGTGTAGTTATCCATTAGATGACCAAAATCCTGATGATAGGTACACCTGAGGTTGGTGTCCCTGTCATTTGTATCACCGTCCATTTTGGGAAGCCTTTTGAAGAATGGCTTATCCTTTATTTGAGGAATCAACTTGTAGATCGGTTCTTTAAAGATAGTGTCCAATGCCTGATATGTATTCTTACGTCCTTGAGACTTGGATCATCCTTTGGAGGTATCAATCTTTGCTCCCTTCTTCACTAGAGTTGAATTATTTTATCCCTTATATATTTTTTTCGAATCGTTCTTCTTGGGTTGCTTGTTGTTCGGTTAGAGAATTTGCATTTAGAAGTTCTTCCACAACCTTAACATACTTCTCAATGCGGACCATGAGGTCATCCATTGTTAATAATGATTTCGTGCTTAGTGACCGATAGAGATTGTCCAATCTGACAAGTACAAACATGAAGGATGAGATTGCCAATTCCTCATTGAAATTATCAATCTCGTTGAACAATTACTAATATCAATGATCATATATCCTAAGGTATTCCTTTAACTTTCTCTTAAGGGAGATAAATGAATCAACCTCCTTAACTCCTTACTAATGGTGATGAATCAAATCGTGAACTACTCAACCAAACTCGTTGAATGAGGAAATTAATCTGGCGGTTAATTATTTGAACCACCTAAGATCGATTTCCTCTAAAGTTGAGGATAAAACATGACAGGTGAGGGCATCATGATGACTCTACAAAAAAATTAATTACCAATGGTGTATAATGTGATGAGCATAATTTGTCTTTTTGTCATAGGTAGTGATCTTTGGGATAGAGAATCTCTTCAGTGGTTCTGAGATCTCTATCTTCCCAGTAAAAGGATAAGTCGATCCATATCTTAGTGCACTTCTAGTAATATCCTTTGAAGTTTGTGCCAAATTAGGATTCATTCATTCCCCAGTTCCTTCTTGATAAAGTCCTTGAGGTTGTCGATGATGACCTTTTTTATGGCATTCTAGGTTTAGTCTAACTATTACCTATTTGCAGATTATTCAGGTCGAGGGAGTGCGTGACCTAGGCTAGAGAAATAATGACCTAGTGGATGGATCACATATCGCTGATTAGACTACAACGCATCTGGGCTACGGATATAAAAGATCTTCTAGTGAAATTGGATCTGTGGTATTTGTGATAATGCATTCTCTTTCTTTTGTAGAATTCCAGGTTGTGAGAACTAGAGCCATGCTCCTCCAACTTCCCGGTTAACTGTTTCTTTAGTCGGGCAATTTTTCATCACATTTCTCCAGTTGTTCTTCATAAAGAACAACCAGTCATGATATTACATTCCCTAGAAGTCACTATAAAGAGGGAGTGTAGTGTCGCTGATTAAGACCAAACCTTCTGAGTGAGCATCACCTTGACTTTCTTTCCCTGGGAGGCGGAGGGGACCTCGACGGAATCTGTTCCCTCCTAACAATTCGTACCTCATATTGGATACAACTTCTATCATATGAGCAATGAGACTGGTGAGCACTCATATTATTATAGTGTTGATATTTCTCGATGGTGGTATTCAAACCTCTACCACATACGGTGCCAAATTTTTAGGGATATCGAACCCACAATAATTTCAATGTTAATAATTGTCCCCAGGATATGAATACAATATATGAAAAGACACAAAGAATTACATGGTTCAGAAGATCATCCTGCCTATGTCCATGGGGGAGGGAGAGAGTTGTTTGTTAAATGAGAGTAAAGAAGGATGACTAGAGTTACAGGGTTGTTAGCTGAGTGTCTTGGTCGCTGTTATAAGAGTGGAATTAATCGTATCCCAAACAGTTAGGGTCATATATATTTATAAGTATAATTTCCCTACAAATCTATTTTTTTCTTTTTATTATCGTTACTTTTCTTGGGACTTATTTCTTAGAGTCGTATAGTTGCAGTTGAATTCTATTCAGTTATATTAGGCTTTGATATCTCTTGATTTTGTGTTAGCAGTTCCAGGATATTCGATCAACTATGCTGCCCCGACATCCATATGCCACGTGTCATCCCACATGGCATAATCGAGCAAACGTACTTTCACAACCATTGGAATTTAAATTCTTTAAGGCTAAACAATAGTCATGGCGTAATAATGGGGAAACATATAGGTCACAAACTTGTGATAAGTGTCTAATACATCTTGGTAAAGTTCCCGCTCTTTATTTATATTCTCTTTCTCTTTATGAAGTCTTAAAGATAAAGTCTGCTGGTTAAAAAGTCTTTGAAGGGACTGTCTAACCTGTTGCTCTAGTTCAACATCCCTCGAAGCAATCTACGTAATGGTCAAGAAAGGATTTAGATTATTGTCACTAAGAGAAATATTGCCAAGGTCAAGATATATTTTTTCAAACTTTTCTATTTCAGAAAAAAAACTTGAATATCCGTTAGAAGATATTTATTATATATAAAGAACTTTGAAGGCATGCCTCCAAAAGGAAAATCCTAATACGATCTTAAAAATGTGGGGAGGAGAGTAAAAAAGAAATCTATATGGTCCTTAACTATTGGCGAAACTCTAATATAATGCGTTATAATTGCACTAAACCATTTGAAGTTATTATAAGTAATATCTCGAAGGATAATAATGAGAAGGAGAAGAGAAAATGAAATATCTTGGTTATATGGTTTAGTTCTAAATGAGTGAATTACACTCCAAGATACAATCACACAGCACAGGTTACAACTATAACTAGGCTAACATTTTGTTACTTTCTAATTTTTAGTCTTGATTACTACATACTAAGTGAGCATGCAAGATTATATATGTAAATAGAAAGAACACAACCACAACGCCGCGATGTATGAGAAAACCCAAATGGGAAAAACCTCGGACGGTCGGGCCTAGACAATATCTATTACGAATATAGTTTTCCAAAAATATGCAAAAGACTTATAGACTTGACCCTACAAGTGTTGTTAATACCTTCTTCAACACCTTCGTCCGTAGTACGTGTAGCTCTAACATGTTGCACGATACCTCCAGTGTCTCGGTATCCACCGAAAGCCTGCGACATCTCCAATCATGAGGAAGTCCACCGCATATGATGATTTCTGGGTTTAAGCTATTGGAAAATGATCCCCAAAGATCATGTAAAAGTTACAGAGTAGTTGTGAAAGTGTTATTCTCTTTCCTCAAGTCACAAAAAAGGTTGTCTACAATTTTCCCACGATCCTTATGTATAAGACAAAGTGTAATGAGTGGAGCATGGAGGTTGCATGGGAAAACTGCATGAAAAACTATAATTTTGAAAAACTGCTTCGGTCGTTCGAACGAGATGAAGACTCGTTCGAATGACGTGCTTAAATGTCATTTGAATAACAAAGGAATGAGGCCTTCAAATGAGATATCAGCACAAATCAAAAGCTCCTCGTTAGATACTTATTTGAAGTCATTCGAACGACATGTATGAATCTCGTTCGAATATGAAACTAATGAGGCTATCCAATGATATGTCAGTAAAGGGTAAAATCATCTCGTGAGAAGTGTCATTTGAATGATGTATCAAAACTTATTTGAACGACCTTAAAAGATGTAGAAAAATAAATTAAGGTTTTAAAAGATCTTTTTTTTTTTATATAAAATGAAGCCAATTAAAAGAATTCTCCAACAAGTTAAAAATGGGACATATACCTTAGGAAAATTTGAACGATCGGATTATATCTTTGACATGACATGAAATCCCTCTAGCTATAATTATTCAATGTGGATTATGATATGACACCCTAAACAATCTAAATGTTTTGTCCAACAAAAATATCTAATACTACAAATTGACTCAATGTAGAAATTTGTCTTTACAAATCTCCCCCTTTGGATTTTCCAGGACAAAATAAAAAAAAACAAAACGACTCGAAAATTGCTATGCCGGGCCATCAAGCTGATCCTAATGCCCATCCCCAAACCCAAAAATAAATGGACACTCAACTCCCTAACAACCTAGCAGCTTAAAATTCTTTGCAAGCATGACCCAACAATATAGCAATATGAATGGGCTTCACACGTGAAATAATAAAACCTAAATGCATGTGGGGAAAATAATATAAATATCAAATTAAGTGCTCCCCCAAAATGAATATGGGGTTCTCCCCCTAACAATTTTCTCCCCCTTTTTACCCGAAAAAGACAAAGGGATGGAACAATACCTGCACGGTTAGTGAAATAAATCATTAAGCATAAAACACATAGAGAGAAACACTAACATGAGTAATAAATCATAAGCACAATACAAAGTACGCATCATCCACCACATAAGAAAAGAGAGATATCAAAATAAGTGGATTAATAAAAAATATCGTATAATTCAAATGTGTGCCACAATAAAAAATATCTAATTAAAGTACTGACGTTGGGTGACCTTTCCCAGTGCAAGGAGATTTTTCGAACTTATCGCAGTTCATGTCTACTGCTACCACTTTGGAATTTTTGTTAAGATGTTATATAGAGGGGGGTGATGTTCCTAGCCAACCTCCCCTTCCTTCGGGAAGGGTCGGGGAACGAGCGCCTAGGCGTTCCCAGGAATACGGGGGAAATCACACAGTGGGATTTGCATTCGATCTTTGTGAAGCTTCGGAATCACGAAGATGGGATGGTTATCCGACTGTGTGATTACCCTCGTGGGGAGATGCGATGTCCTGGCATCCCCCCGAAAGGATGGGGGAGATTTAACGTTCTAATTGCTTTGGGGTGAGATGCGTTCATGTGATCTGAGATTACATGTTCTAATCACTCTGGGGTAGAAATGATCGGGCGATCTCCCTTGTCATGTCCTTCAGAATGATGCATGGGCATCAGGCAAGTGTTGCTCCTCGCTTGCCTGTCCATCCTCCCGCCTTGTAATCCCTTGTGTTCTAGTGAACGAAGAACGTGGCATGTAGAGGTACTTTGTTCTGCGCGCATGTCTCGATTAGAGGAATCTAGAACACGTTGGATTACCGGCGCGGGAGGGTGGGTTCTTGGGATGTGTCGGAGTGAAAGCTCTTGCACGCCTAAGGAGCATGGGGGGATCAAAGTACACAGCTCCACTTTTGGGTGATGTTGTGTGTGCGTTGATCCTCCCCATTGTCCCAATGTCGACTGATTAATACGAAAAATGATAAGGCCTGTTGATTCGGCATAGATTCTTCATATTTATCCTCTTAATTTCGATATTTTTATGGTCTCGTGTGGTGTAAATATCTTGGTTTTCTCTCATATTTATGCTACTAACCCTTTTTGGCAAGTATGTCGTATTTTGTGTATCTCTTATGTATTTTACATGTATTTCATGCAAGAAAGTGCGAGAGGGAACTCAAAATAGTGAAAGAAACCAAGAAATGAGAAGTTGAAGGGTATTTTCATAATTTTATAGCCTTATTCCAGAGGTTGGTCCAACTAAAAACTTGAAGATCTTGAAATTACAAGAACACTGGAAAAAATAGCACCTCAATCCGAGTTATGGTGAAGAAGTTATGCGCGTTTGAAGATTAGAAGAATCAAAGAGGCAAAACTAAGGAAATCAGAAGCCCGAACCGGTTCACCTTTAGTCATGCTCCAAAACCGTGACAAATATTAGTCACCTTTTAAATCCGTTATAAATTTCTAGAAGCGGGCTTTTTATTTTGTCCTTATCTTTTAGCCAAAAGAGTTTTATGTTTTGGGGACTCTTCTAAACGTCATCTAACCTATATGTTTAGTCATTAGGATCCTTTTAATTGAGATTTCATTCATTGTAAAGCTCCATAATAAGGAAGAACGTCTAGGAGAACAATTTACATATTTTGCACCTTTAATTCAAGAGCTTCTTCGGTTTTTCTTCAAGCTTTGATTTCTTCTTGCATGTTCTTGTTCTTCAATCTTGGTAACCTTTATTTCCAACACTTTTATTATTATTTCTCATGTTTGATCACACTTTTTACGTAATTATGATTTCATGAAAACTAGATTTCTTATTTAAACATAGTTACACAATGTCCGACTCAATTTCCAAGGGTTGGGATGCATAAACCCAACCCTAAACAGTTCGCATGGGTATAAAAACACATTCTTGAAATAAATAGTTAATTGGCACAAGTCGGTTCATTAGTACAAACATTGTAGGACTTTTAACCTTGTTTGCCCTAGGTAACCGAGGTGTTTAAGAGTGCGATGCATGTATTAACTAATTGATACGTTATTTATATTCTTGATTATGTATGACGCGGGCTCGTGCCCTCTTATGTGTAATGCTTGAGTTAAATAATGTCGTTGTTTAAATTAAATATTTAATTCGAAACTAGTTTTTATATCCGATGAATTCATTAGGGGTTGGGGGATTGTATTCCGACCTTATCTCTATCGTAGATAATCTAAATAGGATTTGATTTATTTTTTTAGTAGAATTACATAATCTCAAATCCATCATCTTTTACATTTATTTTCCTTCCCTAAGTATTAAGACAATTTAATCATAAATACCGTTCCCTGTGGACGTGATACCCAGACTAGCCGCTATACTTCATAAGAATATAGTTAAAGTTTAGTTTTTTTTATATTACGGTCGAAAGCCGATAATAACAATTAGCGTATTTACACGAACGCTTGTTTTTTCCACTCGATCACCTGTATGGAAGGAGTAGAAGGAGAGACCTGAACCGCTCGGAGAATGCTGAAAATATGGACTAAAAGGTTAATGGATGCCCCAACGCTGATAGTAAACATCAGACGCACGTGATCGGGCATGATCTGAGTATGGTTTGCGTGTGAAATGAGACATGCATAAACAATTCAATTAAGCATCATAAAATAATCTTTGAGGTCCTTGTGGTAGAGAATGGAGGTGTCTGGCTCTAAGAGCTCAAAGACGACCTCAAAGATTGTGTCAAGGTCGGTTCTAGACCTGTCGGGCCAAGGGCAGGCTGTGTTGGCCTCCTAGTCCAAACTGTTTAAACGGACAATCAAGTTTGGCAGTAATAAGAACTTCCTTACCCCTAACTCTAGAAATGAGAACTCGCACACGAACTAGCATAGCAAAGAAGAACTCCCGGATAAGGTCAGGGTAAATAGGATCGCGAAGGTTAAACATATGGTCCACCCTTGATGAGCCAGCCAGGTAAAAATATTGGTTCCCGATAGAGAAACTATGTTAACTATATTTTCCCTAACAGTTGACCTAGTAGGGAAACCTAAGGTGTGGAAGAGGTTGTAATTTGCCCATGTCCTCTAAGGAATTTGTAAGTTGGGGACCGTTGAGTCATTATTCGAGGAGTGTTCCTCTTCGAACTCCATAACATGCCTACTACGGGCCATATAAAAAATGGAATAAAGGGATAAATAATATGAGTATATCTAGCCTCTACGTCCTACCCAATAGTACAAATCAAACCACTAAAACACCAAAACCAATCAACAACAACAATTAATTCCCAATCCCCATCAGAACAACATATATATATATATATATATATATATATATAAGGTTGAAATAAATTAAAAAAAATTAAATGATATTTCATGAAATTTTTGACAAAAAAGATTTTTATCTAAAAGTTATGGAAAAAGAATTATGAAGTGTCATTTAACTGGGGCAAACACAAACAAAAAAAATCTTTTTGATATTTTTGTCAAAAATAACTATTATGTATAAAATAGCCTCAAAAGAAATTTGAGTTTTTCATTTGAGTTGAGATTGGAAAAATAGATACAACATAAAAACAAAGTTACATGTTAAAAATGTAACCCAATACACATGAACTGCTCAAAAATTGTAGAAAAAAAATGAAATAGGAGAGGAGATGAGATAATAACTCAATGAAGAACTCCAAAAACCAAAAAGCCTCTAGGTGAAACGAGATGGGTTTGTTGAAATGAAGGATGAAATAAAGAGGTGGTTTTAATTGTGGAGGAGAGATAAGATGGATAGATATGAAGATAAAGAGAGTGCGGGGTTATGGGTCTTGAAAAATGAGGGGAAAAAGGGAGAGAAATCGGAGTATTTGACCAAGTGAGAGAAAAGAGAATGAAATGACCGAAATAAAACAGAAACCAACTGCCATTTTAAAAGCCCAGTCGTTCGAACGAAAATGGGCTTTGTTCGAATGACGTCATTCAAACGACACTTCGAACGAGAAGACAGGGCTGACAAAAGAGGGGCCTCATTCGAATCTCGTTAGAAGTCGTTCTAAGGACCTTTTAAAATGACAAAACTATGAAAAAAAGGAAAAATAAAGAAAAATAGAGAGAGAAAATGAAATAGGGAGAAAGTAAGGAAAAATTACTTGGCTTAAACTTGTCCTAAGGAATATTGAAAATACTCGGAACATGAAAATGGAATGTATGGGTGGGAAGAAACTGAATAGGAGCGCCCTAAGATAACGTACAAGTGCAAAATGCCAAACAATATTCCTATAAGCTAATCACTCAAATCAACCTTGTGACAATAAAATGAGTCACTTCTACAAAAATGCCTAGAAGTTTGATGATTCTGTAGCCAATATTGTCAAGTAAAATGCAATATTTTGACTTATTGTGCAAACTAATTGATCTTTGACTTATATCACCCTCAAATGCAATTATTTTTTAATCTCACACAATATAATGAAGGTTCGTATATGAACTTTGCTATTGAAGCATCAATGAAGAATAAATATTGGCCTTGGCAATTCTATTTTTATATGTCATATAATCTTTTTGGCTTTTTTCAATGACGACTTTTAACGTAATAGAGTCTGCTCTTTTCGTAGCCCCTTTATCTTGCTCACACATTTTGACATAATCCATAAAAATGGGTAATGGTTGTTCTTACATACACAATTTATTTGTTTATCGCTTATAACATTAGGTGAGAAAATTGATAAGACAACACCTTACTTCACCTAGCATATGTAAAACAAGATTAACATTCTACAGAATTCATGAAAGGTGTGTGCATAAAAGGCAATGATATGAGGCTAAAATAGAAGGAAATATCATAAACGAGCATCAAACCGTCATAACAACTCATAAAGCGCATATTGAGAAAAAATCTATACTAGCTACACATTGTAAGCCCCATGAACATGCAATGATATTGTGTCATGAATATCTCATAATCATATCCCAAACCGACAAAAATAAAATTTTGATTTATGAAAACTTTTATACAACAAAAGAAAAGAAAATATTTTTGGATTTTTGAAAATAAATGTACACAAATACAATCTAGTTCATAAGGATAACAATAAACATAAAGCTCGCCATAAACTAGATTTTGACACCGAACTCAATCAATGGAGCAAACTCCTATGGATTCCCTAAGATCCTAGAACCTAAGGGCATCTAGAAGTTTGGTAAAGATGTTAGCCAATTGAAGTTCGGTGCCTACAAAATAAAAGGAAGCGACTTTCTCTTCAACTAATTCACGGATAAAGTGCTTACAAATTCCAATGTGCTTTGTTCTATAATGTTGGACGGGATTTTGAGAAATGTGTATTGTACTCGTATTATCGCAATAAATAGTCATTGTGCCTTAGTAAATTCCATAATCCTCCAACAATTGCTTCATCTATATGAGTTGCGTGAAATAACTCCTGGCGACAATGTATTCGTCCTTCTTCGTGGACAGAAAAATAGAGTTTTTCTTCTTGCTCATCCATGTGACAAGAGCACTCCTAAAATAAAACACTCGCCCGAGGTGCTCTTAAATTCATCAACATCTGCTGCCCAATCGACATTCGAATGTGCCAAGAGACAATCATTGGTGTCAAAACAGTACTAAATCCCGAAAGGCACGGTCCCACTCACATATTTGATAATACGTTTAATCTCAAGCAAGTGTGACTCTTTCGATGCTGCCTGATAATGGGCAGAAACTCCCAGACTAAAGGAAATATCTGGATGACTAGCGGTTAAGTTGAGTAAACTACCTATCATGTTCCTAAAAAGAGTGTGCTTTATATCCTTTCCCTCGGTGTCTTTGCTAAGCTTAACTGATAAAATCATGGGTGTACGTGCATGCTTAGCAGAGTCTAAATTAAATTTCTTCACAAGATTTTTTGGATACTTTGATTGGGATAAAAATAACCCATTAACGAGTTTTTACACTTGAAGAACTAGGAAGTAAGTAAGATCGCTGACGATACTCATCTTAAACTCACTTTGCATTTCTCACGCAAAGAGATGAATATGTGGATCACATGTGGACCCAAAAACTATGTCATCAACATAGACTTGGGAAACTAAAATAGCACTCTCATCTCGACGAACCCCTCTTGTGAAGCCACGAAAAAGGAAATATCTGGACGACTAGCGGTTAAGTTGAGTATCATGTTCCTAAAAAGAGTGTGCTTTATATCCTTTCCCTCGGTGTCTTTGTTAAGCTTGACTGATAAAATCATGGGTGTACGTGCATGCTTAGCAGAGTCTAAATTAAATTTCTTCACAAGATTTTTTGGATACTTTGATTGGGATAAAAATATCCCACTAACGAGTTTTTACACTTGAAAACCTAGGAAGGAAGTAAGATCGTCGACGATACTCATCATAAACTCACTTTGCATTTCTCACGCAAAGAGATGAATATGTGGATCACATGTGGACCCAAAAGCTATGTCATCAACATAGACTTGGGCAGCCAAAATAGCACTCTCATCTCGACGAACCCCTCTTGTGAAGCCACGAAAAAGGAAATAACTGGAGGACTAGCAGTTAAGTAGAGTAAACTACTTATCATGTTCCTAAAAAGAGTGTGCTTTATATCCTTTCCCTCGGTGTCTTTGTTAAGCTTGACTGATAAAATCATGGGTGTACGTGCATGCTTAGCAGAGTCTAAATTAAATTTCTTCACAAGATTTTTTGGATACTTTGATTGGGATAAAAATATCCCACTAACGAGTTTTTGCACTTGAATACCTAGGAAGTAAGTAAGCTCGTCGACGATACTCATCTTAAACTCACTTTGCATTTCTCATGCAAAGAGATGAATATGTGGATCACATGTGGACGCAAAAACTATGTCATCAATATAGACTTGGGCAACCAAAATAGCACTCTCATCTCGACGAACCCCTCTTGTGAAGCCACAAAAAAGGAAATAGTAAGTAATCCTCTCATACCAAACCTACAGTGCTTGCTTCAAACCGTACAAGGCTTTTTTTTAAATACAAGATGTGGTTTGGGTGCTTAGGGTCTTCAAATCCTTTTGGTTGTTCCACATAGACCTCCTCCTAAATAATGCTATTAAGGAAGGAACTCTTGACATCCATTTGAGAAAGCTTAAATTTTAGATGACATGCAATGGCTAGCAAAAGGCCAACGTACTTTAGCCTCGCAACAGGAAAAAACGTCTCATTAAAATCAACACCATCAATTTGGGTGTACCCTTTGGCAACCAACCTAACTTTGTTTCGAATAATGATGCCATTTTCATCCATTTAATTTTTATAGATCCACTTAGTACCAATGATGTTAGTATTACTAGGCCGGGGAACTAAATCCCAAATATTATTCTTTTGAAATTGAAGCAACTCGTCTTGCGTTGCATTTATCCTGTAAGATGTGGGTTCTTGGAATACATTTAGTATCAAGTGAGGCGTAACCCCTTATCAAGACGAGGATCGACACCGTTCAGTATTGAATGTTGGCAGTGATAGCAGGTAAATAAGAGACAAAAGAATTCAATATTCAGACTTGTATTAAATGATATATGATCATAAGAGATACATAACAGTCATAACAAATGGATGGGACCAGTAGGTAGCGTGGTCGGAGGGAGGAAGGGAAAGCACTCTAAACACAATAAAGGCAAGGCAGTAACTTCAAGCTCAGTTAATGCTTAATGATAAGGGTATTAAATGGGTATAGGGAGTTAATTCTCTCACAATAGCTCTCGTGTATGGAGGAATTTGGGCAGTATTTCTAGGCTCAGAGTGCTCTCTCCCTCTAATTTCTTTATCTGGTGTATTTTTATATGGGGCAAGGCTGATCGTGTAAGCTTACCTACGATTGGTCTGATTGGGTGCGTTAAATGCATGGGATATTTCATTAAATGCATGGAATCTCCTAGTTTTGGAAGGAAGCTGTTCTATTGGCTGGAAGTATTATGGGAATTAATGAGGAGCGTGATACGTCAGCTTGGGGCTTACCTGAGGATGGATAAAGGTTCAGGTTAGGTGCACTAGACCTGCCGTCCTAGGGATAAACCCACTTAAGTACTATATTTTTGAGTACCTAAATGTCAGATGTTATGACATCAGGGAGTGGTTAAATAATGACTCTATTAGGTGCACGTTCACATCGGTTAGACGGGCTAGTATCTGTTATAAGGTTACTCGGCTAACAGGAAGCTCGAGTAACCTCATTTCTATTTTTTGGTTAAGAGTTATCTTAGAATCGGGGTGCAAGATTAAGGTACCTCCAGGAGGTAAGCGTTGAGGTGGCTCGAATATAGTGGCTCGAGCAACCGTATGTGCTGAATGAAGTTTTGCCCAAGTGTGCCAAGAGGGTTGGTAACTGTATTCCCAACGTTTCCTTGATCTCACTCCTCCAAACTTTGTCCCTCCGAGGTTCCCAAGAAGAGGTTGCTCAATAGAGCATGTTAGCTCTCCCATGCACTGCCAGGCATGGTTCCTCGTGGGTACCGATCAACCTCACTCAACATATATTTATAAGATAAAGTAAATGATACAGATTATTCTATTTCTTATTACAAACTATTATCATCCAGGTGACTTTGGTCTACTTATTGGATCCTTCGAACCAGGTTCGTTGGAGAATCTTCGAGGTAGGTTCTTCGATCAACCTTTGTGGAGAATCTTCGAGGTGGGTCCTTCGAGACACCTTTGTGAAGGGTCTTCGAGGCAACTAGATCGAGTGTCCTTCATTCTCCTTCTTCGTAGGTCAATCAATCTGTTTGACTAAGTGAATCACTCTTTGATGGGTACTCCCCCTATATTTTCCCTTTTATAGAGATATTAATTTATTGTATGAAGAAATATATGTACGAAGCCCTTTATTGAACTTCAGTCTTTTCCCTTATCTATCTTTCGAACCACCTCGTTGGTTTAATAAGTATATCATAGTACTTGGACAATATCTCTTCCCTCTGTAAGGCTTCATAATTAATTACATGTGGCAAATGCCTTGGGGAAAGTGAAGAGATTTATTCAAATTTACCCCAAAACTCTTCGCTCCTCAAGAGAAAATAGCTCAAGCATATCACATTAAATGAGGTTGTCTTTTGTACTTCTGTATGTGACACATGGCGGCGCCAGGGTACACACGTGTACCCACGCTGCTAATACACGTGTCAGCCCTCGAAACATCATTAGTGCAACCTTTAATCTTCTGCAGTCGTACGTGCTTGACAAACACGCAAGCTAAACTATTCTCTATCACACTTTTCTAAGCGTCACCTTTTGGGGTCCGTGTTGCCCCCATACAAAGGGGTATCCTTATTTCGAACATTCACCTTTGGGTTTCCTTTCTCCTGTACTGAACTTTTATGAGAGTTTTGCCATCTTCATCGCTTTCACTTCTTCAATTTAACCCTTCACTTCATTTCTCTAAACTTCCATGGCACCTATCATTAAACGAACCCACTCCTCCAAGAGTGCTTCCCCTAAAACTCAAGCGCGCCAACACCAGTGGGCACGCTATCTTCGTGCCCCATATTTCGGCGAGTTTGAACGTTTTTAACAAATGGAAAAGAGATTCCTTAGTGAGTTGGTGCCAACTGAGAACCCTAACCTACTGATGGTGGAGGTGAAGATGCTAAAGACTTTGAATATATCCCTACAGCTACTGTCACCCGCTTTCGCATTGAACGTGGTGATTTACCTTATTCGAAAGTAGAATTTGAAGCTTCCTCTAGTGCCTGTGGGGGGTTAGGTCCTTGGACTGAATATATCCACTCTAAGTATTCTATACAACGGCTCTTGTTGGTTTGTCTTGCTACCCTTGGATAGGTGATCTTACCCTCGCCAAAAATAACACCGCCCTCCACTTATTGACTTCCCGCTGGAGCCATAGGTCACACACTTTTGTTGCCTCCTGGGGTGAGTTCACTATCACTCTGGAGGATATTTGCGAGATTTTGGGGTTGGAAGTTGTAGGGTTTGAGACTTTTTTTGAGGATGTAGTCTCCAGCAAGGAAAACGTCTTGAGGGCTGAACGGGAGGCAGTGGTAAAGGATTTCATAGTTACTTACAACAAGTGCACCTACTCTGAGATGATTAGGAACTTTTATTTCATTGAAGACAAAACTGTTATTAGGGATCGCGAGGCGGCCAAGGAGAATCCCCGGGGGAAGCAGGTGTTTGAACAGCCCATAGCAGGAAAATGTTTTGATTCCCAGATTGAGTTGGTTGGGTATATTTGGGTGATGTTATCAAAATTCTACCTTCCGGGAAAGCCCCATGACTTACCCCGAAAGGACTTAATAAACATGGTTGTCCGGTTGGCGAGCGGCATGAAGATCCCTCTTGCCGCTATCGTTATTGGCTCATTGTACACCTGGATGGATCGTGTGGCGGACGATTTTGTGCGGAGCATCGACAGGTTTGATGTCTCTAATTACACAAATAATGTACTTTTAACAACTTTTCTTTATGCCCATTTCCCCGATTATGCTCCTAATGGAAACTACCCTAGTTCTTAGCCCGTAAAAATACCCCGTATGAACAAAAGTGTCGAGAAACCCCTTATTTCTTTGATCGATCGAGCCGAAAGGTTCTTACCCCACCCCTACGTTGGGGTGGATCGGTTTTTTATGAACGACTTTTTTGCTGAGGAGGAACGCCCCATTATTCCCATCAATTAAGATCTTGTGAAGAACTCTCCCTGGATAGTGTCCCCCTTTTTTTAATCCCTTCCTACATACCATCGTATACGGAGTGGTCCTCTTTCTATTCCGTTTACAGTCCCCACCATGTAGCCCTTTAATTTTTCTATGATAAAGGAGCTCCTCTGTTGAGCCATTTCACCCGTGAAAAACCAACAAACTTTTCTTTTGCTTGTCCAAACTATTTAACTTCAGTTGTTATGAGTCTGTATGCCAGTTATCCAACCAACTCTGTGATTCCGAGCAGAGAGGCTGGAGGAAAGAGATCATCCATGTATATAAACGTATTTTGGCAAAACCAGCTGGTCCATTTTCAGAGTAACATTTTGAAGGAACCTCGGTACCCTGAGGTTGAAAGATTGCCACCCACAAAGTTGGGCTTAAGAAATTACACCACCTTCTCGTACATATTCCCTCTTAGTACTACCAATGCTAGTGTCCCCTCTGAGTTACCTCCATTAGCTCTTGTGGACCAGACAGTTGTGAAGAAGAAGAAAGCCTCTCAGACCTCACTTCTGGCTGAGGTAGCCATCGTTGCCCCTGGTCCCTCAAGATCAGTTGAACAAAGTGTTTCCCCACATATTGCCTCATCTAGAGAAGCGGTTAGGAATACCTATAAAGCTCCAATGAAGAAGCCCAAGACTGTTCAACAAACTCCAATAGCCCATACTCTCGGTGACAAAGTCACTTTAGAAGTCAACTTAATGTTTGATAGTCTTAAAACAGACCTAGGAGAACATTAGTGAACAGGACAGGGAATTTATGTCCGCTGAAATGGCTTCTCGTGGTTTCTCATACGTTCCTCATCCCAACGAAGCTAGTAAAAAGAGGAAGGTAATTATCCCTCTTAAACTTATACTGGAGGAATTGAGCGAATCAAGCGAGGAGGAGCTGCCTGAGAAACATGTAGCAACTGGTTCTGATGATGATGGTGATAGTGGTGAGGACAGAGGAAAGGAAGCAGAGGAAGATGAGGAAGAAGAAGAATAATAATATGAGGACACTGCATTGGTCCGATGATGCAGTTTGAGGAGAATGATTTTCCCTGCTAATCCTGCCTCGCCTCCTCAAGATTATAAAGCTTTAGAGGATGTTTTGGAAGAAGAAGAAGAGGTATAATTTCCATCCTTCTTCTAATGTCCCTAACTTTTTTTCTTTACCTTATGATGATGAGTCTATTGTGTTCCAACTCTCCCCTTTTTCCAGGTTGATGCGCAAGGTGGTTCGCGCAATGATGTTGAGGAGAGTAGTCTGTTGGAGAAGCATGGCACGACCTTACCTGCCTCGGAGGAAGTTGTTCCACAGGAGATAACAATCCCTAATACTTTGCGGGTAACCTCAAATTTCCTCCCAGGGGTAGTTATTTCTGATACTTACACAGAATCAAGTAGTGGCTATTCACCTGAACCTGCTTTTTTGCTCGAGCAAGCTGGTCTTGAAGAAGGTGTGCCAGCTACAAGGATTGTTGAAGCTGTTTCTAAATCCCCCAATGTTATTAGTTCGCTGCCCATGGTAGGCTTGTTCTCTTAATGTTTTGAATTCGTTTTGATCCTGCTGGCTTTATGTTCTAATTTTCTCTCCATTGTGCTTCGTAGGTATCTTTACTTGAGCCCATTGCTCCATTAACCCCCACTTCCTCTTATGGCCAGGTTCTTGTTACCATTTTTGGGACCTCAATCAATGTTACTGCTGTGGGCCAAGGAGAAAGGGGAAAATAAGAGGTTATTGAGGTGGGGGATGTGATTTCCCCCCAAAGTCCACAACCTTTGGTCACTCTTGGTCCAATTAAGGAGGAGGACATAATACAGAGGACCATACGTGAATTTATCGGCGAGCAACATCCAGAGGTACTTTTTTGTTCTTCTATCTCTTTCCTTCATGTAAACTTTTTTTATTTTGCCAAGTTATATTGGTCTTAGAAATCTCCCATAACCGAGGGTCAGACATGCCAAGTCTTATTAGCATAATCTCCCATAACCGAGGGTTAGGAGGGTCAAGTATTATTGGCATAATCTCCCATAACCGAGGGTCAGGCGGGCCAAGTATTATTGGCATAATCTCCTATAATCGAGGGTCAGGCGGGCCAAGTCTTATTGGCATAATCTCCCATAATCGAGGGTCAGAAGGGCCAAGTCTTTTTGGCATAATCTCCCATAATCGAGGGTTAGGCGGGCCAAGTCTTATTGGTATAAAGTTCATGCTTGCAAGATAGTGTATCTATTTTCCTAATTCTGTTTTCTAACTTGACCATTTCTTTTATTTCAGGTGGAGGTCAAGCAACTTGCAACACGTGGGCCGATAGTTGGAGTTATTGCTCAAGAAGTTGTACAAGCAAGGACTTTAGCTGAATTTGCCTCTCTGGGTGATGCCCCTACTATACAAGTTTAAAAAATGGCTCCTGTCGTTTGTAAGGTGCTCGAGGTATTTGCCCCTCAGGTTCAAGAAAGTGACAGCGCTTCACAAACTCGTCGCCCTTCTGGAAGTGATAGCATCTTTAGTGCACATCCTCTTGAAGTATCCACGAGGTGGTTGTGAGGCAGACTTTGGCTAATTTCTCCCATATTTTGACTGAAGGTCCTCCTTCACTGATCGAGTAACTATTGGTCCAATTTCCTTTGACTTTTACATCCCACAGTCTTCAACCTATTCTTGGGATAAGGGCCTCTGGTTTACTCGGGCTTACCTTAGTCTTGGAGGAAATCCTCAGTACCCCCCTCGAATATCTCAGCACGGATACAATCAAGTCTTTATTGCGTAAGGTTAACGTGCTCGTAAATGATAGGTTCTCCCTATCCTGGTTGGTGTTTCTTCGTGATTTTAAGAAAACGGACTTGCCTTCCCTCTATCACCGGCTCCAAAGTTCACATCGCTCGCAGGTTGCCATTTCAGATTAACTTACAAGCTCGAAAACGAAGTTGGTAATATTTGAGAAAAAGGTCCAGGAGGCCCGTGAGGTCGTGGCTCGTGCGAAGGCCGAGCTTATTAAGAAAGAGTAGGAATTGGAGACCATTCAGTAGACGATAGAGCTTTTCCAGAAAGATTTGGCTGAACTCATTTCAGACCAAAGCAGCCTTGTGCATATTCTTCCCCAACATCAGCATAGGCTGCTTGAATCAGCGAACCTTCGTTTCATCATGGACAGCCCCTAAGCCCCTTTGTTTAATGTTTTTTAATTGATGTTTCTCATTTTGGGATTTTGAACGCCTCTGTTTTGGTCACGTGTAATTACAGCTATCTCTTTTATTAAGTATAAAAACATTGGTGACTTTGGTGTCTTCTTCCATTCCCTTTATTTTCTTTTAATACTAGCTAAGTTTATTACATTAGTACAAAGCACACCATGTATGATAAGGAAAATAAAAATCTTAAAAAAAGTAGTGGCCTAACATTTTCCACATGAACATTGCTTCGAGTTATATTAAACAAATAAGCCCAATTATTTTTAAGGCAGACATTGTAATAAACAAAAGCGTTGGTAAGATATAAATTTAAACGTGGTATATCTTCAGCCACTTGATGTTTAGTTTAAACGTAAAATTGTCTTCCACCTTGGATATCTCGCAATAATCAAAATCGTGAGCTGCTTGAACGATGTAAGGCCCTTCCCAGTTAGCCTCAAACTTGGGTAATGACAAACCCCTAATATTCCTCGTGCATGCTTTCAGAACCAAGTCCCCCTCTTTAAACTTCCTTGGCCTTACCAACTGGTCTTAGGATCTGGACAACTGTTTTCTGTACATCTCGAAGTGTCTCGTAGCATTATCTCGATGCCCTTCTAGTGTTTTGAGTTGTACATGGCGGCTATGAGGGAGCATGGTACTTCGCAAGTTGTAGCGGGTGAAAGGTACCATGAGTTCAACTGCTAACACATCTTCTTCCCCAAATATCAAGGAAAATGGGGTGTATCCCATTGGTTTCCTCTTCGTTATTCGATAAGCCCAAAGTACTTCTGGGATCTTGGCATCCCATGTGCCCGAAAAGTCTTCTAACAATTTTTCTAAAATATTTACTAAGGTTTTTTTGATGGCCTCCGCTCGCCCATTGCACTTCAGGTATGCTACCGTTAACCTGTGATGGATGATGGAGTACTTGTCCGTTAGCAAGCATACCTCACTATTTATGAAAGGGGTGTCGTTATCTGATAGAAACACCTTCGGGATGCAAAATGGTAAATAATGTACTCCTTTATGAATCGCGCCACTACCCCTACTGTGGCTTTCTTGAGCGATATGGCCTCTGCCCACTTCGTAAAACACTACGTGGCTACCAAAATCCATATCTTTCCTCGCGATGAAGGGTTTATGGCCCCTACCAAATCAAAAGCCCAAGTATGTAATGGAAATAGTGTAGAGAGAGAATGGAAGTCCACTGAAGGAGTGTGGATCGTTTTCCCATGTAGCTGACAAGCTTTACACTTTCGAACAAATTCCGCCAAATTTTTCTCTATCGAAGGCCAATAATAACCCAAAGTCATTATTTAATTATAAAACTTAGATCCTCCAATGTTCCCCGGTTCGTGAGATTGCTTCAAAACTTCTTCAGCCTCCTCTCCCCTTATGCACCTTAGGGGCCTATCATGGTAACCTCGTCGGTACAACTACCCATCATGCACGAAGTACCTTGGTTCTTGCCTCTTTATCTTGGTAACATTATTTTTATCTCCAGGCATCATTATGTCTATCAAAAGATCCATATAAGGCTGCCTCCAATCTTAGGGTTGGTCAATAAAATGGCATTCTACTGCCTAATAGAAAAGATAACATTTCACACACTATCTTTGTACTGCGGTAGCATCTTGTCTCATGGAAGTCCATAAGTACCTTGCTCGTTGTATCCTTCTATACAAAGGTATATCGATGGTTTGACAACTGCCTTCATGTATCTCAACCAATCATCTTTTGGCTTCCTCAGGATCTACACATCTGGACAACCAACCTCCTTTATTCTTATAGTACAAGTTGCCCCTGGTAACAAAGTACTGTGCCAGATCAGCTAAGCCTAGTGGCCCCTCACCTCTCTCCAGCTGCTTTCTAATCTCACCCCTCCAATTATCTATGTCATCTGAGGGTAGCACTTGCAGCACCGTTGAGGGGGTTGTTCTCTTTGTGACTCAAATAAAAGTTGATTCTCCATCGAAGGAAATCTTTTGGGCAATGGTGGCATAGGCATATGCATGATCTTCATCACCTTGAACTGTCCAAGCAACCGTTGAATGATCGTTCGGAAGGGTGTTAAGCTCATGTGCTTCAAAGCGAATTCCCCTAGTCACCTGTCTTACCACTAAGTTGGAATCCGCCTTTATTGTTAGGACTTTTATGCCTCTTCTCAACTCTTCGATCAATCCCAAGACCAGTGCCTCATATTCAGCCTCATTATTCGAGCATTCAAACTCCAGCGTAAAAGATAGACGGATTTCTTCACCACCTCTTCGCAAGATGACTCTAGCTCCCCTTTTTTATTAATCAAAGAGCCATCGAACTCCATAATCCACTCATCCAGACTGGATGCTATGACATTAGCCTAGAGATCATCACCCGAAAGCTCTTCAATAGGCAGATCAAAATGTCCCCGATGGGAAGATGGCTAATAAATCTATATATGACTGGTTCTTGATAGCTCGAGGGACCACACACTTGAGATCATACTCTGAGAGGATTAAGAACCATCGAGCTTCCTTGCCTATCAACATAGTTCTAGCAAGCAAAATTTTATAGGATCACACCAAGTTACAATATGAACGGTAAATGATAATAGGTAATGCCTAATCTTTTATGCTATAAATACATGGGATAAATAATGCCTCTTAATACTAGTATATCTGGTCTCAGGCCCATGTATGATTCTACTCGAGTAATAAACAAGTTTTTCTATACCTTCCATCTCTTGGGCCAATAAATCCCCAATAGATCGTTCAGTTGATGTAAGGTATAAACGTAAAGGGATACCTACCTTCGGGGGGTGATCGTCTGAGGAGAAGTAAGGAGTGCTTTCAACTTGTCCATGGCGTCTTAATGCATTATTTCCCACACAAACTTCATGCCCTTTATCAATAACTCCATCAATGGGTGAGTCACCTCGGCCAACCTCGGGACAAACCTCCTCCAGTAGGAGACTTTACCAAGGAATATTTTTAATTCCTTCGCTGATTTTGGTCTTAGCATATTAAGGATGGCTCGCCTCTTATCCAAGTCCATTTGTACCCCCTGGCAATTTACCATGAACCCTAGGAATTTCCCGCTTGTTACCCCAAATGCACACTTGAGAGGGTTCATCTTCAGTTTGTACTTCTTGCAACGAGTGAACACTCTTCTCAAATCATCCATATAGGACCCCTCCTTATTGAATTTAATCACCAAATCATCAACATAAAACTCCATAGTCATGGAAGATGTCCATCATCGTCCTTTGGTAAGTAACACCCGCGTTCTTCAATTTGAATGGCATGACGGTGTACATGAAGTTGCCCAAAGGCATTCAAAAGGCGGTCTTCTTAGCGTCAATCGGATCCATTTTTATCTGGTTATATCCCACATAAACATCCATAAAGTTGTACATCCCATGGCCCGCTATTCCATCGATCAAGCTATCAATGGAAGTCAATGAGAATTCATCCTTCGGGAATGCCCGATTTAGATCTCTAAAGTCTACGCATATTTTGATTTACCTCTTATCTTTCTTCCCCATAAGTACAATTCTAGAGAGCTAGATCGGATGTTGGATCGGGGCTATGAAACTGGTCGTAAGCAACCTCTGAAATTCTTTTTTAATCTTTAGGTCAACTTCTGCCTTGTATATTCGAGTGGCCTGCTTAATCGAGATGGCAGAGGGAAAAACATTCAACCTATGGAAACTCACCTCCTTGTCTACCCCAGGCATCTCGATGTACTTCCATGCGAAGACGTCTTTGAATTTTAACAGTAATTTAATCAGCTCCTCTCAAGGAGCTCCCTCCTAGTCCTTCGAGATAAAAATAGGGCTTGGATCTTCACCCTCTCTAGCCAAGTCGACTTTTCCAACTCTTGGATCTGCGGCCTAGGGCTATCTTTCAAGAATTCTGGTTCTTCTTCTACCTCTTCCACAAACTCTTATACCCCGGAGTTATCGATCACTGAACATTGCCCCTGGTTATCTACTAGGAATCATTCATATATTGACTCAGCTTCATCGTCCAAACTCTCGGTTGCCCGCTCACACCTTCATAGTTTATAGATAATTCTACCGTTAGGCAAAACCACTCGTTTGCATTGTTGGGCAACTTCCTCTTTAAAAGGCCTCTTCCTATGATTCTCGTCCGCCTCACTCATCGTTCGTCTGCTAAGAACACTCTGGGTGCGGATTTGATGTTCGATGGGGTCAATGTGTAGGGTCATTCGATCACGGAGCTGCCTTGATAGACTAGGAGGTTTTGCTGCTCCAGGATCACGCTCTTCTCCCTAAGTCACCACCGTTCGAGCAGGTGCTCATAGTTTCTCTAGAGTGGAAAGGACCCTTGTTCCCCCGATATACCTTGTTACCATTATAGCTTCTTCTACCAGATCTGTATAGAAAGTGACATCCACCATGTGAGCTTCCTCCTTTACAAAGGGTTTCTTAGTTGCTCGAATCACCACCTCCTTACCCTTTATGTTCGCTTTAGCGCACTGATGATAAGCGGAGGGTAATAACCCATGGTTGTGCATCCAAACCCTACCCACCAGTAGCTAGTAAGATGGTTCACAGTTTATGATGTGGAATTTGATATGGGAGGTGATGTTCCCAATTTTGATGCCCACGTTAACATACCCCATCGAATTAGAAGACTGATTATCATACCCTGATATTGCCAACGAATGGGGTATTATCCTTGTTTTCGACAGTCCAGTAGCATAAAAAGATCCGATGGGAATTATATTGATGGACGCACCCCTATCCAACAAGACACGTGAAAAAACATAATCATTCACTGACGCAATAACATACAAGGGTCAGTTGTGGGGATACCTGATCAATTTGTCAGCCTCTAAAAATATAACTTCTTAGAGGCACCTCTTCACGAGTTTAGCCATAGTCCCCTTACACTTTAGGTGTGGCACCATATTTCTCTTTGCGATCTCCAAGATGGCCCGTGTGACTTCCAACCAGAGTCCTTAGGGAGGCCAGCCTGATCAAAGAACAAGTCGAACTTTGGCAAACGGGAAACTGTCGCACATTCGATCCACGAGTCTGTCTGGTCGTCTTCTAACTCATAGACTTCTTCCACATCTCTCTATATAGCCTCATCATATGCTATTACTGAATTTACCTCCTCCTAGGAGCAGGCTCCCAACTGCCTACTAAGTCCCTCAATGGGGTCATATGCTTCCTTTTCTGGTTCATCTGTCTTTTCACTCTCATCACCTAAATGGATCTGGGCCAACTCGAAGATGCATTCTTCTAAAGATTTTTTACAGTCATCATCTAGAGTTTCTTAGGAGTCACTCCCTTCGAACTATTACCCCACCATTAATCGTTCGGCCTCCTTATCAAAAGCGCTAGCCATATGGGCCCCATGGGGTGGTAGAGGGTTATCATTCATGTTAGTTTGTAGAAACTCAATGTCTCCATTCTTCATATGACGGTCAATCAACCTCCTTAGTGAGAAACACACTTTGGTAGGGTGGTTTACCCTATTATGAAGTGCGCAATAATGAGGCTTTTCCCTATCCTCCTGAGAAAGTTGTGCCGTGTTGACGTTAATCGGCGTACAAAATTTGTCGCGGACCATGAGATCATATAAGTTCAAAGGTTTCTCCACCGTGCAAGGTAGCTCTGGTGGATTGTCTTCATCTTCTAACCTTCTCTTATTGTTTCTCCCCCTTCTGCCTCCTTGACCGCCACTACTTTCCTCCTTAGACCCATCATCTGCATAATTGACACTCGAGGGTATTCCTCTCCCCGAGGCAACTGCTGGCCTCAGTAAAAAGCCTGACAAAATAGGCGAGGGTGCTACGGGTTTTACCACCAAAGCAATGTTCCTTGCTGCTTTAAAAAATGCCGCAAACGTCCCCTCGTACGTTTCGTTAATTAGATGAGATATATATTCCAGCAACAAGCCTTCTGTACAAACTTGCAAAAGTATTCCTTCTCACGTCGCCTCCTTGACGTCTAGAGAATGCTCGTGAAACCTCCTGATATAGGCCACAACATCTTCCCCCGACTTTTATTTCTCACACGCTAAGTGCATAAGTGTAAACTCATTCTCTGCCAAAAAGAACTTTTGTATGAACAAAACGTGTAATTCTTCCCAAGAGCCTACACTACCTGGGACCAAGTGGGAATACCACGTGTAGGCTTTCTCCGTCAGGGATTTTGAAAACTCCCTCATCCTTAGATTTTTGTCGTTGCAGTGATCCCCAAAACTTTTAATAAACCTCTTCACATGTTCCTTCGGGTTAGTACCTTTCCCCGTGTACTTCTCAAAAATTAGTAGAATATACCCTACAGGGTAGGGTTTGTTGTTGTAGGCCTTTAGGAAGGGAGTACGGAAGTCATCGTTCACCATTATTTTGGGTGTACCCTTTGGCAACTAACCTAGCTTTGTTTCGAATAATGATGCCATTTTCATCCATTTTTTTATAGATCCACTTAGTATCAAGGGAACTAACTCCCAAACATCATTCTTTAGAAATTGAAGCAACTCTTCTTGCATTGTATTTATCCTGTAAGATGTGGGTTCTTGGAATATAGTTAGTATCAAGTGAGGCGTAACCCCTTATCAAGATCGGGATTAACACCGTTCAGTATTGAATGTTGGTAGTGACTGCAGGTGAATAAGAGACAAAAGGATTTAATATTTAGACTTGTATTAAGTGATATATTATCATAAGAGATACATAACAGTCATAACAAATGGATGGGACCAGCATGTAGCGTGGTCGGAGGGAGGAAAGGCAAGCACTCTAGACACAATAAAGGCAAGGCAGTAACTTCAAGCTCAATTAATGCTTAATGATAAGGGTATTAAATGGGTATGGGGAGTTAATGCTCTCACAATAGCTCTAATGTATGGATGAATTTGGGCAGCAATTTTAGGCTCAGGGTGCTATTTCCCTTTAATTTCTTCATATGGTGTATTTTTATATGGGGCAAGGCTGCTCGAGTAAGCTTGCCTGCGATTGGTCTGATTGAGTGCATTAAATGCAAGAGATATTGCATTAAATGCATGGGATATTACATTAAATGCATGGGATCTCCTAGTTTTGGCGGGAAGACACTCTATTGGCTGGAAGTATTGTGTACATTAATGAGGAGCGTGATACGTCAGCTTGGGGCTTACCTGAGGATGTCTAAAGGGTCAGATTTGGTGAACTAGACCTGCCGTCCTAAGGATAAACCCACTTAAGTACTATATTTTTGAGTCCCTAAATGTCAGACGTTATGACATCAGGGAGTGGTTAAATAGTGACTCTGTTAGGTGCACGGTCACATCAGTAAGGTGGAATGGTATCTGTTCTAAGGTTGCTTGGCTAATAGGGAGCTCGAGTAACCTGATTTCTGTTTGTTGGTTAAGAGTTATCTTAGAATCGGGGTGCAAGATTGAGGTACCTCGAGGAGGTAAGAGTTGAGGTGGCTCGGATGTAGTGGCTAGAGTGACCGTATGTGCTGAATGAAGTTTTGCCCAATTGTTCCAAGAGGGTTGGTAACTGTATTCCCAATGTTTCCTTGCTCTCAATCCTCCAAACCATGTCCCTGCGAGGTTCCCAAGAGGAGGTTGCTCGATAGAGCATGTTAGCTCTCCTATGCCTTGTCAGGTATGGTTCCTCGTGGGTACCGATTAACCTCACTCAACATATATTTATAAGATAAAGTAAATGATACAAATGATTCTATTTCTTATCATAAACTATTATCATCCATGTGACTTTGGTCTACAAGTTGGATCCTTCGAACCAGGTTCATTGGAGACTCCTCGAGGTAGGTTCTTCGATCAACCTTTGTGGAGAATCTTCGAGGTGGGTCCTTTGATCCACCTTTATGAAGGGTCTTCGAGGCAACTAGCTCGAGCGTCCTTCATTCTCCTTCTTCATAGGTCAATCAATCTATTTGACTAAGTTAATCACTTTTTGGTGGGGACTCACCCTACATATCAAATGTTCATCTATTATTGCTTTTTTACATTTTTGGGTTCAATTTTAGAGATATAATGCAAATATATAACCTCATTTTCAATTTGTGACCTAGTCTTGACACCTAAGTCGGGATTCCCAATAATACTGGCGGGATCATGATTTTTATTAACCAAGGCGATGGATCTCGTTTCTCAAGTGAAGGGTCTACCGAATCATTATGAGAAGCAATGTGATCAACACCGGGGGATGCATCTCACTCACAAGAGGGATTATCATCAACATCATCTTTTATAGTAACACGTATTGATTCCATAACTTTAGAGCTAGTAAAGTCATAAACCTTATAAGCTCCACAATTCGATGAATAACCTAGAAATATAAGTTCATAACTCCTTAAGTCTAATTTCCCTAGAATCTCTCTATCCTTAAGGATGTATCATGGACTTCCAAAGACTCCAAAATAATCTAGGTTGGGTTTCTTACCTGTCAACAATTCATACGATGTTTTATTAGTATGGGGACGTAAGTATGCCCTATTCACCGTGTGACAAAGTATATATCTTCCGCCTAAAACTTCTGAGACACTTTCTTACCAAGAGGCATGAACCTTGCCATTTCTTGGATCATTAGATTCTTCCTCAACTATGCCATTTTGTTGAGAAGTACGAACGACCAAAAACTCATGCCTAATACCAACTTCATCACAAAAGGCATTCACACCGGACTCCTTAAATTCATTGCCCTTATCTCTATGAAAGAGGTTTATGGTGACACCATGTTGATTTCAAAATACTTGGCATTTAACCGTAAAAATCTCAATAGCATCGGACTTTTCCCTAAGAAATCCAATAATTGAATATCTTGAAAAGTCGTCTACCATCACTGGGATGTAACTCTTTCCTCCTATGATCTCGAACTGATGGGACTTATGAGGTCCATGTAAATCAATTCAAAGACACGAAAGGTAGTTATAGAGTTCGATTTTTTATGAGGACTCTTAATTTTCTTTCCAAGTTAGCGAGGACCAAAAACCAAAAAGGTTGGTTTTACTAATGACGGTAAGCTAAGAACTAGGTCTTTATTCACTAAACGCTCGAGATCTCTAAAATTAACATGACTTGGCCGTTGATGCCAAAGGTCGGTAGAGGAAACCTTAACACTATTGCAAACAAATAAAGACTTTGGAATGATACCATAACAATTATCACTAGTCCTCACACCTATGGTCTCACCAAATTTATCATAAACAGTACATTCCGTCTGGATAAACTTAACTGCTAGGTTTTCATCGCATAATTGGCGAATGCTTATCAATTACCTTTGAATCCATCAACATAAAAAAACATTTTCTAGTTTTGAAAGATCAGAAACTTAAATGGAGCCTCTTCCCATAATTCTAGATTTACTCCCATCGCAAAAGGTGGCCTTACCATCCTTATTATCCTCATTAGGAGTAAAAAAAGATCATCACATGCCATGTGTCTAGAGCACCCACTATCAAAATAAAATTAAAAGGTATTTTGAGCCTTAAGCGCAACATGAGCAACTAATGCCTTCTTGGCCTTATCTTTTGCAACCAAAGTGTGATTTGTATTTTTAATGTTCTTATCGTTATTGTTTCCAGTCTTTTGGTTGGAATAATTTTCTTGAGGCATAGACAACCTTAGAAACTCTTCCATTAAACCTTTAAATGTATTGACTAGATACTCAACTTGCTTTTTGAAGGTAGATAATTGACTATAGTGTGTAGTAGGATTATGGGGATAAGAATTCTTCCTAAACTTGTTCCATAAGACTCTAAGATGACCCATTTTGTTGCAAAAACTACAAACATTTGTTTAATTTGGAGTCACCTTAATAGGTTGCTTAGGTAGATTTATCTTAAGTGGGTTATGTTTTGGAGTGTTCTTTTTGGTAACAAACTTGGCTAAAGGTTCGGATTTAGCGTTGGATGGATCACTTTCTTCATATCCTTTACCTTTTCTCTCTTAATAACCATTCTCCTTGTAACCTAGGATCGATCCGAGAAACAGCTTCCCCAGTATCCCGAAGTTATCCTCAAGACTGACTTTCACTTCCCAAGAGGCCTCGAGATGTTTCTCAAGTTTGACAATTTTTTCTTCAAGTATTTTTTAATCTCTAAGGATTTATGAAGATCTTTAGTAATACGAGCTAGAGAGTCAGTCAAATCATTCTTTTCTTTACCCATTGTAAAAGAAGTTGTGCCGTCTGCGACACTGATTTGAATAAACTCACAAATTCCAACTATAAACTTATTTAATTGGAGTCAATTTTAAATAAAATAAAATCATCCCCTAAACATGCATGTAGACACCCTATTCTAATACTCCCTAACCCCTCCTTAGGTCCCTAGCACGTCCTTTCATCATTACAAACCTAAGTCATACCCTGGGTACTGACCTAAAGGCCATCGGGTACTTCCAGGCTCCGTTTGACCAAAAGTTAAACTTTTAAGCTTGATTGAGACTGAATGAATCTTCGAAGGGCACTGAATCCCCTTCCCAACGGTCCGTCTCATGCATAATTCTAACTTACGGTGTGGATGAACGACCCATTTCCCCCCAAAACTCGATCAGGAGGTCACCAGATGCTCCCAGGCTCCGTTTGACCAAAGTCAACTCTTCAGCTCAACCGAGACTGAATGAATATTCTAAGGGCACTGAATCCCTTTTCCAACGGTCCGTCCCGTGTACAATTCTGACTTACAGTACAGACGAATGATCCGTTTTACTCCGAAAGGTCACCAAAAGCTTCCAGGCCCCGATTGACCAAGGTTAACTCCTTGAACCGGGTCAAACTCTTTGGAATGTCGAAGTACATCTCCTAACCTTTCTAACGGTCCGCCTCGTGCATGATTCTGACTTACCATACAGACGAATGACCCGTTTGCATCCGATAATTCCCCGTCCAAAGGATCGACGAACGCTTCTAAAACACATTTGACCCAAAGTCAACTCCCGAACCAGGGAACAGTCCCAAGGACTTTCGAAGGTATCTGAAATACCTTTTGAACGGTTCACCCCGTGCATGATTCGGATCAACGGTTCGCGCTTTACGATCGATTTTTCGAAGGAACCTGAAAGATACTGCCAAACGGCAGGTTCCAAGCCCTACTTATCGGCACTGTGCCTAAACACACATGTCGATTGGAAGGACCAGGGCTATGCCGATCGGTAATGCCCTGGGATAATAAAAAGGAGGGCCTAACCTCATTCCAAAAGAAGAATCAGAGATTCATCACTCTCAACAAGCTCAGAAAACCCCTCTCGAAGTCAGCGTGATTTCCACATCCAAATCCCTTTTCAACCTTCACCTTTCATCACCTTTTTCACCAAACTTGGTGAATTAAGTACTCTCCATCATCATCTATGTGAAAGGGCGGCTCTCCAACATCCAAGATCAAGCTCAAGATCTTTAAGAAGGTCCAACTTTCTCAACTCTCTCTTTAAATTCCCCTAAATTCACATTAGTTTGTTTTGTTAGTTAGTACTTTTATTCTCTTATCTCACATATCCTAATATACTTTTTATCTAGTATTATTTCACATCTCTTATTTTCATATAAATAAAATCCCCGAAAAAAAAGAGGATTTGCTCATAAATTCCAAACGAGAATTCTCACACTTTTCTCATAACTAAAACACTTTTTTACACACATACATACAAGAGAAGTCTCCGGTTGGATTTATAGGATAAATCCCACCCCTCGTTTTGCATACGAACTATGTGGACTTTGATGCCTCTATAGGCTACGTTGGCGTCTCGGGGTAAAACTCGCGACTCGAGTCCTTTTTCTACTATTTTCCTATTTTTCTATATTCTTTAAACTTAATTCTCTCAAATTCTATGTATTTACATATATATATATATATATATATATATATATATATATATATATATATATATATATATATATATATATATTGTTCTCAATGGCGTATTATTCCACATGCATTATCATTCCCCTATAATGATCGACGCTAGGATAATCGCATAAATCCTATTTTCTAATATTACTTTTAGGAACATTCCTATGGATGACTCATTTTATTTCTTCCATGATATAAGTCGATGATTCTTATCTCCACTACGTATACACATGGACACATATCACAAGGAAATAAAGGAAATATCAATAACCTATGAGAGACGGTAAGGACGGAATAGGTGCCTAACACCTTCCCATTTCGTAACTTAGCCTTCGGACCCTTTTCAAATCATTTTGGTTTCATATGTATCAGTATGTCTTTGGATGCCGTCCTTCGGGATGGCTCCCTTTTTTATCTATTTTGAGTAAAATAGACTGGCGACTCTATCTCTCTACATTTTTCACCTCATTCACCAACGCCGGCCGAAGCACTCCTGAGAGGGACGCGCGAGACCTAGAGGGATCCTCTCCCGCCGCGCTGCGAGGGGATATATCCAGGGATGGCCACAGTGGCGACTCCGCTGGGAATTTTGATTTTTGAGGGCTAGACTCTATTTACATGGGTGTTTTATTTTCTTATATATCCCCCTATTTTCCCCTTTACTATTCATGTGTACCTCATGCTTATGCTTCTATTCACACACTTGTAGAAAATTCTCCATGTACACTTCACACCACGTGCACCTAGGATCACATATATCCTCATGTTGCATGCATCACCCATACTTGGTATACCATTGGTACTCATACTTTGCTCCCTGTTGGGCATGATCAAGAAAGACACTCTCATCATAAGATACTAATAAGAGGATCATGCATGATTCACACGATATCACCAAAGAGCATTGTGATTGACCAAATTTTATCCGGTAACTGGAGGGTCACTTCGTGATGGGCGTTGGTCCGGCAGGGCGCAGTTAGCCTAAGCGATATAACTCTCACCTTCCATTGTCCAAGTACCTTCGATGTATATCGAACGGTTCTCCCGCATCGTACCGCTTGAATGAATTCATGACGGGAGGTATATCGCAGGGAGCTCATTCACGTACGCCGAGTATATCGAATTCGCTCTCACACATACCGTCCCCACGAGGTATATAGTGAGGCAATTCACATACACTCAGGTATATCAAATGGCTTGTTCACACATATCGATTGCCCTTAAAATCAATACGTATATCGTGGAAGCCACGCCAAAGGGGGGAACCCTTTCCGATCCACCCCACCAACTGCATATCCGCATATAGGTGTGAAGCCTAGGACACACATATTAGATTTTTAGTTTCAACCCGAAACTCTGTCGAAATTTCGGGTCGGCCTGCCGCCCAAATTTTTGCGCATTATTAAAACGGGACCCTATCCATGATCCTGGTTACAAGTCCAGCCATAGCTTTGCATATGTTACAAACCCAACTTTTCCAGGCTCGGGTCGGTATTTTATTTTGCATTTAGGAAAATTTAATACAAGTGAGAACATAATAATAATAATTATGCTGAGACCCGTCTTCCAAAAACACTTCTCCTCTCTTTATCAAAAATCCAAAAACATTTCTCATTTCTTTACCAAAAATCCAAAAATATTTTGTCTTTCAATCTAAAAAAAAAAATGTCAAAAATATTTTCATCCTTTTTTTCTCAAAAATAAATCCAATTTTACGCCCTCTCAAGTCGATCGCACGCCCTTGGCCTGGCTCCTAATTGGTTTCGGTATTCAGCAAAGTCATCCCGGAGTTTCGTTCGTTCCCCTGCTACCTCTTCCGAGTCCCGTATCCATCCGCTTTCCATGGAGAACACAGATCAAGCACCAGTTGTGCGGCCAGATCTGATGGCAGTTTTAGCCCAGCTCGTGTCCAAGATTGACAACCTTCAACTGAGGTCCGAAAGATGCAACGAAACTAAGTTCCTATTCCTCAAGAGTCCGAGGCCCTATTCCCTCACGCTATGGGTCCACCTGAGCCTACCTGGGTTCCTGAAGAATAACAGCACACTCCCCATGTCCCTTTTGTTAATGGGCCGCCGCCTGCCCAACTTCCTATACCGATCCTTGCCCATCCTGGGGCTAACTTGCTTATGATCATTGATCCGAAAGAGAAATAATTGAACAAGGTCAAAGAAGATCTCAAGATGATAACTACGAAGTTTGACCAAGTCAGAATCTTCGGAAATTACATGGACTACACTCACATGTCTCCTTATTTTAAGGCAAGGTTACCCGAGAAGTTCAAGATGTCGAATATCGAGAAATTCAGAGGAAGTGGACCACCGATTGTTCATTTTCGCACTTATCACCGTGCTATGACTCTCCTAGGGGATTCTGAAGAAGTGATGGCCAAATTGTTCAGAAAACTTTGAAGGATAGCGCCCTCCGATGGTTTTTGTCTCTCGAGGAGTCGAGAATTCGTAGATGGGAGGATGTAGCCCGAGAATTCATATTATAGTACAAATATAACAAAGTGCTTGAGGTCACCCGCCGTGATTTAGTGCTGCTCAAACAGAACTCTGGGGAATGAGTCAGTAACTTCATATACCAATGGAGGGAAAAAGCAGCTACCATGACCAATCGGCCTTCCGAGGAAGAACAAGTCATCATAGTGAAGAAGAACTTCTTGCCCCATGTTCGAGTAACCATGGGAGGACAATACTATCCCCACTTCTGAGCTCTCAGATAAGCATGAGTAGAAATCGAGGAAGGTCTTGCTAAAACAGAAGTTGAACCAAAGAAAGTGTCCGAACAGTTCACCCTCAGATAATATGACAAACCGGCCAGTGCTGCAGTCTCAACCATCAATAACATCTCTCAA
Source organism: Sambucus nigra (assembly GCA_949130495.1). Classification (NCBI taxonomy): domain Eukaryota; kingdom Viridiplantae; phylum Streptophyta; class Magnoliopsida; order Dipsacales; family Adoxaceae; genus Sambucus; species Sambucus nigra. Next base: position 98,653,903 of record OX422217.1, read on the forward strand.
CCAACCACATCGTGGGCATCAGAGAGCCACGCTGTCCCAGTCCGAAAGGAATACACATAGCTCCATGCTCCCCTCTCCAAAGTTTATCAAGCCCTGTTAAGCCGAAACCTTATCAAACCCTTTGACCCCCGTCCATTGCCAAACCCACTTTCGAGAAACTTCAAAGCAGATGACCATTGATCCTTTCACCAAACTGCTGGTCATACCACCGACCAATGCTTTCACCTTCAAAATGTAATCAAAGGTCTAATTGACCGGGGTACCATTGCCCCACCATCCAATCCTAAGTCAAACACTACTCATAACCCACTCCCAAATCATACCAATGCTATCTTCCTAGAAATGAACCCAGGATTTGATCCCTTAACTCACATCACATCCATACACTCTCCCAAACTTCTCTAAACTTACCCATATTTCCTCCTACACCCCGTTAGCCTCGTTGATCAGGCACTGTCACTCCTTACCAGAGCATGCATCGTTGTCCGTACCTGTTTTAAAAATGGAAGTATGGAATTATCAGAAGTGTTAAACCAACTCCTAGAGTTTGGGATGAAATTTCCCTTACATCATCATTGATTGCCAAAGGTTCAGTACACTGTTCTTGTAAGCACGGAAATGGGCCCGAGAGTCAGACAAATGGGTGGTACCAACCGATGAAGACAACCTGGATGATGTCGTCCAGATCATGGCAGAATCATTAAGGAAAACCAACAATATTTGTAATATGATCGAGTTACTGGATACTCTGAAATTGCAATGGCGCCTGGTCCCCTCACCCTCACAAATCCTCACACAATGGGAAGACCTGTATGAAGAAGCCATTGAAGTTGTGGAATGTATCGACTTTACATGGAAAGACATAATTGTTAACACCAGATGGGGGGAAGAATTTGGAGATTCGAATAAAGAACAGGCTTTCGAGAAAACTAGCCCGGTAGCCGACATGTATGGGATGATATCATTTGAAGAACTCCTCGAAGAAATAAATAAGGTAGTAGAACAACCCGATATCGACGAAGAAATAGGTTTCATGTTCTTCCATTCTTCAGTAAATCACATGACCAAATCAGGAGGCATTAATAGATCCCAAGATCACTACAAGCCAATGATAAGGGTAAGGGCGTTAAAAACCTTCCTATGCCAGAATTGACCCTCGAGGAGAGCAAGATCGTTGATCAACCGAAGAAAACTCAAGCTACCATTACTCTATGGGGGCTTCTCATGTTTTCTCAGCTACACAGAAATGATTTGATCTAGTTGCTCACTGGACCCACAGTTCCTCCCTCTACTACACCAGGAAAAGTGGTAAATTTAGTCGGATCCTTAACCTCTACCCGAATGCTATCCTTCTCCGAAGAAGAAATCCCTAGAATTAGGCCAAACCACAATCATGCACTTAATATCTCCATTGAAGTTATGGGGAATATCGTACCACTCTCTTTTGTCGATAATGGATTCTCCTTGAATGTCTTCCCATTAAGAACCTTCAAATGCTTAGGACTAAAGAAAAGTCACCTCGCTCCAACTTCTGCTATTGTACGTGCCTATGATAATACCCGTCGGGAGGTGATGGGATCCATAAAACTAGTAATAGGGGCTGGACCTATAAACCCCGTCGTTAAATTCCAAGTTATTGACATCCCAACTTGTTTTAACCTGTTGCTCGGACGACCTTAGCTCCACGGTATCAAGGGTGTGTCTTCCTTACTCCATCAGAAATTGAAGTTCTTCGTCGACGGTCGAGTCATTACCATTTTGGGCGATGACGATAATACCAAGGGTGCAAGGACCAGCAATCTAATCCTTGAGATACAATACGGGTCAAATGATATGCTTTTATCAGGATTCTGAGTTGAGCCACTCCTACTCCCGGCAAGGGATGATTTTAAAGAAAGGGTTTGTTCAGAATATGACCCTCATGGCAATGTCAATGTGATTCAGATGTTCAGAAACATGCACTTCATGCTCGGATTGGGGCTAGGATAAAGACAACAAGGGATACTTGATACCATTGAACTGAAGAAAGCTTTCCCTCCTTGTGGTTTGGGATATCAACCATCAGAACAAGAGCTCAAAATGATCCGCCAGTCTCGACCAAAGAGAAGATTAGACTGCATCCAAACTATCCCAGGTGACTCCTTGAATGGATGATTCATCAAAGATGGTGAGGACTTCCCCTTTTGCGGCTTTCCAGAACCATGGTATGACCATACAGATAAGAAAATAAAACCCAGAATGGAGATCTTTTTCCAAGACAGCTACTCATGTGCCGAAAGTTCCCAACGCCATGTACAACCGCTCATCAAAGATGCCGAAGAGACTGAGTAAAGTGACTCTGAGGACTCGTTCAACTTACAGACACTAGGGTTGACACCCTACATGGTTCATTCAAGCACTACATCACTAGATCCATCCCATTTGATTAAAGCTGTTGATACACCTCTCCTCAACTAGCATGCTGCGCCAGTTCTACCTATTGGAATCCCACCTAACCCCAATGTTTACCCCATTTCTTCTTCTGTTGTCTATCCTTTCTCAAATTTAATCGAGACCTCCTTTGATGAGGTTCTCAATGCTGTTTTTCCTATCAATGAAATAAACGAAGATTTTGAGTATCTTGTTGGGCCTTACATTAATTATTTAGATTCTAATCAAACTTTTGATGATGATGATTTTACAAATGAACAATTCTTGACTGATCTAAATAAGGTTAATAACAAATAACATAATCGCGTTCAAGTTAATGAAGAAGAGGTTGTTATTATTAATCTCGGTTCTAGCAGCCAAATTCGCGCGATTAGGTTAGGGGCTACCCTCGATGAGCATGAGTGCGCACAACTCGAAGAATTACTAAAGGAATTTATGGATGTCTTCTCATGGGCCTACGACGATATGCATGGCATTGATCCCGAAATAGCTCAACATGAGATCCCCACTCTTTCAGATTACAAGCCGATTAAACAAAATCTGGGAAAGCTCAGCACCGAATGGTAGCTCAAAGTCAAAGAAGAGGTGAACAAACAGATGAATGTGGGCTTCATTCGTGTGATCGAATATCCCACATGGCTAGCCAAGATAGTGCCTGTATCGAAATTAGGAGGGAGAGTTCGGATGTGTGTAGACTATCGGGATTTTAACAAAGCCTCTCCAAAGGATGATTATCCGTTACCCAATATCGACATGATCGTGGACAACACAGCCAGTCATGCTCTCAAGTTATTTTTTGACGGGTTTGCTGAATACAACCAAATCAAAATGCACTCAGATCATCAAGAAAAAAATGCATTCATCACCCTATGGGGAACCTTTTGCTACACTATTATGCCATTTGGTCTCAATAATGTTGGGGCTACCTACCAGAGGGCTGCCACGGCCATCCTGCACGATCTGATTCATAAAGAAGTCGAGGTTTATATGGATGATATGATTATCAAATCCAAAACTTGAGAAGGTCATGTTCCCTCTCTCCGAAAGTTCTTCGAACGACTGCGACAGTATCAGATGAGACTCAATCCACAGAAATGTGTCTTCAGCGTTATAAAGGGGAAACTCTTGGGATTAATTGTCAGTGAAAATGGGATAGAAGCAAATCATGCCAAGCTAAAATCCATACTTGAGATGCCACCTCCCCGAAAGGAGAAAGAGGTATGAGATTTCCTTGGGAAATTGCAATACATCAGCCGGTTCATCAGCCAGCTCAGCTCCATTTGTGAACCGATTTTCAAACTCCTCTGAAAGGATTCAATCAAAGTTTGGAATGAGGCCTGCCAAGAAGCCTTCGATCGAATCAAATAATACCTGACTCAACCTCCAGTACTTATGCCACCACATCCTGTTCTCCCCTTGCTCATATACCTAACCATAATCGACACTGCAGCTGGGGCTTTGCTAGACCAATACCTTGAACTTTCCCATAAATAAAGTGCCATCTATTATGCCAGTCGCAAATTGGTCGGGTATGAAGTCAACTACACTGCTTTGGAAAAAGCATGCGTCGTGCTTATTTGGGTCACCCAAAAGTTACGACACTACATGCTCGCCTTCCCCATCAAAATTATATCTCGAATAGACCCCATTAAGTACCTGCTTAAGAAACCTACCTTATCCAGCCGAATGGCTCGATGACTGATGCTCTTAGTCGAGTTTAATATCGTGTACGTCACATAGAAAGCTATGAAAGGAAGAGCCATCTCGGATTACCTCACTGACTACCCCATGGAAGAAGCTGATGTATGGGTCTTCAAATTCCCAGATGAAAACATCCTCTATGCTGCTCGAGATGACCCTCGATGGAAAATGTTCTTTTATAGCACTGCTAACAAAAAGGGTTACGACATTGGGATACTTCTGATCGCCCCAGATGACTCCCACACTCCCATCGCCATCAAGTTAGATTTCCCCTACACCAACAATATGACTGAATACGAGGCGTGTACGGTAGGCCTCAAAGTTGCTCTCAAGAAAGGTATTCAATGCCTAGATGTCTACGGGGATTCTGCCCTCATCATTGGTAAAGTGCTCAGAAAATGAAAAGTTAAAGACGAGAAACTCCAACCCTTCCATGTCCACTTAGAAGAACTAGCCTACTAATTCCAAGATATCACTTTCCACTACATACCTCGAGCAAAGAATAACCTAGCCGATGCCCTTTCTACCTTGGCCTCCATGGTCGACATGCCCGAGGGAATAATAATGGCCCATTTCCTAGTCCAAAAGCAAGATAAACCAACCCACTGCTACCACATTGGGCTCATCACCACAGAAGATCCCGAGCTAGCCAACTGCTGGTATTATGATATATGGCACCTCCTCAAGCATGGTAGGTATCACGAGGGTTCCAATAAGAAAGACCGAGCAACCCTCTGAAGATTGGCCGCCCAGTATATCATCTGTCATAAAGCACTATTCAAGAGAAACTTCAATAGAACCCATCTACACTGCATTACAGGGGCTGACATTGAAGAGGTAATGTAGAGAATCCACAGCGGGGAATGCGGACCCCACATTAACGGTCACATGCTTGCCAAGAAGATCGTCCGATAAGGCTACTATTGGACTACTATGATCCAGTATTGCACCGCCTATGTCTAGAGATGCCGCAAATGCCAACAGTTCCCCAACCTTCAACACTTGCCTCCGCGAGAATTATACAACATGACTTCTCCCTGGTCATTCTCCACCTAGGGAATTGACATTATAGGAAAGGTTACACCCAAGGCCTCTAATGGGCATGAGTTCATCCTGATTGCCATTGATTACTTCACCAAATGGGTCGAAGCCGAGTTATATGCAATCCTGAATGCCAAGAAAGTGTCTAAATTCATTAAGAAAAACATTATCTGTCGATATGGGGTCTCGTACGAGCTAGTGTCAGATAAAGGGTTGCATTTCGAGGCAGAAGTCACAGAAGTGGTCAACGAGTATGGGATTCAGAGACACAAATCTTCTCCCTACAGACCTCAGACCAATGGTGCGATTGAAGCAGCCAACAAGAACCTCAAAGCCATCATCAGTAAGATGATCAAAAGCTATCGAGATTGGTCCGACCGAATCCCTTTCGCCCTGTGGGGCTACCGAACCTCTTTTGCGGCTACCCCTTACTCTCTAGTCTACGGCATGGAAGCAGTCCTACCAGTGGAGCTAGAAATACCTTCGCTGCGCATCATGCTTGAAAGCAAGGTCAGCGAAGAAGATTGGCACCAAAGTCGTCTTTACGAGATGACCCTCCTAGATGAAAGGAGATTGAAAGCTCTATACCATATACAAGGGTACCATCTCCAAATATCTTGTTCATTCAATAAGAGAGTCAAGGAATGCGGCATCCGAGAAAGGGATTTAGCCCTAAAAGAAATAGTAGAACCCATAGGGAAATTCAAGCCCAATTGGAGCGGCCCATACATCGCGAAGAAGATCTTGTCCAGCAGTGTCGTCATGCTCACCGATCTAGACGAAGAAGAGATGGCTCGTCCAGTCAACCTGGACCGCCTCAAGAAGTTCTACCCCTAGTCCAAAATCTCGACGCGCTACGACTATTCTCATATCCCTTTTATTCTAAAAAAATCTCTTCATTTCCCTCTACCCAGAACTACGTGGGTCTGATTCTCTGCAAAAAAAACCATTTTCAGCAAAATTAAAATTTTTCAAAACCCGCCAGAGGTACGTAGGCAGCTCATACATCTTACATGAGCACGGCCCCTTCTTTTTTCATAAAAAAATATTCTTTTCTTATCTCCGAGAATGATAGTTCACTTTAATATATACTTGAATAAAAGGATTATGCATGCCTTAGCGATTGGTATAGATAATTCAAAATACATAATTCGTCAAAAGGCACAACTAGATGATCAAAAACTTATTTATTTCAATAATAAGAAATTATAGTGAAATTACATAAGAAAAGGAACGGATGACTCCCTTCCACCTACCTTCCTAAAAAGCCAAACAAATTCCTAAATTTATTCCCCATTACAAAACAAACTCTCCAAGGGTCCTACCCACAGCTACCAGAGGATCCAGCTTCATCGTCATCATCTACATCCTGGGGCCCCCAAACTTCCCCTGCCTGATGGAGTGCCGCAGACGCTCCACGGATCGATAGGCTCGAATCAGCCTCGAAAAACTACCACACCTCCATCAATGGTATCAGATAAGGCAAGCCATATTTGTCCAGTCTCCACTGCCACCATCTTGCTAACTACTCTTCTCTACAACCACTTTATATAATCCCCAGGGATGTGCCAAACTCTCCCAGCAGACTGAGAGGGACGGGTCGACGGACGCCGGCTCTCCCATAAAGAGCCAAGCTGCATGCACAGACACTCTGTCAAATCTTCTACTGGAAAAAAGTCTAGTGTTCGAGGTGGCACGATCTGCTCCCAGCCAAATTGGCGCCGAAGCCGCCAAGGGAAATAAAAATAGGTTTGTCTAAGACCAACCAGCCGTACATACGGGTATTCTCCCAGTTCCAGAATAGGCAGCAGCTGTCCCCACCAAGGTGCTGACCAGTACAGATTTAGAGCCCCATACTCCACGAACCAGTTCTCCTAGCTCTTAATATCCAGGCCAACACTGATGAAATGACGCGAAAAGAAATTGGGTATAGCCGAAAAAGGGTATTCCAGATGAGTCACCAGGCAGAATCTTTCAGATAACCACATGAATAGAATCACAGGGCTACCCCTCAGAAAGTTAGAACGACCTTCTCGCCAGGCATCCAGGACATTTAGAGTCTTTGCCAGTATCACCACCACAGGATTACGACGGTAGGACATCCATGAAGTAATATCTACAAGTTGTGGGTCCAACAGCAGCTCCCCAGTCACCAGCAGCAATTTTGAAACCAAGCCTAAAACGACAGCTCTGGTATAACCAGTATCACCAACCTCTTGCAAATGCACAGACCGAAAGAGAAATTATACCTCCAGCCACTAGTGATCTGGCCTCCAAGCGTGAAATACAAATAAGCCCAACCAACAACTCTTGGGAGAACGAGAAAACTCAGGTAGAGCCGCAACAATGCCGGGATTTATCCACAATATGGTAGAAAACTACTCGTAAGTCGGATAGACTTTTTCCAATCCAAAGCGGAATACATGGTCTTCAGGGTACCAGAATTGTACCGCCGCTATCAACATGCTCCACTCTATGGGCCGATTATGCCATACAGAAACTCGACGCATGTTGTAAGCATCGTAGTCGACGTTATAAGAGCACATCGCCTCCAAAGTCTCGAGGTAGTTGGCAAACTCAACACTACCAGGGAAAGCCATCTCACAGAATAAAAAAGTTAAGATGTGAAGGTGCGAGGAAAACACTCCACTCTTACCCCTCTTTTATACTTGAAAACCCCCACAAAAGACATAACCCCTATAGAAATCGGAGGAAACCCTGCCCCATAAGGTACCAAAGGCTGAAGAGGGTACCAATCAAAACTTTGAATTGAAGGGACTAGACTGACCTGCCGATAGGTAGGACAAGGTGCTTGTCGATCGGCAACCCCCTACTTTTGGAAATTTTCCTTTTTCCTCTTTTGTCAAAATTCAGAAAACTCAAAATAAATTGATATTCTCAAATAGAATTTCAAAAATCCCCTTTTCATCTTTATATAAATTCTCATTTTGAAGAAAAATTTCTTTCAAAATCCTAAAAATATTTCTTTTTATGGTCTCAGCAGCAGAGTAAAAAGCGCATGTGCATGCATTCATTCATCACTAACAGAATATAATCAAAAAACTTCATTGTATTGCATAGATATGTTTTTGTGTTACCTTATTTTTGCAGAAAAATAAAGAAAAGCAAAAAAACAACGGAACTCAGCCCGAACACACATTCTCCCTCTATATCTCTCACCTAATCTTCACCTCTCTCTCCTAAGAGCTTCCACAACTGCGACACGCTCTCTTTCCCTTGCAGCGAGATGACGTACCACCGCTACCAGAACCGGATTCCTCGTCGGATGAGGCAAACGACCCCATGCAAGAAGGAACAGGAACCGCATCCTGATTATAGGCAGTCGCCGAAGATATCCAATCCCTAATGTCCCTCAGCCAAGTGGTGGACACCCAAACGTGCTACAAGAAAAGGCAGAATCAGTGTTAAGCAGAAAAGATCAAAATAAACTAAAAGGAAGGAAAAGAAAAGAACTTAAAAGATATACCTCAGGACGAAGAACCTCCTCTGTCAAGCCCAACTCCTCCGGATCCATCGCACGAGGACGATGCAGAATAGGCACCATCCCTTCATCAGCCCGCCGGATGTTGTATGAAGGAGTATGCAACCGCACAAAGGGGATATCCGAAGTCACCGTCTCCACAGATGTCGACGTACCACCACCGGTGTGGGAGGATCCCACTGGCCTACTCGAACTCGCAGGAGGGAAGGGTAGTGCATCATATATGTTGGACGCCATCAGCCAGCTCGTCACAAAGTCCATATAATTATACGGCACAACCGTATTGGTGTACAGCAGGTAAGATTCGCCAATCATCGCTGTAATCCTCACATCCTCTGTACACCAATACGGTTGTGCCAGGTATATACTATCCTCACCCCACATAAATCTATGGTGCTGGCATACTCTGTTATCAAGTCCCCGTATCACTCACACTAAGGGAAATACTAGTTCGGAATCACTCTCGAACTGTATTAACACAATACACATACAAATGGAGGCGAAGCATAGTTCAAGGTCCTAACAGGTCAGAACATACCCTCACGTCTCTTAGAGCATCTGACTATCATTTTTAGATAGCCTGTATCGAGGATACTATCTTCAAGTATACAAGTCAATATCCCCCATAAAGGTCCAATCGAGATAAAACCATCCCGGCGCGGAAACCTCCGTGATAGCAAGTAGCCCGGTTATGATTTTTACACAGATACATCATATATGCACAGTCACACAGACATATATATAAATATTCACATTTTTCAAATTAGGTTCGCCCACGACCCATAGTTATTGTCATCCGTGCTTAGCACAAATTTCACTCAATTACCTCGCATAACGGATTCGTCTATTTTATTCTCATTTATTATTTACTTCATACTTACTTCTCATCTCACGAAGTATTCTCTCTCACTAAGTATAAATTTCAGTCGGTATACCCTCACTTACCTTCTAGTCTAAATCTTTCACGAGTCTCAATCTTATAGTAAACGTACGCACAATTTCTAATAACTCCCCGTTAACCCACAATTTCATCCCAAATTAATTTCACTCAACGGAGTCTCCTTAAACCCTATTGGTCCTCTTCACAACCCATTATACTATTTAAAATATATTCAAGGGTTCCCACGTATTTTATCCGAATTAAACAAAAAGGGGAAAACATGCAGTTTTCCAGGAGGGATCGATCGATCGAGGAATGGGGTCGATCGATCGTTTCAACCTACGGGTTCAACCATTCTAACCCCTCCAAACCTCTATAATTTCATCCCAAACTCCCAACCAAGTTTTCCAAATGTATACGCAATGTATATAAACTAGTTCTAACGTAACAACATCAATAAATCCTCAACGAATCAATCAAAAGGGGTTTAATATCAGATTTATTAATAAAACTAAATTTTGCATGAATAATCACAACCCTATATTTTAATTCAGATTTTCTTCCCAAATACCATAATAAATTCGTGGGTAATCCTCTACATATGATCACGATTTCAGACTATATGGATTCTCCCTACAACACATATAAATTCTCTTCCAAAACATATAATTCTTCAATTAAAACATATGATTTTCATTCCTAGACTAACGTGGAAGATATATTAACTTGGAAATCATCAAGATAGATACTTGACTTGGATTCAAGGATCTGATTTGTTGATGAAAAATATATGGTTACGTTCCTCGTCGTGCAATCTCTGTTTTGGTGGTGGTGGCGATGCAATCGGGTGAGTTCTAGGCCTTGGATTGCTTGGAAACTCTTCACCTTCTTCTCTAATGGTTGGGCTTAGGTTTTATGCTTGTTAAACCTAAGAGACAACTCCAAATGGCTAATATATACTAATAAAACTCGTGAGTTTAATTAACCAAAAATGCAAAATGTCTAAACTACCCTCTCAGGATGTCAATTAGGCCTAAAAATACCCCGAGACCCAAACTAAACCCCCGGGTACACTTTTCTGACTATATCAACCCTTCCGAACACTTTGGTGCACTGAAAACGACCATATGGATGACTTATAATATATTCACCTTTATAATAATAATAATAATTTAGTCCTAACATGACACAAGCGCATCTCGGCTGAAATTTTCATAATTTCCATTTCATTCACTCGTGACAGCTTTAATAAAATTAATCTCATATATTACTTTATGTAACACCCCGTATTTCTGTGCATGTAATACTTAATTAATTCGGAAAATATTAAATTAATTGGGTGTCGTAATTTAATTGAATTAATTATGGAAATATTTATTTAAATATTAATCGGAGAGTGAATGGTTAATATTTGGGAAAATTTAAGTACTAAGTGAATAGTAATAATCTATTTACGTCATAACGTGTATTAGTGACGTGGTATTTATTTATCTCAGCCGGGAGTCGGTATAGACTAATGTGAGTGTGGGATAAGGATTTTTATAAATTAATTCGGATGTCAATTTTGAGTGCACAATTTAGTCCGGATGGGTCGAGATAGTCAAAATGAAGTACCCGGGGGAAATGTTTGGGTTTCGAGGGCTTTTTGGACTAGTCGGGACTCGTATTTAAGTACACGAGTCATTTTATAATTGGGTATACACCCAATTTCGGGATTTATAAGGGGAGAAACCTTATTTCCCTAATTATAAGCCCTAAGGGAGAGAAAGAGAAGAGAGAAAGAAGAGAAGAAAGAAGAAGAAGGAAAAGAGGAAGAAAAAAGGAGATTTCCGGCGAAACTATGCGGGATTCGATTAGAGTTCGTCGGATTTTATCCACGAGGCAAGTGTTTACTTGCTTTGTTAATTTTGTGTGATTATTTCTCATATTATAGTTGGTGTGTAAAATTATAAAGATTTTTGGGATGAGTTTTGTGAATAAAAAATGGGTTTTTCGGAAGATTAACGAATAAACCCCGGATAATATCAAATTTCAGAAATTTGGGAATTAATTGAAATAAATTGTTGGATATGGGTTCTAGGGTGATTAGAACCCTTTGTATGTGTGTATTTATGGATTATTGAGGTTTTATGATGATGGGTGAGAAAATAAAAATCTCGGAGGTGTATTAATGGAGGTTTGGGATATTGGAGAAGACGATAAATAGTAATGCAGTAGCTTGGAAGAGAACTGATTCAACTCTCGATCAAACATGAAAGTTGTAGATCTTTTCGATACGGTCGGTCGGGCACCAACAACGTATTTTTCTGATTTTTTTTTGATTTGATATGATTTTTCTAGGGAAGCAGTTCCGAGATTAAAATCATTAGCTCGGGAATCAAATCGAAAATTTTATAGAAAATTCAAATGCATGACATTTTCTGTATGATTTGAATTAGATGCTCATTTATGGATGAAAATAAAGGTATGAAAGCTATCTTTCTAATGCGCTTTGATTGAGGTCATTTGGACTTCTATGGAGTGAGTTATGGCTGTTTTAGTGCAAGGTGTAAAATCTGCTCACAAAAAAAGTTGTGAGACTTTGTGATTTTTAAGAGTCTAATGGGATAAAGACTCTTGGGATTCAAATGAGAATTTTGGATGTAATTGGGATACGAGCTAGTTGTGATAAGCTTAATATCCTAAATTTAAAAGAAATGTTATATTCATGTTATAAGTAAGTGAATACTTATGGAATTAAATCGAATATGTATATTCGGGATTACAGGCTAATGCTATGAGAGATAGGCATGGATAGAAAGATTTGATGATATTGTATTATAGACCAAAGAGGTGTCCGGATATTTGGTTGAGTGATGTCATGATAATAGATTAGTTGATGGGGGATTTATTATAGCTGGAATAATTTATTATAGGATGATATAATAAATTGTTAAATATTATATAATTAGGAGCGTTCTCTTTATAATGGAAATTTTGAGGAGTACGTCCTAAGAGAGGGAAATTCGGGCCAGATGAGCAATTCCAGGTACATTGGTTGTGTGACACCATAGAGATATTAAATTAATTAATGAGTATATTAATTAAATTAGAGTCCGACCATAGACTCGGGGAGATAATAAATTAATTAATGAGTATATTAATTAAATTAGAGTCGGACAATAGACACCGGGAGATAATAAATTAATTAATGAGTATATTTATTAATAATTAGAGTCGGACCATAGACTCGGGAATGTGTTGGCTAGTGTTACGGACTCAGTACATGGTAAGGCCGGGATATCTAATATTCATATATATATATACGGTGTGCGACAGTGTAATATATGGTGTTTGCATATAAATATCAGTGAGTAGATATTATTAATAATTAGAGTCGAAACTATTGACTCGGGAAAGTATTATATTAATTAATGTGTATATTAATTAAATTAGAGTCGGACCAAAGACTCGGGGAAAATTAATGGCTAGTGCTACGGATTTTGTGCACAGTAATGCCGGGAACTAATTATTATATATATATGGTAGTGTGATAGTATATATATATATATATATATATATATATATTGTGTGCTCATGAATACCTCCGTAGCACTAGCCTTTAATTTTAAATAAATACCTAGACACCGGTATTCATGAGCACACAATATATATATAGTATATATATATTGTGTGCTCATAAATACCGGTGACTAGGTATTTATTTAATTTATATGCTCTAGTGCTATCGGGGGAGGTTGCGCGATGTGGGTGAATCCCCTAGCTTGAGGAGTAGGGCGACTATATCCCCAGGTCATAGCGTCCGTTATATGAGTGAGGGGCTTATCTCACTTTTAGAGAAGGAATATGACCACCTCCAATGTTTATATTTTTCGCCAAGTTAGTGAGCGATTCTGACTTGGGGTAACTAGGTTATGTGAGTATATCTAGTGTGATAACACTTTAGAGAATACATCCGGTGAGTTATTACTCGGGAGGATGGCTTATATTTATATTCAACATATGTGGTTTTACGTATATAATGGAGTAGATAATTATATACAGGAAATTAAATACATGAAGAGAATTTTTATTACTTATATAACTAGTGAATGTTATATGTCTTTTAAGAGTGGTTTTATTTATATTCAACATATGTGTGGATCTTGTAATATGGTTTTACGTATATAATGGGATAAATAATTATATACGGGAATTTTAAATACATGGAGAAAATTGTATTATTTATATAACTAGTTAATGTTATATAGCTTTCAAGGAAAGATGATAGCATTGAGAGACAGCATCCATTGAGTTATAGCTCTGAGGGGTGGTTATTATACTTATATAGTGTTTCATATATAAGTATGGATATACTTGATGTGTATTGTATATTGTATATATATATATGAGATGTGAAACATATATATACGGACATAATAAAGAATGGAATGTGAGATAAATTCTGAACCTTTCGGGAGTATTAAATCCGGAAGAAAAATAGGGATATACATATATAAAGATGAGAATATTATATACGAGGTTAATAACACTAAAACGTGAATAGTGTAAAAAACTAGTGAAAGTTATTCATGATGAAAGGATGAATCATTAGTGATAGATTATGATGTATAAGCTCATGCTATAACTTAGAATATATTATAAAGGATGAATAAAGTGATATTCTCCTTTCGGTAGATTTATATCCGGATTTATATGTATATGGATCATAGGTTCTAGTGAGAACTATTCACATATACGGGATGGTATAAAATGAGGATCTTTAGAAGATGGGTGAAATGCATTAGTTAGGCAGGGTAGCTTAACTAAGTTGTTTTAAAAGGTATGCGATAGTTGTGCACTATTAGCAGAGGGGTGACGGGTATCTCAAAAGAGTGCGATACAAATTTAAATATGAGAAGTTGCATATTTTAAAATATGGCATTTATACACTTGCAAAATATTTTCAAACTTGGGCTCTGACCCGTTTCTCTATTTTCCTTTCTTGCTATATCTATATATATTTTAGGTGTCCAGACACAGGGACGCCTGGATGATGATTCTTTCAAGTCAGACGTTCGCTGCAGCAGATGTGGATGCATGCAGGTTCATTATAGACGCTTCTATCCTTGAGATCTAGATGGGAGGTATGTAGAAACATTCGGGTCGATGGTCTAATTGTATTCATTTATTCTTTACCGCCTTTTTGTGCGACATTCGATTTGGTTGTATTATATTGTACTGAGTGTTCGGTTATTTTATTTCATTTCAGTTGTTGCATATAAACTGTTGTGATGGATTTATTTGAATGGTTTGGTTAAAAATATTAGTTAATTAAAATTTTGACGCCAGCCTAATAGGTTATTAGTAATTAAATTTGTTTTTGACAGTGATGCTGAGAATGAACCATATGAGACTCCTATTTTAATTTGATATAGGAGTGATCGCCCGGTATTTTATTAGGCGGGGTGTCACAGATGGTATCTGAGCATCAGGTTCTAGTGTTCTTAGGAACCTGTGCGGATGTACTACACTTTCAGCGTTGCTTTTGATTTGATATAAAGCCTTATGATTAAGATTGTTGATATCCTCTTATGAGATTTCGTTCTCCTACCGTTATGTAAAATTATAGTAAATCTTTTGCGCGCTCATTCGAGATTCGTGCGCTGATCGACGAAGGGCGACCTGGAAAGGCCCTTGTGAGGGCAGCAGGAGGCGGGGCTCAGTTTGCGTTGTAAAATATATTTCGGGGATGATGACCGTAGTCGAGGTCACCCCGATTGTGTTTGAATAATTGATGCTTCTACGTGAAGGGAGCTAAAAGAATTTGAGAAATTCAGTCAGGGCTGGTAAGGCCAGTAGTGTGTTCCCTGGGGCCAGCGGAGCTAAAGGAACAACGGGGGTCCAGTGTTTCCATAAAAATAAGGGATTTTATCGAGAGATATTTTTATGTGGAGAGTGAGACCACACATATTGATTTCGCCCAAAGCGAGTAAAGGGACATGAGTATGGTGCCTAGCAAGGCAATGATTAAGATAGTTTTGGGGTTCGGTTCGGATAAGCATGGTATGTTCGAGAACTATTTGAACAGCCAGGGAGATTGGCAAGGTAAAAATATGAGTTGTATCCTCGGGAGAATGAGGTATATTTTGTGTGACCGGGCGAGTCATGATATTTTGATTAACACTATATTCATGTGGGAGACGAGTTTAGTGGGCTTATAGTAGAGTTACTATTAAGTATATGTTTACCACGGGGTAACAGGGCTCTCTTTTATTTTATCTGCAGGGGATCAGGTGTGAACACTGAGAGGGTACATTTTGTAAGGTTAACTCATTTTGAGAAGTGCTATGCTAGCATGATTTTTATCCTGGGTACAGATTGGTTAGCGACGGGTAAGCGATAGTGGGCGGTTACAGCAAGACTATCATGTTCGCTATTCCAGGGCAGGATGTATTTTCTTTGCGAAGTTCTACCCGAAAGAAGGTTGGACTTGCGAAAATATTTTATAAAATAGACTTCAGAGAATCTAGTATATTATATCCCAGTGCGTAGGTATTTTTACTAATGTGATTCGGGGCATGGCGGATTGACCATGGAGCAAAGATATTTAGCTCGGGATTTATTTTGCGCAAGAACTAGTGATAGTAAGGGCGCGGTATTTTATGTCGTCTTTTGTAGCATAAGAGTGGCATGTATGATTTTGTGTTAAGAGATAGGTATTTAGGGATACGTGCTATGGACTGAGGGTCTAACATATCTCAACGACCGACAATGTTAGGTAGTAGTGTAGCGGGAGGGTTCCTTATTTGGATTTCGCTTTGCGAGACGTCCCACGCATGAAACTTAGCGCAACGTTGAAAGTGAGGAGATGTTTGGTCGTTAGTACATGGGTTGGGTACCCCAGTTATTATTCATATACGTGATATGACTACGGGTTGGAAGTTATATTACGGATTACGGCTAGCATAGTCGGGTAACTTTCGTGTGGTTAAGCACGAGGACAGGGTGTATGGGAGCCATAGTTAAATTAAAATGCGTAATTGTGAAATTTTTTAATTTTAATCGGGAGAGATGGTTATAGAGATCTTAGAGGCACAGGACTAGCGAGTGTTATTCGAATCTTGGAACACTAGGCTTATCTTAAATTTCGAGGACGAAATTCCTTTGTAAGGGGGGGAGAATGTAACACCCCGTATTTATGTGCATGTAATACTTAATTAATTCGAGAAATATTAAATTAATTGGGTGTCGTAATTTAATTGAATTAATTATGGAAATATTTATTTAAATATTATTTGGAGAGTAAATGTTTAATATTTGGGGAAATTTAAGTACTAAGTGAATATTAATAATTTATTTACGTCATAACGTGTATTAGTGACGTGGTATTTATTTATCTCAACCGGAAATCGGTATACACTAATGTGGGTGTGAGATAATGATTTTTATAGATTAATTTGGATGTCAGTTTGAGTGTACAGTTGAGTCCGGATGGGCCGAGATAGTCAAAATGAAGCACCCGGGAGAAATGTTTGGGTTTCGGGGGCTTTTTGGACTAGTCGGGACTCGCATTTAAGTACACGAGTCATTTTATAATTGGGTATACACCCAATTTCGGGATTCATAAGGGGAGAAGCCTTATTTCCCTAATTATAAGTCCTAAGAGAGAGAAAGAGAAGAGAGAAAGAAGAGAAGAAAGAAGAAGAAGAAAGAAAAGAGGAATAAGAAAGGAGATTTCCGGCAAAACTCCGCGGGATTCGACTCGAGGTCATCGGATTTTATCCACGAGGCAAGTGTTTACTTGATTTATTAATTTGGTGTGATTATTTATCATATTATAGTTGGTGTGTAAAACTATAAAGATTTTTGGGATGAGTTCTGCGAATCAAAAACGGGTTTTTTGGAAGATTAACGAATAAACCCCAAATAATATCAAATTTGAGAAATTTGGGTAGGGGTGCAACCGGTACGGTATTGTCGGTAACGACCCCTTACCAATACCAAAACCACATTCTATATGGTAAAACCGTACCGTACCAATTTACCGACCGGTACATCAAAACAAAAACCAAACCGACCGGTTTTTTAGTTTTTTCGGTATTTTCGGGTTTTTTTGGTTTCGGTAATTTCGGTTTCAATTCGGTTTTTTCCCGATAAATACTAGAATTTCAAATGGATTTATACATTCGGTAAATCTGGTATATATTTTGATATACCCATTTCTAGTTGTTACAATTTCTAGCATTTCTAGCTATTACAATTTCTAGCATTTCTAGTTGTTTGGAACAATTAGAAACATACACAAACAGGTACAATTTCTAGCATTTGTAGCATTTAGAACAATATATTTAAATAGATACGAGACCAAACTAACCGGTTTGTTTTTGTCGGAGCCGGAGGAGAGTGAGATGAGACCAAAATGACCGGTTTACCTCCGTCAAAGACGGATGAGAGTGAGATGAGATCAAACTGAACGGTTTGCCTCTACCGAAGTCGAAGTAGAGTGTGTTGAGATGAGGGAGCTGGTGCCTGAGGAGAGTGAGCCAAGATGATGAGCCTCAAAAAATGAGGGAGCTGTTAGCTTAAAAAATGTTCGCCGGAATGTCAAAATCATCCACAGCTCCAACACCGGAAAAACAAACCTTCATCGGAGAAGCCAACTCACCGAAAAAGCCAACTCGTCGAAAAAAAATCACCGGAAAACACGGAGGGAACTCAGATCCGAATACAGCTGGCACCGAAAAAATTGTCATCGGAAACCCGATCTCAAAACGAAGTAACCACACCAAATCGAAAGCCAAATCTCAAAACAAAAAAATGGTGTTCTCAAATAAAAGTCCCCAAAAAATTATTTCTCAAAATCAACCCAAGTTGAAGAAGAAAAAATAATGAGAGAGAGCGAGTTCAAACAAAAATGACGGCCACATTTTTTGAGAGAGAAAGAGGTAAAAAAAATGAAATGAAAACCCTAAAAAAAGATCTCTACACAAACCACAATATAAAGCCCAAAAGAAATAAGGGCAAAACGGAAATATAGCCAACAAAATAAACGGCTCTTTTTATTTTAACAAAATGCTGCCTAATTTATTTTTGTTAAATGTTTGATTAATTAAACAAAATATATGTTTAATTAACATGATTATTTAACACTTAAACCAGATACTCAAATAAATAAATTTAAATTCAAAGAGAATATAAAAACTCACTCATGAGAAATAAAATAAATAGAAGTAATATGTTACCCAAAATAATTTGACACTGCACAAAAAGTTTGGTACGGTATTTCGGTACGGTAATTTTGGTACGATATCGGTACGGTAAATTCGGTAAATCGTTTTTTTGTATCTAAAAACCAAAACCAACAAAATTTTTGACAGTATAATCGGTTTCGGTAAAATCGGTTTTCGATATTTCATAATATGAAACCAAAACTATTTTTTTCGGACTAAAACGGTACGGTACGGTAAAAACCCGTACCGGTTGCACCCCTAAATTTGGGAATTAATTGAAATTAATTATTGGATCTGGGTTCTAGGATGATTAGAACCCTTTGTATGTGTGTATTTATGGATTATTGAGGTTGTGTGATGATGGGTGAGAAAATAAAAACCTCGGAGGTGTATTAATGGAGGTTTGGGATTTTGGAGAAGACAATAAATAGTAATGCAATAGTTTGCGGGGTCAATTCGACCAGGAAGAGAACTGATTCAGCTCTCAGTCAAAACATGAAAGTTGTATATCTTTTCGATACAGTCGCGGTGGCATTCACCGTGTATTTTTCTGATTTTTTTTCGATTTAATATGATTTTTCTAAGGAAGCAGTTCTGAGATTGAAATCGTTAGCTCGGGAATCAAATCGGAAATTTTATAGAAAATTTAAATGCATGCCATTTTCTATATGATTTGAATTAGATGCTCATTTATGGATGAAAAGAAAGGCATGGAAGTTATATTTCTAATGAGCTTTGATTGAGGTCATTTGGACTTCTGCGGAGTGAGTTATGGCTGTTTTAGTGTAAGGTGTGAAATCTCCAAAAAAAATAAATAAAGTTGTGAGACTTTGTGATTTTTAAGAGTCTAATGGGATAAAGACTCTTGGGATTCGAATGAGAATTTTGGATGTCATTGGTATATGTGCTAGTTGTGATAAGGTTAATATCCTGAATTTAAAAAAAATATTATATTCATATTATAAGTAAGTGAATACTTATGGAATTAAATCGAATATGTGTATTTGGGATTACAGGCTAATGCTATGAGAGATAGGCATGGATAGCCAGATTTGATGATATTGTATTATGGACCAAAGAGGTGTCCCGATATTTGGTTGAGTGATGCCATGATAATATATTAATTAATGGAGAATTTATTAATTAAAGCTTATAGCTGGAATAATTTATTATAGGATGATATAATAAATTTTTAAATATTATATAATTAGGAGCGTTCTCTTTATAATGGAAATTTTAAGGAGTACGTCCTAAGAGAGGGAAATTCGAGCCAGATGAGCAAGTCCATGTACATTGGTTGTGTGACACCATGGAGATATTAAATTAATGAATGAGTATATTAATTAAATTAAAGTCGTACCATAGACTCGGGGAGATAATAAATTAATTAATGTGTATATTAATTAAATTAGAGTCGAACAATAGACTCGGGGAGATAATAAATTAATTAATGAGTATATTAATTAATAATTAGAGTCGGACCATAGACTCGGGAATGTGTTGGCTAGTGTTACAGACTCAGTACACGGTAAGGCCGGGATATCTTATATATATATATATATATATATATATATATATATATATATATACGGTGTGCGATAGTATATATATATGGTGTGTGCATATAAATATCAGTGAGTAGATATTATTAATAATTAGAGTCGGAACTATAGACTCGGGAAAGTATTATATTAATTAATGTGTATATTAATTAAATTAGAGTCGGACCAAAGACTCGGGGAAAATTAAAGGCTAGTGCTACGGATTTTGTGCACGGTAATGCCGGGAACTAATTATTATATATATACGGTAGTGTGATAGTATATATATATTGTGTGCTCATAAATACCGGTGACTAGGTGTTTATTTAATTTATATGCTCTAGTGCTATCGGGGGAGGTTGCGCGATGTGGGTGAATTCCCTAGCTTGAGGAGTAGGACGATTATATCCCCAAGTCATAGCGTCCGTTATATGAGTGAGGGGCTTATCTCACTTTCATGGAAGGAATATGACCAGCTCCAATGTGTATTATTTTTGGCCAAGTTAGTGAGCGATTCTGACTTGGGGTAACTAGGTTATGTGAGTATATCTAGTGTGATAACACTTTAGAGAATACATCCGGTGAGTTATTACTCGGGAGGATGGCTTATATTTATATTCAACATGTGTGGTTTTACGTATATAATGGAGTAGATAATTATATACAGGTAATTGAATATATGAAGAGAATTTGTATTACTTATATAACTAGTGAATGTTATATGGCTTTTAAGAGTGGTTTTATTTATATTCAACATATGTGTGGATGTTGTAATTTGGTTTTACGTATATAATGGGATAAATAATTATATACGGGAATTTTAAATACATGGAGAAAATTGTATTATTTATATAACTAGTGAATGTTATATGGCTTTCAAGGAAAGATGATAGCATTGAGAGACTGTATCCATTGAGTTATAGCTCTGAGGGATGGATATTATACTTATATAGTATGTGATATATAATTATGGATATACTTGATGTGTATAGTATATTGTATATATATGTGTGTGTGTGTGTGTGTATGTGTGTGAAACATATATATACTTACATAATAAAGAATGGAATGTGAGATAAATTCTGAACCTTTCGGGAGTATAAAATTCGGAAGAAAAATAGGGATATACATATATAAAGATAAGAATATTATATACGAGGTTAATAACACTAAAATGTGAATAGTGTAAATAACTAGTGAAAGTTATTCGTGATGAAAGGATGAATCATAAGTGATAGATTTTGATGTATAAGCTCATGCGATAGCTTAGAATATATTATAAAGGATTAATAAAGTGATATTTTCCTTTCGGTAGATTTATATCCGGATTTATATGTATATGGATCATAGGTTCTAGTGAGAACTATTCACATATACGGGATGGTATAAAATGAGGATCTTTAGAAGATGGGTGAAATGCATTAGTTAGGAAGGGTAGCTTAACTAAGTTGTTTTAAGAGGTATGCGATAGTTGTGCACTATTAGCAGAGGGGTGACGGGTATCTCACGAGAGTGCGATACCAATTTAAATATGAGAAGTTGCATATTTTAAAATATGGCATTTATGCACTTGCAAAATATTTTCAAACTCGGGCTCTGACCCGTTTCTCTATTTTCCTTTCTTGCTATATCTATATATATTTTAGGTGTCCAGATACAGGGACACCTGGATGATGATTCTTTCGAGTCAGACGTTCGCTGCAGCAGATGTGGATGCATGCAGGTTCATTATAGACACTTCTATCCTTGAGATCTAGATGGGTGGTATGTAGAAACATTCGGGCCGATGGTCTAATTGTATTCATTTATTCTTTACCGCCTTTTTGTGCGGCATTCGATTTGGTTGTATTATATTGTACTGAGTGTTCGGTTATTTTATTTCATTTCAGTTGTTGCATATAAACTCTTTTGATGGATTTATTTTAATGGTTTGGTTAAAAATATTAGTTAATTAAAATTTTGACGCCAGCCTAATAGGTTATTAGTAATTAAATTTATTTTCGACAGTGATGCTGAGAATGAACCATATGAGACTCCTATTTTAATTTGATATAGGAGTGATCGCCCGGTATTAGGCGGGGTGTCACACTTTACTCATCCAGTAATATTAAACAAATTCCCAATAATTACTAACTCACGTCATGCTAGTAAATATTAAAAATAAATTTGCGAATTAATATTAAATTAATATCTCAATTAAATTCAATAAATCCCCAATAATTAAAAGCCATAAAAATACGGGGTATTATAAAGTAGTAAAAGCAAGGGTGATCAAATGTGCAATAATGAAAAGTTAAAGCCCAAAGTAAAACAGGAAGACAAGGGTGACAATGTAAAGTTATCAATTTCTAAGGTAATTCTTGAAATGTCAAAAGTATGATTTTGGGGCCTAATGTATGATTTTAGAAAAAGTTTGGACTAAATAGTAACATTTATAAAAATGAGTATTGTTTTGAAAAATTGGTTTTAAAGGAATAATATAAAATGATAAATGCAAAGTTAATGTTTATAAAGGAAAAGTCTTGAAATAACAAAGGAAATGTTTTAGCACAAAGGTGTTATTTTATGTGAAATATGGACTTAATAACGATTTCACCAAACTAAGAGGACTCTAGTTAAAGAGTTGGACTTAAAAGTATATGGTGAAAATTCGCATGTTGGAAAGTAAAGGTGAAATTAAGAATTTTGTTAAAGTGAATAAAATATAAGTTTACAAGTGTGCTTAAATAGTGAAAATGTACGTAAAGTGTGAAACATGTATTTGAATTCAAAGATCAAGTCTCATAAGAAATGTTTATTAAAATTATGTCTAAAAGGTGAAATAATGAGTTAAAAACTGAAATAAAAACGGACTTTTGATAAAGTGAAAAACTTGGAAATGAAGTGTGTTCAAACTTGTCTTGTCCCTGGTATTTGGCCTCGTCGGCCAGTAAAAAGGAAATAAAGGAAAAAGACTTAAAAGAGGATAATAAAGGAAGAAGTAAAAAATGGTTACAATGATATAATAAGTAAAAGATACCTCGAGGTAATCGAAGAATTTAAGGAGGGCAAGGAGCCCTAGGGTGATGTTTAATACTTAGACCCAAGACAACTGATCGGGAGTATATTTTGGAATGGTGGGAGCCGGTGAAATGTCATATAACACTCATAGGTTGGTACCCCGATTAAAAAATGTGAAAAGATGATTTTGAGCACAATGGCCATTAATGTATAGGAAAGTTTGTGAAATAACTTGAAAATGTGAAAGAAGGTTAATGGTTAAATTAACGGGACATGGGCAGTAAAGTAAGAAAGATTAAGTGTGAGTGAATTCATCGCTCGGATTGCATGGTCAAAACATCAATTGCCTGGTCATGATACAACTTGCAAGATAACACTTAATCAAATGAAAGATGATTACATAATTTTTAAAATACATTGTGTGTGTGTGTGTGTGTGTGTGTGTATATATATATATATATATATATATATATATATGTGTGTGTGTGTGTGTGTGTGTGGATTCATTTTAAATTATGCTATACTAGTATTTCCCCTACTGGGCATAAGCTCATACCTCGCCATTTGTTAATCCCCTCCGGTACTTCAGGGAGAGGAAACAACAAGGATAACAGAAAGGAAAGGAGAGTTATTAACGCAAATTAGAGTTCTATCACTATTCATTTTAATTATGTAATTTATTTTCGAACAATGGTTTTTATCAATGGACTCTAATGTGCATACTTTAAGTTTGGTTGTAATAGTACATCCAAAATGCATATTTTTCTTAAATGGCTATTTATTTCATGAAACTGCAAAACTCTTTTATTTTTAAGTGTTCCTATGAATTTCAAAAGCTAGACATCATTTCATTAATTAAATTAAATATATTTCATGACATAAATAAATAAAGCAAGTGTTTATTTCAAAAAGGGATTTTCTTAAATAAAATCAAAATATAAAAAGTTTTCCCGCATTAACTCCCAAAAATGGGGCATCACAATTTGGTATCAGAGCATAGGTTACGTGAGTGTTGAAGTGTTCACTTGAGTTTCATTTTCATATAAAGGTGATCCGTTCTACTCTGTCTATGCTAAGGTATTAGTTCATTTTGGCTACATTGAGGGTAGGTGTAACAAGTGGTTATTAGAACGAGATTTAATCCTTCGATGTTTAGGTTTGAGTTTGAAATATAATCTGTAAAGTGAAATTTGGATTTTACTATTGTTTATGTACAGAGTCAGGAATGAAGATGATGAGTTTCTAACATTAATTAATAACAAGTTAGGTTATAAAAGGTCATGCCAACGGTGGTCGTGTATGAGATTAATAATGGTATTGAGAGTTGTTAGTGTCAAGGACATGTGGCATAATAGAATGATTCAGGTGGACCCTTGGAGATAAAGTCTATATATAGGGATCTAACACGACAAGTTTGTTAGTCTAAAGATAAGTTTTAACAGTTAAGCAAGTATGCAGTAATGTATAAATTTTCAATACTTGGAATGAGTTTATGTATATGACAGAAGAATAAGAATTTAAGTTGTCACTAGTCATTATGACCCACGGGGTATGTCGAGCCATGAAGTCACTCCATTTAATCGGAATAAGTATTGGGAAAATATTGGTCTTGTTCCTTAGGTGGAATGATTGAGTTTCATAGGAGACATATGATATAGTCCTGTAAACGGATCGGATTCGGATCTGATCAGGCAAATCCATATCCGTTTATGTTAAATGGATTCGGATCCGATCCGTTTATGTTAAACGAATTCGGATTCGATCCGTTTATTAATCAGATCGGATCAGACAAATCCAAATCCATATCGGTATCCGTTAAACGGATTCAGATCGGATCTGATTATTAAGATATCCGTTTAAGTTAAACTTCATTCGCAACATTTTTATTTTCAAATCTTATTTTATAAATTTATTTTGCAAATGTTTAAAAAAAACAGATAATGAAATAAAGAACTATTATAATATATATTTAAAATATTATTAAATACAATATATATTAATTAAAAATATTATATATATATATATATATATATATATATATATATATATATATATATATATATATATATATATTAAAAATACTAATCGGATCAGATTATTAACGGATCGGAGTATATGAATCGAAATCCGCTGCATTTAATAAAGGGTAATCGGATAATATGATTTTAGGCATGATCCATATCCTCTTAAATGGATCGAATTCGGATTTGGATAAAATTCGATCCATTGACATGCCTAATATGATATATGACTCAATAGTGTCTAATGAAAAAAATGTTGGTTTAAATTGGAGTTTAAAAGTGAATTTTTGAGGTTTTGTACTTTTCAAAATAAGAAGTTCGTTCTTGATGTAAGTGTAATGAAGAGTTTAATTTAGTATCAAGTATACCCCATTGTAGATAGTTTATTATACAAGGTCATAGTACACCTGTAGGCCCCTTTTTCTTTCGAATGTGTTTTAAGGATAACAAAACCAACTTTATTTTTTAAAAGCCTTTTTCCAAATTTTAAACCGAACCAAGTATGTGAACTAATTTTAGTTAAGCTTAATTTTATCTTGTTTAATCCTAAACATGCATCTAGGTGGTTAAAGCAAGTAAAATAAATAAGTTCCTAAAAGCGGCGCCGAATGTACGAGAAAGCCACTAAGGGAAAAAACATAAGATGGCCCAAGCCAGACAATCACTATGATATGGTATTACAAGGAACAAAGATAGACTTACTCAATGACTCGATCCCCACAAGTCTTGAAGCTTATTTAATCTTTAACCACTCCTCCATAGTGCCTACGCGAATATCCTTCCACGATACCTGTTCAAAGCATACGCATCCACGGATGCCTCGGTGTCCACCAATGTAAATTGAAAACGTCTACGGATTCTGAACACGAACTCCTTCGCTTCTTCACCTCAAAACCCAACGATGTTCAAAGTGATGAACAACTCCAAATGATGTAAACAAAGATCACTTTTGCATATGTGAATGAAAGCTCGGATCTTTGAAATTCTAATGATGTGTTTAGTATTTGAAAACCTTAAAAAACTTGTGCAAAAAATATATTTTATGTAAATTGATTTTCTGGACTGTACACTTACAAAATTATGAGAGAAACATGCCTTAAATAATAAAATTAAGTCAGCATGTCGTTCGAACGAAATAAGCCTGTCGCTCGAACGAGATGCACATGTCATTCGAACGACATGCTGATCTCGCTTGAACGACATTCAAATTATTTTGAACCACTGAAAATAAGAGTTTGTGTTTAACACAACTCTAAACCATCTTTATCTCAAAATAAACGAAGTTTAAATAATTTAAAACACTTTTTAATAAAAATAACATCCTAAAATATTTTTTCGATTCCCATAAATATTATGCATTCATACCTGAGCGATCTCAGAATGCAATAAAGACGTGAAACGTGCACCAAAATAATCTTGACATGATTTATCTTTGAAGCTTGGCTGCAATGTCTTCAATAAAGATCTATGACATAGACTGTGTGGGATAATGATAATAAAAATCTATTTATGACTCAAAAATATGTTTTGTTCTGGGAATAAGTCAAATACTACAATGGACTCAATTGAAAATTTTATACTTATAAATCTCCCCCTTTGACTATTTCGGGACAAAACCCAAAAAGTGAAATGCCTAAGTCAGGCCGTCAAGTCGTATGAGGCCTAAATCCCATCCCATAAAACCCAAAATAAAAAATTACAGGACAAGACTGTAAATGATTGTCCGGTAAGCATGAGCTGTCTGAATGTGATGTAGACTTGAAATCTCGAATCTTTAAAGCATACCTACACATATGAAACAGACATATACCCAGTGAAGTATGGAGGTATAAATGATATAAAAGATTATGATATTAATAGGTAAAAACAAAATCAAATCATTTGTTAGACATGAGAGCAACATGATATCAATTTGTGTATACTAAACAAGATAGTCATAAAAGCATGTGATCACAAAAATGATACTAATGTCTAATGCAACAAACATGTATGCTCAATAAACAAACACTCCCCTTACATCACATATATATCTCCCCCTTTTGTGTCTCGAATAGACAATCAATGAAAAGATAAACAATTTATTAATATATCTAGAATAAGAATAACCAATGAAGTATATCTAGATAAACATGAACTAACCAGCTAATAATGATCAAACGATACCAAATCCGTATCTAGCAAACAATAGTCACATGAGATGAATCATCAAAATCAGCAGAGATGTGACTAAACGAATTGTGCAATGTTAGCAATGAATCATGAATAACCAAGAAGAACTGCATAAAAACTGTCCAAGAGTACCCAAAAATTATGATATCAACAGCAAGTTAAATCGAGTATGAAATCAGAAGGAACAAAAAAAATCCTCAGAAGGTTGCTCGAACGACATAAACAGGTCGCTCAAACCATCACATCAAGCGAGCAAACAAAAACCAAAATAGTATCCTCTCGCTCGAAGTAACACATCTCGCGACCATCTCTGACAAAATCGAAGCCTCCAAAAAAATGTGTTGCTTGAACCTCGCATGAACAGTGCATCACACAACGTCAGGTTGTCACTCAAACGAGGCCTCTATGTCATTTGAACGACATAAAAAATTCTCAATTCCAATACTGAAAAACATGAAGTTTTGCCTAGTGAAAAAATTGATGAAAAAATTAACTGAAAAGAGTCTAAAAGCAGCAAAACAGACTCAAAACAGAAAAAAAAATAAAACAAGAAAAACAATGTGAGTTTCATGCTAACATAGAATCAATGTGCTCAAATAGGGATATGAAGTGAAGGGTTATGAACTACAACAAATGAATGATAACTCCAACACATTAAAACGGTTAAGAAGCTTTAATTAATAGCTAAATGTCATCAAATTTAGTTTTAGCCATATGTGACAATTAATATATTAAGCTAAATGAACTAAACAATCAATATACACACAAATCAAGAATTTTGACGATTCTACAAACAATAGCTTCATGATACGATATTTCAACTTAAGGATTCATGATTCAAAGCCGTTTAATTTTTCCATCCAAGCTTCCTTAAACATATATATTTCTTTTTCTTTTCTAGATCTTTTTGAGTTTTCTATTTTTCTCAACTTAGAGAAATCCTATTGGCCCTATTTTTGGCATATGATTCTTTCTATTGCCTTAATTTTTTCTTGGGCTCTTTTAAACAGTGGCTTTCACGATGAGTTAATTTTGTACTCTCACGGCCCTTTCCCGTGAACACTCATTATTTTATTTTTCAATTTAAGCACTATCAATCCTCACGGTAAATGGTTCTTACATGCACACCTCATCCTAATACTACTTACGCATAGATGACAAAATTGAGATAAGAACGTCTCACCAAACGCAAATATGCATGAGATGTCAAACATGCATATAAACTCGTGCATGTGTGTAATGATGGCATATATACAAAGTCGAATTCAAATGCATATCAACTTCGAAACAACCCCATATAGACGATGGTTAAGAGCATTCAACGCATCAATACTTATAACCAAATGTCCTAGCCACGTGGATAATGAATCGATGGGGGTCCAAGCACACTAATATACCACATCAAACATTAAACACTCACGACACAAAAATAAACCAAAAATCTTTTTGTGTTTTTCTAAAAAATTAAAACCAAAAATATTTTTGTATTTTTTAAATAAAACTCAATAAATGAAAAAATAATACAAAAGATAAACATGTCATAACACTAGCAAAATATAAATCATGATGCAAAGACTAGCATATAAAAATAATGGGAATACAATCATCCATTAGATTTAACATGGGAAGAATCAAGTGCAACCAAACAAGAACCATGAAGTTTAATTCCTAAAGCCTCTAAGTTCGATCTCCTAACCCAAGTAGGTGTAAAATTACGCATGGGGGTTTTGGAAATCTAAACAACTTTATTCCTTAACTTCCTAAGAGCATTCCTAAGGTCATAGCAAAAACGTCTTAGGTGATATTTCCTACCGCAATGAGTGCAAGTGTAAATCCAGTGGAAATGATTACCAAAATGTCGACCTCTCCTCACGTTCCTAATGGGTTATCTCACATGATTGGTATTGTCATTGGGAATGGGAACAAATATATTATTGTAGCCTATACCAAACCTATATCCCTTGATTTGGACGATGCCTAACATCCTATCTAACTTCTCCGACCTAGATTCTAAATCAAACTTAACCTTACTCGAGTATTTCAATCTCTCCTTGAACTCCCTAATCCTAGACTCAATCAAATGCCTAGACTCCTCAAACTCTAGAATCTCTTTTTTTAAAGCCTTCATCAAACCACGAAGACTATCTCTTTATTTATCCACATATTTTAGCCTCTCCCTAAGAGTATTCTCTCGTGCCCTAAGATCCTTAATCAAATCATCATTATTTTCTAAGGCACGCTCATTCAACTTAGCTTGCAATTTTGAGTTAGCTTTTTTCACTTTTACTATTTTCGCATACAACTCACTAAAGGAAACTTGCAACTCTCCTATATCGATATCCTCATCCTCACTATCTCTACCCTCACTCACTTTAGATTCACACTCAATGGCCTCGGAAGTGTCAAGCACATGAAAATCTTTATGGGAAGATTTATCGTCGTCGCTCACATGACATGCCATGAACGCTATAAAGTTACGCTCAATGGGGGAAGTCTCTCCATCTTTCGGTTCACTATCACTTAAGGTGGAGTTATATGCTATGGGTTTCTTGCCCTCATTCTTAAGTTTAGTGGGACACTCGACAACCTTGTGACCATACCCCTCACACCCAAAACACCTATCCAACACAACCCTCTTGACATTTTCACTCTTATCCTTACGGGCGGGATCTACCTTGTTCTTGAATTTATCAAATCTTTTGGCATCTTTCGATTACTTTTGGAATTTAAGAAACTTTTTGAACTTCTTTGCCAATAAGGCTACATCCTAAAAATCAAAATTGAAATCATCATCTAAAACTTTAGACTTCTCTTTTCGAGCTTTCAAAGCAATGCCCTTGGGCACTTGCTTGGAGGTAAACATATCGAGTTCATAGGTTTATAAGTCACCTACAATCTCTTCAAGTTTCGTCGAATCAAGCATACCCAAGGAGTTCAAAACGATCACTTTTGCATTAAACCTACTCGACAACGATTTTAGAATTTTCTTTATGACTCGGTTGTTGGGTATTTTCTCTCCTAAGTTAAAAGATGAGTTGATAATATTTGACAATCTAGGGTAAAACTCATCAAATGACTCACTCTCTAGCATCTTAATCGTCTCAAACTGTGTAGTGAGATTTTAAACTTTAGACGCCCTAACCGTTCTAGTTCCCTCGTAAGTAAGTGAAACTATATCCCAAGCTTCTTTTGAAATTTCACACATCATAATTCTATTATACTCTTTCGGTGTGACATGTAAGGAAATAATGTAAAGACCTTTAGAGTTGTAAATTGTAAGTCTATGTTCGACTTCAGTCCATGACTCAACGATTTTTAAAGTAGTAGCCTCACTCTTTCGTGTAACCGATGGAGTCCAACCCTTTTCGACCGCTAACCACACACGTTCATTAATTGATTTCAAAGCACTTCTCATTTGCATTTTTCAATAACCATAGTTAGTGCCATACAAAATAGGAGCTCTAAAACTTTCATAATTTTTGAAATCCATCCTTAAAAACATAAGGCATCAAGACAATAAAAAATATGTTTCTAACTCTGATGCCAATTTGTAGGCCTCTTTTTCTTTCGAATGTGTTTTAAGGATAACAAAACCAACTTTCTTTTTGAAAAACTTTTTCCAAATTTTAAACCGAACCAAGTATGTGAACCAATTTTAATTAAGCTCAATTTTTTCTTATTTAATCCTAAACATGCATCTAGGAGATTAAAGAAAGTAATATAAATAAGTTCACAAAAGCGATGTCGGATGTACGAGGAAACCACTAAGGGAAAAAATCTTGGACATCCCAAGTCAGACAATAATTATGATGTGGTATTACAAGGAATAAAGACAAACTTACTCAATGACTCGATCCCCACAAGTCTTAAAGCTTCGTTGATCTTCAACCACTCTTCTACAGTGCCCACGCGAATATCCTTTCGCGATACCTGTCCACAACACATGCGTCCATGAATGCCTCGGTGTCCACCTATGTAGCTTGAAAACGTCTACGGATTCCGAACACGAACTCCTTAGCTTCTTCATCACAAAACTCAACGATGTTCAAAGTGATGAACAACTCCAAATGGTGTAAACAAAGATCACTTTTGCATATGTGAATGAAAGCTCAGATCTTTGAAACTCTAAGGATATTTTTAATCTTTGAAAACTTAGAAAACTTGTGCAGAAAACATATTGCATGTAAATTGATTTTCAAGACTGCACATTTACAAAATTCCGAGAGAAACATGCCTTAAATAATAAAATTAAGTTGGCACATCGTGCGAACAAAATAAGCTTATCACTCGAACGAGATGCACATGTCATTCGAAGAACATGTTGATCTCGCTTGAACGACATTTAAAGTCGTTTGAACCAGTGGAAATAAGAGTTTTGTTTAACACAACTCTAAACCATCTTTATCTCAGAAGAAATGAAGTTTAAATATTTTTTAATAAAAATAACATCCTAAAACATTTTTTCGAGTCCGATAAGCATTAACCTTAGCAATCTCGAAATGCAATAAATACGTGAAACGCACACCAAAATAATCTCGGAATGATTTATCTTTGAAGGTTGATCGCAACGTATTCAATAAACTCTATGACATAGACTGTGTGGGATCGTGACAATAAAAATATGTCTATAACTCAAAACTTGTTTTGTTCCGGGAATAAGTCAAACACTACAATGGACTCAATTGAAAATTTTGTCCTTACAAGCCATTACCCTGTTAAGAAATTTTGTGAATATTTAGGATAAAACAAAGGATTTGTAGTAACAACTAGGTGAAAGAAAATTGTGGCAAGATTTAAGGAAAGGCTTTAAAATAATTATAGTCCTTAAAGAGTAATTTTATTTATTTTTGGTAGTGGAGTTCCAAAATGTTAATGAACTTAAGGAATGAATTATTTCGGTGTGTTCAGCAATGATTTTGGAGTAAAAACTTGTGTTTGGCAAAAATAGTAAGGCTTTAACTTTCTAATTTCCCTTATATTAATGGGTTGAGTTGTGAACACCGCATAATGATTTGACATTTACATTAGTGCCTTGGCTTAGTGGGGAACAACTTAACAAGATCTTTTACACACACATAAAAATATATTACTCATAGGCTAGTTGCAGTTGTGGTAATATAACAACACAAGTTAATACCCAAGTGTGGGATTAACATTCATGTTCAGTAAGTAGAGCCTTGGGTGTAAATTCACTTCCTTTGATTGACTTTGAGATATGTTGGGATGATTAATCTATTAGTTTATACTAGTATCAATGTTTGGAGAAAAATGTGTTACGGTATTATTTGGGTGTATTGATTCTCCAAGGTAATAAATGTTAGTTAGTGTAAGATGACAGATAGCCCGGACAAAGGAACAATAACAGTAATCTCATGAAAATAATAATTTAAGTGAATTTCAATACAGTAAGAGTCAACAATGATACTCCTGAACAAGTATTAGTAATATCTTAGGATAAAAATTATAAGTTCAAGTATGAACTCTTGAGTTAAGAAATGAAATACTCATAAAAGATAGTGGAGAATTATTAATGTTCATTTTATTTTGTGGCATACCATGATCATTAAAGATAAATGAATAGGTATGACCTCTGAGGAGGAAGAATTGTAGTGATTGGCAATAACACCCTCTCTCTTCTAAAGCTTGTCATGTCCCCGTTCGACTTAGAATGATGGTTTGGGTTAATGATCTCGATCCGATTGGAAAAATAGATCGATCATAGGTAAAGCATTTCAGTAATAATCTAGGTGACGGTATACTTACATGGTCATGATGTTGATAGGACTAGGGTGCATTATTTATGGGTCACAGGTTGAAATAGTTCACAAGATTTTATTGCGATTGTAGACAATAATTACTATTTTATTTTCTATAGCGGTGGAGACAATACTCGAAAAATGTTAATTACATAATGGTTGGTTAATAGTTATACATTACCGTTTTTTTGATAGCCCGGGATGATAAGTTGTAGAACTATTAAAGAGATTTAAGATTTGTGAGGGATGCTAAGTTTTCATTACACATGGTTTATTGGCTGGTTTGGGCTTAATGATCTGCAATGTCTGGGTCAATGAGACTATAATTAGTTGCTCTTAAGGTTTAGAGTATTTGATTGACGACGAATTAGTATTCACACCAAGTTGAAAGTTTCTGTCTTAGTGAGGCAAACGAATGATCATGAGTTCTAAATTGGGATATATAGTGATCTTGTAGGTCCATGTTTTAAGTTTAGGGAAAATTAATTGGCCTTGATGATTAATTGATTTCATGACACGAGAAGTTGTCGTGGGTGTTATTTACGCGTAGAAATTACATAGTTGTATGCTATCATGATTTAGGCAATGATTCACCTAAGTTTAAATTCAGAAAAAATCGAGGACTTAGTAGATTTAACTATATAACACTTTGGTGATAAGATCCTATAAATAGTCTATGATATATACCAGTGTGCATACATTAAGTAAAGGAATTTTAAGGAATTGGAAGCAACTGAAATGTTGTGGATTAATGTGTAGGTCTATGATTCCTAAGGAGTGAGTTATATTAGACTTATTTAATAATAACGTGATTAAATGATAAACATTGAATTAAGAATGTATCTTATGGTCATACGAATTGATTGTATTTCTAGGCATGCGAT
The DNA here is from genome assembly GCA_949130495.1 of Sambucus nigra. Lineage (NCBI taxonomy): Eukaryota > Viridiplantae > Streptophyta > Magnoliopsida > Dipsacales > Adoxaceae > Sambucus > Sambucus nigra. Next base: position 98,688,040 of record OX422217.1, read on the forward strand.
TAAAAAAAGGTTTGTCATCATGACCTAAAAGGATAGGCATTATAGCAGGTAGGAATTCACGAAAATGCTCATGAAGTGACCATTTGATTATAATACCTAGGAAGGAAAAAGTTCCATATTTTGGAGAAACTAGAGGTACACTTGTACATGCAGAGAACCATGTGGATATATAAGCTTGAGTTAAGTAAATAAATTGCATAACTTAGTGTCAAAAAATACTTAATGAGATTTAAAGAAGGAATCGAGGATTTTGAAAACCGTGTGCTTATTAAAGTCAAGTATATGCCTAGAATAGCCAGTTTGGCAAGAAGGACAAGCCAAGGGTCAATAGGTTGTTATTTTCTGACCTGTAAGTTAGGGTTTATGAAGGAAGTTGTGGAAGTCAGATTGTGATTTGAAGGTTTCCTTGATGAATAAATGGTAGAAAGGGAAATCGTGCACTATCGCATGTAATGTAACTCGATTCTAAGGTAAAAGGTCAATTGTGAGTCGGGTTCAAAAAGTGAATCGATGGGTTTATCAAAAAATCATTAGAGGTTGTTTGAATAAACTATTAAGCCTAGCCAAATATACATAAGTTATCTAAGGCATCGAGGAGTGTATGTCAAGGTTAGTTAACATGTCAATGAGGCTCGAGGAATCAAATGTAATCTACGAATCGACATCTGATCCGTGAGCTTATTATGAACTTCAAAGTAATATGATGAAGTTAAAATCTTCATGTGTAATATTTTGATTTGTGGGACGAAAATTTTCAAGGCGGGAAGGCTGCAACGCCCAATTTTTGTTGAATTAATAAAGTCGCATTATATTTTCAGACTCCATGATTCACAAATTATATGAACTTGGATTTATGAGAATTTAATGGGATTAATTTAAAAAATATTATTTTTAATTGAAATTAACGTTAAGACGAAAATTTCAAAAGTCGCATACTGCGCTACGCATGTTAAATTAAGTTATGAGTTTTAAATCAAATTAAAGGAAATTATATGGAACAAATTATATAATTACACTTATATTTATGTTATAATACCATTAAGATAAATAAAGAATTCAAAAAAAGTCCATACCTATCAGGGGAGAATCGATTCGCGCTAGGGCCGAATAGATTCGGATCCCTTAGAAAGTCTATTTTTGAAGGTTGTGGTGGTGGGTAATTTTAGGGTGTTAAATGTAATTATTCTTCATCAATTAGGACCACTTTTCTCTTAAATTTTGATTGTCTTAGGGATGGGGGACTGCCCTTGAGAGCGTTTAATGTGAATTATAAAGCATTAAAAATGATGTAATTAGAGTCACCAATCTCATATCCTTCATTTAATTTTGTGTGTGATAATTTTTTATTTTAAAAAAAAATAAAATTAAAAATAAATTTACTAAATGCACATCACTATTTATAAATGCAAAAAATTATATTTAAAAAGAGTTTTTAATGGAATAGTTGAATACATAATTAAATGTCCGTTAATGTAATTTTGACACGATATGAATAAAACGCAATAAGAAATGCACTAAAGATGTTGTAACAACACACAAAATCATTGTTGATGTGTGGTCCGAGAGCCACTAAATCTAGGGAAGATAAAATGACAGGTGGCAACAACCCATTTGGGAGAAGATTATTTTGAGATAAGAATATGGATGGATGAGAATTGTATTAGGTGGGCATTTTTAAGCACCCAAGCCAAGCCCAGGGTTCCCCATAGTTGAGAAAGAAAGAAAGAAAGAAAGAAAGTTCAAAAATGGCTTCCTTGACAATGACAGCCTCATTCCTTGGTGCAGGTGGCGTGACAAGGAAACCATCAACCACTACTCGGCGAGGGCGAGGTGTTTTCATGGCCTCCTCCGCAATCAACACAGCTGAAACAGCTGTTGTGAAGAAGGAAGGCGGCAGTGGTAGTAGGAGGGATCTTGTGTTTGCTGTGGCAGCAGCTGCTGCTGCCTGTTCCATTGCCAAAGCCGCCATGGCGGATGAGCCAGGCCGTGGGACCCTCGAAGCTAAGAAGAAATATGCTCCTGTTTGTGTAACCATGCCTACTGCCCGTATTTGTCGCAAGTGAACATTGTTATTTTCTCCTCCACTTCATTTCGTTTTCGTTTTCGTTTTCGTCATCTGTTAATTGGTGTTTGACTTAACTATGTAAAACTTTGCTTTCCAAATGCTATGCTCAGACCTAAACGCCTAAAACTTAAGATTTGTTTACAAATATTCTATCCATTTCAAATGAAGAGTATTGTGTTTTGTAGCCTATTCTTACTTAAGAATTTTACTATTTAAAACACTCTATGGAATTATTTAGGATTCTAACATCATCCAAAGGCACGAAGTTTTACTCTACAAGCAGTTTCTTGAAATTAATGAAAACTCAAATATATTTTCTCATAAATTAATGATAACTCAAAGATAATATTTCTAAATCTATTTCCACCTGTCTTGGCTTTACTAGCCAAATCATTTTGAATATCGAAATCAATACCACACTTTGCATCTTTGATTTGGACGGTGCCTAATATCTTATCCTACTTTTCGTACCTAGATTCCAAATCAAATTTGACACGACTCGAGTCTCTCAATCTCTCTTCAAAATCCATTATCCTAGACTCAAGTAAATGCTCGGACTCCTAAACTCAAGAAGATCTTTCTTCATAGCCTCCATTAAACCTTAAAGACTATCTCTTTCACCCTCCACATATTCAACCTTTTCTCGAAGATTCCTCTCACGTGCCCTAAGATCTTCAATTAAAGCACTCTCATCATTTCCTATGGCACATTCTTTCATCCTAGCTTCCAACTTCAAGTTTGCATTTTTGCAATTTCAATGATGTCGCATATAACTCTAGAAAGGCAACTTGGAGGTCACTCTCGTCCTCCTCTTCTTCGTCTTCACTCGCTTCTCTAATCACGCTACCATCACACACATGGGATCACAAATGATGGCCTCGAAAGTTTAATGCAAAGAAATACATTCTTGGAAATATTTCTCATCAAAACTTACATGACTAGCCATGAACACTAGCCATGAACACGGTGAAGTTGCGCTCAATGTGACAATCGGGTCTCTCTTCCCGACTCACTATCACTAAGGGGTGGCGTTGTACACATTAGGTTTCTTGCCCTCCTTACTTAGTTTAGTAGGACACCCAGCTACTTTATGGCCATATCTTTCACAACCAAAGCATCTTTTCGATTTTTCTTTCTTGAAGTTATCATCCCGATTTTTAGGAAAGTGATCAGCCTTGTTATGCTTATATTTCTTAAACTTCTTCACATGTTTCGATTGTTTTTAAAAGTTGAGAAACTTTTTAACATGGCCACATCATCAGAATTAAAACTCATCATTCGAGACTCGTATTTCCTCCTTTCGGGGTTTTAAAGTAATGCTCTTATTTCTTTCATCTTTTTGGAGGAAAACATATCAAGCTCATAAGTTTGTAGGTCACATTTAACATCTTCGAGTTTCATAGAATCCAAAGTACACAAATAATTCAAAACTGTTACTTTAAGATTAAATCCTCAGGCAACGACCTTAAGATTTTCTTGATTATGCAGTTTTCAGGTATTTTCTCTCCGAAGTTAAAATATGAGTTAATTATGTCGGGCATTCTAGCGTAAAACTCATCAGATGTCTCATTCTCCAACATCTTAATGGTTTCAAAATGAGTTGTGAGGTTTTGGAATTTCGAGGCATTAATAGCACTAGTGCCTTCGTGGGTGAGTTGGAGTATGGCTCAAGCCTCTTTAGACGTTTCACATATCATAATACGACAGAACTCCTGCGGGGTGACTGTAACACCCCGCGCATTCTGGCGTCGGTCGCCACCAAAATACGTCGGGGTCACTAAATTAAATATTATTCTTAGCATGTGACAGATATATGAGACATTTAAAACTTTAATTCCACAAGATATAATCAAATGTATCCAACAAATATAACCATTCATGCAATATAAAAATTCATCACCGTGATAGTGTCCAAAATAAATCCAACTCCGAATATATATAAATTCCAAATGAAATAATCCAACTATAAATATCTCACATAAATCGTAACTAACTGTGGAACCGATTGACCCACCAAATCCATAAATGAAAGTTTCGTAATAAATGCGACGAAAAGGGAAAGTAACTCTAAACTACTAAAGCAAGTCAAATAAATTTATGGCTGCATCTCCAAAATTATCTCCAATAACTCCTATAAAGATACTCCAGTGTTATACCTGAAATGTTAGTCAACACAATGGGTCAGAGGCTACCGCATGAATACTAGCTACTCCTCCCAATTAGGGTCCTTGAATCCAAACGATAGAATTATACATGATAAACATCACAATAGAGTATTTTAATTCAAACGAGATATAAATCAACATGCGAATAAAATAAACTACTACCATTTACCCACATAACTAAGTCACCCCAAATGTTTAAGTCCAATTCTGATATTACAATCATGTAATTATGCTAAAACTATCAATTCAATTTTAATCGATTAACCAATTTATTATAATAGCCACATTGTCACAGCCAGGCGACCCTTCCATTTGTCCTGCACTTATTCGGAATCGCCTAAAGTTTTTCACCAGACATTCCCCTCGCTATAGGCAGCGGCCCAATTTTCGTTAGTCCTGCACTTATTGACGAGGTTTCTTGCACAACACGTCGCAATAACTAACTTGCCCAATTGTCAACCCTACACTTATTAGTGATGCCAACACACACCCACGTCGCTATAGACAGCAAGCCTAATTTCGTTAGCCCTGCACTTATTTATGATGCAAAATTTATTTTAATACCTATTTATTATCTTAGGTATTAATTATTAATTTTCTCAAGTTGTCATCTTTTCTAGTAGCCCCACCCTTTTATTGAGCATAAATCCTCAAACCACTTCTAGTCCCATACCTAGAGGTATCCAAAACACAAATATATGCTAACCTATTATTTACGAAAAGTACTTACTAAATATACTACCTAGACTCGCACCTAGGCTAACGATCCAACGAAAAATGATGAACAAATCAGCCCCACCCCGAATTTTTCATTCATAAAAATCTACACTAACTAGTCCCATACCTAGAAAATGTTACCAATAACTAAGGCCTACCTACTAGTCCCAAATCTAGAAAGCAACCTAAAATAAGGTAAGAGCACTAACTACCCTAACAATTTCGTCCTCCCCACGGTGTCATTTTTTAATAACACAATTAGTGATTACATAAGGCATATCTTCAACTGATTACAACAATTCCTTCAATTAATCACAATATTACTACTTATCCGATTTATGTTCGTTTAATTATACAATACATATTTCAACCATTTATAAAATCTCCATTCATAAGCATATTAAGGGGCATACAACAATAAATAATCCAAGTTTTCAAGTGGCACATAAAAATCTTAATTGTTATGAGTTGAATTAAATTTATAACATCTCTGTGATTTATTCTACAAGCGAACGTCATAAATTCTAATGGAATCTCGATCTCTAATCTAAGCATACAAGGGTTTTGAGTCTTAATTCGTACTAATGATTTGAGTAAAAACCATCTCGAAATTTGTTTCACTTTCCTTATTAGTCTCTATGTTTATTTTAAAAAAACATGATAATTAGTATTTAGGCAACATTTAAAATGCATAATACTAGAGGGGAACAATAGAAGTATTCATGCCTGTAAAAAGTCAATTCAAAATTCTGATTGGATGGTTGCATTCCTCTCGAAAAATCAATAAAGACTCGTTCTTGAACGATCTTGAGAAAACATGGTTTGAGCCTTCAAAACTTGGGTTGAAAGTTGTGTTCAATGGGGTTTAGGTTTTGTAAATGAGAGAGAATAAAATTATGGGAGGCTACTAATTTTTTAGAAGGCTAAAATGTGTTTTAATTTTTCTAAACCTCACACTTTATGTTATATACCAAAAGATTTGAGTCCTAATCAAACACAAATACTAAAAAAATATTCCAAATGGTCGAACGTCGGAATTAGTTATAATTTCAATATGTTGTAACAGAATGCGAGACGAAGCTACACAAAAAATTTCAGCTCGATCGGATGGTTGAATATATTTATTTATTTTTTTCTCCTTAGGTCGTATCCTCCCCCGATTTTTATACAAAAAGTTCAAATTTCTAAATTTTAATCCCGATTTAAATTCCACTGTAAACCTTATTTTATATATATATAAACCCATATTTTTACATGCCAAAATTAAATAGATTCCAAAAATTTATTTTCCTGAAATTTTTTATTTAACAAAGATTTTTACGGCTCAAAAAGCACGGGTGTTACATACTCCCCCACTAATACCGAAATTTCTTCCTCGAAATTCGACGAAGCGTAAACGTTAAACGTAAATTCGCGTAAATAAAATAAGACTTTCATATGCCTACCCGTAGAATGCTTGGATTGGGCACCCATACACCCAATTCCACACGTACTTACCCTCGAACAAAAATACAATATATATCCTAACCATATATATAAACATAACTATGAAAATAATGGTGTATTATGGTCCCCCACGAATCACCACTCGATTCTATCTCCAAAAATCATTGCAAGCTTAAATCCTTAAGTCAAATCACATCATTGCATCAATACCAGATATATTCAAAATTTATACTAATGATCTGTCAAATAAATATCATCTCTAAGGATCCTCACCTCAAGATCATTACTTCTAAACTCAATGCTCACATCGTCCTTAACACAAAGCTCCCTATCTTCAAGAAACATAGCTAACACGTATGCTAGACATAATACCTTAAGGAGTACAAATCAACAAAAGGGATTAAAGATCGGTAACGCGAACCTGTAAGACCTAAGACAATGCTCTGATACCATCTATAACACCCCGCGCATTCTGGCACCGGCCACCACCAAAATACGTCGAGCGTCACTAAATTAAATATCATTCTTAGCATGTGACATATCTATGAGACATTTAAAACTGTAATTCAACAAGATATAATCAAATTTATCCAGCAAATATAACCATTAATGCAATATAAAAATCCATCACCGTGATAACTTCTAAAATAAATCCAACTCCAAATAGATTTAAATCCCAAATGAAATTATCCAACCATAAATATCTGACAGAAATCGTAAACAACTATGGAACTGATTTGCCCACCAAATCCATAAATGAAAGTCTCGTAATAAATGCGACGAAAATGGAAAGTAACTTTAAACTACTAAAGTAACTAAAATAAATTTCTGGTTGCATCTCTAAAACTATCTCCAATCACTCCTATACAGCTATTCCAGCGTTATACCTGAAATGCTAGTCAATACAATGGGTCAGAGCCCACCGAATGAACACTAGCTACTCCTCTCAGTTAGGGTCCGTGAACCTAGACCATAGGATTATACATGATAAACATCACAATAGAGTATTTTAATTTAAACGTGATATAAATTGGCATGCGCATAAAATAAACTACTACCATTTACCCACATAATTAAGCCACCCCAAATGTTTAAGTTCAATTATGATATTACAATAATGTAATTATGCTAAATCTATCAATTCAATTTTAATCGATTGACCAAATTATTGTAATAGACACACCGACATAGCCAGCCGACCCTTTCATTTTTTCTGCACTTATTCGAGACCGCCTAGAGTTTGTCATCACACACATTTCCCCCGCTATAGCCATCCCGCCCAATTTTCGTTAGACCTGGACTTATTGATGAGGTTCCACACACGACACGTCATAATTGCAATCCAGCCCGGTTTATAGCAGCCCTGCATTTATTGGTGACGCCAACACACACCCACGTCGCTATAGTCAGTCAGCCCAATTTCGTTAGCCCTGCACTTATTTACAGCACAAAATTTATTGTAATACCTGTTTATTATCTTAGTCATTAATTATTAATTTTCTCAAGTTATCATCCTTTCTATTAGCCTTTTATTGAGCATAAATAATCAAATCACCCCTAGTCTCATACCTAATGGTCTTCAAAACATAAATATATCATAACCTATCATTTACAAAGAATACTTACTAATTGCACTACCTAGCCTCGCACCTAGGTTAACGATCCGGTGGAAAAAAATGTACAAATCAGCCCCACCCCGAATTTTCCATTCGTAAAAATCTACATTAACTAATTACATACCTAAAAAGGAAGCAAACTAAAATAAGGTGAGAGCATTAACTACCCTAACAATCCCGTCCTCCCCGCGGTGTTAGTTTTTAATAACATAATTACTGATCACATAAGGCATATGTTCAACCGATTACAATAATTCCTTCAATTAATCACAATATTACTACTTATATTATTTATGTCCATTTAATTATACAATTCATATTTCAACCATTTATAAAATCTCCATTCATAAGCATATTAAGGGGCACACAATAATAAATAATCCAAGTTTTTAAATGGCACATAAAAATCTTAATTGTTACGAGTTTACTTAAATTTATAACATCCCTACGATTTATTCTACAAGTGAACGTCATAAATTCTAATGGAATCCCAATCTCCAATCTAAGCATACAAGGGTACTTTCCCTATTAGTCTCGACATTTATTTAATGAAAATATGATAATTAGTGCTTAGGCAACATTTAAAATGCATAATACTAAAGGGGAATAATAGAAGTATTCATGCCTGGTTGAAAATTCTGATCGGATGGTTGTGTTCCTCTCGAAAAATCAATAAAGACTCGTTCGTGAACGATCTTGAGAAAACATGGTTTGAGCCTTCAAAACATGGGTTGAAAGTTATGTTTAATGGGGTTTAGGTTGTGTAAATGAGAGAGAATGAAATTATCGGAGGCTACTGATTTTTGAGAAGGCTAAAATTTGTTTTAAAAGTCCTAAACTCGTCACATTATGTTTATATACCAAAAAGAATATGAGTCCTAATCAAACACAAACACTAAAAAAACATTCTAAATGATTGAACGTCAGAATTGGTTGAAATTTCGATATGTTGTAGCTGAAGGCGAGACAAAGCTACTCAAAAAAATTCAGCTCGATCAGACGGCCGAATATTTTTAAATATTTGTTTCTCCTTAGGTCGGATCCTCCCCCGAATTTTATACAAAAAGTTCTAATTTCTAAATTTTAATCCCGATTTCAATTCAACTTAAAACCTTATTTTTTTTATGTATAAAACCAATATTTTTACATACCAAAACTAAATATATTCCAAAAAATTATTTTTCTGAAATTTTTTATTTAACAAAGATTTTTGCGGCTCAAAAAGCATGGGGTGTTACATAATCCCCCACTAATATCGGAATTTCATCCTCTAAATTTGACGAAGCGTAAACGTTAAACGTAAAGTCGCGCAAATAAAATAAGGCTTTCATATACCTACCCGTAGAATACTACGATTGGGCACCCATATACCCAATCCCACACGTACTTACCCCGTGAAGAAAAATACAATATATATCATAACCATATATATAAACATAACTATGAAAATAATAGTGTATTACGGTCCCCCACGAATCACCACTCGATTCTATCTCCAAAAATCATTGCAAACTTAAATCCTCAAATCAAATCACATCATTGTATCAATACTAGATGTGGTGACAATTATTATGCAACACAAATAAATATGAAAGAGGTAACACCCAAGAAAAGAAAAATAAAATGCCAATCACACAACAACAGGTATACGTGGTTCAGCAAAGATGTGCCTACGTCCACAGTGGTTCAGTCAGTGTTATTTCTCTATATTCTGAAGAATAAGTACAGAGAATAGAACTTGTCCTTTGCCCCGGACTTAGGGTTTAATTTATACATGTATATGTTGGTTAGTGGGGGTGATGGGTTCCTCCTTATTAGCCATGTCCCCTGTAACTTTCTTACATGGGATCGCGCTTCCCCACAACTTCTCTTCATGGGATCGTGGAGTAATCGGATCAATACAAAAGGTGATGGGCCTGGGCTTTGGGCCCCTAAGGCGAGGCTACTCGTCCAGGCCTATAATGCTAAATTCAGGGTACCCACAATTGCCCCTAAATTTGTTGGGCCATTTCTATGGGTCCAATGAATTTAAATGATCAGCTATTATGGTTGATTTCTTTGAAAACTGTGACGTTGCTTTGGCGGCACCCGCTTCGCTATCCGTGCGCTATGATTAGAGTTGAAGGCCTGTTGGAATAAAGCACATTTCTTTTCGTCGCTTCAGCTTTTCCAGCAATCTTCTATCTTCTGAGAACTCTTACGCTTTGTACCTTCTGTTTTCGATCTCTACTTTCTTCGCCATTTGACCTGATCTTCTGTCTTGTTTCCCACAGACGGCGCCAATTGTGGTGACAATTATTATGCAACACAAATAAATATGAAAGAGGTAACACCCAAGAAAAGATAAATAAAATGCCAATCACACAACAACAGGTATACGTGGTTCAGCAAAGATGTGCCTACGTCCACGGTGGTTCAGTCAGTGTTATTTCTCTATATTCTGAAGAATAAGTACAGAGAATACAACTTGTCCTTTGCCCCGGACTTAGGGTTTAATTTATACATGTATATGTTGGTTAGTAGGGGTGATGGGTTCCTCCTTATTAGCCATCTCCCCTGTAACTTTCTTACATGGGATCGCGCTTCCCCACAACTTCTCTTCATGGTATCGTGGAGTAATCGGATCAATACAAAAGGTGATGGGCCTGGGCTTTGGACCGCTAAGGCGAGGCTACTCGTCCAGGCCTATAATGCTAAATTCAGGGTACCCACAATTGCCCCTAAATTTGTTGGGCCATTTCTATGGGTCCAATGAATTTAAATGATCAGCTATTATGGTTGATTTCTTTGAAAACTGTGACGTTGCTTTGGCGGCACCCGCTTCGCTATCCGTGCGCTATGATTAGAGTTGAAGGCTTGTTGGAATAAGGCACATTTCTTTTCGTCGCTTCAGCTTTTCCAGCAATCTTCTATCTTCTGAGAACTCTTACGCTTTGTACCTTCTGTTTTCGATCTCTACTTCCGTTGCTTCTTCGCCATTTGACCTGATCTTCTGTCTTGTAAGTCTCTCGTGCTCTTTGCATTTTCTCTTTGGTTTGTAGTTTTTCTTGTATTTTTCCAATGGCGAAGATTGGAAATAGGTCAGTAACTGAGTTTAGAAAATTCTACAGTATTCCTGAGTGGGTAGAGATTGAGTGTTGTGACTCGCCTCCTAGGAACGTTAGGGATATAGAGGATGCACATTGGATTCACGTCCTGTTGTTCTCCCAGGGGGGACTTACCTTTCCCCCTAATGATCTGTTTCTGCACTTCTTTAGCTATTTTAGTATTGTGCCTGCACAATGTTCGCCCAACGTATGGAAAATAGTGAACGGCGTGCATAGGATAAATCAATTGTATGGCACAAAGTTAGGGCTTGCCGAGGTCTGCTTTTGTTACTCCTTTTCTCGAACGAGTTCAGGTGTTCTGTACCTTAAGGCTAGGAGCCCTGATAGGGTATTTGTAGTAAATTTACCTGATTCCCATAAGGACTACTGGCAAGAAGGTTTTCTTGTTAGGAATTGGCAACTCTCCCCCCAATTTGAAGGGTCGAGGTCTGAGAGGTTCACTGTTCCCTTTTATGGGGAAGAATATATAGGTAGATGTAAGATTATTGTTTCAACCTTTGCTGACTTGTGATTTTTCTAACCTCTCCTTGCTTTTTCTTTCTCAGCGAGGACAAAGAACTTGGAGCCTGCTCTCAGCGAGGTTCGTATCTCGGAACTGGTGAAAGCTTGGAACATCAGGGAACCTTTAGGTGACGGCGAGCATCCTAGGTCTACTGCTTTTCTGCTTGAATACAAGAACACAGGCTCCAGCTTCATAGCCCAACCTGTGGATAGTGTTCCAGACTTTGACTCTTCCGAAGAGATTTCGGCTGAGCCCATCCATTTGGACGAAGAAGAGAGCAGCTCGGAGAGTGAGCCTGCAGGCATTGCGAGTAATTTGGGTGCAGGAAGTGCTGACAGTAGCAGTTCTTCTGAAGGGGATTCCGAGGCTCGAGACTCGTCGAGCACTACCAGCAGTTCTGGTGAAGAGATGCCTCCCAGGAAGAATTTGATCAGAGATGATGATGATGATGATGATGTGCTTCTTGCACAGAGGTCCAAGAAATCGAAGACTGCCTCCGGGGCCATAGCTACTGGTTCTCGGCCTTCTTCTCAGGAGCAAGAGAAGAAGAAGAAGAGAGAGGAGGAGCAGGCGAGAGAGAGAGAGAGGAAGAAGGAGGAGGAGAGAAAGAGAAGGGAGAGAGAAAAAGAGGAGGAGAGGAGGAAGATGGAATTGAGGACCAAAACTGGTCAAGCCCTGGTCCCAGTGTCTGCCTTGCCTGAGGGGGCTTCGGTGGCCACCTCTCCTCAGCTTGCCCCTGCGCTGCTCGAGAGAGCACTCCTCCCTGCAGATCGTGAGGGGGCGTTGGGGTCCGATCAACTGGCTTTGCAAGCCAGCCAGCGGCTCACCTTGGTAAAGTTTCTCTTCTAATTCTCAATTTCTTTTAACCAGTTTTGATGGTTTCTTCTTCCTGATCCTTTCCTTGTTCTTTGCAGTTTGTGACCGATTTCACTGTGCTTTATCGCTCTCGCGACGAGCTGGTGAGAAGGAATGGTGAGCTAGAGCAGCAAAAATCTGCTCTAGTAGCCAAGGGTTCTCAGCTGGAGGCCGATCTGAAGGCTGCTGATGTCGCTCGAGCTTCATCTGCCTTGGCTCTTGTTAATTCTGCTCACGAGAGAGATGATGCTGTCAGGGAACTTGGCGAGCTGAGGAAGTCGTATGACCTGGTATGCTCAAGCAAGCTAGACTTTGCAGAGAAGAACAGGGTTCTGGCCGAGCAACTGGAGGCGGAGAAAGCCCAGGCAGCCACTCTGAAGGAAGATTCGTACAACTCTGGCTGGGTTGCTGCGTATGAGGACGCTGAGGTTCAGATAGGCTATATCAGCCGTCTGAACTTCAAGAAAGGGTGGAATAAGGCTCTCGTGGCTGCTGGGGTGGACTTTGCATCCCCCCTCTTTGACGAGCACGATCCAGGGCTAAAGCCAGTAGTAGATGAGGACCCAGCCCCAACTGCTGAAGGCACCAATCCTGTCTCTCAAGCGACTTCTACTGATGCTCCTTTGGTAGAGAGGGAAGTGGACACCCCTGCAGAGGGTAATGCTCCTGCTGATGCTGATAAGGACAAGGGTCCATCCGCCTCTGGGCCATCCGAGGTTGCTACTTGATAGGGCTTCTTTGTAATTTTTTCTTTTTTTGATCTGATGTAACCTCGTTCATTATCAATGAAAAGACTTCATTTTTATTTATGCTGATCTCTTTCTTTTCTCTTTCTTTTACTTGTAGTTGGTTGATGTGGATGACTATATTCCTGTTACCTCCCAACTAGGTAGGACTCTTGGTCCTAATGCAAGTCCTACAGTTCGCCAGGCCTTTGCTAGGCTTTGCAGGTTTGCTAAGTCAAGGAACCAGAAATATAAGGATCAGTCCGAGCTAGTGGCCAAGTTGAAGGACAGGCTCCAGGAAATGGAAGAGATCGGTGCTTCAGTGCAAGAAGAAGTTAGCGAGCTGCGAGCGAAGTTACTGGAGGCCACCGCGATCAACCAAGTTGGGGAGATTCTGTAGCGGGAGAATGAAGACCTGAGGCGGGAGGTCTCGAAGCTTAAGGAGCATTCGCCGAGCACCGTTTCGGCAATCCTACAAGGCTCTTCTTCGTCGCGAGCTGCTCAGCCTCCCCTCCCGCGTGCTGGTAGGAGTGCCAGGGGTAGGAATAGGGAAGTCGAGGAACAGCGTGAGAGGGAAATGGAGGAGCTGCGCGGCGATGTTCGGCGAGCTTATGTGACTGCTGCTGGGCTCCAGAGGGACGTCACCCGTCTCCGGCATTTGTTCAAGAACGGCCCTCGACAAGTGTGGTCCGATGGCTACGATCAAGGCTGGCTGGAAGCTCCGACGAGACTATCAGAGTTTGAAGAGTTATCTTTCATCAGGGGGTGGTTGAGTGCCCTCAAAGAGCTGCAGGTCCCAAGGAACTCGATGCTGTGGTATCGACACGAGATGTCCTCCTCTACTCTGATGCCCAACCCATTCAGGCGGGATGATCGATGGATACCCATTGATGTTATTCCCCGACGATTATTGGAATTGGAAGCGAATGAGGTCGTGGAGGAGCTCGCCCCTGCTCCTGATGATGGAAGGAGAGCTAAAGTTGCTGATTATCTTGCTCGGAGGCTTCCACCTTCTTGAGATTTTGTTTTTAATTATTGTAAATGCTTTGGGCGAGCTTCACCGACTAAACATGTACTATAATTATTTTGTAAATATAAAAGATTAATGAGAAGTTCGAGTTTTGGGCAATTTTGTCGATCAAACGTGTTCATTCAATCCTTTTATATTTTTGCAGCTTCAGAATCCTTTTTATTTTGTCATGTGAGTGTCCGCCCAGTCCAGTATAAGAATACCATTGTGCCCTCCCTTTACCTTTTAGGTCGTGTCGTCACACTCCCTTAGGCCTAAGTAGGGCAATTGGCGAGGACACACCTGGTATTGGATGTCTTCATCCGGTCAGAATTTTTTTTAACCAAAGTAGGTTTGATGCCTAAGAATACTCTGTAGGGCTTCATATATTGCCATGGGCAATGCTAAGAGGTCTGTCGTGCTTCATGACGATGACCTGAGGAGGGGTGTTCCCCTGCTATGTCGACCATTATGCCTGTAATTTGGAAAGGATGTGTAATAAGATATAACTGTTACTAATTAGAGAGTGATCAACTGAGAGATTTTCATTTGGTGAATTAAGAAATGAATTGTCCTTTCACATAATGAATACAATAAAAGATCTAACAATAGAACTCCTAAAAATTGAATTTCTTGAGATTAGCTGCGTTCCATGCTCGTGGTATCTCTCTGCCCTCCATCGTTTTCAAATGATAGGCACCTTGCAGGTCGTCTCTAATTATCTTATAAGGTCCTTCCCAGTTCGGGCCCAGTTTACCGTCTGATGGCTTTACTGTGTTTCCCAAGACCTTTCTTAGAACATAGTCCCTAACTTCGAATTTCCTCGGATTGACCCTTTTGCTGTAGTTCTTCGCGAGCTATTGCTGATAGCTCACTAGTTTTACTAGGGCAAGTTCCCTACGCTCGTCGGCCAAGTCGAGTTGCAAAGCCTGATCGTTCTGACCCTGCTCGACAAGGTCGGATCTCATCGTAGGGAATCCTGCTTCTAGTGGGATGACCGCCTCCATACCATATGCTAGTGAGAATGGCGTTTCTCCTGTGGCTCGCCTAGGAGTCGTTCTGTACGCCCATAGGATATGCGGTAGCTCGGTTGTCCACGCGCCTTTTGCTCGCTCTAACCGCTTCTTCAATCCAGCGATCACTGTCTTGTTGGAAGCCTCAGCTTGTCCGTTACTTTGAGGGTAGGCCACCGAGCTGAAGTGGTTCCTGATCCCGTGTTTGTCGCAGAAGCCCTGAAAAGGGCCACTCTCGAACTGTGTTCCATTGTCAGTGATGATGGTTCTGGGGATCCCGAATCGAGTGATTATATTTCTCCATATGAACCTCATCATGTCAGCATCTCGGATGTTCGTCAGTGGTTCTGCCTCGATCCATTTGGTAAAGTAATCAGTTGCCACCAATAGGTATTTGCGATTGCCGGCAGCGGTGGGTAGTGGTCCCACGATGTCCATTCCCCACTGGGCGAAGGGCCAGGGAATGGTCAGGGCTTTTAATTCGCTGGCGGGCTGGTGGACCATGGGAGCGTGAAGTTGGCATTTTAGGCATTTGCGGACATATACTGCGGAGTCCTTTTGCATGTATGGCCACCAGTAACCTTCCTTCATTGCTCGGAAGGCTAGAGACCTTCCTCCGACGTGACTTCCACAGATTCCTTCGTGAAGCTCGTGAAGCACTGCCTCGACATCGCCTGGGTGGACGCATCTAAGGTAGGGGCCGGAGAAAGATCTTTTATACAAGTTGCCTCCTGTGGATAAGTGAAAGCGAGCAGCTTTGACTCTTATCTGGTGAGTAGTTCTTTTATCCTCTGGGAGCGTTCCACTCTTCAAATAGTCTCTCAAGGGATCCATCCAGCTGGGGGCTGATTCCAATTGGAGTATTGGTTTTGCTTTGGTCAACTCGCAGTTGGGGTAAATGCTTGGGCAACTGAGGAAATCGATAGGGATGATCCTTTTAAGGCTGGAATCAACTGCCGAGCTCAGGGCTGCTAAGGCGTCAGCGTGGCTGTTTTGCCCCCTGGGAAACTGTTGGATGTTGATTTCTTCAAAGTTCGTCATTAAGTTTTTTACCAAGGAGAGGTAGGCTGCCATCCTCTCATCCTTCGCGTTATAGTCTCCACTTATCTGATTAGAAATTAGTTGCGAATCTCCGAATACCTGTAAATGCTTTGCTCCCAGAGTTTGCGCCCTTTGGAGACATGATATTAAGGCTTCGTATTCTGCTTCGTTGTTGGAGGCTGCAAATCCCAGCCTGATTCCTTGCTCGAGGACTGTATTTTCTGGAGTGATGAGAACAATTCCTACTCCTACCCCCTTTGAGTTGGAGGCTCCATCAACGAATAGTTTCCAGCTTCCCCCTGTAGCCTGGTTATTTTGTTCTGTTGGCTTAGGCTGGTCGAAGGGTTCTTCGCCTGTGAATTCAGCTATGAAATCAGCAAGGATTTGACCCTTGATAGCTGTCCTTAGTTGAAATTGGATGTCAAATCGGCCGAGCTCGACTGACCATTTAGACAGTCTGCCCGACAAATCCGCCTTCCTTAGGACAGCCTTGAGGGGGTGTGATGTAAGGACGATGATCGTATGAGCTTCGAAGTAATGCTTTAGTTTCCTCGAGGACATTACTAGGGCGAATGCGAGCTTTTCCAATGGTAGGTAGCGCTGCTCGGCGTCTAGTAAGGTTTTGCTCGCGTAATAGACTGGATGTTGGATCCCTGCAACTTCACACATTAGCGCTGAGCTGACAGTATGGCTGGATACAGAGAGGTAAAGGTACAAAGAGTCCATTTGCTGTGGTATGACAAGCAGCGGTGGGGAGCTTAGGTAGGACTTGAGCTCGTCTAACGCTCGTGTGCAACCTGGGGTCCATTCTACTGTTTTGCTGCCTTTCAAGAGTTGGAAGAAGGGCTTGCATCTCTCAGAGGATTTAGAAATGAAACGATTTAGAGCAGCGAGCATTCCAGTGAGCTTCTGTACATCTCGGACTGTGCGAGGAGGTTGCACTCTTTTGATTGCATCAATCTGGTCCGGATTAGCCTCTATGCCTCGCTTGCTGACCAAATACCCAAGAAACTTTCCTGACTGGACACCGAAGGAACACTTGCTCGCGTTGAGTTTCATTCGGTACTTCCTGAGGATTTCGAAGGTACTTGATAGGTCCGAGAGGTGATTTTCCTTCTTCTTGCTCTTGACGAGCATGTCGTCAATGTAGACTTCCATTGTGTCTCCCATTTGATTCTTGAACATTTTAGTAACTAGCCGCTGATAGGTTGCCCCTGCATTTTTTAGCCCAAAAGGCATGACCTTGTAACAGTATAAACCAACCGCCGTGATAAACGCCATTTTGTCCTGATCTGGGGCATACAGGGGGATCTGGTGATATCCTGAGTATGCGTCCAGAAAACTCATTCGTTCGTGAGCTGCAGTGGCGTCTACTAGTTGGTCTATTTTCGGAAGAGGGAAGCTATCCTTGGGGCAGGCTTTGTTGAGGTCAGTGAAGTCTATGCAAACTCTCCACTTCCCGTTGCTTTTCGGAACTACCACTGGGTTGGATAACCATTTGGGGAATTGCACTTCTCGTATGGACCCTGCATCCAACAGTTTTTCGACTTCTTTTTCTATTGCTCTGGCCTTCTCGGGAGCAGTTCGTCGTGCCTTCTGCGCTATCGGCTTGAATGTGGGATCGACGTGCAACCGATGGCAGACCATATTGGGATCGATTCCTGGCAGCTCATAGGGTTCCCAAGCGAAAACATCTATGTTGCTTCTGAGTAAGGTTAACAAATCCTTTTGCTCTCGGTTAGTGAGTGAGGTCCCGATCAGGAAGATTCTGCTGTTGTCGCCTTCTTTAGCCATCACTTCTGCCAGGTCCTCTACAACACGCTCGGAGGGGAGGATCCTGGTCTCTTCCACTCCGGGCCTTCCATATTTTAATTGCTATTTGGAAGGGACTGCACCCTCCTCCACTTTCTCGCTGGTTTTCTCTGGCTTTGGCCGGATTGCCGCTATGAAGCACTTCCTTGCCATCGCCTGGTCGCCATGTATCTCCATTACTCCCCGCTCGGTGACATATTTGAGTTTCTGGTGGTAGGTCGAGGAGACTGCCTTCATTGCATGAAGCCATCCCCTGTCAAGGATAGCTTGATACGGTGAATCGATGTCGACCACCAAGAATTCGATCATCTTGGAAATATTTCCAGCGAGCACTGGCAGTACTATTTTGCCCAGAGGCATGGTCATCTTCCCAGCGAAGTCGACCAGAGGGACAGTGGTTCCCTTTAGGTCGGCGATGTTCAACTTCAATTTCCGGAACAGGTCGATGTACATTACTTCGGATGAGCTTCCTTGATCGACGAGCAGCCTGTCGATGTCAAAGTTGGCTATCCTGAGTGTAATGACTGAGGCATCATGATGTGGGGTCCTTACTCCTACAAGATCTTCATCCGTGAAAATAATATGCTTGTTGTAGTTGATGTCCTCTACTCGTCGACGCTTTCCTGACTGTGATTTTGCTGGATCAATCTGAAAAGCTTGCATTACCGCTGTCAGTTTCTTTACCTCCATTCGAGCTGAGTTACCCTGGATTTGCTTAACATCAGATACTCCGTGGATTACTGCGAACTCGTGTCCGGCGTCATCTTCCAATACGTTGTCGGGTTTCGCCTCTTTGTGGGCAGTCAGTCTCTCTACCTTTTTTTCCACAAAGTCATTCAAATGTCCGGACTGGGCCAACTCCTCGAGGTGGGATTTAAGAGCCTTGCAGTGCTCGGTCTTATGCCCTCCCTCTTTGTGGAAAGTGCATCTCAGTGCATTGTTTCTTTTCGAGGGGTCTCCTCCCATTTTCCGGGGCCATTTGATGAACGGCTCATCCTTGATCTTCGCGAGAATTTTGTAAATTGGTTCTTTGAAGACGGTGTTGACCGCCTGGAACGATTTTGTAACGTCAGGGTTCCCTCCGTTTTTGGAGCCATTCTTGCCCCCACTCTTTCCTCCTTTTTTTTGGTTCTCAACTTTCTCACTTCCCTTGGTAGACTTGGCACGACCGTTTTCTCCTACGTTAAGGCGGGTGACATCTTCCACCTTAGCGTATTTCTAAATCCGGGCCATCAGGTCATCAATGGTCGTAGCTTCCTTCTTTGTCAAGAACTGGTAAAGGAGGGAAGAGCTAGGTAGCCCAATTTTGAATGAAGCCACTGCCACTTCTTCCGCGCAGTCCTCGACTTCGTTGAATAACTCCCAGTACCTCTTCGCGTAGTCTCGGAGTGTCTCCTGAGGCGTCTTCTTCATTGTTAATAGAGCATCCATCCTTTTGGGATGGGAGCTGCTGGTGATGAACCGGGCCGTAAAGAGCTCGGCCAGGGATTTGAAATTTCTGATGGATCGGTGAGGGAGTTTCTCGAACCATTTTTGGGACACGTCATGAAGGCTCGAGGGGAAAATACGGCACATCAGTGCATCTCGGTGATTCCAGAGATTCATAGCCTGCCGGTACTGCCTGACATGATCAATGGGATCAGTCTTCCCGTCGTAAATCTTGAACCTTGGAATGGCAAACTTTTTGGGAGCCTCTTCTTCTTCAATTTCCCTCGTGAAGGATGATTTCATCTGGGTCTTGAGGGCTCTCCTGGCGAGTTCTCTGGTCGACCTGGTACCGCGGTGAGCTGAATGTTGGTCCATTTCTCTGCGGACCAGGTTTCGTATGTTGTCGTCACTGCGAGCAGGGCTCTAGTAGCGGCGAGCTTTTCTTAGTTGTTCGCGGAGGTCGTCGTCTGAGTCGCCACCTTCGTACCCTTGATATTGCCGCCTAGGGCTCCTTCCTCGGCTGCGAGATTTGCTCGCCTGAGGTCTAGGAGTGCGATAGGGGCGTCTCCTGGTATCAGGACGTAGTTCCTTCTCCAGTTTTTCCAGTCTTCTTTTCAAGCGGGCATTCTCAGCCTCATATCTGCGAGAAGACTCCCTCTGCTCGTGGAGCCTTGCCTCGTATGCATCGATCAACCTGGATATCTGCGTGGACCTTGCTGGTCTTTGACTCTCTTCTGAGACTGGCCTTTCTAAGCGAGCCCCTTGATCTGAACGCCGGACTTCAGACCTAATCCTGCGAGGAGCAGGTGGCTCCTGAATATCTCCTGCTTGAGGAGCGTTGCTACTGTGACCAGACATCTTAGATTTTTTCTCGGCGTGGGCTCTTCTCAGGGAAAGATAAACGCTTCCCACAGACGGCGCCAATTGTGGTGACAATTATTATGCAACACAAATAAATATGAAAGAGGTAACACCCAAGAAAAGATAAATAAAATGCCAATCACACAACAACAGGTATACGTGGTTCAGCAAAGATGTGCCTACATCCACGGTGGTTCAGTCAGTGTTATTTCTCTATATTCTGAAGAATAAGTACAGAGAATACAACTTGTCCTTTGCCCCGGACTTAGGGTTTAATTTATACATGTATATGTTGGTTAGTGGGGGTGATGGGTTCCTCCTTATTAGCCATCTCCCCTGTAACTTTCTTACATGGGATCGCGCTTCCCCACAACTTCTCTTCATGGGATCGTGGAGTAATCGGATCAATACAAAAGGTGATGGGCCTGGGCTTTGGGCCCCTAAGGCGAGGCTACTCGTCCAGGCCTATAATGCTAAATTCAGGGTACCCACACTAGATATATTCAAAATTTATACTAACTATTTGCGAAATAAATATCGTCTCTAAAATCAACTCTAAGGATCCTCACCTCAAGATCTTTACTTCTAAACTCAATGCCCACATCGTCCTTAACACAAAGTTTCCTATCTTCAACAAACACAACTAACACATATGATAGACATAATACCCTAAGGAGTACGAATCAACAAAGTGGATCAGATATCGGTAACGCAAACCTACGAGACCTAAGACCATGCTCTAATACCATCTGTAACACACCGCGCATTCTGGCATCGGCCGCCACCAAAATACGTCGGGCGTCACTAAATTAAATACCATTCTTAGCAAGTGATAGATATAAGAGACATTTAAAACTTTAATTCAACAAGATATAATCAAATTTATCCAACAAATATAACCATTCATGCAATATAAAAATCCATCACCGTGATGGTCTCTAAAATAAATCCAACTCCAAATAGATATAAATCTCAAATGAAATAATCCAACTATAAATATCTCACAGAAATCGTAAACAACTATGGAACTGATTGTCCCACCAAATCCATAAATGAGAGTCTCATAATAAATGCGACGGAAATGGAAAGTAACCCAAAACTACTAAAGAAAGTAAAATAAATTCATGACTGCATCTCTGAAATTATCTCCAATCACTCCTATACAGCTACTCCAGTACTATACCTGAAATATTAGTCAACACAATTGGTCAGAGCCCGCCGTATGAATACTTGCTACTCCTCTCAATTAAGATTCGTGAACCCAAATAATAGCATTATACATGATAAACATCACAATAGAGTATTTAATTTAAACGATATATAAATTAACTTGCGAGTAAAATAAACTACTACCATTTACCCATATAACTAATCCACCCCAAATGTTTTAGTCCAAATATGATATTATAGTCATGTAATTATGCTAAAGCTATCAATTCAATTTTAATCGATTAACCAATTTATTATAATAGCCACACTGTTATAGCCAGCTGACCCTTCCATTTTTCTTGCACTTATTCAAGATCGCATAAAGTTTTTCACCACACACATTCCCCTCGTTATAGGCAGTCGGCCCAATTTTCGTTAGGATCGCACTTATTGACGAGGTTCCCTGCACACGACGTCACAATAGCCAAACAACCCGATTTCTATCAACCCTACACTTATTGGTGATGCCAACGCACATACGCATCGCTATAGTTAGTCAGCCCAATTTCGTTAGCCCTGCACTTTTACGACACAAAACTTATTTTAATACTTGTTTGTTATCTTAGTCATTAATTATTAATTTTCTCAAGTTATCATCTTTTCTATAAGCCCCACCCTTTAATTGAGCTTAAATCCTCAAACCACCCCTATTCACATACCTAGAGATCTCCAAAACACAAATATATCCTAACCTATCATTTACAAAGAATACTTACTAAAATCACTACCTAGGCTAATGTTCCAACGGAAAACGATGTATAAATCAGCCCCACTCCGAATTTTTCGTTTGTAAAAATCTACACTAACTAATCCCATAAGTAAAAAGTGTTACCAACAACTAAGGCCTATCTACTAGTCCCAAACCTAGCAAGCAATCTAAAATATGGTGAGAATACTAACTACCCTAACAATCTCGTCCTCGTCGTGGTGTCAGTTTTTAATAACAGAATTAGTGATCACATAAGGCATATTTTCAACCGATTACAATAATTCCTTCAATTAATCAAAATATTACTACTTTTCGATTTATATCCATTTAATTGTACAATCCATGTTCCAACCATTTATAAAATCTCCATCCATAAGCATATTAAGGGGCACACAACAATAAATAATCCAAGTTTTCAAGTGGCACATAAAAATCTTAATTATTACGAGCTGAATTAAATTTATAACTTCCCTACGATTTATTCTACAAGCGAATGTCATAAATTCTAATTGAATCTCAATCTCTAATCTAAGCATACAAGGGTTTTGAGTCTTAATTCGTATTAAAGATTTGAGTAAAAACCATCTCGAAATTTGTTTCACTTTGCCTATTAGCCTCTACGTTTATTTTAAGAAAATATGATAATTAGTATTTAGGCAACATTTAAAACGCATAATGCTAAAGGGGGTTAATAAAAGTATCCATGCCTTTAAAAAGTCAGATGAAAATTCTGATCGGATGGATGCGTTCCTCTCAAAAAATCAATAAAGACTCATTCTTGAACGATCTTGAGAAAACATGGTTTAAGTCTTCAAAACTTGGGAAAGTTGTGTTTAATGGAGATTGGATTTTTTAAATGAGAGAGAATGAAATTATGGGAGGCTAATGATTTTTTAGAAGGCTAAAATGTGTTTTTAAAGTCTTATACCCGTCATTTTATGTTTATATTCCAAAAAGAATTTGAGTCATACTCAAACACAAACACTAAAAAAATATTTCGGGCGATCGGACCGTCAGAATTAGTTGAAATTTTGATATGTTGTAGATGAAGGCGAGACGTAGGTGCTCAAAATAATTCAGCTCGATCGGATGGACGAATATTTTTATTAATTTTTTCTCCTTAGGTCTTGATTCGTATCGAATATTGCATATTTCTGCCCGTTATCCTTATGCATTCTAGCTCTTTTATGGTCCTAAATGCCTATAATTATGCTCATTAACCAGACAACCTTGGAGTTGGATAGATACATGTTTTGCAGGGGTTATTTGTGCTTTTGTAGGTATTGGAACGCTAAAAGTGAGGATCCGTTGCATTTCGGAGAAGTTTCGTCGATGGACGCTACTTCAAGGGCTTTTTAGTCAATTCACATTTCTTATCCGGCTCATGTTAATTCCACGGATGCGTAGTTCATTGAGTTAGCATCGCGTGGCCGCAAACGGTGCGTCGTTTGGAGTTCGGACGAAGAAGCTAGGCTCGTTTCCGTAATGGACCTTTTCCCCCTCATCATGGACCAAATGCAGCCTGAAAACAGAGTACCCTTCGACCGGTCGACCGGTAGTGCCAGATATTTTGGGCTCTTTCCTCTTTCTTTCCTTTTTCCCTTATCTTTTCCCACTTACTATATAAACCCATTTTTGGTTTTAATATCATATACACACGATTTTAGGTTAGTTTAGCTTATGGTTTGAGGGTTTTGGAGAGTTCTCCTTCATTTATACTTGGTTTGACACCCCATTTGTTGTGTAAGTTGACTATTCATCATCCTCTTCCTTTAATATAGTTTGTATTTCTTCATTTCTTGCTTTCTAGTTAATTTACAAGCTTTCTAATTTAGGTTTTCTTGCTTTATTTACATGCTTTGATTTACACGCTTTCTAGTATAGATTTACCGCGTTTATTTACCGCTTTCCATTTATCGCGTTTTTAACATGCTTTCTAGGTAATTTAAATTAGGTTGTGTTTGAATTGAACTCACTCGGGTTGACGCGTTGCTTTACTTTGGTGATGGTGTTTACGGGTCTATTTCGAGTGTGTTGTCCTAGTTATTACGCCTAGGAGATTTGACGGGGCATATCATGTATGTCCCGTGCTTACGACCTTTCGCGCGTAATTTCCGGGATATTTGTTGACGCCAAAATCTTATTAGGCTTTTATGATGATTTAGGGCGTAACAACCCTTGATTTAATTAACTGTCGAAACGAGACGCACTTGTAATAACTCGTCGACCCATGTAACCATTTTATACAAATTAACTCGGGTGAGGGATATTCGATGCAACCTATAGTTTTACTCGCTTTCATAATCTAGTTTCAATACCATTGCCTAGAATAATCTTTCCCTTTATGCATCTTTTCTTTTAGTTTGTAATCATCTTTTACACTTTTATTTTAGGAGTATTAAATCACTTAAATTCTAACAACTTGTCCCTGTGGATTCTCGATACCCGACTTACCGCTGTGCTTGCCTCGCAAGTGTAGTAGTAACTTAGGTTTTTGTATTGAGTTGGCGAAACGAAAACAACGACTGTGCACTTTACACGCGCACACTTTTCGCGCTCGATCAAAATGACGCTGTTGCCGGGGACTAGTTTGTTTTAGACTTTATTTGATTTATTATTTCATTGTATTTTCTTTCTATTTGTATTATTTGCTAATATTTTGCAGGACTTTCACATTTGAGCACTTAGAAACGCTTGAATTTTTCCCGCGCGCATCTATTTTGTGGAATTCGTCACTTGAGCCATTTTTGGGGTAAGCATGTCTTATTCCAATTCTTTTGGTAATCCTTGTCATAATTCTCAAAATTCTCGCAAACCTATGACTTTCGGTGAATACTTAGAATCCCAAAAATTTGCAAATTCAAATATTACCTTGGGCGAGTATAACGAAAGTCAAAAATTAGGTTATTGGAATTTTGATGATGATGATAATGATTTTGGGCCTTTACCTCCTTATAATAGGAATTTTGAAACGAATTGCAATAGTTTTCAAAATTTCTATAATAATGAGTTTTCGTTTAAGTCCGATGGTAATTTTCAAAGTTCCCATTCTAATGCATCCGCACCTCGACCTATGACATTCGGTGAGGGCTTGCGTATGTATGAGAATGAGAAAATTGAAAATCGTTATCGGGAAGAAAATCGTTCGTGGGAACATGAGTTGGATTTATTATTTGAGTCCGACGACGATTTTGCTTCCGAGACTTTCGAAGTCGAGGAATGTTTTGAACCAAATGAGGTACTTGTGCCTACTTTGGAACAAGCCATTCTAGACTTTGCCCATTGCGTAATAGATATTGAAAGTGAGGATGATAATGACGTAATATCTATTTGCAATGAAATGATTTCTTCTTTGGCCCCCAAAGAAGAACATTTCATTGAAAATGATATTATTTCATTCGAAACTCAAACTTCATGCGATGATGATTCATCTCATGAGTTTGAATTTCTTTCATCCCCTTTTTCATTCTCTATTACCCCACCGGAACAAGTACCCGATGATTCGGTTTTAAACTTTTATGCTTTAAACTCTATCGCCGATGAGGAGTACTTGCTCGAGTTGCCCTCCACGATCGCATATTTGCCTTTGTGTGCGTCGCCTCCCATTCCAACTTCAAAATCCTTGGGAGGATATTCGGCTTTTCTCGGTCCCCACTTGTTTTTGTCACCCGTGCAATCCAAACCCCCCATCGTCCCACCAAAACTTTTAATTGGCGATGGTTCATTTCTTTCGCCTTACACATGCCTTCCGTTGTTCAAACGGAATTCATATTTTTCGGAAGGCATGCTCGTATGTGAGGGTACACCGGTTAACCTCCAAAGTCAAATCGTTCTGATGGTGGACCCTCAGCTATTTAGACTTCTAGTGTACAGTTAGTGTGAAGTCTAAATAGTAGGTTGTATATAGTTAGCTTTTTATGTTTTCTTTCCTTTTTAATTTAGTCTAGTGTAATTAGTTAACTTTTTATTATTTGTTTTTGCTATGCTCGGTACTAACTTGTTATGTAGATTCTTTGGACTTGTTCTTATGGGGATCGCTCCATTTTTGGGTAATATCACTCTTTTCCTCTCTTTGACTTGGTTCTTAATTTACATTGAGGACAATGTCAAGTTTTAAGTTAGGGGGTGTGGGATATCCTATCCATTTCTTATTTTAGTCCATGTTTTTGCTCACATGTTAGTTACTTAGTATGTTTTTCTTAGAAAAATTAAAAATTTCAAAAAGATTTTCTTTATTTTTTTTCTTCTCCTTTTTTGGGCATTTTGCCTTTGTTTCCGATGATAAATTTCAATAATTGCCCGATCCAATAGACAACCCAATGATGCATGTTCTCGATTTTAGAAGTTATTAGACTTTAGTCTCCATTATTGATATTATGAATAACTTCATGAATTAAACTTTAATCCCATGAGCACATGCACTTTTATGGTTATATTGATTTGGTTTAAGATTTTTATAACTCGGTAATCTTTTATTGCATTGTATATACTTACATCGAGTAAGCTTTGTACCTTTCGTCGTTTGTGAGTGTATACACTATTCTTTTCTCATTGAAAACGTTGAATTCGTCGGTAATCTCACTATTCTTTCATTTGACCGTTCATTAATTGAGTTCATACTTGAAATGTGTTACTTGATCATGATTTTCATATATTGTTTTGATTCGAGAATTGCGTAAACTTTGCGAAATGATCATAGGCCATCTTTGTTATATCACCCATATGACCTTGACCTCACCCTTATATGTTTACCCTCGTTAACCCTTTTGAGCCTAAATATAGCCTTTCATTTCATACCCCATTCCCATAACCAACTCTACATTTGAGTTTTAGCCCATACATACACTTTCCATACCTTTGTTTGGAATGTTACTTGGGATTGAATGTTGTTGTTATGATGCCGGTTGCAATTTAGGCATATGAGAGTTCGATAAGTAAAGAAAAGAAAGTAGTGAAAAAAGTGAAGAAAAAGAGAAAGCAAAAAGCAAAAGAAAACAAAAGAGAAAATGAGAAAAAGAAGAAAAGAAAAAGAAAAAGAAAGAGAAGTTTGTATATGTTGTATATAGTTCAATAAGCTTTGATTACTCTCCCCGATGATATATCTAATGCCTTTTTGGAAGTTATTTTCCAATTTTAATATTGCCCGCATTTTCCCATTATCCCGAGTTTTCATCCCGAATACTTTGAATCCGTATATACATCCTTTCATTTCGTACCTTAGCCATACCTACATTATAACCCTATTAAAGTCCTATGTGATCTTAGGTTGATGTAATTCAAAAGTTGAAATAGTTATGATAATCTGTGAAAATGCATTTTGCCTCCTTTAATTAGCGGTATCTTTCATTGAGATTACATTTTTCATTTTACATATAGCGTTCTTCATCTGTGACATGTGCGCGGCATAGTTTCCATTTACAATTACTCTTTAGCCCGCATGTTCCGTGTGTTACCTCCCTATTTCGAGTGAATTCGCTTGATGAGCGTAATGCCCGTGAGGATTGAATATATGCTTGCTTTAATGTTTATCCGGTTTATATAAGTTTTTACCAAATCACACTTTGCATGTGCTCGTTCCCCTCCCACATTTTAAGGTTTCAATTCTATGAGGTGCATTCTATAATGTTAATGATTCAGAC
This sequence comes from Sambucus nigra, assembly GCA_949130495.1. Taxonomy (NCBI): domain Eukaryota; kingdom Viridiplantae; phylum Streptophyta; class Magnoliopsida; order Dipsacales; family Adoxaceae; genus Sambucus; species Sambucus nigra. The sequence continues at coordinate 98,715,959 of OX422217.1, forward strand.
TTTTGTGTGAATTCATTCACTTTGCTAATAATGCATATGAAATCTTTTTCGCTTTTGTTGGGCTTGTAGCATGTTGGTTTGGGCATATTTTGAGGAAACCATATGATGTTTGTGGGTATCATCCCTGAAAACCCTCACGAGACAACACTCGTCCACTAGGGTAACCTAGGGGTTTAACGGCTTATTGCATATGCTAAATGCAATCGTGTTCCCTACGAAAGTGGCAATTATATTTCGATGCATATATACATTTTGTACCGCCCTCTGTGGTTTGGTTTTCTTTGTTTCATTACTAGGGACTAGCAATGTGTAAGTTAGGGGGTGTGATTCGTATCGAATATTGCATATTTCCGCCCGTTATCCTTATGCATTCTAGCTCTTTTATGGTCCTAAATGCGTATAATTATGCTCATTAACCAGACAACCTTGGAGTTGGATAGATACATGTTTTGCAGGGGTTATTTGTGCTTTTGTAGGTATTGGAACGCTAAAAGTGAGGATCCGTTGCATTTCGGAGAAGTTTCGTCGATGGACGCTACTTCAAGGGCTTTTTAGTCAATTCACATTTCTTATCCGGCTCATGTTAATTCCGCGGATGCGTAGTTCATTGAGTTAGCATCGCGTGGCCGCAAACGGTGCGTCATTTGGAGTTCGGACGAAGAAGATAGGCTCGTTTCCGTAATGGACCTTTTCCCCCTCATCATGGACCAAATGCAGCCTGAAAACAGAGTACCCTTCGACCGGTCGACCGGTAGTGCCAGATATTTTGGGCTCTTTCCTCTTTCTTTCCTTTTTCCCTTATCTTTTCCCACTTACTATATAAACCCATTTTTGGTTTTAATATCATATACACACGATTTTAGGTTAGTTTAGCTTAGGGTTTGAGGGTTTTGGAGAGTTCTCCTTCATTTATACTTGGTTTGACACCCCATTTGTTGTGTAAGTTGACTATTCATCATCCTCTTCCTTTAATATAGTTTGTATTTCTTCATTTCTTGCTTTCTAGTTAATTTACAAGCTTTCTAATTTAGGTTTTCTTGCTTTATTTACATGCTTTGATTTACACGCTTTCTAGTATAGATTTACCGCGTTTATTTACCGCTTTCCATTTATCGCGTTTTTAACATGCTTTCTAGGTAATTTAAATTAGGTTGTGTTTGAATTGAACTCACTCGGGTTGACGCGTTGCTTTGCTTTGGTGATGGTGTTTACGGGTCTATTTCGAGTGTGTTGTCCTAGTTATTACCCCTAGGAGATTTGACGGGGCATATCATGTATGTCCCGTGCTTACGACCTTTCGCGCATAATTTCCGGGATATTTGTTGACGCCAAAATCTTATTAGGCTTTTATGATGATTTAGGGCGTAACAACCCTTGATTTAATTAACTGTCGAAACGAGACGCACTTGTAATAACTCGTCGACCCATGTAACCATTTTATACAAATTAACTCAGGTGAGGGATATTCGATGCAACCTATAGTTTTACTCGCTTTCATAATCTAGTTTCAATACCATTGCCTAGAATAATCTTTCCCTTTATGCATCTTTTCTTTTAGTTTGTAATCATCTTTTACACTTTTATTTTCGGAGTATTAAATCACTTAAATTCTAACAACTTGTCCCTGTGGATTCTCGATACCCGACTTACCGCTGTGCTTGCCTCGCAAGTGTAGTAGTAACTTAGGTTTTTGTATTGAGTTGGCGAAACGAAAACAACGACTGTGCACTTTACACGCGCACACTTTTCGCGCTCGATCAGGTCTCCCCCGATTTTTGTACAAAAAGTTCTAATTTCTAAATTTTAATCCCGGCTTAAATTCCACTAAAAACCTTATTTTTTATATATATAAACCATGCTTATTTCAATTCATAGTTTTCCCCGTTATGTGGCCACTCAACTTTCTTCTTCAAATTCATTCAGTGCAATGCGCGGCTATTTCTTCCCAGAAGCCACGCGCGCCAAGCGTGTGGTGCATCTACCGTACCCATTACTTTCTCCACGCGCAAGCCACCCACTATTTTCTACCTTATTTTTTAGTAAAAAGTACTCTTAGGTCCCTCACAAACAAATTTTGACAAATTTTAAACACTTAGGCTCATTGATTATCTTCTTGTAGAAGTGTACGCTAGTGGCATAAAAAGTGGACCTAATAGTAAATTGTCCTTAAATGTTTAAAAATTATTACCAAGGGACGTAATTGTAAATTGCCCTTTTTTTATTCTTCCCACAATTTTCAAACCTGTAGGTGCCTTTTTCCATGTGATTTAAATGCTTTTAAAGAACCCTTTCCTCTCATTCTTTGGCTCCAATACTTTTTGTCCCCTTATCCATTTGCTTTCATCCAAGATTTTTAGTATACTTGTTTATTCTTTCTTTTTTTATTATTCTTTTTATTCTTTTTTTGTTTGTTTTAAAAACCGTTAAACCTTCATTCTTTTTTCTTTTTACTTTACAATTTGTCTTGCACATTATTTTGCTATAAAATAAAAATGTGGAACCCTTATTCTTATAAAATATGTGCAATTATAAACAATGGCCAAAACACTTTTGACAAATCCACCTTAAATTATGCTTCCATTTCACCCCTTTTGAATAATTAATTTTAACCCTTCCATTTTTTGTAATGTTCCTTTTTCGCCCCTATCCAATTTTCCTCACATATATAAAGGGTCTTTGGGGTCATCATTTAAGCATACGATTTTTAGACACTTATTCTCTTAGGTAGTTTAGAATAGGATAGTCCATTTTTATATGTTTGTAATAAAATTCCAATTTTAATAAATAATTCTTTTGATTTATTTAATTGCTTTATAATTAGTTTAATTGCTTTCATAATTAGTGTTCACTTTAAAATCGTTTTCTTCCTTTTAAAACCATTTATTCTTTCATTGTTTTTATCTAATTAATTAAAAACGCTTTATAGGTCATTTTTATTGGGTTGATATTAATGAACTCATTTCGAGTGTGTAGTTTCTTTGATATGATATAATATGATGGAATACACTGATTTTTGAGGGGTTGATTATTCCTGAAAATACACTAAGGAACCTTAATGGGGTATATCAAGTATGCACCATATTCGCGACACTTCTTGTGTAGCTTGGGGATTATTTTTTACGCCAAACTCGTATTTGGACTTTTATGAAAATCTGGGGAGTGACACTCCGAGATTAAATAAATTTTCAAATAAATATTAATTATGTTTTAAAATGCGTCTAACCATGCAATGCTACATATTTCGAAGTGATGAACTTAATTCTCAACCCATGCCTTTTATAGTTTTAAATTAATTTAGTTTCAATACTAGCCTAGAATAATTGTAGTATAATATATCTCAAAACATAAAAATCATCTTTTACACTTTTCTTTTATAATTAATAAATCAATTAAATTTTAAACAACATTCCCTATGGATTCGATACCCGAACTCGATGTTGTACATATAAAACATGTCTAGTTAAAGTGTAGTTTTTTTTGTAATGAGGTGAAAAACCGACGACAATGATAAGCGTATTTACACGATGCTCGGTTTTCGCCTTATCAGTAAACATTTCCTCAGCTTACAATGTCATCATGGGCAGAGCCCCATGCAATAACTTGGATGTTGTTGTGTCTACTGGGAGGATGGTGATGAGATATCCAACCCCATGGGTGGGGCAGAAGTGTATTGTAACACCCCGTATTTTTAAGTATTTATAATTTAATTAATTTTGGTATTTTTAAATTACACATGTGGCGTAATTTAATTGAATTAATTATTATGTGTGAACAAATTATTATGTGATTATTTAAAATATTAATCGGAAGGGATAATGATTAATATTTTTGCAATATAATTAGTAAGTGAAGAGTAAATGATTATTTCACATCATAGCGAGTAATAGTCGCGTGGCAGTATTTTATCTCAACCGGGAGTTGCGTGTAGACTATATGAGGTCGAGATAGAATATTATTGTAGAGTTACTCGGATGGCCATTTTGAGGTTACGGTTTGTTTCGAAAGGGTTGAGATAGTCAAATAGTGTACCCGGGTATAGTAATTGGGTCACAGGGACTTTTTAGTCATAATCGAGCCCACACGGGGGTATTCGGGTCATTTATGCTTGGACCATTAGCCTAATTTAGGGATTGGGAGTTTTAAATCGAATTTTTGAATTAGAGGCAGACATAACTTAGATTGAAAACTCTAGAAATTGAGAGAAGAGATAAGGAAGAAAAAGAGGGGACTTTGGAGACCAAATTCAAGGAGGAATTGGATGTGCTTTGTGAGATTCGTCGTATCCTATGTGAAATCAGACTTTACGAATCCAATAAGGAAATTAATTAACTTGCTTCTGATTTTTATTTACAAAAACTCATGTTCATATCATGGTAGATGTAGACAAACTCATTTTGGGGAGGCTTGTCACGTGATAAAATGGGTTTGGGGGGATTTAGGCATTTAATGTGAAATTAATGCTAAATTAATGATGGGATGATATCATATGTTATTTAAATCTGAATTTAAGTAAAAATCCAGTGGTTAATCTCATTTAATTTGGAGTATAGAATCGGATTGAAAGAGGAATTTGAATAAAAATGAGAAAACCCAATTTGTGTATTAATTGATTTAAGTAGGAATCATTATTGTTTAAGGATGTACTTGATGCTTAGAAATTATTGGAAATGTGTGTTAATCATTGGGTATGTTTGGTTTAGTTTTGAGAAAAATCCATGGTGGTTTGGGTGAACAAAAATGGAAGAAAATGATTGGGGAAGATGAAGTCTACCAGAATCAAAACTACATCGTATTTTTCTGGATTTTTTGAATTAGTTATGATTTTATTATGGGATGGTGTCTGAGACCGAAATCTTTGGTGGGAAATCAAATCTAGATTATTTAGGGATGTTCGTAGATGAGTGTAGGGCTCTGAAAAATATTAAGGAACATTATTTTTACCTTGGAATTAGATGGGAATGAATTCAGGGTATGAATTTAGGAGTGTTTAGGATGAACAACACTCGAAAATATATGAACGGTTTCGAATGGGAATTTCGAATGGAATTAGGATACGGGCTAAATTGAGATGTTCTTAGTATCTTGAATAAAAATATGTTGTGATACAGATAAATTGTAAATTAATAGTTACATAATTAAGAGTCGAGAAATAGACTCGGGTATTATGGGCTAGTGCTACGGGAGTTAGGCACGGGTTAGCTGGATTTAATTTAATTATACATATATATATATATATATATATATATATATATATATATATATATATATATATATATATATATACGAGATTATGATAGTATATATGTATACTTGTGTACTTTATAAATATCTATGTGAATGTCGTGGATTATTTGTGTACTTTACTTCAGATTGTAGTTGAATCATTTGTTTTGAAAACCAATGGTTTATTTGGTCTTGTATACTTATATATATGTCGTGGATTGTTCAGACTATTATTGTGTGTGAATGATTTAGTTAATTTATTTATCTTTTTTTCCACATGTGGTTAAGTTAATAACAAGGTAAAAATTTGACACCTACTTAATTTATCATCGATGGTTAGTAACTTAATTAGTTTTCGACAGTGATGCTAAGAATGAACCATATACGATCCATGTTTATTTTAATAAAGGACTGATCACCCGTGATTTAAGTAGGCGGGTTATCACATGTATGGAGATCAAAATAAGCCTAGGGAATGTTACAACACTTATGTGAGAGAAAATAGGAAACCATTAAAAATAGCTCAAAGATTGCTTGAAGTCCGAGAGAGCTTCTATAGAAGTGTTTAGGTCCCCTCCGAAGCCTTGCCTCCCCTTCTTGAACTGTCTGAGCTCCCACAAGAGAGTTTGTGCATAGAGTTGCAAAAAGTACACACTCTAGATCCACGAGATGAAGAGAAGGAACAAAGTTATGAACCTGTTGAAGATTTAATCATTATTTTCATTGATGAAGCATATCCGATCAAGGTCATCCAGATTGGGGTTGGTCTCATCTCCTCCCTCAAGGAGTAGTTAACTCAATTCTTACGAGAAAATGAAGATACATTTGCATGGGGCCACTCAGATATGATAAGGGGAGATGCTAAGGTCATAGTCCACCACCTCATTATGGATCCAAACTACAAGCTAGTATAGTACAAGAAGAGGTTCTTTGGCTCCGAAAGAAATGCAACTATGACCAAATAAATCAATAATCTCTTTGAAGCCAACTTCATTCGGTAGGTGCAATATCCAAAATTGCTCTCCAATATGGTCCTAATGTCCTAGCCTAACAAGAAGTGGAGGATGTGTGTGTACACCCTTGAAATCAATAAAGCATAACCTAAATATTGTTGCCCCTTGCACCACATTGACACTTTGATGGCTTTTACTATTAGCCATGAACTCTTCTCCTTTATAAATGCATATTCCGATTATAATCAAATCTGAACGGCCCCCACAGATGAAAAGAAAACCTCATTCATCATCGACAAAGGTACTTGTTGTTTTAAAGTTATGACTTTTGGACTAAAAAAGCAGGTGCCACATATCAAAGGGTTGTAAATTCCATTTTCAAAGATTTTAGGGGCAATTCTATGGAGGTTTATGTTTATGGCATGTTATTCAATAGTCTATAAGCTTATGATCACTTCCAGAACCTCAAATAGAGTCTAATTTAGGCTTTATTATCAGCATGCATGGCATAAAGTCCAACTTAGAAGAGATCCAAGCTCTGTTGGACGCGAAGTTCGCCATAAATGTCAAATAAGTTCAGAACCTTGCAACCTTGCAAACTGTGATTCCTAAGATTTTCACTATCTTGTTGTGTTTAGTAAAATTCAGTAGTTGTGGATTTGTGTAGTGTTACCCATGGTGTAGTGATTGTATTATCTAGACTATTTTATTCACACATTATAATATGTCATTTGTACTTAAACATTTGTTATAGTGGACTTCGGTGTGTCTATGGTCTTGGAACTAAGAGACCCGTGGTATTCCAATTTGTTGGTTTTCTCGTGAACAAATTATTGTGTAATTTATGAGTTTTTCTCATCTCATTATACTCCCAATTTTTTTCAGTTTCATAGAATATCACACTAACCAATACAAACTTTTGTATGTGTGTGTGTGTGTGTATTTAATCTTTGAAATTTAAAAAGGGCTTTACCAAAGAGTTAAAATAGATTTCATATAATGTTGACACTTTAGTGTATTAGATTCTTTCAAGTGGTATCAGAGCGTCAGGAATAATTTTCTCAAAGTATAGCCATTAAGGCCTTGAACTCTTTTAAAACCTATTTTTAAATGGAATACCGAAGTGGAAGTTCTGTATGTCCTCACATGTTTGATGGTGCTAACTTTTCTTATTGGAATATAAGGATGGTTACACACATACAACAAAGAGGAGATGAGGTATGGGACATGGTTGAAAATGGTTTACTATACCTATTAAACCTACTTGTGAAGGCGAAGATCAAATTCTTATAAGAAACCCTCTTTTCGAATGGACAAAAGAGGAGAAACAAAATTCACAATATAATAATAAAGGCAAAAACGAGATTTTCTAAGCTATGGGTGAGTCTGAATTTAAAATAATCTCAGCCTACACTACATCTAATTCAGTTTGGGATATTCTAATGTGTCTACCCATGAAGGTGACACTAGGGTTAAAGTGTAACACCTCGTAATTTCTGGGTAATTATTTGAATCAACTAATTCGGTAATTAGTGATCTTTAATTAATTAGAATTAATCGATGGGAATAATTAAAAGTGTATATTTAATAAAGTTAATGAGTGAGGACTTAATTTTAGAAATATAATTCGGATAGCGATTTTAAGTGCGCGGTTGAGTCCGGTAGGGTCAAAATTGTCAAAAGGAAGTGGGTACTTACACATATTGGGTGTTGGGGTCCAATTACACATGTGTGAACCTAAATAAGAAAGTTTGGGTCATTTTAATTAGGGCCCATAGGCCCAAAACGTGAATAGTGGTTTTACCCTTAGATGTGTAAGGGGTTAGGCATTATTAAGTCATAATAGAAGACTAAAGGGAGAGAAGAAAGGAAGAGCCAAAGGAAAAGTGAATTTGGGGATCTTGAAGAGGAAATTGCAATCCAACTTCGTCTTTCAAAGCCCTATATCATCTTGGTTAAGGCAAGTGGTTTAATTTTGAGTACTAAATTGTATCTTACAATTTTATATCAAAAGAGGTGTTATCAAATTGAAATCCTAGGGTTAGTTCTTTCATAAATTGGGTTTTTCTCCTTATAAGAATTATCAATCTGTAGATTATTTGTTAAAGGATGCTTTTAATGATTGAAGATGTGAAAATTGATGAGATAACTAGGGCTATAACTGTTGTCATGGAGAAAGGGACTTAGCACGAATTTGGGGAACGCTTTTATAGAAACCTGTTCAAAACCGGGGTTGTAATTTCATCAATGGCGGACTGGGTTTATACAGAAGCAAAAGAGAGGAAGAATTACCATGTCGTTCGAACGACCATGGTAATTCGTTCGAACGAGATCCACTGTCATTCGAATGACATGGCTATTCGTTCGAACGAGATCTGATGATTGTCAGATTTTTGAAATCCCCTGATTCAGACATGCTATGTTAGAAGTTTATAGTTTCTTCCCTAGCTGAATTTGTGAAATTAAATTTTGAAATAGGGTTAATTTGGAATTTCTTAACCTTGGGAGTATTTGACTAAATTGCATGATATGAGAGATACAAACTCATGATTTAGTATATTATAATCTTGTTATTAAAAGGGATTAAACTTGATTGTAGAAAATTGAATGGTGGACTAGACACACTTAATTTCGGGCCAAGAGATAGGGAGTCCGATTATGCTTGAATAAGGGGTTACATTAAGATAAGGAAAAATTAATGTGTAAATAATGATAACAAGGACGTCGGGGTGTGGACTTTATTATTTTAGGCGTGGGTATGGGCGTGATACTCCAAAAACATAGATTTCTATATATGTCAGTGTGTAGTACATATATAAGTTATATATATATATATATATAGGGAGAGGTTCACAAGTGGACCAAAAGAATGAACTTTTTAATGGACCTTAACAAAAAAATACATAATAAGACATTAATTTTAATTCCTATAGTGTAATTGGTCCGCGCCAGCGGCACCAAATACGCGTGTCGATCGATCCCCCACCCCCACCCCCCACCCTCCCACCCCCACCCCTATGGCAACCCTTCTGTCATAATGGCTGCCACAAGGGCTGCTATGGTGATGGTGGGGGGTGGGGGGGCGGTGGGGGGTGGAGGGGTAGTGGGGTGAAGGTGTGGTCTCGGGTGCCGCTGGCGCGGACCAATTACACTATAGAAATTAAATTTAATGTGTTATTATGTGTTTTTTGTTAAGGTCCATTAAAAAGTCCATTCTTTTGGTCCACTTGTGAACCTCTCCCTATATATATATATATATATATATATATAGGTGAATAATATATATAGTAAAGCTATACCAATATAAATTGTTGGTATGGAGCGTCTGTGACTTAGGGGTGGACCGTTGGTATGGAGCGGACACTTTCGGCGGGAACTATATCTGCCTCCTATGAGTTCGGTGATAGCATTGTATATCCGACATATGTGTGAATATTAAGATATGATACGTATATATAGTGCATAATTATATACGGGAATTTACATAAATACATGGCATGAAATGTATAGATATTATAACTTGGGGAATGTTATATGAACTAAAGTGAAAGATCTATGATCCATATAAGTTAATGCGAGTAATAACTTAGTAAGTAAAATACTATACTCACTTGGGGTATAATAGTGGGGTAATTAGTATAGTATTTAGTAAAGTCTAGTTACGAGGGATGTGGCTGGGAAAATTAGGTTTAATCCGTTAGGCATGCACATTAGTTGAGGGGTGAGGTAAACTCAAGGGAGTGCACGACACTAATTTAAATATAAAGAGCATTTGCATATTTAATTCTTTCATTTAAATTCACTTGACAAATATTTTCAAATGTTTTGGGTTCTAACCCTTGCTATAAAATATTTTCAAAAACCATTTAGGTGTCCTCCCACAAGGGTGCCCAGCATGATTCCATCCTACAGGGTACGTGGCTGTAGCTATGTGGAGTGTTGTGGTTTCTTTGATGTAGTCGCTTATCTCATTCTATCTTAGATAGGAATCCTCTCAGTTGTACTTTTGGACTTGTATCTCTACATTCAGACTTGGTATGTATTAGTACTTTTATATTCGTATTTTGTGGATTGCTCATAGTCGACGTTGTTCGACAGACTATTATTTTTTACTTTGTGGCATGTTTTAGTTGGATTCTCATATTGGGTTGTGGTTGCTTTATTATATTGTCTGTTTGGATTAATCAAGATAAAATTTTACATTAGCTTAATGAAACACTAGGTGGTTAGTAATAAATGAATGAACGACAGTGATGCTAAGAATGAACCAGATGAGATTCCTGTTTAATTTGGTATAGGACTGATCACCCAGTATTTTATTAGGCAGGGTGTCACATTAAGAGGCTAAATAATAAGTATTAGTGCACTTATTTGATATAATGTTCATGAAAGATGATGAAAAGTTTGATGATTTTTATCTTAGACTACAAGACGTAGTTAATCAATCGCGTGCAAATGACATAGTGTATGGTGATTCTGAAATTTGTTCTAAGATACTTAGGTCTTTACCTCCTAGATTTGATTGGAAGATACGTGATATTGATGAAATGGATCATCCTAACATAACACGTCAACTACTGTGTAGTAAAATGAAAACCTTTGAATTGCAAACTGCCCTAAATCAAAATTAAAGCGGCAAAGCACATGCACACACTGCACAACCTTCTTTAGTATTTAAATCTAGTGTAAATAACTTTACTTTGATTTATTCACTATATAATATGGATAATTATTTTGTTTCTCTTAAGTCATTAAATAATGAAATTTGCCTTTTATCAAAACATTTTACGAAATTTGTTAAGTATAGGAACAAATTTGCTTCTATAGAAGGTCAAACCAATTACACAAATAGGCTTTATGGAAAATAATATGAAAAGAAAAGTTTTGAAAACTATGATACTAATAAAGATATTAGTCATATCCAATGTAGAAAATGTAATGAATTTGGTCATTACGATATTAAATTTTTTTTAAAAATAAAATGACAATCTTCTAACAAGGCCTATATATAAAAAAACATGGGATGATAGCTTTGAACATGACAATAGTTAGGGTCATAATAAATTTATGGATTTTACTTTTGCTTGTGTTAATGAGTCTGAAAATGAGTTGATATTTGTCTACTATATCTGATGATTCTGAACTTTACGTAGACAATTTTATGTTACATGTTGCGGTTAACTCTTTACCTTCAAAAACTCATGTACACAATCACATTTACTGCCAGTGTTTTCAAAACTTTATATGATTGTAACTCTAATTGCGATGATGAAATTGATTTACGCAATGAATCATCCCCTAGGATTAAACCTGTTTACAGTGACCGTGATAATGATCTTCACTTTAAGAAAATGTATAACTCTACTTTGAAAAAGGTACAAATTTAGGAAAAATCACTTCTAGACTGCTATCTAAACTTGATGTTCTAAATAATCAAATTTTGACTAATTTTTGAAGAATTTGCTATGCAAATGGAAGAACTTGAATCTGATAATCTTTTACTTGAGAAAAATATTTCAAAATTAACTGAAATAATCATTTGTTAGAATTAAAGCACACGGTTGTCCTAAATGATTTTGAAGAATCACAATTTGAATTAAAATTGACTTTGAAAAAATTAGACTTTTTCCTCACTTCTAGTCTTAAAGTGAAATAAATTTTTGATTTCGAAAAGTCCCATACATATAAAGAAGGAATTGGTTTTGATGGAAAAGAATTTTTTGAAACAAGTTTTATTTTCTTTGTTGAAGACTATCCAGAATCGTTAAATATTAGCATGTCAATTACATATAAAAACTTCTACTGGAGGAAATGTGACTTTTGGAGATGGTAAAATGTCCTGGATCACAGGCAAATGAACAATTAAGGTTGATGGGCTCCCTAGCTTAGATAAGGTACTAGTTGAGGGACTTAAAGCCAATTTGCTAAGTAAAAGTCAATTTTTCGACACAGATCACACTGTTAACTTTTCTAAAACATAGTGCAAAATTGTTCATCTAAAGAGAAAAACTATTCTTTGTGGTGAATGAATGCCCGATATCTGTTACATCTTTATTAAAAATAAAGAAGTTAAAAATTATTTATTCACTAGGCTAAATGACTTAGACTTGTGGCATGAAAGACGAAGACACATTAACTTCGATAATTTGTCTAGACTTAATAGTCTATAATTTGTTTATGGTTTACCTAAAATTCCCAAAATAAACCACTCTATTTGTGGGTCATGTTAAATAGGTAAAATGCAAAAAGCCCCTCACAAGAAAGTGAAAGATATTTTAACCTCTCAAACTTCAGAGTTACTTCACATGGATTTAATGGGTTCCTATAGGACTACTAGTATGTGTGGTAACTCCTACATTATTGTCACTATAGATAACTTTACTAGAATTACTTGGGTGGATTTTATGAAATAAAAATCATACACTTTTAAAAAAAGTTAATGATTGAAAATGAAAAGTACATCCAAGTAACTAGGATTCAAATTAACAGGGGTGGTGAATTTAAAGACGCCGGAGTTGTAGAATATTGTGTATGAAATGGGTACCAATGTGAATTTAGTGCTCTAAAACCCCCTCAACAAAACAGTATAAGGGAAAGAAATAATCAAACCATATAAGAAATGGTTCGTGTTTTGATTCATGCTAAGAATTTATCAAAATACTTTTGGATTGAGGCTACACAAACTGCATGTCACATAATAAATCGGGTGTATTTATGGAAAAATACCAAACAAACTTCTTATGAAATCTAGAACGGGAATAACAAAATTTGAAATATTTATGGCCTTTGGTAGCGAATATTATGTTTGTAAAGATAGAGAACACATGTCCAAATCTGATACTAAGGCAGATAAAGCAATTTTTTTAGGTTATTCTCTAAATATACATGTGTATCGTGTGTATAAACTATAAATAAAAGTTATAAAAGAATCCATTAACATTGTTATAAATGATAATGTTTCCCATCACTTGGAAGAAAGTGAAAATCCCCTACCTGTTGATAATTCTGATAATGAAGATTTACAAAAACAGTCAACGGATAGTGATTTTGACTCTGTAACACCTGATGAATCCAATGTTCCTAACTGGGTTAAAGAAAATAACCCTAAGAAAAACATTGTAGGTGATGTTAGATACCAAATAAAGAATAGGTCCCAATCTATAAATGTTTTATTTTCATCATAGATATATTTAGTTGAACCTAAATATATAAAAGAAACTTTATTAGATGAATCGTGGTTGCTTGCTATGCAAGAAGAATCAGGACAGTTTAAACTTCACGATGTATGGTATTTAGTTCCTCGTCTCACCAACATGAATTTAATAGGAACAAAATGGATATTTAAAAATAAGTGTGACGAATCTGGTAACGTCTTAAGAAACAAGGATATGTTAGTTGCATAAGGTTATTCTCAAATTGATGGAATTGATGTTGATAAAACATTGGTTCCTATTACTAGACTATAATCTATTAGACTCTTATTTGTTGTTTCTTACCATTTAAATTTTAAAATCTATCAAATGGATGTTACATTTGTGTTTTTAAACGGTAATTTAAATAATAAAGTTGATGTAGAACAACCTAAAGGATTTTTTGATCCCTTATTTCCCAATCATATTTTTGGACTAAAAAAACCCTTTATGGTTTAAAACAAGCCCCCCACGCTTGGTCTGAGAGATTAGCAACGTTCCTTATAGAAAATGGCTTTAGTCGAGGGGGAGTGGACCTAACAATGTTCGTTAAACGTAACAAAAACTGTTTGTTAAACACTGAAGTTTATGTCTAAGACATAGTATTTATGTCCACCTCTACCGGGAAGCTGAAAACTTTGCTAATATAATGAAATAAGAATTTCAAATGTCTATGATGGGGGGATTGAAATTCTTATTAGGACTCCAAGTTTCTCAAAAACCAGACCATATATATATATATATATATATATATATATATATATATATATGCTTCTGATTTAATTATACATTTTGGTTCTACTGTGGCTAAGTGCTAGAATTCCTATGAGTTCGTTTATCAAACTATCAAAAGAACTATTCAAAAAAAATATAGATGTTACATTATATCGTAGTATGATAGGTAGTCTTCTCTACTTAACAACGAGTAGACCCAATATAATGCATAGTGTGCATGTTTGTGCTAGATACAAATGAGAATCAAAAGAGTCAAACATATATGTTGTTAAACGTATTCTAAAGTATAAAAGTGGAACAATAAACTATATGTTATTCTCAACACTTTTGAAATCAAAGCTCAAATAATTGGGTATACGAACGCCGATTGGGCAAGTTGTGCCGATGATAGTAAAAGCACCTCAAGTGACAATTTTTACTTCTAATGCAACCTTGTCTCGTGTTCATCTAAAAGGAAGAACTGCGTTTTTTTTCACCAGCAGAAGCCGAATACAATGCCTCTGGCAGCTATTGTACTTAACTTCTGTGGATGGAACAAATTTTGAGTGACTACAGTTGAAATGAATATTTTTCCATCATTCTTTACGATAACCAAAGTACCATAAGTATTTTTTAAAACCTGATTTTTTATTCTCGAATAAAACATATTAAAATGAAAGAAGATTTTATTCTATAATTAATCAAGAAAATGGAAATAAAATTGAATATATTAACACGAAAGATCAATTAGCAAATATGTTTACTAAACTTTTAGACAATCATCGTTTTGAAACGCATAGAATATCTGTAGGTGTTTGTGACTACCCCATTTAATATGTGTTAGGTTTATATGTTAGTACATTTTTATCATAATATCTTGTGGTATAAACATCTTTTTATAGGTTTTTTCCATACCCTTTGTCCTTTTGTGACAAATAGAGGAAGAATTTGAGATTCTTGTTCTTTGTTTGTTTGTTCTTTAATTGTTTGTTTGTTAGGGAGATTTTTTAGGATCCTATTTTAATTGTATATAATTGAGTCTCTTAGGACGCATGATAGTAGTTAAGTTTTGTACTCTTACTATTGGGGAATCATATGTATAATTGAGTTATGCATTTGCGTGTGTGAGATTTTTTTGAGTTTTAATTTAGTTTGTCCGAGATTGAAAATACCCTCCTTAAAATCTCTTGAGATTTTTGTTTGGCCCAATTTTATCACAACTGTCTCTTTTAAACTTGGTTCCCTCCTTGCACTAAACACATGACTAAAAAGATTTTAAAATGTTTTAATGTCTCAAATTCTTATTTTTGAAACCTATTTCACTTTTGTAATTAATATTTTCAATTATTTTTGTATTTATACATTAAGGACGTATTTTTGTCTAGTTATTTTTTTTAAGATTTCACTTTTTATGGTTTTAAAAATTTTCAGAATTTCTAAAGTATTTTTCATATTTTTTTTTAAATTGGAATTTAAATTGCTAAATTAAAATTTTGAATAAACATTTTATTTTTTAATTAATACAAAATTTAGCAAATATTAAATGGTCGCGTTTTGATGCGTTGGTGGTTTATTTGTTTGTCCATCCGGGTTTTCGAGTTTTGGCCAATCAGAATACGGCGTGTTTCCTCCGCGATTTGACCACACGTGAGCAACTTGGTTGGTCTGGCATGCGGTTGTTGGTCTGGGTATTTTACCATTTTTACCCTCAATATTGGGTTTCTTTATTTTGCATATAACTCGCTCGAATATTATTTTGCATGATGCCTAGCTTGCCCCCTATTCTCTCTAACCAATTACCTTTATACCCTTCAATGTTTTAAAATTAAGATAGTACCAAGGAGCTTTCATCTGCCTGTATAAATAGGAGGCTCTGACTGAGTTCCAAATATTCACGAGTCTGTACGTAATTTCCATGTCCCACATAAATTAGCTGCACCCCGCTATTTTTTTTAACTATGGGATTATACTTCTCGCCTCCTATATACTCGGATAGGTTCATATTTGTCTCATATGGTCCTTACGAATTTTGGTTTCAATTTCGGAAAGTTATTTATTACAACTTCAAGGTTATTTTACACCTTTCATAATTTTTGTCTAAATAAAAATACTCCTAGGACAACGTGCTATTCTCCACTAGCTACGCGTGGCCATAAACGGCACGTAAATCCGAGTTTGTATGGAAAAGTTATGCCCCTTTAAAGTTACACTAAAAAAATATATAAAAATAAATAAAAACGACTTTTGCCCCCTTTCTGCCATGCGTCCCAGACGAAGGCCACCCTCAATCGACCGGTCCCCAGGTTTGATGCACGCTGCTTATAACAGGTGCACTTTTTCTCTTGCTTCTTCCTTCATTCTCCTTATGTTCTCCTCAATCAATCTCAATTCTTCCTCAATAACTTTTGTCCATAATCATCATCATACATTTAATGATTTTACAATCACATAATTAATTTACACACTTAATTAATTATGTTATTTTAACATTTAACCCATTTTACCAATGAATCATTAAATTTCACCACTTATAAATTCCTTTCTTATCTTTAAACCTTAGAACCTAGAAATTTACAATTTTTTCATATGGAAAGATATCACAAGTATCATCTAAACAAATGGGTCATTTACGACCTCAACAAAACTCAGAATTTTTACAACTCTCTATGTGAAAATTTCTCAAAGGTTTCATCTAGGAAATTGAGTTTTAATAATTTCTTCAACATCATTATTAGTAAGATTTATACACAAGTCTCTTAATTTTCCAAATTTATTACCATAAATCCAAAAATTAATACTATTAACTACAACTCAAATGAAGCAAGAAAATACTTGCCTCGGTGGATTAAATCTGACGATCTCTCCCCGAAAATTTGCCCAGAATTATCTTCTCTTTCCTCTTTCCTCTTATCTTCTTCTTGCTTTTTCCTTTCTCTCTTATCTCAAACATAGGGTTTAGAATTGTATTAGTTTCTGACCAACCCTCTTAGACTTAGGTTTTAAAGTGCTCATCCCATTTTTAGGCTAATGGGCCAAGCCCAATTGATCCGAACACCCCTGTGTGGGACCGGTTATGCTTAAATATGCCTCGAGACCCAATTACTACCCACGGGTACTCTTTTTCAACTATCTCGACCTCTCCGGACTCAACTGTGACTCAAAATTGCCATCTAAGTCATTCCATAAAAATTTCCAATTTCGACCTCAGAATACGACACATGTTAAAATGAAAATAATCTGAATTAATTTAAAAATCTAAATTCTCCAAATTAAATAAATTCTCCAAATTCAAAAATTCTATTTCACTAAAAATAATTAAATTACTATATCCTCAAAAATACAGGGTGTTACATATTTCTCCCCTTACAAAGGAATTTCGTTCTCGAAATTCGGATAAATCTATTACTCCAAGTCTCAAATTTACACCTATGATCGGTACACCTATCTCTACCACTTCTAATTGTGAATTATATTAAAATTAAATTAGTTCACCAGGTCTCCCATACACCCTATACCCGTGCTTATCCGTACAATTGTTACCCGACTCTACTAGCCTTAAATCGTAATATAACTTCCAACTCACAATTATAATTACATACCTGTATAATAATCGAGGTACCAAACCCATGTACTAGTGACCAAACATCTCTCCACTTCCAATGTTTCACTAAGCTTCATGTGTGGGAGGTCTTGCAAAGCGAAATCCAAACAAGGAACCCTCCCCCGGATACACTACTACCTAATATTGTCAATCGTCGAGATTCGTTAGGCCCTCAATCCATAGCATGTACCCCTAAATCCCCGTATCTTGACATAAAAGTATACTCGTCCACTTTCATGTTATAAAAGACAACACACATCACACCGCTCTTACTATCACAAGTTTCTTAGCGCGAATAAATTTACGAGTTATATCTCCCCGCTCGATAATCTACCTAGAATCACATGAGTAAACATCCCTACTCATCGGGATAAAATATCAATACAAACATATTCTCATAATTCCAATATGATACACAGTATAACATATATACACATATATATAGGTTATGCCCTCTTTCAGGTGGTACCTAACAACAATCAACCATGCCCTCGAACAGTGAACATGAAGTCGTACTATAACACCCCGCTTTATTCTCATAACTCTCGAAAGCATTAAACTAACACGTAATGTACACATCCTCTTAGTGTACCCACTCGCTCTCTCCTAGGCGACACCAAAGAGACCTGCTACCGCACGGTAGTTTAATTACATATATACTTAATAAAGCTATTGCGGACAACGCAGCCACTAAATCCAACTCACTCATGAATTCTACTACTTATAATATTACTTGCGACGTCCCTATGTCAGAAAACTTTCCCCCATGATCGTAGGATAATAAATAGATTTTACCTTCATACTTTAAATGCTTCGCTTGGTCAATAGGTTCTTGATCAAAGTCCTCTGGTCCAAACTGGCCCATGAACTGCTGTAGTGGTTGTACATCCAGAACCTCGTCCTGTAGCTTTCCTCTGCCTCTCTCGAGACAATATCTCCTCCTATGGCCCGTCTCACCACAAATGAAACATTTCCCAGTAAATCCACCTTACCCCTGATCCTATCCTGGCTAGCCTCCCCTGCCCTTCCCTTCGCCCTGAGTAACAAAATGCAGTTGCTTCTGAGGGCCTTGCTGACCTTAGCTGAACCTAACACCCTTGGGTTGGTAACCCCCGAACCTAAACCTCTTTGTATGATTTCTTTACTGAAGATCCATCTCCTACTGTTGTTACGCCCCACTGGCACTATTCCCAACTACCTTTCCAGTCTGACTGGACCCACTCACTTTGTTACTATTCCTCATATAAAAATGTTGATCCTGGCAATGCAATAATGCTGCATTAATGACATCTGTGTACGTCACCAATATTGGGTTGCCGATCAAATGTTTCCTGATCATCCAGGCTAATACATCCATAAACCTCACATTCTTTCGCTCCTCATTGCCCATCTCGTCTGGTACAAAATTAGCCAGACAGGTGAACTCCTCCACATACTCTACCACGGAACGATCGCCCTGAGTCATTTTACTAAAAAAATTTCGTATCTCGATCTCTACTGCTGGAGGAAAATACTTGCAGTCGTACTGCACCCAAAACTCGATAATAGTCATTGTATCCCTATCCTCAACAGTGGTCACAGACTCCCACCACTGTAAGGATGCCCCGATTAATCTGAATGTGACTAACATCTTCTTCTATACCTCGTTGTAGTCGACCATGCGTAGGTGACGTTGCATGTCTTTCTTCCACTGGCACGCTAATATCACCTCTGAACTTCCTTGGAACTCTTGTGGGAGGCCCTTCTAAAAGGCCTCCCTAGCTCTCTGCCAATACGATGTCCCCGGGTGGGCCTAAATAACTGGAGCTGTTGTGGCTAGGGATGAGGGAAATGAACGGTCGTAGTTTTCATATTCGCATTAACCGCCTGGGGCATTATCTCAGCAACCTGAGCAGTCGTCATCATCCCTGGTCGTGGTTATGGCTATGAAACTACTGGCTCCTGATGATCCTCTCTCTCCTTGTCTCTCCCTGCTGCTCTAGTCGGACGTCC
This sequence comes from Sambucus nigra, assembly GCA_949130495.1. NCBI lineage: Eukaryota > Viridiplantae > Streptophyta > Magnoliopsida > Dipsacales > Adoxaceae > Sambucus > Sambucus nigra. The sequence goes on from OX422217.1 coordinate 98,735,632, forward strand.
TCTCTTTGACGGCATCTGAAAATTTAAAAACGATTTGTATGAGTTCACAGTTCCTACATCTATGATAGCGAAAGAATGTAATTGTGCATATGTAAAAGAATACAACAATCCTATCACAAGGCTCTACATCAAAGAATGCTAAGCTGAAATGTGAAAAGCCGTAGAGATCCTAAAGACACTAGAACATAATGCTCTGATACCATCTGTGATACCCCGCCCAATAAAATACTGGGTAATCAGTCCTATATCAAAATAAATAGGAATATCATTTGGTTCATTCTTAGCAGCACTGTCAAAACTTTTTAAAATTCTACTAAACACCTAGTATTCAAAAAGCCGGTGCCAAATTTTATCTTTCATTAGTCAGATAAACATGCAAAAAAGAAATAAACTTAAACCATACACATTCATTGAGTCTAAAACAATACTGAATGAATAAATAACCTGCTGAATAAACCATCGGCTATAAATCCCAAAATAATAATCCAACAAATGAATACAAAATCCAAATACTGAGTATAAAAGTAAATGGGCAACATGTCCTAAGTGAACTGCAACTGAAATAAGATTCCTAATCTAGGAATAAAGAAATGATGTGTCTAGCTAAAATCCTACAACCCTCCACACATGTTGCAGGTGGGTAACCCTGGAACAGGTAAGTCAAGTCTAGCGTCCCTGTGGATGGACACCTGAAAAGATTTTTAAGAAAAAAAATATTTTGCAAATGGGTCAGAGCCCAATTTATAAAAATGTTTTTATTGCAATAAATGAAATGCGTAGTATATATTGTTCATAATTGATTTTATGGTCACACTCACTTGAAGACCATTTCACCTCTCTTCTATAGTGCACACCTATCGCATTCATTTATTTCCTATCGATATTACTCAATCCAACTAGACCATAATAGCTATCTTAACTATCCCGCTAATCATCCTGTCGTAAATTATGTACATTATTTCAATTAGTATAACATATGTAATTCTCAACTATATGAATATACTAAATGTCACACCGATACTGTCAATAGATAGTCACACATTATCTATAGATATATGCCCATATCACTCAATATACTAAATATCACATTGATATTGTCAATAGATAGTCACACATTATCTATAGGTATATACGGATATCACTCACTACGCGTATATATACATAAAATCTTCATAGCTTGGTCTTATAAGATGCATCCCTCATACATGTTATCAGGTGCCAGGCATATCTCGAGTCACCGCTGGTCACCGGGTCAGAAACTCACCACCGATTCCAAATCGTAAACAAAATAATGGAGGCGGTTATAAATACATAGGCCCTAGGATTTTTATACACCTTCCATAAAGACCTGCATGACATCCCCCTCTCATCACGGTAGGAGCCACCCGAGCATTATAACCTAGAGCACAATTTAGACCCCACTGAAATCGACAGGGTAGGACCGCCCACTACGTGCAACCTCCTAGATAGCATCCTCGAGCAACATATAAATACACACAAATTTGCATTTAACTCATATGCATACATACATATATATATATATATATATATATATATATATATATTCCCAATATTCACGAGTCCGTACATAATTTCCATGTCCCACATAAATTAGCTACACCCCGCTATTTTTTTTAACTATAGGATTACACTTCTCGCCTCCTATATACTCGAATAGGTTCCTATTAGTCACACCACGTCCCTACGAATTTTGGTTTCAATTTCGAAAAAAAATTTTACTAAATATGACTTCAAGGGTATTTTATACCTTTCATAAATTTTGTCTAAATAAAATACTCTTACGACAGCGTGCTACTCTTCACTAACTACACGTGGCCGTGAACGGCACGTAAATCCTAGTTCGTATGGAAAAGTTATGCCCATTTAAAGTTACACCAAAAAATATTTATAAAAATAAATAAATAAAATGACATTTACCCCCTTGCTGCCACGCATCCCAGACGAAAGCCACCCCCGGTCAACCGGCCATGGGACCCCGGTCGACCGGTCCCCCAGGTTTAATGCACGCTGCTTACAACATGTGCACTTTCTTTTCTCTTGTTTCTTCCTTTATTCTCCTTATTTTCTCCTCAATCAATCTCAATTATTCCTCAAGAACTTTTTTACATCATCATCATCATATGTTTCATGATTTCACAATCCCATAATTAATTTACACACCTAATTAATTATGTTATTTTAACCTTTAACCCATTTTACCAACAAATCATTAAATTTCACCACTTATAAATTCCTTTCTCATGTTTAAACCTTAGAACCCAGAAATTTACCATTCTTTCATATGGAAAGATATCACAAGGATCATCTAAACAAATGGATCATCTACAACCTCTAGAAAACTTAGAATTTCTACAACTCTCTATATGAAAATTTCTCAAAGGTTTCATCTGGGCAATTGAGTTTTAATAATTTCTTCAGCATCATTATTATAAGGACATGTTTTATAAATGTTCGGGGTAGAATCTAGTAATTTTCCAAGTGTCCTAGATCTCAATTAAGTATGTCTGATACCGCTACATTTGGCACGTCTCTATGATCATCCTCGACGGCCTTGATCCGAATTCATGCATCCATCATCTTCGTACGTGCATCATGTGTCAAGCAACGTACACTTCAACCGTTCTCACTACTCCACGTACTTATGGTAAAATAATTTTAATTGGAGTTTTTAATTATTTGCATAAATAGTTGGGAATAATTTTTAAATAAATTTTTGAAGTCTGGAAGATGATAAACACGCAAGATCTTTTTTAAGAGGTTTTTTTAGGCACGTCACTGATGTCATTCGAACGACATCGTATGTGGTTCGAACGAGATGCCATCTCACTCAAACGACATCATATGTCGCTCGAACGACATCGTTTGTGGTTCGAACGACATTTTTTCTAAGTCTGCATACCTCCGTTTTGTGACACCCCGCCTAATTAAATACCGGGCGATCACTCCTTTATTAAATTAAAATCAAGGTGAATAGTTGGTTAATTCTTAGCATCACTGTCGTAAAAATAAACTTTCCAAATTAACATCCTAATTAATTAAGCTAAGTGTCAAAACCATTTTTAACATTTCTTTCCAATTTATTTTTAAAGAAAAACATTTATTTATTTATTAACAACATTATTAATAAGTAAGAATCATACCACAATTATCCTGGAACATATTCCAATTAATTTTAAACATTCGACATTCAAAATCCCAACATTTAAAACTTAAAGTAAAACATTCATGCTGAATAAATCCCAAAGTAACGGTACTAGAAATAACTGAAATACAAATGTCCCAATAAAACAGATAAATAGTGGAAAGGGCGACACATGCCCAATAACTGAGAATGATAGAAGAGGAATCAAGTAAATGAAATCGTCTAAGCAAGTGGCATGCAACTCCCACCTAAGCTGCAGCACGTTCCTCCCAAGGGATCCTAAGCAAGACGCCCCTTGTGGCTGGGCACCTGTAATATATACATATATATACAAGAGAGAGAGAGAGAAAAATGGAAACGGGTCAGAGCCCGATAGTGTATATGATTTAAAAATTCGTTTAGCAAGTATTTAAATTGATACAGGCCAATGCAACAACATATTAGTGCGACACTCTCTTGAGAAATTCTCACCTCTCTTCTAATGTGCACGCCTATCGTACTAACCTTCCCAACGGATTATTTATCATATACCACACTAATCTCCCCCGACGATTCATCTTATCTTAGGTTATTCGTAAAATTTAAAACTGAACAAGACAATTATTTAAAACATAAGATTTCAATTTGTAACCACAGTTCTCATTTTAACTTTATCAATAAAGTTTTCCAGTGTCATATTATACTTTCTCAGAACAAGTATTTATAATTTGAGTCATCAACCATGTCCTACTTACCAAATCACAGTAGGCAGTTCCAAATTCCAGAATTTCATATATATATTAACTACTCGTATAATATATATATTATAACAGCACCCCAAATAAACTATGGTGCGGGCATACTCTACTATCCAAAGCCCCATATCACTCATATTAAGGGGAATACATTCGGAATCACTCTCGAATTGTATTAACATACATACACAAACAATATTGAGGCGAAGCATAGATTCCAAGTCTCTAAGAGGATGGCATATGCATGCGTCTCTTAGGACCGTCTGAACTATCACATCGATAGCCTGTACCAAGGATATCTATCTTTTAGGGTACAAGTCAATATCCCCCATAAAGGTCCCATCGAGATAAGACTGTTCCAGTGCGGTAACCTCAGGAATAGCAAGTAGCGTGGGCATGATTTTCACCAATAGTATATGCATACACAATCATATAACTATACTAATATTACCATAACAATATTAGGTATATCTCAAATCCCATAGTTACGACATTTATCCTTATTTTCACATTATTGGTATCGCGTATAAGGGTTCGTCTCTAACCTTAATTCGAAGGATTCTTCCATCTTATTACGTAACTCACATGGACTCTATCTTCCCAAGTATAAAATTCAGGAGGTGTCCTTTTTATGTTCCAACGTAACCCTCTTATGTATCTCCCCCTTTAATACATAAATTCATCGACCCTTAAGTAATTATCCCCAAAAATACAATTCTCGTCTCATATTAAAAGTCCCAAAATTATTCATATGTCCTACTGATCTTCCCTATCTCCCAAAACACTTTATTAAGGATGTCCAAGAATTATTTCACGATAAATTGAATTTAACTCATTTAAAAAGGGAAATAGGAGTCTGCCAGGAGGGGTCGATCGATCGAGGGCTGGGGCTCGATCGACCGAACCTTCGATCGATCGAAGCTCTGGGCTCGATCGATCGATCAAGCAGGTATTTCGATTTCTGCAGTTTTGCAGTTACGGGTTTCATCTTCTAACCTTCACCAAATCCATATTTTTCATACCCAATCGACCCAAAATTTATACTACTGACATTATATCATCATATTATGAAATTCCAACGTAAAGCATGTAGATTTCTACTATTAAACATGGATTAACAAGCCCCAAATTCATATAAAACTTCAAGAACCCTAAAATTTCATTAACATGGTTCTAATCCATATTTTCCAGAATTTTCTTCATATACACCTCATAAATTCGTGGTTTAATCCTCTACATGTTAAGGAGTTTCCAGAATAACAATTAATCCATCACTACATGCGATTTCCTATCTCATGTCTTAGGTTTTCTTCCATAAAACTCATCCTAATCATTCCTACACTAATATGAAAGATGCATCAACGAAATAAGCAAGATAAACACTTGCCTGGGACTTTTGGTGTTCTGATTTGCAGATGATTTTGGTGTGGTTGCGTTCCCCGTCGCGCGATCTACGCGTTGGTGGTGGTGGCGGTGCAAACGGATGGATTTTGGGCCTTGAATTTGCCTTGAGAGCTCTCTCCTTCCTCTCCTATGGCCGTCACTTGTCTTTGGTTGTTCTAACCCTAGAAGATAACCTTAGACATCTGATATAACCCTTAGAATTTCGTGGGTTTAATAACCCATAATTGTGAAATGTCCAAAACGCCCTCCCGGGGTACTAATTAGGCCTAAAACCGCCCCGAGACCCAAACTAAACCCCCGGGTACACTTTTTTGACTATCTCGACCCTTCCGTACACATTGGCGCAATCAAAACGACCATACGAACAACTTATAAAATTATCACTTTTATTTATCAATATTTAGTCCCGACGCGACACGGGCGCGTCCCGACTCAAATTTCCAAAATTGTCATTTTATTCACTCGTGACATTCAATATAACCAATATTACATATTACTTTGCTCATTAGTAATATTCAACAAATTTTCCATTATTACTAACTCTCGTCACGTTAATAATTATAACATAATTAATTTTCGGATTTTTATTAAATAATTAACTCACATTAAATTTAATAAATCCCCAAATTAATATAGCATAAAAATACGGGGTATTACACGTTTCTGCAAAATAGTACTTGTTTCCAGACTTCATATTCGAAGGTTTTCATACCTTTTTTATTCACAAATATTTCCCAATCCTTTATGTGTATCCTCCAAACCCGAAGGAAGATTATACTACTACTCATTTGAATTACACTTGTGGAGAAGATGAAGCTTTTCCATTGCTTACCTTCTGGAGCTCTTGCGGGAACTCTAGCCGACGACATCAAAACCGATGCCAACGAATATTTCGTATGTCACTGCTTGTATTTTCATTATAATCCGTGTAAACCAATATTTACAAATTGTAGTGAAAATAAGATTGTTTTGCCCCTATGGGGGATTTTTCCTCAACCGTGATTGTCTTGGATGCTTAGATTATTTCTTTATTCAATCACGTTTGTTTGCAAGAGTTAAGATTTGTTGGGGCTAAAATTGGAATTTAATTAAATAAGTTTGACATTGATTCTAGCGCACTCTCAATTATTAGTAAGATTTATACACAAGTCTCTTAATTTTTCAGATTTATTACCATAAACCCAAAAATTAACACTATTAACTAGAACTCAAATGAAGTAAGAAAATACTTGCCACAATGGATTAAATTCGACGATCTCTCCCAAAAAATTTGTCTGGAATTATCTTCTCCTTCATCTTTCCTTCTTCTTGTTTTCTCCTTTTTCTCCTCTCTCAAACTTAGGATTTAGAATTCTATTAGTTGTTGCCCAACCCTCTTAGACTTAGGTTTTAAAGTGCTAATCCCGTTTTTAAGCTAATGGGCCAAGCCCAATTGACCCGAACACCCTCATGTGGGTCTGATTATGCTTAAAAATGGCCCGAAACCCAACTACTACTCCCGAGTACTCCTTTTCGACTATCTCGACCTCTTCGGACTCGACCGTGACCTCAAAATTTCCATATGAGTCTTTCTATAAAATTTTCCATTTTCGACCTCAAAATACGACACGTGTTAAAATGAAAATAATCTTAATTAATTTAAAAATCTAAAAATTCTACTTCACCAAAAATAATTAAATTCCTATATCCTCAAAAATACGGGTTGTTACACAAATCATCATTTTTATTCCAAAAACCAGACGAGACTATTTTCAGTCTCTAAAAAACTATGAGTTCCTCACTCTTTTAAGAGTTTTTCCTCCCTTGCCCAACACTGAAACACCTTCATATATATATATATATATATATATATATATATATATATATATATATAGAGAGAGAGAGAGAGTGTGAAGCGTTTGTGGTTTGAGATTTAGTTTGGGGTTGAGTTTTTTAACAGTCTTTGTCTTTGTGGTTTTGGTAAGACTATGATCTTTGAGTCTAGTTTGGGGATTTAAAGGTTACTATCTTTACTATGCTACCATTTCTACTTTTTTTAAATCCTATATATATACACATATTTTTATATACTTATATATATAATCTATTCTGAAAGATTTTATATACTTATATATATATAATCTATCTGCCCTAAACTATGTTCTAGTAGAACTAAAATTTTCAAAACCTTAAACTGTTTATTCTTCCTGTTTCAACCAGATATATTTACATGTATTGTTACATGTGATGAACATTGTTTCATGTTTCAATAGATCTATTTATGTTAACTTAATAACTTTCTAAACTGATTAATAGTTGAAACTGAACTTGGGTTTTGTTCATTTCAGTTGTTGTGTAGATTTTGCCATAGTATCTTCACTACTAATCTTAATCTGGCTTTTATACAAAACTGATATTTTTAAGGTTTCTTCATTTGAGCTGATTTTTAACTCTAAAGAGTATAATGATTTAGGATCTATAATCTTTACTATTTTGATTAAACCAAATCTTATACTAAAATTGCTTTTGTTTTCTCTAATTCTGAGTGTGAATCTCTGATTATGTGATTCCTAAACTTTTCACTATATTGTTATGTTTAGTAAAATTTTAGTAGTTGTGGGTTTGTGTAGTGTTAGCCTTAGTGTACTGAGTGTATTGACTAGACTATTCCATTTACACATTGCAATATGTAATTTTTACTTAAACATTTGTTATAATGGACTTGGGTGTGCGGTCTAGGAACTAAGAGACCTGAGGTTTTTCAATTCATTGGTTTCCTCGTGAATAAATTATTGTGTAATTTACTACTTTTACTCATCTCATTCTACTTCCAATTTATTTTCATATACCAGTACAAACTTTTGGGTGTGTATGTGTGTGTGTGTGTTCAATCTTTGAAATTTAAAAAGGGGTTATACCAAAGAGATAAAAGAGATTTTATTTAATCTTGACACTATAGTGTATTAGATTCTTTCAAACCCGTTTTTCCATCCTTATAAAATCATCTCACATTAGCATAATAAAGAGTTTTAGCTTGTAAAAGTCTTCATTATTCTATACACTCCCAACCCACTATTGTGAGCATAAAATCGTAGCTTGGATCATTTCCTATTATTTTTCTTATTGCACACCTTGTTGAGACCTAAATTAATATATTACCCCTGGATAAGTCATTAGTTACTTCATAAGGTCCCTTGGATTAGTGATGAATGTCGCGGGGACCTCAAACACTCTAACCAAAACCCAAGAGGTCTATTAGATTGTTATAGTCGTTTTATGATTTAATATACAGTGAAACACCCTTGGACAGTGGACGTAGGATTTTCAGCTAAGGTCCAAACAGCTTTAAATACTTATTTTTTTACTTTGATATATCTCCCTTTGAACTGTCTAAGGTTCTGGGGGGAGAAACTGTTTCATCTGAGGTCACCCATGATTTTAATATCCACCATTTTGGCATTGTCTGTGGAAATTGCAAGTTCCATGTATTTCATATACAAACCTTACTCTTTTTAAGATGTTGGCCAATGCTAAGTTGTCCCATTTTGTCAAAGATATGGAAGCTCGATTTGATTTTCCACATGTGGTAGTGGAACCAGATGGATCAAATCACAGTGGAAACGAAGAGAATAGAGAGCCCAATTGGAGGGAGAAAATGATCTAGAAGGGCCATAAGGGCTCCAGTAACCCGTATCCCTATTGGGGATAGGTTGTCACTTTTATGAGATAAATCCCAAAGTGGTTCCAGGTTAGCTAGGCCCTCGGACAATGAGATTAAGAAGATGCAAGACCGTTTGTGGAATTTCCTCCATGAATACTATACACAAACTCCTAATACTATTGAGTTAGATCTCGAGAAGATTCTATCTCCTTTATCCAAAGAGGTTTGACACTATACTCTCCCCTGAAAGTGGAATATGCCGACTATCGAACCATTTTATAGGTTCAGTGATCCTATAGGCCATCTAAAGACTTATAAATCACTCATGATCCTCCAAGACATCTCGAATAAGGTCTTATGCATAGCCTTTTGTGCTACTTTGAGGGGAACGACTATGCACTAGTTTGCCAGTCTCAAACTAGGGACCATTAGAATCTTCACAAAGTTGGAAACATCATTTATCATCCATTTCATAGGGATTCAGAAAATGAGGAATTCGGTCACCTCCCTCATCCACTTTAGACATAAGGTCGGTAAGTCCCTTAGAGAGTATGCGAAAAGGATCAACCAGAAGGCCCTCTAAGTTAATGATGTAAACGACACAATCTGTCTGGAAGCCTTCATCTTAGGTCTCACCTCAGAGGACCAGATAAGGTCCTTCAGTAAGATACCTAACAAGTCTATGACTGGGATGCTTAAGAGAGCTCAGAAATATATTAATTTTGTTGCCCAGATTATACTCAAGAGGGGGGTGAATTGAGTTTAGCAAACTTTTTGGGTCAAATTAAAATTTCAGAAAATATTTGATTTACAATACCATATCAATTTTCATATTAATAAATCTTTAATGATTAAAACCAAGAATATCAAATAGATACAACCAATTAATTTAAACAAACTAAAATACAGATTTTAACACCCAATAAATATTTTAATTAATTTTTGTATTCAATAAAAATTAATATTCTGAAAGAAATTAATTAATTCGAAAATAATTATTTTGACCTTAAAAATAATTATTTCAATTTTCAAAATTGATATATTTGCTAATTTAAGTGCTGAAAAATATAAATTAAAGCAAGCACAAATAAATAACACCGAATTTAACGTGGTTCAGCCAAAACTCGACCTACGTCCACGTGCCTAGAGCTTCCGACTCCCTTGCGCTTCACTAATCCTAATCCACCTGATGGTAGGATCAAACCACCATGTACATCCGTTTGCAAGCTGAAACCGAGATTCAAACCCTATGGCCCACTTGCGGGTAGGAACCAATCACCGTTACAACCATCATAGTTAAAACTGAGCTACTGATTACAACCCAAGCTTCTAACAAAGCTTCAAAGAAATTTGATATTTATGGTACAATGTAGAATACTGAAACTCATTAAAATACAATTTGTAATCTGAGTTTCTTCTTCTTTAGTGAGACTTCAATAAATGATGGTAGTGTAGGCTCAAGTCTTTTTCTTCAATGATTGAGCAGAATGTAAAATAAATTGCTTCCTTGAATGTAGTAGCTGAGTGATAAATTTATATGCTCTTTAATAAATTATTTTCCCTTTTTTTCTCTAGCTCATAGTCTCATTCTTGTGTCTTCAATGCAACTCTTTGAATATTTAAATATGTCTTCAAAAACTAGTTGTTAGACACAATACTTGTGAGCACTAAATGCTCCTGATTTTGCTGAGATGAAGTGATCTGAATTTTTTATCTTATGATTTCTCATTTGGATTTGCAATAAAAAAAAATGTAGTTGTTGTAGAATGGAAATGACTGCCCTCAAAATATAGGACTGAAAGAGGCACTTCAGATATATTATTGTAGATACCAAAATAATAACCGTTGGAAACATAGTGTAAACGAGTTCTTCTCAGTGAACAAAAAATGCCTGATGAAAAATATGGCTTGAAAACTCAATCCCATAAAGTCTGTAACAAATAATTAGTTCAAAGGCAAAGAAGTATACAATAACTCTTACAAAACATTTTGTGACTACACAAAAGATAAAGATACCAACACAAAAGATAAAGATACCAACTCTGTAAGATGTAAATCAATGGAGCCCACTGGTGAAATCTTCCGGACAAACAAAATGAGTAAAATTACTTTTTAACTAACTAATGTTAGTGTGTATAATATACATCGATTTGAAAGCAAGAAATCAAAAAGAAAAAGTGATAAAAAAAATTCACGCGAACTAATATGTGGAAATACCAAGGTAGTGAAGAAAATTTGTGTGGCCCAAGAATTGATAGAGATGTGATAAGATAATACACTAACAGTACTAGACGGCTAAATAAAAACAGGTGCGAGCCTATTCTCTTCTATTCATGCGCATGGGGTTTTGATATATATCAGAAATATAATGAATCGTTTATGTTTCAATAAAAAGGTTTACCTAAGGTAGTTCCGAACGAACAGATATAAAAAATGCTTAACAACATTTATTACGTGGTAATGCATGACAAGAAGTTTTTATAGTAAGAGCTAACATGATTCATACATAACAGTTACAAGTAGAAATTTAGAAGAACGAACAAACAAGGTTGAAATCTTATATATAGATATACACGTTACAAAAAAATAACAACTGATAAAACAACTTCTCAACTTGGATGGGATAAAACGTTCAAGGCAGATTAGATGCGGGGCTCAAGAAACTGCCCAAAGCAGTAGGATAGGATATCTTTAAAAAAAATCGTTTCATAAATGATAAAGGATGTATAAAAAACTAAAAGGCACAAAGTTTGTATATGTGGTCCCTATTAGAAATAATGATGATAAAGAAACATTACAAATGGAGCTCATCTTTATGTTGAGATTTCCTTCGTAAGATATTGGAGAGAAAGAATATATATGTGGTCATACTTACTTTAGTATGATAACATCATAACACCAATATATATCTTTCAACAAGTTCATTGTTATCTACTATAATCTATATAAAAATTGTATATGAGATTAAGAGGTGTAACTAATATATAATAGATGTTTTTTAAGGTTTGAAATTAGAACATATATATATAATTATATTATATATTAGAACAACAATTATGTGAAGATTATTTTTCAATATTATATAAACTAATTAAATATATAAAAAATATTTACATAATCACAGATAAAAATTTGTTTGGAATCATCAAAATCAATATATATTGCATTAAACTAAAATGTACATTAATTACAAATAAAGATAATTAAATATTAAATAAAGGGTTAATAACATTTTCGTTTAACAATCTCCCCCTTTTTGATGATGACAGACAATGATTCACAATAATCCATAAAATGTATAAATTAAGCACAATTAGTGAATCATACATATTTCTCCCCCTTTTGACATTATCAAAAAGATATTTCAAATAAATCGAGTGTCAAGGGTAAAATGCGAATCTCCCCTATCAAAAATAATCCGTGCATGGGATTCAACCATAAACGCAAGAGGCATATACACATGTCATCATAAATTTTATCATAGCATTTATTTAATGTTCGGATAGACAAGAATATCATCAAATAATGTATAAGTTATCAAAGATAAAATCGTTAATTTCAAGCACATAATGATGAATATATCTCACAACTCAATATTTTCAAATAATTTTAAATGAAGTGAGCCAAGCCTCTTAGCCCAGTAGTATAAGGTTGCCTCTGAGACAAACTTGAGATCGACTGGGTTTTCTCCTCAATTCGACTCTCGACATTGTCAAAATAATGCTTGGCCAGCGGAAGCCAAGAACCACGAACGGGGATTAGTCGAGGTGAGCGTAAAACTGGCCCGGACACCTCGTGGTATGCTACCAAAAAAAATGAAGTGCACAACATGAGTGAAAATATAGCGGCATAAATATAGCGAAAAAAATATTGCATTTTGTCCAAGCATTGTCGTTTTCGAGATACAAGCATAAGATTCTCGAGATAAATAATCATATTGCAATATCCATAATAATATATCAAAATTCATGATCACGCAATTATTTTTTTTCATAATCGAATTCTATAATCATTTATCTCCCCCTAAGGGATACCAATGAAGGCATATATACATATGATAAATAAAGTGCATCTATTTCATGAGATGAAATATTTTCAATATAAATCATTTTCAATAAATCTTAATATATTCATAAATAATAACATTTTCAGTAATCTTTCGATTTAAGCACAAATATCACAAATGTTACTTTCTTCAAAAATTATATTCTTCATGAATGTTACTAATATTCAAGTAATGGCTCTAATCATGTAATATGTCACAAATCTAGCTCATAAAGATTAATATGTTCATATCATCGAAAATTAATGAGTGCATATCACAATATTAACATATAGCACATATGACCAAAAAAATTACAAATGACATTTTCGTTTCAAGTTAATATACGATAAAGTCAAAAATTAATCAAATATTATAATCAGCAAATATATGTCAAGATGTAACACAAAAAAAAATATGAATTTTCATCTCAAAAATTATATCATCAAAATCATGGATGCACAAATTAAAATGTGAAGACTAAATCATCAATAATAAACTCATATACTTTAACAAATAATCTACCATGGAATAATATCAATTAAGATCATACTTTAAATCATCAATAAATATATGATATTTATAATTCAAGAAGGTGTTCCTTACCACCTTACCAATACCAAAGATATTTCATGAAATTCTCAAAGAGTGGCATTTTCATCTTTTGGCAAAGATACTTATAATGTGAACTTTGTTTTCCATACCAAGTCATAGACTTTGAAAATTCATAAGTAAACTCAACATGAAGCCTACACAACTTTGAAGATTTTCTCTTTTCCATCCAAGAATGTGCTAAGTCCATAAATCAATATTAAAAACATAAATATCAAAATTCATTTTCTTATCAACTTTATAAAAATTCAAGAATAGTCATAATAATTGATAATCATCAAGAACAATAATAAAATACTTATCATATAATCATAAACGTCAACATCATATTTAAAAATAGAATATTCCTCAAAATGTATTTAGAAATTAATTTTTCATCCTTAATATGCTTTGACTTATACAAAAAAATAAAATTATTCACATTTTCAACCATTTAAGATTAATATAAATCAAATTATAAATTATCAATCACAAAAATTGTAAGCACAAATATATTATAGATTTAATTTGTTTATATTTGGCTTAATTTCAGACAAAATAAATTGAGTCTAGAATAATAATTAATTCAAGAATATTCAAAGTTTACAAAGACTCAAGATTGAAGATGTTGCAATTTAAATCCATGAAGAAGAAATCAAGTCAAGTTCCAATTTCACATTTTGTTTGTTCTAAGATCACACAGGTATGAATAATCAAAGGAATATGTGATTTAGAATGTTGTTTAAATATTGGATGAATTAAATGTTTATCTGAGCTAAATTGTTTTTAATTCGAGGATAATCATGAAATAAAAGAAAAGGGTTTACTGTCTTTCAAACGAAATGTAAACTTGTTCAAACGACAGCGCCAGTCTTTCAAACGACAGCGTTTGTCGTTCGAACGAGATTGCCTCGATTTGTGTGTTTCATTTATCTTGGACTCAGGTTTGCTCAGATATAAAAATACTTTGTATAGACATTTTCAACAGAGATGAACAGTGCTAAAAATTCCCATTCTGTTTAGTTTCATCCTTTGTTTATTCAAGATCCTATTCTCATAATTCCAAAGGTTTGTGATCTTGAACACATTCAGAAGAAGACTCTGTTCAACTCTTTGTAGAGAGGATAAACCTACATCGGACTGAGGACAAATTAGGGATTGTTGGGGTATTCCTGGGATGAAGATAGGACTGCGGTTCTTGTGGAGCTTCTATGGTTATTCCATTACTGACGACATCGACCGACACCTGCGGGTATTCGTATGTCACTTCATTTTCACTGTAATCTGATTGTAAGCCGTTCCTTTACAAATTATAGTGGAAATAAAGAGGTTATTGCCCTTCGAGGATTTTTCCTAAAAATTATTTCTTTTACCGCATGCTTTAATTATTTGATAGATTAAATCATTTAGATGCACGTTTAGGGTTTAAGAAGATAAAATTTAAAATACTTGAGAATATTAGTTTTACCTAAAGCACTTGTTAAAGGGCCACTTCATATTGGTATCAAAGCTTGTCATACTATTTTATTGTGTTTGTGATCCCTTGTCTTTAGGTATGGATTTTGGTAATTTTGATGATTTTAGAACTCACGTGTTTGAAACTTCTAATTTGAAATCTCGCGTGAAGTCTTCTCTTAAAAATTTTATTAAAAAGGAAAATTGTGAGAAGTGTCTTTACTGCGAAGGGTTTGGTCATAAGTTAGATGAGTGCCCCACTAAACTTAGAGAGAATTTTAATAAACCGTTAAATCATGATTCTACCCTTAGTGAAAGTGACCCTGAAGAAGAAATTTTTTATGCTACTAAGCGAGAACTTACCACTCTTGTGGCTAATCATGTAGGTGATGACGACATACTTTTGCATGATTTTTCTGCAGTCACAGGTTGTGATATCCTAGAAAGTGAGGGTGAGGAGAGTGAGGATGAGAGTGAGGATAAGAGAGACTTGCAAACTGCCTTTAATGAGTTGTATGAAGAAAAATTAAAACAAAGAAGGCAAATTTGAAGTTAGAAGCGAAACTGAAAGAACGTGCCATTGAAAATAATAATTCCAATACTTTAATTGAGGAACTTAGGGCACGTGAGAAGAAAATTCGAGAGAATCTAGAATATTTCGAGGGTGAAAGAGACAGTCTTCGAGGGTCAATGGAGGCTATGAAAAAGGAATTACTTGAGTTTGAGGATTCTAGGCGTTTACTTGAGTCAAGAATGGGTGAACTTAAGAAGAAATTGAGATATTCGAGTAAGGTTAAATTTGATTTGGAATCTATGTCCGAGAAGTTAGATAAAATTTTTGGAACCGTCCAAATCAAAGATAATAAGAGTGGTATTAGATTCTATAAACATATTCCACCCGTTCCCAAAGCTAAGACCAGGCTAGCTAGAAAGCCACCCAGGGTTGTTAGGAAAAAGCCACCGAGGAACGTTAGATTTAATCATCCCGTAGCAAACACTCCCCGCCGTATCTACACTTACACTCATTGCGGTAGGAGAGATCAACTTAGGCATTTTTGCTACGATCTTAAGCACGTTCCTAGAAATTCAAAGAACCCGATTATTCCTGTCTCAAAATCCCCCACTCATCGTTTCACACCCACATGGGTTAGAAAATCAGATTTAGAGGCGTTGGGGATTAGACTTGGTGATACGTGTGTCATTTCACGTGGATCTCCACATGTCTCATCTTTCGACTGAGTGTGTTCTTCGGTTAGTCCTACTCTAATTTGTTTTGGCAATATATACTCTCACTAAAGTTATGGTTTTTATCCAGTTGTCATTTTTGAGTTTATCTAAAAATACAAAAAGATTTTTTGTTTTTTGAACTTTTTGAAAAATACAAAAAGATTTTTTTTTTGAGTCAAAATTTTTTAAAAAACACAAAAGGATTTTTGGTTTTTGAGTCGTGAATGTTCATGTTTAATATGTCTTGTTGGTGTGCTTGGACCCCCAACACTTCATTATTTATGTGGCTAGGGCATTTGGTCATATTTATTAATGCGTTGAATGATCTTAACCATTGTCATAATGGAGTTGTCTCGAAGTTGATGTGCATTTGGATTCATCTTTGTATATATGCCATTCTTGCACACATGCACGAGCATTTATGAATATTTGACATCACACGCATATTATCAATTTTGTCATCAATGCGCAAGTAGTCTTAGGAGGAGGTGTTCATGTAAGAACCGTTTACCGTAAGGAATTAAGTTGCAAAATATATTGAGTGCTTACGGGAAAGGGCTGCGAGAGTGTAAAATTGAGTCGTCGTGATAGCCATCGTATAAAAAGAGCCCGAAAAATAAAACGGCAATAAAAAGATAATTATGCCCAAAAATTGGGCCATTTAGTTTAGATCACCTCAAAAGAAAAATTAGTGTGTATTATTTATGAGGCTGTTCGGATGGAAAATAAAAACGGGTTTGTGATAGAATGAACTTTTCGTTGTATTTTTTTTTTTGTCGTTGCTTGAAAAGCTCCTCTAGTCAAAATCCTCAAATACCTACAAATATATTTCAATCTCAAGTGTAGAGGTAAGTAAGGATATCAATCCACATCAAGGGGGTAAGCTAGAGACAAACTCAATTGTAATTCAATTTTTATTTTCTTTTTGGGCTTTTGCTTTTTCTATTTTTTTTAGCTTTTTCAAATATTAAAACAATTGGGTGAGGTGAGGTGAAATAACACTAAACTAAAATGTGAGATGAAAACAACTAACTAGAAAGTGACTAAAAGTGAAAAACAAAGTCTAACACCAAAATAATAGATAAAGTGAGGTAAATAATTGTGAGAATAATCAAGGAGTGGGTTTACACAACAAATTTTAGCTATTCTAACTAATTCATTTAATTAATTGAATTCTCCCAAATCAATATCAAACTTACAAATCAACTCTCGTTGCAAGTGTAATTTTAATTGTAATCTTTTCAAAAATTAAGTTTAACCACCCACAACTCTAGAAAATAGATCTATAATCATTTTAATTAATCACCCGCTAGGATCGATCAATTAAAATTTATGTAAATCTTAGAAAATAAAAATAGAGTTAAAATTCAAGGAATAATACCACACTTAAGAAACCCATATCTCTAGTTCGAATCTAAAATGGGTATTATAAATTAGAATTTCGATTTTCTCTCGAAAATCATTTACCCTCTCTCGAGGCGTAAATTTAAGGGTGAGAGATCAAAAATAACATTCAAAGAGAATTTTCAAGTAATTAAAATAATTAAATTAAAATAACATCAAATAAGGGTTTTCCCCCACCCCTTGAAAGGGAATTTAGTCTAACATGTTATTAAACATGATGAACAAATAAACAAGGCTACCAAAATAAAATAGAAGGGAATAGAACAAGCAAACCAATTTCTTTGAGAAATTTGAACTCTAATCTTCCAATTTGAAGCATACAATCCCTCTAATTGAGCATCCAAGTGATTTGCAATTAAATATCCACTCAATTAAATCTCTTACAAAATTTAACCTCACAAATATCTAACATAAACAAAAAAAAAACTATTTACAAATATTTCAACCTAAGTTATTCTAACCTAACTCTCTACTTTTCTCTAGAATTTTCTCTCTCTATTTGATGATCTCTCTTTATATGGGGTCTTGAGTCTTCTATTTATGCATGGCAAACATGGAGCTAAAGGGGTTTTTTTGGGAAGGTTTAATGTGCATGGAAATGGGGTATGTACACATGAGGTAAGAGAGGTGTGAGGTCATGTGGGTGAGGGGATTGGAATAAAGCAAATCAGATTTAGTTAAGGGTATATTTAGAAATTGTTTAAAGTTGGTAGTTGGGGGGTAGTTTAGGTATATAGGTTAAAAGGGTTTAAATGGTTTTAAGTGGTTTTAGTAAGTTGACTTCGTCTTGTTGTTTGGCAAGTAGAAGAAATCGATTTTGGCTTGGATATGGGTTAAAGTTGGAGTTGGATATGGTTGGTTCCCAGGTAGGATGGGGATGGAACGGGTTGGAGGTTCGATGGGGGATTCCGAGCAGCAAGTCTGTCGGATTCGGATCGCTGACGGGACTGGATAGTTGGGTTCGTCGGCGAGTTGCGAGGGAGAGTGAGGAGGGGTTTGGTTAGGTCGGAAATGGGGGGTACGGGGTAGTAGGTGGCAACCGGGTCGGAGGTCCGCAGGTTGGGATTTGGTGACAGGTTCGAGCTCGGGTCAGAAGGGCCAGGTCGGCCAGAGGGGGGCTACTGGGTAAACGGTTTGGGTGGATCTTGGGTTCAGGCTTTGGGTGGTTCGGAGGTGGGTGAGGGGGGAGAATGGGTAAGGAGGTATAAGGGGGTTGGGTTGTTGGGTTTGGAGTGATGGGTCGCCGGTTTCGACCTGGTATGGCCGGAGGTGATTCGTGGAGCTAGGGGATTGGGTTCTCGGGTAGAGGGTTTTGGGTGTCGATCAGGTTTGAGGATGGATGTGTGGTTTGTGTGATGGAGTTGTGTGTGTGTTAATGGAGGAGAGAGGCGTTTGAGGTTGAAGAAGAAGGGAAATGGTTAGGTGTGGTAAGGGTGTAGGATAGTGTGGTATGAGTGGGTTGTAGGGTAATTAGGTGTGAGTGAGTTAGGTGTTGTGTGTTTGTTTAAATTGTGACCCTTAAATAATAAAGACTCAACTAAAAATTAATAAAACTAAAAGTAAAAATAAAATCTAACTAAAAATAAAACAAACTAAAAACAATAAAAATAAAAATATCAAAAAAAATAAAATAAAATAAAATAAAAATCCTAAGCTTATATAAAAACTAAAATAAAACAAAAGAAATAAAAACTTAAAATCTAAATGAAAATTAAAGTCCTAAAAAATATAAAATATAATAAACTAAAAATAAACTCCTAAAAACTAATCCTAATAAAACTAAAGACTAATAAAAATCAAAATAAAATAAAATTACACTAATAAAATAAAAATAAAACCTAGAAATCCTAAATAAATCAAAAATAAATCCTAAAAATAAAAATGACTCAAACTAAAAATCTAAAAAATATTAAAAAGGGCAAACAAAACACACACAGGGTTTGGGGTAGGTTTAGGCTCGGGTAAGGTTACCGGGGAGGGAATTTAACTCCATTCAACGCGCATTTGCCTTGATATATAGCTTTTGACACCGCAAACGGAAATTTGACCTACAAGATAAACATTTAAGCACATAAGATCTATATTGCAGAGAATTAGAAACTAAAGTACGTCTATTCGGGGTATAAAATGTACAGTTTTAGGTGCTTATCACGCCACCCCCAAACAGAGCGTTGCCAGTCCTCGAGCAATAAGATAGAGAGAAAGAGAAAGATAAGTAACCAAAAGTGTACCACTTTCGCGGGCACTTGCGATTACACTTAGTATGTGGAACAAGCCTTTAAACCTATAGGTTTCCCTATAGGGCGAGTTATGTCTCGTGAGGGTTTTCAAGGAATATACCCACAAAATTCTTATTTGCCAAGATTTATTGAAAGGCAGTCAATCTCCTATTAGACGTAGAATGATCGCACAATCCATCACATGAGAAATATTTTGAGAAATACAAGCTAGAATTTGTAAAGAGTTTAGCTAAGTAAATACTCAAGGCACATCCTTCCTAAAAACTCAACGTGTGTGTGTGGGAATCAGTCAAAACGGGTTGAGGATCATCAAAGTAACTCCTAGATTTCCTTTTCAGAATCAACGCTTCAACTTGAAATCTCACTGGATATATCTCTCTCAAGCGAACTCTCGAGATTAGGGTCAGTGTATCGCTCTTGTGTGTGAGGAGGTGAGTAAATGTAAGCAAGTTCAAACGCCTCACACATACATAAGAAAGAACGAACATATATAAAGAAAAATGATCTCATGAAAGGAATGTTAATCACTATAGTGAGAACGTCGAGTTATTCACCACGTTGATTATCATTTGCACGAACACCTAGGGAAAAATGGATTTTTATGGGTGAGGGGGAAATGAAATGGGAAGGAAATGATGGGGGTAAGGATGGTGATGTATGGATGAAGTAGGTAGGATAGTGATATGATGGATAATGGATGAGTGATGGATGCGATAAGATTGAGAAGAGTGTACTATGAAGAACAAATGTCTTTATTTCACAACCAACTACTAACTACAAACTCTCTTTCTTTTCTCTCTTTTTTTTCCTTTTTTCAATTTTTCTTTTCTTTTTCTCTATTTTCTTTTTTTATTTATATTTTTGCTATTTTTCTATATTTTTTTTTCTTTTCAAACCAACAATGAAGACATTTAACATTTGGAATCAACACTCTTTTTCTCAAAAAATGATGGATGAAATATAAATGGAGATGATAGGTGAAGGTGTGGGGAATATGTGTGAATAGGGTAGAATATGGTAATGTAATTGGTGAAGTGAATGGAAATGTAATACAAAAAAGTGGTAAGTGTATGGATGAAAATCTAGTATTCGGGACAAATTTCAAGACACGCGTTTCTTACAACTCGAAAAAGATGTCATTCTCAGTGATCAAGCCAAAATTTTATGAAAAATAATGAGATCATACAACGATTTATTGCGGACCCAAAAGAAGTTGAATCAACTTGTGACTCGGAGATTGTATAAAACACTCTGAAAGGGTGAAAGGCACAAATCTCACAAGCTAAAGTCTCTACTAGTGATCCTTAAGGATTTCTTTAGAATTGTAGTACTCCTCAACTCTAAACCGTAGTGACGTGATAAGTGCGCAAATTTTATTGAGTCTAGAAATTCATGGTGCAACATGCCTTGTTATGTATTACATAAGCTATTAGAAAAAATATTCTCTAGCTTGATTCCTAGACTTAAAAATAATGATTGAAAATTCATATCAATAAATGAGATGAAAGAAACTGCACGAAATTTTAAAAAAAAATAGGTTTAAAACTCAAAATTTTTCAAAAGAGGTACGATTTTGATAAAATTCCCCACCCCCAAACAAAAAGGAACATCGTCCTAGATGTTAAGATAAAATGATTTTTAAAATTGAGAGCATAAGGCGGAAAGAGATTACCAGAAACAACCGCTAATGAAATGGACAGATGTAGCCAAGAATAAACCTGAATAAGAAGTTAGAAAAAAAATGTGTACAAGTCCATAACATGGTAAATTATAAGGTGATGTGACACTCCACCCCCAAATAGGATAAGACTCATACTCAAAAATCGCGAGCTGCCTCCCGGGAGTGCTAAGTTTAATGTCTTCAGCCAGACCGATGGAATCTCACCCTAAAGATAATATCTATGAAAGTGCTGGGCGGTAGAAAAATTGGGGTGATGAAAATCACACCCAAACAAGACTGAAGCGTCAGTCTTGTTGGATCAGGGATAAGATTGGTCAATGCACCTGTATGGAAAAGTTCATCACACGATGCAAAGCATCGGTGGACCATGGGCGGGTGGGGATTAGGATAAGGGTGAAGGTGAAAAGGGTGAAGAGGTATCGGTCACGGGCCTTATTGAGCCGGAAGGTGAGGGAAACTAGGGCCCTATAAGAATGGTGTTCTAGTTGGTGTGTAAGGAAAAATGGTTTGGTAAGTGGAATGGGTTGGGCCTCAGAGAAATCACACGACCGTTCTATGAATGGTCGATGATAATGGTCTCGGCGTGACACACCAGGGAGTTGTTGATAAGAAAAATCAACACCACAAGAGAGTGGCGGGCATAAAGTAACAAGCTCGGTGTCACGGTGTAGAGTAGCACCAAAAAGACTCTCATGGGTGGGGGATGGTTTTAGGTGAGGATCTAAATATATGGTTGAAAACTTGAAATGTGCAAAATCAAGATCCAAACCAGGTGGTGGGGTGGAAAGGGTAATGGGTGGGATAAATGGTGGATCGGGTGGGATAAATAGTGGGGGAAGATGATCCAACTCAAACGTGGGAGACACCACTCATTGGGAGGAGTAATGAACTTTTGATAGAATGAACTTTTGATAGAATGAACTTGATACAAGTTGAAATCCCCGGCAACGGCGTCATTTGATAGAATGAACTTTTCGGGGTATTTTTTTTTTTTTTTGTCGTTGCTTGAAAAGCTCCTCTAGTCAAAATCTTCAAATACCTACAAATATATTTCAATCTCAAGTGTATAGGTAAGTAAGGGAATCAATCCACATCAAGGGGTAAGCTAGAGACAAACTCAATTGTAATTCAATTTTTATTTTCTTTTTGGGCTTTTGCTTTTTCTATTTTTTTTTTAGCTTTTTCAAATATTAAAACAATTGGGTGAGGTGAGGTGAAATAACACTAAACTAAAATGTGAGATGAAAATAACTAACTAGAAAGTGACTAAAAGTGAAAACAAAGTCTAACACTAAAATAATAGATAAAGTGAGATAAATAATTGTGAGAATAATCAAGGAGTGGGTCTACACCACAAATTTTAGCTATTCTAACTAATTCATTTAATTAATTGAATTCTCCCAAATTAATATCAAAATTACAAATCAACTCTCGTTGCAAGTGTAATTTTAATAGTAATCTTTTAGAATATTAAGTTTAACAACCCACAACTCTAGAAAAGAGATCTACACTCATTTTAATTAATCACCCGCTAGGATCGATCAATTAAAATTTATGTAAATCTTAGAAAATAAAAATAGAGTTGAAATTCAAGGACTAATACCACCCTTAAGAAACCCCTATCTCTAGTTCGAATCTAAAATGGGTATTATAACTTAGATATTAGATTTTCTCTCGAAAATCATTTACCCTATCTCGATGCGTAAATTTAAGGGTGAGGGATCAAAAATAACATTCAAATGAAATTTTCAAGTAATTAAAATAATTAAACTAAAATAACATCAAATAAGGGTTCCCCCCTCCCCACCCCTTGAAAGGGGATTTAACCTAACATGATATTAAACATTATGAACAAATAATCAAGGCTACTAAAATAAAATATAAGGGAATAGAACAAGCAAGCCAAATTTCTTTGAGAAAGTTACACTCTAATCTTCCAATTTGAAGCATACAATCCCTCTAATTGAGCATCCAAGTGATTTGCAATTAAATATCCACTCAATTAAATATCTTACAAAATTTAACCTCACAAATATCTAACAAAATAAAAATAAAACTATTTACAAATATTTCAACCTAATTTATTCTAACCTAACTCTCTACTTTTCTCTAGAATTTTCTCTCTCTATTTGATGATCTCTCTTTATATGGGGTCTTGAGTCTTCTATTTATACATGGCAAACATGGAGCTAAAGGGGTATTTTTGGGAAGGTTTAATGTGCATGGAAATGAAGTGTGTACACATGATGTAAGAGAGGTGTGAGGTCATGTGGGTGAGGGGATTGGAATAAAGCAAATCAAATTTAGTTAAGGGTTATTTTTGGAAATGGCTTAAAGTTGGTAGTTAGGGGGTAGTTTGGGTATATAGGTTAAAAGGGTTTAAATGGTTTTAAGTGGTTTTAGTAAGTTGACTTGGTCTTGTTGTTTGGCAGGGAGAAGAAATCGATTTTGGCTTGGAGATGGGTTAAAGTTGGAGTTGGACATGGTTGGTGCTCGGGTAGGATGGGGATGGCATGGGTTGGAGGTTCAATGGGGTATTCCGAGCAGTGAGTCTGTCGAATTTGGATCGCCGACGGGATAGTACAGTTAGGTTCTTCGGCGAGTTGTGAAGGTAAGTGAGGAGGGGTTTGGTTAGGTAAGAAATGCGGGGTACGGGGTAGTATGTGGCAACCGAGTCGGAGGTCCGCGGGTTGGGATTTGGTGGCAGGGCTAAACTCGGGTCAGAAAGGTCAGTTCGACCGGAGGGGGGCTTCTGGGTAAATGGTTTGGGAGGATCTCGGGTTCGGGCTTTGGGTGGTTCAGAGGTGGGTGAGGGGGCGAATGGGTAAGGAGGTATAAGGGGGTTGGGTTGTTGGGTTTGGAGTGATGGGTCGCTGGTTTCGACCTGGTATGGCCGGAGGTGATTCATGGAGGTAGGGGATTGGGTTCTCGGGTAGACGGTTTTGGGTGTCGATCAGGTTTGTGTAACAACCCAGGCTTTTGAGCGACTATTTTATATTATTTTGCCTGATGGGCAAGTTTTATAAAATAGGGAAAGTTGGAGTAAATATTATTTCCCGTGATATTAAGGGATAATATTTACTATATTTTGTCTATTTATTGTATGAGAAGGTAAATAGCATTATATTATTTTTTATTGCGTCGTTATATGTAAAACGACGGTTATGACTCATATTTAAATTAGAGCCTAATTAATGAAATAAAATGAATTTGGAATATGAAATTAGTTCATATTTTTCCGAATGCCAAAATAGGGGGTGCGCTTGTTTTTAGAATAGTCGAGATAGTCAAAATAAGTGCCAAGTTGTATTATTTGAGTTTCTGGCACTTTTGGTGGGTTATGACTCAATTATGTGGTTACGAGTCATTTTTATGGTGTATTAGCAATTAAAAGAGGGGAAATTATGTTTTAAACCCGGTTAAGTCCCCACCCCTTTTATTTTCTCAATCTTGTGTTAGAAGCCAAGAGAGAGAGAGAGAGAGAGAAAGAAGAAAGAGTTGGGAGAAATGGAGAAAATAGAGAGAAAATGGAGATTTGGGCTATAATCCGTTGCTACCAGAGGAGAATCCGAGACTACAAACTCGAGGCAAGTTTCTTACTTGCTAGATGTTGATTTAATGTGATAAATTGCAAGTATAGTTAGGTTTTGGAGATATAAACCATAAATGGGTTCTTTGTTGATTTTGGTGATTAAACCCTTCAATCTTAGTTTTAATTTGATTTGAGTTGAGAAAATTAGTTATTCGATGTGTAGGAATGATGTAGTGGAAATGATTGTTGTTGATGTTGGAAGAAATCAAGAATTTGGTATTTTGGAGAAATTAGGGTTCTTAAACCCGTAGCCCAAACTGGGCCAATTCGCAGGGCCGAATCGATTCGGCTCCCAGGCGAATAAATTCGGTTAGGGGACAAGATACAGGTCTGGGAGACCGAATCGATTTGGTATAAGGCCGAATCGATTCGGATAGATGCAAAAAGTTGGTATTACTTACCGAATCGATTCGCATTTTGGGTGAATCGATTCGCAACCAGGGGCGAATCGATTCGGCCCTAGGGCGAATCGATTCGGCTGCCCTGTTTTGTGGGGTTTTTCTAGTTTTGTTTTAGCCCCTTTTCTTTTAAGTTCCTGGTTTAGAGACCTTCCTTTGGAAAGTAATGAGGAGTCCTAGAGGGTTGTTTTGGGTAGACAAATACCCAATGCTAGAATGTGATTATTTGGGGCTTATTCTAAAGGTTAGATTGTGTAGGTTAATGTCCGAATAATATAGGAAGTTAACCTAAAATTCATAGAAGGTAAAAATATTAACGTTGAGACTTTTGGGAGTCTATTATTTAGGGAGACTTATTTTGATGATTTATGGTTTTGTGTTGGGCTCTTGGAGACTAGTGTGAGTCTATTGGCACTTCGGGTCTTAGGTCATTAAAATAATATGACTCTAAGAATAAGAAATGCATATTATAAAATGTAGCACTAAATGAATAAGTACAAATGATTTGAGAATGTAAGAATGGATGTTTTCAAATGGAAAGAAAAATGATTTTCATAAATGTTAATTTATGATTACACACATCTCTAAATCGCTATCATAAGGGAAGTTTCGCGCGTGTGGTGAAGCCCCCTGGCTAATGAATGCAGTGTGGATATATCCCTAGGACATATGACCGGTTATTATATATTTGTTCTGCGCTAGTGAGGTAATTCTGGGTGTGATTATGACTCACTCGCAGGGGTATGGCCGCTTCCTGACGTTTCGGTAGGTTCCCAGGTTGTCTTGTATGATAGGCCCTGGAAGATGATAGCCATTTAGGGGCGCGTTTAGTGGGAAAACCCGGAGGGACGGTCTTAGAATCGTTATATGTATGTGAATATAACTATTCTTAATGATGTGGGACATTATTGATGTTAAAGCATTTTATGATAATAAAATGGCTTTACTTACATTTCCCGGATGGAAGAAGGGAAATGGGGAAGTTAAATACATTTTCTGGATGGAAGAAGGAAAATGGGAAGATATGAAATGAAAGAAAAGCATTTTTATGTTAATAAAACTTGCTTTAAATATATATTTTTCCTGGATGGAAGAAAGGAAATAAAATTGGTAAAGAAGTTTTGAAATGAGATTGAATTGGTAAACATTTGATATAATGAATTACCATATATGTATTTCCTAAAGAAATTAGGAATGGTGTCTTTAGATGGTGGATGAAATTGTTATGTTTACTTAATTAGATAAATATGTATATATTGATTTCGTGTTGAGGGTCTAATGGATCTCGACGATCAACCTTGCCTAGTAGTAGTGTATCGGGGGGGTTCCTTGTTTGGATTTCGCTTTGCAAGACACCCCACACACGAATAGGGCATAGTGTTGAGACTGGGGAGAAGTTAGCCCTTAGTACTTGGGTTAATTAGAGCATCATCATTGATATTGCGCTAGGTTGTGCTTTTAGAATGAGAGGTGAGAACCTTTATGTTATATTGTGAGAGAATTACGCACTTAACTGTCATGCATTTTAGTCACATGGTAATCATATCAAACAGGGCCCTGACCCGTCTATATTTCTTTATTTTGCATGCAACTCTTTGTACGTTCAGGTGCTTTACCGCAAGGACACCCGTATTGACATTTCCTTTCCAGTTGTCATGGAGCTACAGCATATTGCAGATATTGTAGGTTATTTGTATTAGACGTTTCTTTCCATTGTACTCTAGTTATGTTCACTTTATTTATTCGGGCGTGTTGCCCAAGCATTTCTCTCATTTATTATAATGTAATATTTAATGTGTAATACTCGGTGTAACTATTTGTATTGGTTTGTTCACTGACAGCTTATTTAGTGATTATTTATTATATTTTCATTCTTTATCCGATGATTTTTGGTATCCACCATTTTTACAAATGGGATTGTCTAAGTGTTTTTCTTTTTACTTGCAAAATTTTAAATTTGACAGTCCGTTTTCTAAAATGATTGGTGGTTATCTTATACTATTATTTTAATCGACAGTGATGCTGAGAATGGACCATCTATGATTCCTGTGATTATTAGAGTATTGGGTTGGCCACCTATTATTTTAGTAGGCGGGTTGTCACAGATGGCATCAGGGCATTAGGTTCTAGAGTCCTTAGGAATCTGTATGAACGTATTACACCTTCTTCGTTTCTTTTGATTTGATATAGAGCCTTAAGATTAAGATCGTTGATTTCTCTTGTGAGATTTCGTTCTCCTGCTATGATCCGAGATCCCCGTAAATCTTTTGCACGTTTGTGTGAGACTCGTAAGTCGTCAGATGAAGGGCGTCAGAGAAGGTCGTGGTGAAGGCATCATGAGACGGGATTACTAAGAGCTATGAGCTGTAGTCGGGGATGAGGGCCGCTTTAGAGGTCGCTACCTTCGTAGCACTATCTTATATTGCTATCGCGACTACTAAGTACAGTAGATATAGTTTTCCAAGTGCTGCTGCCAGTAGAGAGTGGTACTAAGCTTGGGATTCCAAGCTACATTAATTTGAAGTTTAGGGGTCCTTGACGAGGACCACACGTGGATGTTCGGTCGGATGGGGGAAGTGTAATCTCGTTCGATGAGAATATAAGGCCTAGGAGTTTTGGCCTAGAGAGGGGTATAGAAGTGCCCACGTGTGAGGATTTGGGGGAAATCTTCCACCTATTGGGTAAGTTGAAGTGGCGGAAATGGTAGTCGCCATATTTTGGTAGGGTCGGAAGCTTTGCCCATAGAGAAACCCGGTAGACATTTTCAATAGCAAGTTTCTCTGGGATATCAGGAATGTTGAGAAAGTAATGTTCATGAGACCCCGTTGGCGGACATCCATCCGGGGAAGACTTATTGAACTAAGGCCGGGGAGGCTGGTAGAATGTTCTCTTTGCTGAAGAAGTTAAGGGAACTACGCGTTTTGATCTTGTCGATTGGAAAATAAGGGCAAGAATAGGATGCCTTGTTGGGGCATTGATGGAAGTAGTTTGGTTCGTATAAGACTAGAATAATGTGTCTAGGAACCATTAGTAGTGGCCAAAGAAATTGGCATGTTTGCTGGCGGGAATCTCCACCTTAGTTGGGGGTGGAGCATTCCTTATGATAAGATGGAGTAGTTTGGTATTGACCCTAGATTCGGGTGTGCAAATCGAGCTTGTGATAGTATCAATATTGTTATGTAGTATATCTATATGGCTTCCATGATAGGGCAGTTCTATATTTTTCTTTATTCGCAAATGGCGAGTGATGATATTTTAGAAGTATATGTGTGGTATGTGCTACTCGTATTATATGCAATATACGAGTGGAAATATTCTTGGTTTGGTGGGTGCAGTAGCAAGCGAATAAATCGCAAGGCTATCATATGTCTAGTTTCAAAGTGGAACTAGTGGTTCTATAATATCTCTCCTGGATATAGGTTGAGACTTTATAGAGGTGGTTTAAGGTATGCGAGGATTTTCTTTTCATTTTATTTCATTCATTTTGCATGCATGATTGTTGCATTTTTTTTCTCTTTCTTTCCTTTCTTTCTTTATTTTTGTTGTTGAGATGTTGGGTTGGAAGGTTTAGCTGAGAATCATGTGATTGAGTGATTAAAGGGCTAAGTTGATGTGCGATATAGAGGCACTGTAATAGTTTTTCCTCTGATCGATGTGGGGAAGACTAAGATATTAAAGTCGGATAGAGACTTGTGGTTATGCCTTGATGAGAAGGCCAAGTAAAAAGATGTATGTATGTGTATTGGGATAAAGCATTTATGGAATCTTACAGAAAGTAAATGCCAGATTAGTTAAATTTTCAGTTAATTGTGATGGTAAGACTTAGAAGTAGAAGTGCATTAGTAGAGTTACGAGTTAGAATTTTAGCGGTCCCGATCATGTGTCTTAGACCGTTACATCTCTACGACCGACGATGCGAGGTAGTAGTGTAACGGGAGGGTTCCTTATTTGGATTTTGCCTCGACGAGACGTCCCACGCATGAAACTGAGTGAATGTCGAAAGTCGAGAAAGGTCTTGGACACTAGGGATATAATTAGTGTAGTACTTATACAACTTGACTAGTATATATAGATCGAATTTAGGATTATTAGGACGTAAGGCCCTTAGGGAATGCGGCATTATTTTAGGAAGGTGGTAGGGAGTTGACCACAATAGGTTTGTGGGTTAACTCTAAGTAGGAGTGGGTTCCTAGAACGAAGGAGCATAGGATCTCGAGTGATTCGGAATGTTAAGCCATAGATGGTGGATCCTCTCTTAGATAGAGCGTGCCGTCGGCAACTTAGTTTTCGAGGAATTGAAGTATGAGCTGACTTTTACTCCTGCACTCGTGTTGTTAAGATCGAGAGTGGATTTAATGAACGAGTCTCTGCCAGGAACGGGAAGTATTAATACGGGAGCATGGACCCATTGTTTATGCGTCTCACAGACTTAAACCTCGTGAGAATTATTATCCCCCGCTTGATGTAGAGTTCATAGCGGTAGTATTCGCCTTAAGGAAATAGAGGCACTACTTCCTGGGCAGGAAATTGGTCTTTTCACGAGCAAAAATTTGGGGTTCATAAAGGACTATCAATTGGGTATTCCCTTTCGCTAAGGAAGTGCGAAGGGAGTAGTAGATGCGCCGAGTAGAAAACTGTCGATGAGATTAGTTGAGGCACAGAATGCCAAGTGGAACGAGCTTAACCGAGAGGATGCTATATCAAGAGCATTCATGTCCGTGATTTACCATTTCAGCTACCCATGTGAAAAGAGTAGTGTGGAGCAAGGAAAGGTATATCCGTGGACATTCTTATTGAATTACCGTTATTGCAACGGTCATGATTATTGGTAAAATTTCCAGGAAGAAATGGGAATCGTATGGATATGGGGTATATCCTACCACCCGCAAGTGGATGAATGTATGGAGGAAGTTAACCAAATGTCGGAGGGCATACTTTGAATGGGTATGTTCGACTTAAACGAAGTGATTGGGATCATTGAGATGCATAATTTTAAGGGCTACACCGATGTGAATAGAATTAAGTAGTGTTGGAGTGAGCGATTATATGTTATTGTAGTTATTCACTGGCAAGGGTATAACGTGATTCGGGAAGAAAGGCAATTTGTGCCAGGATGTGTAGGTATCTCCTTTCGTAGTAGAAAGGTAGGATCGATCGTTCATGAGGAACGATTTGGTGCTATGTTGGAGCACGAAGAATGTAGAGTGAGATCAAATATTGATGACCTTAGTCCGAGTCCAATGGGGACGCCGCACTGTCGAGTGATTTTCTAAGAATGATAGAACGATAGTTTAGAATAGTATACCCTTGATATGGTTATACAGTTCACCTGAATTTTGATGGCATAACTCCCTTATAAGGGGGAGTATGTAACATCCCAGGCTTTTGAGCGACTATTTTATATTATTTTGCCTGATGGGCTAATTTTATAAAATAGGGGAAGTTGGAGTACATATTATTTCCCGTGATATTAAGGGATAATATTTACTATGTTTTGTCTATTTACCGTATGAGAAGGTAAATAGCATTATACGGCTTTTTATTGTGTCGTCATATATAAAACGACAGTTATGACTCATATTTATTTGGAGCCTAATTAATGAAATAAAATGAAT
The DNA here is from genome assembly GCA_949130495.1 of Sambucus nigra. Classification (NCBI taxonomy): domain Eukaryota; kingdom Viridiplantae; phylum Streptophyta; class Magnoliopsida; order Dipsacales; family Adoxaceae; genus Sambucus; species Sambucus nigra. Next base: position 98,766,818 of record OX422217.1, read on the forward strand.
TTGGAACATGAAATTAGTTCACATTTTTTTGAATGCCAAAATAGGGGGTGCGGTTGTTTTTAGAATAGACGAGATAGTCAAAATAAATGTCAAGTTGTATTTTTTGAGTTTCAGGCACTTTTGGTGGGTTATGACTCAATTATGTGGTTACGAGTCATTTTTATGGTGTATTAGCAATTAAAAGAGGGGAAATTTTGTTTTAAACCCGTTTAAGTCCCCCATCCCTTTTATTTTCTCAATCTTGTGTTAGAAGCCAAGAGAGAAAGAGAGAGAAGAGAGAGTTGGGAGAAATGGAGAAAATGGAGATTTGGGCTGGAATCCGTTGCTACCGGAGGATAATCCAAGACTACAAACTCGAGGAAAGTTTCTTACTTGCTAGATGTTGATTTAATGTGATAAATTTCATGTATAGTTAGGTTTTGGAGATATAACCCATAAATGGGTTCTTTGTTGATTTTGGTGATTAAACCCTTCAATCTTAGTTTTAATTTGATTTGAGTTGAGAAAATTAGTTATTCGATGTGTAGGAATGATGTAGTACAAATGATTGTTGTTGATGTTGGAATAAATCAAGGATTTGGGGTTTTGGAGAAATTAGGGTTCTTAAACCCATAGCCCATACTGGGCTAATTCGCAGGGCCGAATCGATTCGGTTCCCAGGCGAATCGATTCGGTTAGGGGGAAGGATACAGGTCTGGGAGACCGAATCAATTCGTTATAAGGCCGAATCGATTCGAATAGATGCAGAAAGTTGGTTTTACTCACCAAATCGATTCACATTTTGGGCGAATCGATTCGCAACCAGGGGCGAATCGATTCGGCTGCCCTATTTTGTGGGGTTTTTCTAGTTTTGTTTTAGCCCCTTTTCTTTTAAGTTCCAGGTTTAAAGACCTTCCTTTGGTAAGTAATGAGGAGTCCTAGAGGGTTGTTTTGGGTAGACAAATACCCTAGGCTAGCATGTGATTATTTGGGGCTTATTCTAAAGGTTAGATTGTGTAGGTTAATGTCCGAATAATATAGGAAGTTAACATAAAATTCATAGAAGGTAAAAATGTTAATGTTGACACTTTTGGGGGTCTATTATTGAGGGAGACTCATTTTGATGATTTATGGTTTTGTGTTGGGCTCTTGGAGACTAGTGTGAGTCTATTGGCACTTCGGGTCTTAGGTCATTAAAATAATATGACTCTAAGAATAAGAAATGCATATTATAAAATGTAGCACTAAATGAATAAGTACAAATGATTTGAGAATGTAAGAATGGATGTTTTCAAATGGAAAGAAAAATGATTTTCATAAATGTTAATTTATGATTACACACCTCTCTAAATCGTTATCATAAGGGAAGTTGCGCGCGTGTGGTGAAGCCCCCTGGCTAATGAATGCAGGGTGGATATATCCCTAGGCCATATGACCGGTTATTATATATTTGTTCTGCGCTAGTGAGGTAATTCTGGGTGTGGTTATGACTCACTCGCAGGGGTATGGCCGTTTCCCGACGTTTCGATGGTTCCTAGGTTGTCTTGTATGATAGGCCCTGGAAGATGATAGCCATTTAGGGGCGCGACCAATGGGGAAACCCGGAGGGACGGTCTTAGAATCGTTATATGTATGTGAATATAACTATTCTTAATAACGTGGGACATTATTGATGTTAAAGCATTTTATGATAATAAAATGGCTTTACTTACATTTCCCGGATGGAAGAAGGGAAATGGGGAAGTTAAATACATTTTCTGGATGGAAGAAGGAAAATGGGAAGATATGAAATGAAAGAAAAGCATTTTTATGTTAATAAAACTTGCTTTAAATATATATTTTTCCTGGATGGAAGAAAGGAAATAAAATTGGTAAAGAAGTTTTGAAATGAGATTGAATTGGTAAACATTTGATAAAATGAATTGCCATATATGTATTTCCTAAAGAAATTAGGAATGGTGTCTTTAGATGGTGGATAAAATTGTTATGTGTACTTAATTAGATAAATATGTATATATTGATTTCATGCTGAGGGTCTAATGGATCTCGACGATCAACCCTGCCTAGTAGTAGTGTATCGGGGGAGTTCCTTATTTGGATTTCGTTTTGCGAGACATCCCACGCACGAATAGGGCATAGTGTTGAGACTAGGGAGAAGTTAGCCCTTAGTACTTGGGTTAACTAGAGCATTATCATTGATATTGCGCTAGGTTGTGCTTGTAGAATTAGAGGTGAGAACCATTATATTATATTGTGAGAGAATTACGCACTTAACTGTCATGCATTTTAGTCACATGGTAATTGTTGATACCAAATTTAGTCTGCTGACATGGCTCAATTGAGTGAAGACACATGACAATCTACGTGGCAACAACAAACATTTCTGAGGAACTCACACGCTCCGAGGAACCATACTACGACGAGGAACACTGCTTCCCCGAGGAACTCATACGCTCCGAGGAACGAGAACTCTCCGAGGAACTCTTGAGTACCGAGAAGCTTAGGCGGTCCGAGCAACTCAGGCGGTCCGAGCTGCACCTCGAACAAAGCATTAATTGCAGGATAACCAACAGTTTGATTGTTCATTAAATGCTTATCATTCAGACGCATACGCTTAAGGGTCATTGAATGTATTACCCTTTCATATGTACATCATTTAATGTATTACCCTTTCACATTACGGGCTATAAATACATTGTACAATCCTCATTGTAAAGGGACCGAAATTTCTTGAGAGAACTTGTATTCGAGAATTCCCAAACACTCAGCAATAACATAATAGTGGACGTAGGCCATTCTTATAAGGCTGAACCACTTTATAAACTCTTTGTTTCATTTATTTTATCTGTGATTGAATAATTAGATACGATCTAATTTTTTACATCAACAGATTGGCGTCGTCTGTGGGAAATGACTGGTAATAACATTTTTCATCAAAAATAATTCATCACAAATGGTTGATATTCCAGAATCCAGCAATCGAAACGCTGGAAGCCCTCCAAATCCATCTGCTCCGCCAAATATTCCACATTTGGCTGGAATAATGGCAAATCTGTCTCAGGGCCAGACCGTCATGCAAGAAACTATGCGACAACTCATACAAACCCTCCATGGCGGTGCACCAACTCATTCAGGACTGCGGAGTATTCAAAGAAACACCCAGGCACCATCCTCGCGTACTAGGCGTATTAATTCATATCGCAATGAGGAGTCTGAAAATTTTTCTTATCAACCTGGACGAACTTCGTCAGTGCGAGCCACAGATACTGAACAACGTATCACTCTCTCCCCAGAAAAGACCAGTGCGCTAGAAAGATTAAGCAGGGTATCACCTTTTAATCGATTAGGACCTAGAAGGAGTAGAAGTCCTCCTAAAGTCGCGTCGAGGAGTTTTCGACGACCATCAGATTTAAGGGAAGGATCTGCCCAGTCGCGACCAGCTGCTCGTCAAGAGAGATCCCAGGAAGCCACCTCAATGCGATCAGTTGCTCGAACCAACAGGCCCGAGGAAGGAAATGATGCATGGAAAGGCTCTATTCAAAGGCTGGAGGATAGATTAAAGGAAATGGCTAAAGCCAAGAACCCTCTACAACGAACCTTTGTTCGAGGGACACCTTTTGTCCAGGCCATTATAGATTTTCCAACACCATCAAAGTTCAAAGCACCTGTTGTGACTCCCAAATATGATGGAAAGACTGACCCTGTCCTTTATATAGAACAATACCAAGCTGCGGCCGACATCTATGCTGTTCCAGATGAGATGAGATGCAGAGCATTCTCGGGAACTCTTACCGGATCTGCTCAAATATGGTATAATAATCTTCCTCGGGGTAAGATCTCAACTTTTCTTCAACTGTCCGAGTTATTCATTGGGAATTTCTGTTTTAGGGCAAAGCCAGTTAAACGAGTAGCACATTTGTTAAGTGTTAGACAAAAAGCTGGTGAGAGCACCAGAGATTATATAACCCGTTTTAATAACGAGAAACTTGAAGTCATTGATTATGAGGAGAAGACAGCGATTACTGCTTTTATGAGTGGACTACTGCCCAACAAGTTGTACTACACTTTGGCCAAAGATCCACCTAGAATCATGTCAGATCTGATGGGAAAAGCATCCAAGATTATGAATGCCGAGGAGGCTATGGCTGCGAAGAAGAATATGGATGCCAAAGAAACCAAGGTGGAAGGTGATAAAGCTAAGAAGAAAGAGAATAAGAACAATGGTAATGACAAACATTCAAAACTAGGTCGGTATGGGACGTAATGAAGAAATATGATAATTATACTCCTTTGAAGAAGGATATCAACCATGTTCTAGAGGAAATCAAGAACAACGAGGAGTTAAACTGGCCAGAGAAAATGAAGGCAGACCCTGACAAGAGGAATAAGGCGAAGTATTGCGAGTTTCATAAAGATCATGGCCATATGACCAAAAATTGCATAGCTCTTCAAAATGAGATTGAAACACTCATCAGACGAGGAAAGCTGTCAAAGTATGTCGATCGTGGAAGCGAAAGAAGAAACAACGACCGAACAAGAGAGAGGTCTAGATCTCCTCGTCGAGCAGATGAAAATAAGAAAAGAAACCATGAAGTTGATCCAGAAGAAGACCCCGATCTTCCCAAGAGATCAAGGCATCCAGAACGTGAGGTATTTTCAATACGCTTTGGGTCATTTGACTGTAATGTTATAATAGGTGGAGATGCAGGAGGAGGAGACCTTACTGCAGAGAGAAAAGCTTACCTTTGTGAGGCTCAAGCTTGCTCGTACATTCAACGAATAAATCTAGTTGAGGAGGATTGCCCGAGAAAGGTGAACAAAGAGAAATTGGTCATTGGTTTCTCAAAGAATGACCTTACAGGTGTTCTATATCCTCATGATGACCCATTGGTGATCAAGATGAGAATGAAGGAGGTAATGATTTCAAGAGTACTGGTAGACAATGGTAGCTCAGCAGACATCATGTTCTACTCGTGCTTCGACAGTTTAAATCTAAAGCTATCTCAACTGGCCCTTATCATAGACCCCTCCTCAGTTTTGCTGGCGAGAAAGTATTTCCACTTGGGACGATCAAATTGGATATATTCATTGGTACGTGGCCTGCTTATCGAACAGAAAGAATACGCTTCTTCGTGATGGATAAGAATGTTCAATCATCATACAATATCATCATGGGAAGAGTAGGATTGAAGAAGTTCGAGGTTGTACCATCTACAGTACATCAATGCCTGAAATTTCCAACAAATTTTGGAGTAGGAGTTGTGAAAGGTGATCAGAAAGTAGCTCGGGAATGCTATTATTCATCCGCCGAGCAAGAGGAACTGGAGGAATCAAGGAAAAACACTACTACCTATCAAGTGGATGAAGGGGCAGAAATTGAAATATTGGATCCTAGAGATGAGTCGCAACTCGTGAAGGGTCAAGTGGTGGAAGCTACTGAAAACATCATTATGGACGACGAGCACCCTGAACGTACTACTCAAATAGGTTCGTTGTTGGAAGCCTCACTAAAATAGGAATTGATAACTTTCCTTAGAAGCAGAAAATAAACTTTTGCGTGGAGTCATGAAGATATGCCTGGGATAGACCCAAATTTCTTATGTCACGAACTCAATGTGAATAAGGAGATCAAGCCTGTGAAACATAGAAGAAGAGTATTCAGTCCCGAGAAGAATCAAGCTATACAGGAGGAAGTCGAGAAGCTCCAGAAAGCTTGCTTCATTGAAGATGTTAAATATCCAGACTGGTTAGCAAATGCGGTGATGGTGAAAAAGAAGAACAACAAATGGAGGATGTGTGTAGACTTCACCGACCTCAACAAAGCATGCCCAAAGGATCACTTTCCATTGCCCCGAATTGATCAACTGGTGGATGCTACCTCGGGACACGAGCTGCTGAGCTTCATGGATGCTTATTTTGGTTACAATCAGATTAATATGAAACCTGAAGACAGGGAGAGTACTTCTTTCATTACCCCTAGGGGAACTTATTGTTATAATGTTATGCCTTTTGGTTTGAAAAATGCAGGTGCAACATATCAGCGGCTGATGAACAAGGTCTTTGCTGAACAAATCAGTTGCAATATGGAAGTTTATGTTGACGATATGCTGACAAAGAGCAAGAAAGCTGCCGATCATCTAGTTGATTTAAGTCAGACTTTTGATCAACTGGATAAATATCAAATGAAGCTGAACCCGACGAAGTGCATTTTTGTAGTACGAGAAGGCATGTTTCTCGGGTATATTGTCAATCAACGAGGCATTGAGGCAAATCCTGAAAAGATCAAAGCTCTATTAGGGTTGCGATCTCCAACGACAAAGAAAGAGGTGCAAAGTCTTACAGGACGAGTAGCAGCACTCAACAGATTTGTATCACGAGCAACTGATCGATGTCTCCCATTCTTCAAGACACTACGAAAGACTTTTGAGTGGAATGATGAATGTGAGAAGGCTTTTCAAGACTTGAAGAAATACCTGGGAGCACCTCCACTGTTATCCAGGCCAGTGATGAGAGAAAAATTATACTTATATCTTGCAGTGTCCGAGAATGCAGTTAGCTCGGCGTTGATCAGAGTGGAGAATGGAGTGCAAAAACCAATTTATTATACGAGTAAGGCCTTCCGAGGAGCAGAGATCAGATATCCAAGGGTGGAAAAGTTAGCACTGGCGCTGATTGAGGCGAGTAGAAGAATGAGGCCATACTTCCAGGCTCATACCATAGTAGTTATACTGATATGCCATTGAGGCAATCCCTTCATAAAGCAGAAAAATCAGGGAGATTGATGTACTGGGCAATAGAGCTCGGTGAATATGATATAGTTTATGAACCCAGATCGTCGCTAAAAGGGCAGGCTGTAGCAGATTTTATAGCAGAGTTCACCTAACCTGATACCCCCGAGGAGCAAAAGTTCCTCGCTGATCAACATGTGGATGTTACAGGATCATCAAACACTAGCTCAGACCAACTTAGGTTGGTAAAAGGGCAAGTGGATGTTACAGGATTATCAAATTCGAGCCCACACCAACTCAGGTTGGTAAAAGGGCAAGAAAAGAAGATCGACGAAGAGCAGGAAATATCAGGGGAGGATGAAATGAAGCAACAAATATTTCACCGAGGAACTTTGATAGATCAGAAATTTGAAGACGAGTTACCTATATGGAGGCTATATGTAGATGGCTCATCTTGCACTACAGGATGTGGCGCGGGGATAGTTTGAGCACTCCGGACGAGGTCGACATGGAATACGCCCTACGTTTCCAATTCAAAGCTTCCAATAATGAGGCTGAGTATGAGGCCATGATTGCAGGTCTTAGTTTGGCAAAAATTATGGAGGCGCAGCAGGTTATTATTTTTAGTGATTCTCAATTGATCGTAAACCAAATGATGGGAGTATATGCAGTCAAAGGAGAATTAATGATCAGATATCATGCAAAGGCAAAGAAGCTGGTGTCAGAATTTGCTGTTATTCAGCTGGTCAGAATACCAAGAATGGAGAATGCGAGAGCAGACGCCCTAGCTCGATTAGCATCAGCTACTCATACCGAGCTACGAAGAACAATCCCAATTGAAGTTTTAGCTGGTCGGAGCATAGATGAAGATCTGACGATGAACTTTATTACCCTTGACTTAGGACCATCTTGGTTGGATCCCATCAGGGCATATATTGAGAAAGGGGAATTACCAATTGACAAGCTCGTAGCCAAGAAATTGAAGTTTAAAGCTGCTCGGTATGTATTAACTAACGGTATTCTGTATAGACGAGGAATTATGGCAGGTTTGCAAAGATGTGTACATCCCTCTGAGGTGAAAGAATTGATTGAAGAGGTCCATGAAGGGTCTTGTGGAGCCCATGTAGCAGGTCGAACGCTTTTGCAAAGGGTGATGACGCAGGGATACTACTGGCCGACGATGAGGGCTGATTGTATAACCTATGCCAAGAAATGTGACAAGTGCCAATGCTTTTCCTCCATCCGAAGAACTCCCCAAGCATTATTAACACCCATTACTTCTCCTTGGCTATTTGCCATGTGGGGAATAGATTTGGTCGGGCTACTGCCAACGACCAGAGGAAGATTCAAATACCCCGTCGTCGCAGTGAATTATTTTACTAAATGGGTTGAAGCTGAGCCTCTCATTGATATGACGTACGAAAAGGTGTACCAATTTATTTAGAAGAACATCATTTGTCGATATGGTCTTCCTCATGCTTTCATCACAGACCATGGAACACAATTTGATAACGAGGAGTTCACTGCCTATTGCCATCAGTCAAACATTTTGAAGATCCACTCAGCACCAGGCCATCCTCAAAGCAATGAACAAACTGAAGTGACAAACAGAACGCTGCTAAATGGCTTGAAGAAAAGACTGAGTGACGCAAAATCAAACTGGATCAACGAGTTACAATCAGTACTATGGGCTTACCGAACTACTCCCCGAGTTGCAACTGGAGAATCACCATATATGCTAGCATTTGGAAGTGAAGCTGTTATACCTGCCGAGTTGGGCCTCCCAACACACAGGGTACTGAATTTCAATTCCCCTGTCAGCGACTTAATGAGAAGATTGGATTTACACATGCTAGAGGAAGTTAGAGAAGACGCAGCCATTAGAAATGCTGCTTACCAGCAGCGAACAGCTTTGTTCTACAACAAGAGAGTGAAGAAGTGCGACCTGAAAGAAGGAGACTATGTGCTGAAGAAAGTAATTCAAAAGAACAATAAACTGGAGGCAAACTGGCATGGACCATACCGAGTTACAGAAGTTGTTCGACCAGGAACTTATCGAGTAGCAACTTTAGAAGGGGAGGAGTTTAAGAATGCATGGAACGCAGAGCACCTACGCAAGTATTATTAGTGATGAATAAAATAAAGATATTCTGCCCAATTCTCTCCTTTTATTGAAAGTTTTTCGGGGAATACTAGTGCTACACCCTACTCGGCGAAACTCGGCAAAACTCGGACTACTCAAATTTATTCTCGAAAACGCCAACTAAGGTTGGTCGAGAAACCTATATTCCTCCGGGAAGTAAAGCTACCTATATTCCTCCGGGAAGTAAAGCTACTTGTATTCCTCCGGGAAGTAAAACTTGTATTCCTCCGGGAAGTAAGACTATATGTTCCTCGGGAAGTAAAAGTATTCCTAAAAATGCCAACTTATGTCGGTTAGGAAGTAAATATATTCTCAAAAATGCCAACTTGAGTTGATCGGGAGGTAAAATTATCTCAAAAAGTGCCAAAGTTGCTCGTAGAGAAAAAATCCACCATCTATGGCTGGTCGGGGATAAAAACCCACTAACTGTAGTTGGTCGAAAAGGAAAATTTACCGACTTGGTTGGTCGGAAACATTTTATGAAAACGAGAAAGTAATCGAGAAACATTTTTGATACTCGTAACTTTTTAATTATTATTAAGTTGGTCGAGAAACAAAACTTTATTTTTGTCAAATGACTACCACAAATTCAAGCTAGTCGACAATAAGTTGATCGACAAACAACACAATATTGTTATCTTTTACACATGCACAGATGTAAAGTGTATTACAAGACAATAGCAATTAAGATTGCGAACAAAAATAAAAGTCTTTCATTAAATCCTAAAACAAATTACATTGAGAATGAAATGTATACAAATTTATTACATCAATATCCCTATTCTATTGGTTTTTTCCCTTCTGTTTTTGAAACAGGTTCCTCGCCAGCAGGAGGATCATTTAAAGCAAGAGGAGAATTTATAAAGTTGAGATCTTTTAACATCCTGATATTCATCACGGATGGTCGATCTAGGAGGTGTTCAGGATGAGATATCTCGACATTTGAATTGAGATTGTAGTCGCCGAGATATTTGGAAATCAAGCATCGAGGAATGGCCCGAGCAGGGATCCAACTCATATCAAGTTTGAATGGTGGCATGGGTAGGTCGAGCAGCCCAGGATCATGGTAGTCCCACAGGTAATGACCCTGTTCGAGTTGCAGCACACCTAAGGCATTCAACCAGCTCTGCTTGTAGCCCTCATTATTGGCATTCTGGATACGATCGTCCAAGTGGTAGAGAGCCTCGTTGTACCCAGCCATCCAGAACTCCCTGGGCTGTTTGTGGAATTGATATGTCAATCTTTCCAGATGTTCGTGGAGATTTTTGATGAAAAGTTCCTTATTCTCCAGGACAGACTTCTGCGTAGAATGCTGCTCTTCTAGGTCCCTGATCTTCTTTGACATTTCAGCCAACGCCTGGTTCTTCGCCATTAATTGGAAGGCCTGGTTCTCTAAGGCAGATTGAGTCCTCTGTTCCTCGAAAGGAATCCGAGCAGCTCTTGCTCGTCCACGAGAAGATGTAGAGGGTCCAGCTCTCTTCAAGGTCTCCAATTCGTCCCTCAAGTTGGCGCTCTTGACCTCCAAGAACGAGAATCCCTCATCAGTCACTGGGATCAAGGCTTTTGAAGTGGAAGCTGTAGACTTCAACTGCGACAACTCTCTTTGCAGGTTATTATTTTCTTGCTCTAATAGTTCAGCTATTTGTCTGCACTCCTCGACTTCAGCCCTCAGAGTTCTCTCCCTCACATTGTAGCCAGCAAAACGCTTCTCGTATCCCTTGTCGGCAATGATTTGTTGATATTTCTTCTCATACCCCTCGTGCAAGAGGGCAGTGGATTCTTTGTATTGTTACTGAAGGTCTTCAAGAGTGCCTTAGAGATCCTCGATCATATCATAATAAGCCACATTATTGGCCATCGCACGATCAAGCAGACACTTCAAATATTGGTAAGCCTCAATTGCCTGTTCCGAAGCATCTTGACTGAGGATGTCGACGATTTGTGCTGCACTCAGATCTGTGTGACCAGCCTTAAAATATTCATTGCATTGCCGCAACAGCTTTATATCATGAGCAAACAGTAATTCCATCCTGGCCAGAAACTAGTAGAGAAAGAAAAAACATTAATCAATAATCAAAACAGAGCATGAAGAAGAGACAACAGTATGCAAAAACAAAAGTTCAAGTTTTATTATATCACAAAATTCAGAGTTACATGGTTCAGGATTACATTTGTCAAAGAAAAATAAAATAGATAGAAGTCCGAACAACTCTACACCTTTTCCTTGACTCCCAAAACTTTCTCGGGAGGCTGGGACGAGGAGGTAGGTTGCTCGGATGGAGCAGATAGTAGCTGGGGAAGTGCTGGAGGTTGCTCGGAGGAAGTAGCGAGCTACTGAAGTTCCTCGTTAGCAGGATGGATGGCTGGGGGATGATCTCCCATCACCATGGAAGACTCTTCGGAGGCAGATTCGTCCTCTTCTTCGTCTTTAGGAGTTGGAGGGGGACCAGGGATGTGTCGCTGGAAGAGTTCAGAGGTTTCATCAACCTTCATCTCCTGAAGAGCTGCGACCCACCCATCTCTAAAGTATTTAAGGCTGCCATATTTTACTTGAGACATCATGGCAGCCAAGCCTTTGTTCCACCCCTTGTCCCAGCCGGCGCTGAACGACTTCTTCACAGCCATTTTCCTCTTTAACTTCTCCGAGGAAAGCTTCTCGGACAGAAGATTTTCAACAGCTTTCAATTTATTCTCAGCCTCCTCCTTCTGCCGATTTACCTCCCGAAGCTGACCCAACTCTTCCTCAGCAACCTTGAGCTTATTCTAAAGCTCTCCAGTATTTTTGAGCTTCTTGTCGAGCTCTTTATTTTTCCCTTCCAAGTCCTTTATTATCTTCTCCAACTCCTTGGAGACTTCAACAACTTGAGCTTTCTCCTGCTCGGTGGAGGTAAGTTTCTTCTCCCAGATTGCCTTATCAGCATCGTACTTCAGACGAGAATCTTCCAAAGACTGCCTTAGGCCCACCAGAGCTTCCTCCACACCAGACGAGGAGCTTGAAGCTTTAATAGCTTTATCCTTCTTCAAAATTGTATTGAAGCAGCTCACCAACTGTGAAAAGAAAATGAAAGCAAGTTAGAGACAGATATAACAAAGGAAAGATGAAAAGTTCAAAACAACAAGACTTACAGAAGCAATATGGCGAGCAGCCAATGAAGTAACCATATCCAGATAAAGGTTCTCTTCAATACCTTGGACATCGGGAATGATCCAAGTCTTCACCGAGCTCATGGCAGAGCTCGGGGGAACAAAAGTAGGAACACCAGTTCCAGTAGTTGGGGGCTGAGTGATGGTTTCAGCCAAATTTACCGAAGAGCTCTTCTTCAGCTTCCTCGGGGGAACAGGAGTAGTTTCGACCAAGGAGGAACTTTTAGTCGGTGATATGACAATCACCTCGCCTAGAGCAGCAGCCTTGCTCGGGGCCACTGGGGGCTTCTCGACAACCTTCACAAGAGCATCCGGAGGGGGTGCATCATTTTTATTTGTCCCTTATGGGACATCATGTTTACTTCTTTTTACCTCTCCAGCACCATAGGCAGGTTTCTCAAAAAGGGTGGGAGGTCTTCTCTTCTTCATCCTTTCACTTAAAGGAATGTGTGACTCAGGCGAGGAACTGGTAGAAGTTGGTAATGGTTCTACTTCACTTATCAGCGGACGAGCAGTGAAAGAAGATGTGTAGCTCTTATACTGCAGCAAATACGAAGCTGACCTAATGTGCTCGTCGGCAACATCTGATGAAAACTCCAGATAAGCTTTAAGTGCCTTATATTAACGTCTGCCTCTTTTGGACACTTTCTTTTACTGTCAACTGCAAATAAATAAACATTAAAATATCAGTGGCACATTTTGTCAAACATAGAGGAAGCATGATTTCAAAATAAATAAAATGAAATAAAAATAACCTATCCCGTTGCATAGGGAGGGCATCTGGGACCCTGATAAACTTCATCTCCAGATAAAGGAGCATGTTGCCAATTTTTTATAACAATCCCGTGCTCAAAATAGTCCCTATTGGCATCCGGGAGATTGACCACTAAGGCCCTATTTAAAAATCTAGTTTTTAAATAAAAGGTATTATCACCAACTGCCCATCTATAACAAAACATGATTTCTAGAATTCCTATGCGAGTTCCATGGATTTGATTTAATCTATGAACCCCATTAACTATTCTCCATGTATTGGGGGCTATTCTTGCAGGAACAACGTCAAAGTATTGACAGAATTCCAGACATAAGGGATTGGGTGGAAAAGAAAATCCACACTCAGCAACAAAGAGACTGGGGAACCAATGTCCCTCAGCCAAACGGAAATAATCAGAAGGCTCAGAAAGCTCTTCCAGAACAACCCAGGAGGGAATAGAAAAATCAGAGCGAAACTTATCAAGAGATTCAATAGGGTAAACCATGATGAATAAAGGAAATGAAAAAGAAGGAAGAAGATCTTACAGAAAAAGAGTGGATCTTTTGACAACGAACGATGAAAAGGATGAACGTACAAGAGAGTAAGACAATGGAAAATTCGAAGATACAAATTTGAAAAAGTAGAAGACGGTGGGATTGTCTGTGACGCTTAAATACTCTGCCTTGGAAAAAGGAAAAAGTAATGATTACAAAAAGAGACGGTTACGTTACCGGCGGCTAAAAAGACAAAAAAGGCGCGGGAATCGAAGCGAGTAGAAAAATTCAAAAAGCCTGATTCTACGAAGATAGAAGGAGAAATAAATACAAAAGACTCCTAAATTTCAGGATGACCATTTGAAACTGCCATATTCCGAGAAAGAATGTTCCACACTCCTCAAAGTTCGAACTATGAGACATTGAGGGATTCTGTTGATACCAAATTTAGTGTGCTGACATGGCTCAATTGAGTGAAGACACATGGCAATCTACGTGGCAACAATAAACATTTCCGAGGAACTCACACGCTCCGAGGAACCATACTACAACGATGAAAACTGCTTCCCCGAGGAACTCATACGCTCCGAGGAACGAGAACTCTGAGAAGAACTTTTGAGTACCGAGAAGCTTAGGCGATCCGAGCAACTCAGGCGGTCCGAGCAGCACCTCGAACAAAGCATTAATAGCTGGATAACCAACAGTTTGACTGTTCATTAAATGCTTATCATTCATACGCATACGCTTAAGGGGCATTGAATGTATTACCCTTTCATATGTACATCATTTAATGTATTACCCTTTCACATTACAGCCTCGGGACTATAAATACATTGTACAATCCTCATTGTAAAGGGACCGGAATTTCTTGAGAGAACTTGTATTCGAGAATTCCTAAACACTCGGCAATAACATAACAGTGGACGTATGCCATTCTTATAAGGCTGAACCACTTTAAAAACTCTTTGTTTCATTTATTTTATCTTTGATTGAATAATTTGATACGATCTAATTTTTTACATCAACAGTAATCATATCAAACCGGACCCTGACTCGTCTATATTTCTTTGTTTTGCATGCAACTCTTTGTCCGTTCGGGTGCTTTACCGCAAGGACACTCGTATTGACATTTCCTTTCCAGTTGTCATGGAGCTACAGCATATTGCGGATGTTGTAGGTTATTTGTATTAGACGCTTCTTTCCATTGTACTCTAGTTATGTTCAGTTTATTTATTCGGGAGTGTTGCCCAAGCATTTCACTAATTTATTATAATGTAATATTTAATGTGTAATAGTCGGTGTAACTATTTGTATTGGTCTATTCACCGACAGCTTATTCGGTGATTATTTATTATATTGTCATTCTTTATCCGATGATTTTTGGTATCCACCGTTTTTACAAATGGGATTGTCTAAGTGTTTTTCTTTTTACTTGCAAAATTTTAAATTTGACAGTCCGTTTTCTAAAATGATTGGTGGTTATCTCGTACTATTATTTTAATCGACAGTGATACTGAGAATGGACCATCTATGATTCCTGTGATTATTAGAGTATTGGGCTGGCCACCTATTATTTCTGTAGGCGGGTTGTCACAGTTTGAGGATGGAGGTGTGGTTTGTGTGATGGAGTTGTGTGTGTGTTAATGGAGGAGAGAGAAAGTGAGGGGTTTGAGGTTGAAGAAGAAGGGAAATGGTTAGGTGTGGTAAGGGTGTAGGATAGTGTGGTGTGAGTGGGTTGTAGGGTAATTAGGTGTGAGTGAGTTAGGTGTTGTGTGTGTGTTTAAATTGTGACCCTTAAATAATAAAGACTCAACTAAAAATAAATAAAAGTAAAAGTAAAAATAAAATCTAACTAAAAATAAAACAAACTAAAAACAATAAAAATAAAAATATCAAAACTAAAAAAAATAAAATCCTAAGCTTATATAAAAACTAAAATAAAACAAAAGAAATAAAAACTTAAAATCTAAATGAAAATTAAAGTCCTAAAAAATATAAAATATAATAAACTAAAAATAAACTCCTAAAAACTAATCCTAATAAAACTAAAAACTAATAAAATCAAAATAAAATAAAATTACACTAATAAAATAAAAATAAAACCTAGAAATCCTAAATAAATCAAAAATAAATCCTAAAAATAAAAATGACTCAAACTAAAAATCTAAAAAATATCAAAAAGGGACAAACAAAACACACACAGGGTTTGGAGTAGGTTTATGCTAGGTTGAGGCTCGGGTAAGGTTACGGGAGAGGAAATTTAGCTCCATTCAACGCGCATGTTCCTTGATATATAGCTTTTGACACCGCAAACGGACATTTGACCTACAAGATAAACATTTAAGCACATAAGACCCATATTGCCTAGAATTAGCAACTAAAGTACGTCTATTCGGGGTATAAAATGTACAGTTTATCAATTTGCACCACGAATCCTAGGGAAGAAATATTGCATCATGACGATATTGTTTGTAGTATCATCAAAATTATAGATTTGTGTGTATGATGATAATTTTTTTCATGAAGCTCATTTATTAATTATCACACA
Organism: Sambucus nigra; assembly: GCA_949130495.1. Lineage (NCBI taxonomy): Eukaryota > Viridiplantae > Streptophyta > Magnoliopsida > Dipsacales > Adoxaceae > Sambucus > Sambucus nigra. The sequence goes on from OX422217.1 coordinate 98,782,608, forward strand.
TGGCTATATCATTGTTTGTTGACATATTGCTATCATCTCGAGCATCTTGAATGTTTTGATGTGTTAAAATTGTGATTCATTTTTCGTAGTACACGCCCATTCACTCCATGTCCACGTTTGAGCACATTAATTACATGTTGGCATAAATTTCACAAAATTTTAATTCTATCAATTTTATAAGTGTTTTCAGTACAGTCCTTTTTGGTAAAATCTGGGTTTGCTTTTAACATCTCTTTCGAACCATATGACATCTTGTTCGAACCATATGGCATGTCGCGAGAAGCATCGTTCAAACGACACAACTTCTCGTTCGAACGACATATGTTTCGTTCAAACAACACTGCTACATATTTAAAAGTCGTGTTGTCAGTTCAGTTCATTTGTTCCCAAAGTTTGAAACCCTTGTCACTGCGCTTCGTCTTCCAGCTTCACCCGAACCCAGTTTTGACCCAAAACTCACGATTTTAACTCGATTTTGACCCACATCACTTGCTTTGAAACGGTTTTCTCCTTAAAATCCAATCGTTTGTTGTCTCGTGGCTTGAGCTCACTGATTGAAGTATGTTTTTGAGCTTTCTCTTTCTTGTTGTTTGATTTCGGTTTGAAAAGATTGGGTGTTTGCTGTTTGGATTTTAGTCTTGGTTTCAAAAGCAAAAAAAATGGCCGAACTCTACATTTTGCTATTTATTTTAATTTTTTTTCTACTAATTTCTCCATTTGGTGTATGGGTTCTTGTTCATTTTTTAGATTGAAATAAACATAAACAGTTGGTATGGAAAAATTGATTTTTTTTGGATTAAATGTGTTTGACACCCATTTATTTTTGTGAGATATTTTTTTTTTAAATGGGGTGTTCATAATTTATTTCAGAAAAATTCATATTTTTTTTAATACAAAATGTTGGTCTTTTTGGCGACATTGATTGTCTATACTTACTCTGATTGGATTATTGTTGTGTGCTGGGCTGTTGTTTATTGGTTTACCCCGATGGTTCGAATGGATTTGTACGGAGATAGGTTCTAGGCGTCAGTTGTGTTTGTCTACCCTATCCTTCTACACCCGTTCTATTTAGTTTCTAATCATGCCTCCTAGATGCAAGGGTACTTTTTCTCGTAGGCAAGATGAGCCTTCCCCCACATCGCGGGCTCATAAGGCTAGGAGTTATAGACCACCATACTCTCATGTACGTTGGTACACCATTTTGGACTATGGTCATTACTGCCTTTTGGGATTACGTATTTGCGTTGTAGTTCGGGAGAAAGTGTTTTTTGTTGGTCAGTTTTCTGAGCTCTCTATCCCTACATGGATGTCTGGCCAGGGATGGGATAGATTATTTGGTGCCCATGGCATGGTTTACCCTGACATAGTTAGGGAGTTTTCTTGTAGGGCTCTACTCACTCCTGGTAGTTTTAAGACGTCTGTTAGGGGTGTCCAGATACTTGTCAGTTCCGATCTTATAGCCGAGACTCTTCAGTTACCCCGTGTCCCGAATGCCATTTTTCCAAGGAGTCCCGAGGTTGTCCTACTGGAGATGAGATTATTAGTTTTTGTTGTTGGGAGGTTATGCCTACTGGGACTACTCTGTTTCACTGACAGTTACACACATCTTTTCGCATCTTTAATCGATTTGTATCCTCCTTTATCTATCCTCGAGTCAATTATTCTCAGATTGGCTTTGATATAGTATATTTCGTGTATGTCGTATGTCGTATGTCGTATGTCAGGGGTGGGACATTGATATACCATCCCTTTTGTTTCGAGTTATGTCCTCGGTTACCATTATAGGTAGCACTCCTATACGCCACGCTCTTCCCTACGGACTCCTTGTAACCCACATTTGCACCTTGGCTGGAGTTCCTATTTTAGAGGATAATGTCTACCTATCTACTTCGTCCTTCATTGACTGCAATACTTTGACTCGATTTGAGAGTTATTTACCTTCTAAGGCGAAAGAGAGACCCCTCCTACTGACACATCATTTTTTGGAGAGCCATCTACTCCTACTGAGCTTAGTTCCATACCCTCTCGATCGCGTCTTTCTAGATCTAGATGACCTACTATGGAGGAGTTTGATACATTACAGGCACAGGTGACTTCGCAGTCTCAGATACATGATTCTATGATAGTATTGATATTGAGACTGAGGAGAGGGGTCATAGCGACTCACATATGTCAGCACTTTTGACGAGGTGAGATGGAGGGAGATGAGCAGAGGAGCTGGTTCATCAGGATTGAGTTATATTGCTGCTACATACGGATATTTAGATGATGATGAGGAGGAGGAGGACTAGGATATCTGTTGATATTTATGTTTTGAGACATTGTATTTGAGTCACTTTATGTATTTTTATATTTATCCTGATATGATGTACTCATGGACTTCTGATGCTACACTTTTTGTGACTGGATGTATATATTTCATTATGCAGTTCTGATATTACAATTTTTTATATTTATTTACTGCCATCTTTCTCATACCCACTATCACAGTTTATCATTTATGATCATTTTTATATGCTAGTTTTATATGTCCCGTGCTTTATCTATTTTAGGCAAAAAGGGGGAGAGATATGTAATGTAGGGGGAGTTTATTTAAAAACTGTGTTTAAAATTTGTTGATATATTTTATGTTCCTCGATACTTCACTTGGGTATATTTGTTTATGTCTCATGTATATAGGTATCTATTTTGAGATTCAGAGATTTATTGCTACATCACATTCGGAGACAGTTCTAGACTCAATGTTACTGCTTCATAGTTTATTCATGTCTTTATTTTTTTCATATTTGGGTTTCTGGGATAGGACATTTGAGTATAGCAGACATTTGAGTATAGCTAGCATTTTTATTTTTATTTTGTCAAGGAATAGCCAAAGGGTTTGTAAGCACAAATTTCTTATAGATTTAATTTGTTTATATTTGGCTTAATTCTGGAGGAAATAAACTGAGTCTAGAATAGTAATTAATTCAAGAATATTCAAAGTTTACAAAGACTCAAGATTGAAGGCGTTGCAATTTAAAGCCATGAAGAAGAAACCAAGTCAAGTTGCAATTTCACATTTTGTTTGTTTTAAGATCACACAGGTATGAATAATCAAAGGAATATGTCATTTAGAATGCTGTTTAAATATTGGATGAATTAAATGTTTTTATTGGAAACGCATTTAATTATATCTGAGCTAAATTATTTTTAATTCGAGGATAGTCTTGAATAAAAGAAAAGGGTTTACTGTCGTTCAAACGACATGTAAACTCGTTTGAACGACAGCGCTAGTCGTTCAAACGACAGCGTTTGTCGCTCGAACGAGATTGCCTCGATTTGTGTGTTTCATTTATCTTGGACTCTGGTTTGCACGAATATAAAAATACTCTGCGTAGATGTTTCAACAGAGATGATCAGTGCTAAAAATTCCCATTATGTTTAGTTTTATCCTTTGTTTATTCAAGATCCTATTCTCATAATTCCAAAGGTTTGTGATCTTGAACACATTCAGAAGAAGACTTTGTTCAACTTTTTATAGAGAGGATAAACATACACCGGACTAAGGTCAAATTAGGGGGTGTTGCGGTATTCCTGGGCTGAAGATAGGACTGCGATTCTTGTGGAGCTTCGGCGGTTGTTCCATTGCTGACGACATCGACCGACACCTGCGGGTATTCGTATGTCACCTTATTTTTGCTGTAAACCGTTCCTTTACAAATTATTATGGAAATAAAAAGGTTTTTGCCCTTCGGGGATTTTTTCCTAAAAATTGTTTCTTTTACCGCATGCTTTAATTGTTTGATGGATTAAATCATTTAGATGCATGTTTAGGGTTTAAGAAGATAAAATTGGAAATACTTGAGAATATTGGTTTTACCTAAAGCACTTGTTAAAGGGACACTTCAAAAATATTTTCAAGTAATGAATGGTGTTCAAAGAAAATGAACATATAAACATTTCAAAATAATTATATTAAATAATAAATAAATAAAATACTAAAAAAAAAATTTCAAGTACCAACACTTGTCTTGCACCTAAAAAATTTATCTGTTAGAACCCAATATGTGTATGCTTGATAAGGGTTAGCATACGTAATTATTTCTTTGGTAATCTAAGCTAATTTAGTTTTTTTATACATTTTTTTTCTATATTGACAAAATATAGAATAATGTATATGTCTACCACAATATGTGTATAAAGAGTTAGAATGACTACATGAGGCATCATTTTTAAATAAATTGGAATAATTTTTTTCTCATTTTCTTCATTATATCCAATTCCATTTTTATTATACTGAATTCTTTGATATTCCACAATTTTATGAAAATATTCATTTCCTTTACTAAAAGTATCTAATGATTTCTTTAAATAATCAATCTCCTTTTTCAATTCACTATTTTCAATTTCAAGAGGGTGAGTACCATTTACAGATTTTTCCTTTTTCAAAGTTTTAATTTCATTTTTCAAAGATTCATTTTCTAATTTTAAAATTATCACAATCATTTGATATTGAGTCACATTAGTTGAAAGTAATGAATGAGACATTTTAAGATCAATATATTTATTTTTAAGTTCATCAAAACTATAACATAATTCATCAAAAATATTTTACAATTTCTCACAATCATCAACAATATCATCATCACTATCACTATCACTAGAGTTAGGGTTAAAGTGTACCTCCTCCTTATTATCATATGCCATGAGACAAGTAACATTGGTCGTTTCACTACTGGATTCATCAATATTAGCATATAGATAAGGATTGAATTCTTCCTTTAAAATAAATCTTGAAATGCAAGGTTGAGAATCTGTCAATTTTCTTCTCACCAAATAAAAGAATGAATGGATAAAAGAGATCAAACATATGAGCATACAAATAATAAAAATGTATAATGCAGCATTTAAGATAAACAAAGAAAAGTTTGTCGTGATCTTTAACTCTTGAATTTTTATATCCAAAAAAAATAATTAGAGCGCTACCTTTTTTATATCAATTTCTGCCCAGATTATACTCAGGAGAGGGGTGAATTGATTTTATCAAACTTTTTTGGTCAAATTAAAATTTTAGAAAATATTTAATTTACAACACCTTATCAATTTTCAGATTAATAAATCTTTAATGATTAAAATCAAGAACAATTACGTACAACCAATTAATTTAAACAAACTAAAATGCAAATTTTAACACCCAATAAATATTTAAATTAATTTTTATATTTAATAAAAATTAATATTCAAAAATAATTATTTCAACCTTAAAAATAATTTTGCTAATTTTCGGAATTGATATATATGCAAATTTAAGTGCTGAGAAATATAAATTAAAGAAAGCACAAATAAATAAGCAAATAAAGTGCGACAAAATAAATAACGCCGAATTTAACGTGGTTCAACCAAAAACCCGACCTACGTCCACACGCCTAGAGCTTCCGAATTCCTTGTGCTTCACTAATCGCGATCCACTTGACGGTAGGATCAAACCACCATGTATATCCATTTACAAGCTGAAACCAAGCTTTAAACCTCGTGGCCCACTTCTGGGGTAGAAATCAATCACCGTTACAACCACCGTAGCTAAAATCGAGCTATTGATTACAACCCAAGCTTTTAACAAAGCTTCAAAGAAATTTAATATTTTTAGTACAATGTAGAATACTAAAACTCCTTAAAATACAATTTATAATCTGAGTTTCTTCTTCTTTAATGAGACTTCAATAAATTATGGTAGTGTGTGCTCAAGTCTTCTTCTTTAATGATTGAGTAAAATGTAAAATTAATTGCTTCCTTGAATGTAGTAGTTGAGCGATAAATTTAGATGCTCTTCGATAAATTCTTTTTTATCTTTTTCTCTAGATCATAGTCTCATTCTTGTGTCTTTAATGCATCTCTTTGAATATTTAAATATGTCTTCAATAAGTAGTTGTTAGACACGATGCTTGTGAGCATTAAATGCTCCTGATTTTACTGACATGAAGTGATCTGAATTTTTGATTTTCTGATTTCTTATTTGGCTTCTTTATATAAAAAAAATGTAGCTGTTGTAGAAAGGAAATGACTGCCCTCAAAATATAGGACTGAAAGAGGCACTTGAGATATCTTATTGTAGATACTAAAATAATAACCATTGGAAACATAGTGTGGACGAGTTCTTCTCAGTGAATAAAAAATTTCTGATGAAAAGTATGGCTTGAAAAATCAATCCCATAAATCTGTAACAAATAATTAGTGCAAAGGAAAAGAAGTATACAATAGCTCTTACAAAATATTTTGTGACTGCACAAAAGATAAAGATACCAACTCTCTAAGATGTAAATCAATGGGGCCCACAGTGTAATTTTTCGGACAGACAAAATGAGATAAAATCACGTTTTAACTACTTAATGTTAGTGTGTATAGTATACATCGATCTGAAAGTAAGAAATCAAAAAGAAAGACTGGTAAAAAAAATTCACGCCAACTAATATGTTGACTGGCCAAGGCAGTGAAGAAAATGCGTGTGGCCTAAGAATTGATAAAGATGTGATAAGACAATACACTAGCAGTACTATTCGGCTAAATAAAAATAGGTGCGAGCTTACTCTTCTTGTATTCATGCGCATGGGGTTTTGATATATATCAGAAATATAATGAATCGTTTATGTTTCAAAAAAAAGGTTTACCCAAGGCAGTTCCGAACGAACAGATATAAAAGAAATGCTTAACGACATTTATTAAGTGGTAATGCATGACAAGAAGTTTTTATAGTAAGATCTAACATAATTCATACAAAACAGTAGTAAGTATAAATTTAGAAGAACGAACAAACAAAGTTGAAATCTTTACGTATATATATATATATATATATATATATACACGTTACAAAAAAAATAATAATTGATAAAATAACTTCTCAGCTTGGATGGGACAAAACGTTCAAGGCTGATTAGATGTGGGGCTCAAGAAACTGCCCAAAGCAGTAGGATGGGATATATTTAAAAAAATCATTTCATATATGATAAAGGATGTATAAAGAACTAAATAGCACAAAGTTTTTATATGTGGTCCCTACTAGAAATAATGATAATAAAGAAACATTACAAATGGAGATCATCTTTGTGTTGGGATTTCCTTTTTAAGATATTGGAGAGAAAGAGTATATATGTGGTCCTACTCACTTTAGTATGATAAAATCATAACACCAATATATCTTTCAACAAGTTTAGTATTATCTACTATAATCTATATACTGCTATAAAATGCTATACAAGCAATTAATAGTGCTAAATTATGAGGCTATCCATGTGGCATAAGGTTACTTTTCCATATTTAAAGAGTTCTAAACTATGAGGCTATGCATAAGGTTAATTTTCCATATTCAATCACATGAGGTGTATCTCTTGTCCACGTTCAATTTATGGACTTTTGATATTTTCTCTCTTAATTTCATCCTCTATGCCCTTTATTCTTCCCAACCCCTTATCCTTCCTGGAACAAAACGGTTTCTATATCCTTATTGGGGACTTTATCCTTACCAACCCCTTCTCCTTCCTGGAATGAAACGGTTTCTATATCTTTATTAGGGACTTTATTCTTCCCAACCCCTTCTCTTTCCTAGAACGAAACAGTTTCTATATCTTTATTGGGAACTTTATTCTTCCTAAGCCCTTCTCCTTCCTGGAATGAAACGATTTCTATATCTTTATTGGGGTCTTATAAATTAAGTGGGCACGGCCACAAATAGAACCCACGCCAGAATGGGCTTTGCATCTTCATTTATACAAATATTTCACAAACAAAACACCCGATTTCTATAGAAGATTGGAAATAATCTTTTAAACTATAATAACCATTACAGACTTGGCTCAAGTCAACGTGGGTGTCTTGGCACAACCCCCATTTTCAAAAATCTCCGGCGATGACAAAATGGTGAGATGTTTATGAAATTGTTAGCTCAGACAAAGGTTATGATAGAAGAAGAGATATGGGTATTAGTAAAGTGTAAAGAGAAGAGATTAGTTTGAAAATTACAGTGGTGTTAGTGTTGTGATGGAGAAATGGAGACTTTTTTCCATTGATGAAAGTGGACGGTGGTGTGTTCATTAGTGAAGGTAGGCGGTGGTTTCCTAGAGAACTTGGTTTTATGTTCTGGAATTGAGACCACACCCTAGCAGCTAAGGTTTGATTTTAGGGGAGCGCTTTGTTTAAATTTTAATGTGGGCCTTTGGTAGAATGGTTAGTTATTTGTTTCTTACATGAGTTTGGGCTGGGGATGCTATATGCGGGATGGATTCGCATGGTAGGTGTTCTATAGTGAGTTGTAGAAGAAATTTAATAATTTTAATTATAATTATAATTATAATTGTTAGAACTTGGAAGATTCATTTTCAATGTCATGATAATTAATTATAATTTTTAGAAAATTTATGTATATATCATTTAATATTATTATATAATTTAAAATTAATATATTGATAAGTGCTCTCGCACGGCTCCCACATTTACTTTTTTTTTTAAATTAACGCATTTGCTCACTCTCATCCACACTCGCACCCGCATCGCTCTACTTATTTGTTACTTAGTGTACGAGTATGGAGTTGTGTTGTCATGTCATGTCCTGTCCCATTTTATTAGGATGTGTTCATGTCGTGATTTAATTCAAGTGTCACTTTAATTACTATGTTTATTTTTATTCGGATCGTATTGTATCATTTTTATTTGGATATTGTTCGTATTAGATAAAAAATATGGATTTTGTGTTATGTATCATGACTCTCTTTAATTGGATCGTGCTCGGGTTTTGTAAAAGAAAGAAAATTTCGGTGTCGTTGTTTATATTTTGATCATTTGTATCGCATTTATTTTAATTTATGTGTTCATATTCAAAACCGTGTACCCACTTTATGGATGCTACATAAGAGTATGGCTTGGATAAATCTAATGGATCCATTTATTCGTGAAAATCTTGTCGTCTCACTCGCGCATCGCGTTGGTTTGTACCTAGTCTATATAAAAATTGTATATGAGATTAAGAGGTGTAACTAATATATGATAAATGTTTTTTAAGGTTTGAAATCAAAACATATATGTATAATTATACTGTATATTAGAACAAATAATTATGTGAAGAGTATTTTTCGATTTTATATATACTAATTAAATATATATAAAGTGTTTACATAATCACAAATAAAAATTATTTGGAATCATCAAAATCAATATATATTGCATTAAACTAAAATGTACATTAATTACAAATAAAGATAGTTAAATATTAAATAAATGGTTAATAAAATTTTCGTTTAACAAATGCAAAGAACGTGATCGTAGCAAGGCGCTCCATAGCCTCCCCTCAATATGATAAAAGGAAGGTTGTATTCTTCCATCTTGGTGAATCTCCTGATAACTAAGCCCAAGAAGAATAAGAATGGAGGTAAGAAGAATGGACTTCCGAAAGATAAAATTTTACCCCTCTCATAGCCACCATAGAAGAAGTATTTACATTGGGAGAAGCTCAGGACCTCCTATTAACACAAAAGCCCATTAGAGCCACAGAAGACATGAGTGATAAATCCAAGTATTGAAAGTTCCATAGAAACCATGGCCACAACACCATCGGCTACTTTAGACTCAAAGAGGACATTAAAGGGGTGATCAAGAGTACCTTAAGGAGTTTACGACAAACGACGCATGCATTAGTCCACAGAATAACAACAATAACTAAGATGGTGTCCCTCTGATTACTGTGAATACCATTTTTAGAGGTTTTATTGGTGGTGTAATTTCTTTCATAGCTAATAAATCCCATCCCAAAAGCATCTAGCGTGAAGGGGTGTAGGTCAATAGTGTCTTTTACCAGGATCAAGTCCCAAAAGGGGTTCCTATGATGTTTTTTTCTAAAAATGGACCTCATAAGGATCCTCCTACCTCGTGATGATCCTTTTGTTATCATTGTAATCGTGAGAAATTCAAACATGAAAAGGGTCCTCCTTGACACTGGGAGTTCAACATATATCTCATTTATATATGCTTTTAAGGGCATGGGCCTCAACACAAAGCATATGCATCCAATCACCACTCCTTTAATTGGGTGCAATGGGGAATGAACCTATTCCCTTAGGTATCCCATGATTCCCCTCGCCATTGGTTTAAAATACTACTCCTCTACCATCTAGAATAAGTTCTTAGTAATGGACCTCCCCTTATCCTACAATGTGATAATGGGTAGACCATCTCACACTGATTTGAATGTTGCCATATCAAAACGAAGATTGGTAATGAAGTTCCCAACCACTGTAGGTGTGGGAGAAGTTCATGGGGATAAAAATAAGTCCAATGACTGCCAATGATTGTTATAAAACTTCTATTGAGGAGAAGAGGAGGTTGCTTGAGACTTCCTAAAGCTTGCTCAAGGTTCAGATTAGTTCATGAAAAATCTCTAAACCCCTACTTTGGTATTCCCTCCTTTGCTAGAAATGCCTAGGCTCCCATTAAAGAGTTTGAGCATAAAGTTTATAAACGTGGATGCCCTGGATCCATGATATAGGAAGAAATAACAAATAAGTGATCCAACGAAAGCCCTTATCACTTTTTGCATTGATGACGAGGATCCCATAAAAATAGTACAAATTGGGATTGGTTTGATCTCCTCCCTTACAGAGGATCTCACCCGGTTCCTAAAAGAAAATAAAGATATTTTTGTTTCGCGCTGCTTAGAAATGATCGACGTAGAGCCTGAGATCATGGTTCACCACCTCAGTGTGGACCCAAACCATAGGCTTGCCCAATAAAAAAAAGGTTATTTGGTCCAGAGAGGAACAACGCTGCAGTTGAGGAAGTTAACAATCTCTTGGAGGATAAATTTATCCAATAGGTGATGTATTCATAGTGCTTCTCCAACGTGGTACTTGTGCCAAAAGACAATAAAAAGTGGAGAATACGTGTTGACCTCACTAACCTCAATAAGGCATGCCCTAAGAATTGTTACCCTCTACCTCGGATTGATACTTTGGTGGAATTAGCAGAGGGTCAGAGCTCTTCTCATTCATGGATGAATACTTCGGGTACAACCAGATCAGGATGGCCCCTGCTAACAAAGAAAAGACCTAGTTCATTACAAATAAAGGTACCTTTTATTATAAAGTTATAACTTTCGAACTAAATAATTCAGGTGTAACTTATCACAGGGGGTGAACTCCATTTTCAAATATCTCATCGATAAGTCTATGGAGGTCCATGTCGATGCCATGTGGGTTAAAAGCCTAGAAGCTCAAGACTATGTGTAGAACCTCGAGGAGACCTTCATTATCCTCATAACGAACTAGATGAGCCTCAACTTAAAGAAATGTGCTTTTGGAGTTGATGGAAGCAATGTTTGGGGTTTTATGGTCATCAAGCATGGCATAGAGGCCAATACAGAAAAGATTCAAGCTCTACTAGATATGGAGTCCCCAAGGACAATCAAAGAACTCCAGAGCCTAGTAAGGAGAGTTTCTGCCTTAATCGTTTTGTCTCCAAGGCCACAGACAAGTCCTTGACCTTCTTCAAAATACTAAAAAAGCCTTCCAATGGATTCCTACGGCTGAAGAAGCTTTTTAGAGCCTTAAGAAAGACCTGGGGTCCCCACCTCTATTGTGCTGTACCATCATTAGAGAAGATTCGTACTTGTACCTTATTGATTCTCTAACCACTGTCAGCTCAGATTTAATTCGGTAGGAATTTAGGTTCTAGTTACCTATTTATAATGTCAATAGATCTTGCAATGAGCTAAAAGAAAGTATCCAAGAATGGAAAAGCTTATTTTCTGCCTCATCAGCTCAGCCAGACGACTAAGGCCTTACTTTTAGTTCCACACCATTATGTTCATGATCAACCAACCCCTCCAATAGATCCTCAGAAAGCTTGATACCTCAAGAACTCTTATCAAGTGGTTTGTGGAGTTGGGGAAATTTGATATCAAGTATCAATCCCGAATATCCATCAAAGGTCAAATCTTAATCAACTTCACTATGGAGTTCAACAACCTGGAGGAAGAAGCCAAGAGCTCTAAAATAAAATTAGTAGTGACCAGGGAGACCAAGAAACCATTATTCTAAGAAATAGACCCTGGCTCTCCAACATGGGCCTTGCACTTGGATGGCTCTTCCAACATCTTAGGTAGCAGAGTCTAAATTTATTTTTTAATTCCAAAAGGAGGTATTATCTCTTTTGGTCTCCCTTTCCAATTCAAAGTCTTAAACAATGAGGTAGAATATGAAGCCTTAGTGGTAGGCATAGACATGGACATTCATTTGAAAATATAGTGGGTACAAGACATGGGAGATTATTAATTAATAGTCGTATAAGGAAAAATTTGACAAGATGGGAGGTTACTTGGCAATTGTGAAGCAACTTATACCAAAAATCTAAATATTCAGCATAAGAAGTGTCCCCCAAGTTAAAAACTCTGAGGTTGACCACCTTGCATGGATAGACTCATTATATAAGGTTGATACAGAAGTCTTGAATGTTACCTTGGACCAACCAAGGATCACTCAACTCCAAATCAACACTATCGATATCGATTAGAGCTCATATTGGACCACCCCCATCAAAGCCTATCGCAAAGATGGATTCCTGCCTAAGGATAATTATTAGAACAAATGATTGAAGTATTTGGCTTCTAAATACTATATGGAGAATGGGGTATTGTTAAAAATAAGTATTCCTTAGCACCTCAATGACGCCTTAGTCCATTAGAGGTCAAATATGTCCTTAGAGACCTCCACGAAGGTGCATGTGCTGATCACACAGGCCCTAAAACCTTAATCTACAAGGTCTTAAGGCAAGGATATGTATGCTATACCTCGGGGAAGGAAAATAAATACACGATATAATAATGTGACAAATATTAGAGGTTCACCATTATTCCATAGCAATCAGCGGAGAAAATAGCCCCAATATTAATTCCATGGCCCTTCGCTCAGTGGGAAGTGGATTTGGTAAAGCCCCTACCCCTCATCAGTCGTTTACAAGTTTGTCTTGACTATATCCATCATCTCTGACAATGGCAAACAATTTGATAACCCTACATTTAGATAATTATTCACAGACTAAGGTATAAACAATCACTACTCATCTTCAGCCCATCTCAGGCTAATGTCCAAGTCGAAGTAACCAACAGAACCATCTTCCACAGATTGAAGAAGAGGTTGGTGAAAGCCAAGGGTCTATCGGTTAAGGAATTTCCAATCATATTATGGGCCTACAAAACTCTAGTCTAAGGTCCAATGGGGAAAAATCCATTATCCTTGACCTTTGGCACTGAGGTAATGATCCTAATAAAGATCGATATACCAATGCAGATAGTGGCTTAGTTTGAACCAATAGTTAATGATGAAGGTATAAAGAAATCCATAGATAAATTAGAAGAAAGAAGAAAGTCTACCCTGATCATAATGGTCACTTACAAATAAAGAATAACCTCCTACTTTAATAGGAAGGTTCACCACAGAGAATTCAATGTGGGAGACATGGTCCTGAGGGAGGTCGCCATTACAACCCGAAATTTGAGAGAAGTAAATCTAGGCCCTAAGTGGTAAGGTCCCTATGTGGTGGTTATAATAGCAATGTCATGGTGTTATTACCTAAAAAATATGGATGGATATGAAATTCCACATGCGTTGAACATAGAGCATCTCAAGAAATACTACTAATGACGTATTATGTTGCTAAAATAAAATAAAAGGAACTAGTTTTGCTACCTATGATGTGTCAATGCAATGTTCAATGTGAGTTACGAGGCTTTAGTCCTTGGATATGAGGTAAACCTAAGGTCTAATAACACAACGATAGTTGGATTCAGGTTTAATCTAATGTATAAAAGACCCCCAACGAGTTACAAGGCTTCAATCCTTGGCTCCAAACAAACGGTTGAGATTCCAAAAACCTCACATCAATGACTCATGGAGTTGCAAGGCTTCAATCCTTGACTCCCAAAGTCCCTAAGGTCCTAAAAGACCCAACAAGAGTTGCAAGGCATTCATCCTCGGCTCGAATTTATAATTAAAGTTCAAAAGGCTTCAATACTAAATGAATTGCCAAGGCTTTCACCCTTGATTTCGCTTAAATTGACCAAGTTATGAGGACCATCACAATCAACCTAAATGACCTTTTTCGCACCTAGAAAATGTTTTTAAAAGAATAAAATTATATAAAAATGCAAAAACCTTAGCAAACCATCTTTTCGAACCACATTTTTGAAGAATCATCAAAAGTCTCTTTTAAAACTGCGACTAAAAAATCTGAGACTTGCGAAAAATTTCCATTATCAAAATTCTTTGGGGGGATAAGTGTTTCTATGCAAAAAAAATTCAAAATTCATATTTTACAAACAAAGGTGAAAGTTCCAACTCTCTATAGTTTTATACTTAGTTAAAACGGTTCAGAGGTTTCATGACCCATTGTGAAACCTCTGATTATCACCACAAGGCTTTCATCCTAGTGGGAAATGATTTTGAGGTCTCTGGACCCATTGTGGAGCCTTAGATTTATAAAACAAGGCTTTCATCCTAGTTGCCAATGGTTCAGAGGTCTCATGACCCGTTGTGGAACCTCAAATTTATTTCACGGGGCTTTAATCTTAGTGGGCTAAGGTCCAGGGATATTAGGACTCATGGTGGATTCCAAAATTTAAAAAGTTTCCAAGTTCAGAGGTTTTCTACACCCATGGTGGGAATTCTTACTTTAAAGAACTCTTAATTCCGTAGGTCTTAAGACCCACTAGCAGATAAAAATTCCCAAGTTATAAGGTCTTAGGACCCTTAATTTTTTTTTATCCTAAGACTTTCATCCTTAGTGAAATATGTTTCAAAGGTCCTAAGTCCCCTTTATAGAAAAAAATTAAGTTGAATTGTGAATCTAAGGTCTTATGGCCTTATAGATTCATTTGTTTTACCCACACTTTAAAACAAATTGGGGGTTAAGTGTTTATGTAAAAAAATGGGACTTACTTTATAAGGGCTTATGTTTCCTTCTCTTAGGGGATTGGCATGAGCTAGGGAGAAAGGGCTTCTTTACAAACCCCTTCTTCTTTGGAATTGGAAGCAAAGACTTCAGCACCATCACCCCCACTATTAATATCACTATCAGAGCTATCATCAGTAGAGTATGGGGCTTCAGGGAATAGGCCAGATGCATCCACCTCAAGGAAGAGCTCTTGAACCATGGCTTTGTAAGCCTTAAACCCTGAGGCATATTCTTAGAAGTTGAATTTTTTATTAGCCTCAATGACAAGGAATGCATCAAGTTATCCCTTCAAGATAGTACGGATATTCTACTGGAGCTCATTGTACTTAACCACAAGCTCAAAATACTCCATCTAGCCCTCCTGACCTTTGGATGTCAAGAACTCCTTATCAGCATTAAGGTTTATAACTTTTTGATTCATAAGCTACATGTTCTCATTAATATAAAGAAGTGTATCATTGCCACCTCAAATATCGAGAGTCTAGTCCTGAAATGGCTCCACTACTAATCTATGCCTGATTTGAACCAAGGCGTGGACTTCCTCAACCTTGACTAAGGAATCCCAGGCAGCAGTAAGAAGAGAGGCATTATCCCCCAAGGGTTTTCTCATTAAGAAGTTGGTCCTGCTCAAGAGTTTTGATTTGCAACCTTATACATACCCTCTCTTTCTCTAAAGTAACCACCCTCAGCTACTAATTATTGATTGTTTAGTTCAGATCTAGCCAAGTCAGGTCCCATTTGACAGCCATCTCTAAATCCTTTTTTCACCCTCTCTTACACACAATGGCATTACCCATAAGGGCATTTATTAAGTGTTGAGCCTTCAAAAGGAAAGAAAGTGTGATAATAAAACATCTCAAATAAAAATAATACTAAGAAAAAGCAAAACAGATGTAGAGTTACATTACACGGAAGGTGAATCAACTACTAAGCATCGACTGAGGTCCCTCATCCCCTCAACGTGGCCACTATATTAGAGTAATTATTATTAGCCATCTACATTCAAGCCTATTTAACTAAAACATATAAATTCTCCTCCACTGAAGAAGTAGGTTTGCAGTATTCCTCTACCCCGGAGGTCACTAACTCTTCTCTTTTTTGGGTAGCCAACCCCTTTGGTTGGCCAATGGCCTTAGTGTCACCTACCATGCCCCTAATTTTGAGGGGACACCACCATATCCTTCCCCTATAAGAGGGGACCATCAGATGTATCCTTAACACGTAAGACCATGGGTCATAATTTCCATAAAATAGAAGAATCACATTGGGTCATTTTATAGGTCCCACATGCACCTAGATATGCTTACAACAAGGGCAGGATTTCGATAACATACCTAAAATATGGGCCTTCACTAGAGTCGAACTTCAAATCAACCTTCTTCACCAACTTAACACTAGGAACTGGGATATTCATTATCGTGCGAAACTTCAGGCGCTTATTAGACTTTCATATCTTCCCCGTATTTAATACAGGCTCCTTAGAGGTTGGCTTAGAGTACAGTAGTGCCATTTTTCGTTCGTCTGTTCCTCTACTGAGTCGATAAGAAGATCAGAGTTAATTACTAAGGTCTAAAGATAAAGGTAAAAAAAGAAGACATGGCAAAGTACTTATTGATGAGCAGTCGAAGTCTATTATAATCTCACCTCCAATTGTAGGGAAAACCTATTCAATCTTGGTGGAATCTCTACCTTACCCTTGGGCTTGTCATCTTCACCTTCGGAGGCCTCAGAAACCTCATAAATTATTATTACAACAACCTTCCATTTTTTAGAAACCATAACAAAGGGCTTAGCCCTAAGGACTCCCCTACCACGATCTTGGCAGCCTCTGACATGCTTGTTAAAGTATGGACTTTGGGATTATGACCCAACCCATTCTTGAAAAGAAAAACCTTAAAGGGGGTAGAGGCTAACTTAGGGCCTTAGCCTTCCTGACCTCTTCCCCTTCACTAGGATCGGCAAACACTGCAAAGAGAAATAAAATTATTAAATCTCCTATTTAAGGTCAGTAACCAAGTTCAAATACCAAGGAAGAAGTAAAAGATAACTTATTGACAGCTGGAGGAATGATGATACTAGGGAAACTGATCTTCTTTGTTAGATCTGGAGTGGCCCAATATCCCCTAATGAAGAAGAACCTCTCTTTATAGTTCTATGGGGCGTTATGTTTGTCCTTAGTGAAGATAACTGCAGCCTCAGGGGAAAAATACTTCGACACCTTGTCTTTGGGTTCGTTTAGCTCCTAAACCCTATAAAGAATTAATAACTGGGTTGGAGTGAGATCATGTTCTCCCACGTTTGACTACATAAAGTCCAAAATAGTATCCATCACTGAAATCTAAGAGTTGGCCACCAATTGAGAAAGGGGCTACCCCAATAGCCTTCAATATTCTCACCATTGACAAAGGTAGTGGGAATTTGGCTTCGTATTGTAAAAAGCACTCATTGAACCACATGTGCTTGGATATCAGAGAGCATGCCATCTCCTTAGACCCTGCGACTCTTAAAGTAAAAATATCAAGTATTTAGCATGTTTCCACGATCTCCACTAGATCTTGTTTAGATATTCATAAAGTAGAATGGGCTCTGCCAAAGAGGTTAGCATCATGAGGCCACATATAATTATTTATCAAGGATCCAAAGAGAATCATCGAGGTGGGTAGATGGCCTGAGTCCCAAGCCTCTTATTCCACATTCGAAGGAATGGAATCATGTGGTCTAGTGGCTAAGAGGGGTGTGAGCTCCAAAACCTGAGAGGGGGAGATATTTTTGGCAAACATATTTTAGAAGGGAAATGAGAGAAAACGACTGTATGCTAAAAAAGCTCTAGGTAAAGAGATAGTTGTAGTGAAAGGTGAAGAATTCAAACCAGCCCAGGGGGATCCCTTATAACTCCTAAGTCATGATGATTCACTTCTTTCAGTCACATTAGTACTGTCATCCCCCTTTCACACTCAATACAATCTCCTTATGTCAAGAATCTTGGTGGTTAGCTACGCTCCAACCCCCAACTTGCGTAATATATAATATTTGCCCCTTGCAATTTTTGAAAGAAAAATAAGGGCCTAGTAATGATACCATAATAAACTTTTTATATTCCAAGGCACATCAAAATCCTCAACCTTGTTTTCCCAATAATAGAGTTATTAAGGTTAACCTCTTACCTCTATAAGAACACTAACAAGATCCTAGGTCTGTTTTTGACTTTATAAAAGGACATAATATTGTACCAGACCTCACCCACCTCTTCAATACACCATAATCCTTAGTCGTTACCACATATGTCCACTACCAAGCTCAGAAATCTCAATATCGGTGTCCTATTATCTTTGACACACCCAATAGACCTCAGTCTGAAGATAAATGTTCCCCACGGGTCATATAACCCTCAACATAGAAAGGTATCATCACAACATACCTCAAGATCATCCTATGGCGAGCCACTAATGATTCTTGACCTCCTAGATGCCTAGATGAACCCCTGTAACTTATCTGGACGGTAGGTAAAAAGGACAACATTGTTCCATATACTGCCACCATTTATCTCTCTCCACCTGTATTGATTACTCCCATACACATTAAATATATTCAATAACTACCTTACACCACCTGTAAAAACTTTGACCCACATTACATCTCCTAACTAACTCCATCAGACCTTAGAGACACCATAGTCATGCTGTGACAGTCTACTCATTCTCTATCCAAGAGAATTCATATATATGGGGAGTTGAAGAACGTTAAAAACAGGTTAAAATCATTACACACTAGCATAATAAAGAGTTGTGGCTTTCACAAGTGTTTCCACATTGTTCTATTCACTCTCAACCCACTATTATGAGCATAAAATCATAACTTGAATCATTTCTAGGTATCTTACTCATTATATTCCCAGTTGATCCCTATATTAATACTTAATAACCCTTAGATAAGTCCATTAGTTACTTCTTAAGGTCCTTTGGATTAGTGAGCCGCATGGACCTCAGACACTCTTAGCTAAAGCCCAATAGGTCTTTTAGATTGTAATAGTCATTTTATGATCTAATATACATTAAAAACACCTTTTGTGAGTGGATGTAGGATCCTCAGTTGAGATTCGAACCACTTTAAATACTTGCAATTTACTTTAACACATCTCACATTGACATGTCTAAAATCTTTATGGGAGCATATGTTGGGTTTGAGGTTACTCACTATTTTAATAATCACCACAAAAGATAACTCCAACTTCCCAATATGGTTAGTATACGTGGATAGTGATGGACTTCACATTCTAATACCAGAAGGAGGTGCAATCTCACTTTCTCTTTGCTTTCAATTCAAAGCCTTTAATAATGAGCCGGAGTATAAAGACTTGGTAGTTGGCCTAAGCTTAGCCATTGATTTAAAAGTAGAACGACTGGGAGATGTTAGTTACTCTCAGGTGGTGGTTAACTATGTCACTGAGGCCTAGGTGATTCCATGGAAGGGTACTTAGAAATTGTCAGGAACCTTATCCACGGGATTCCTAAATTCAACATGAAGAGGGGCCCTATAGAAGAGAATTTGGATGTTCACCACCTTACATATGTGGCCTCCTTAGACACAATTAATCCAAGTGTTTTGATAGTCATTTTAAATCAACCAAGCATTACCTATCTCTAAATAAACATGAATGAGGAATACCAGAGCTCAAACTGGACCACTCCCATTAAAAGGTACCTCGGGGATGGAAGTCTACCCACAGACAAGCTCCAAGACAGACGACTCATGTTTGGAAAGCGGGTACCTATTTAAGAATGGATACTGCTCGGCACCACAACGATTCCTTACTACTCAAGAGGATAGCTATGTTCTCAAATATCTTTATAGAGGTGTATTTGGTGTTCACACTAGCCCTAAGACCTTAGTCTACAAGGTCTTGAGGCGAGGATACTTCTGGTCCACATTAAAAAAAAGGTAAAGATATGGTGCAGTTTTGTGACTAGTGTTAGAGGTTTTCCTTCATTCCAAAGTAATCGAAGGAGAAAATGGCACAAATGTTAAGTTCCTATCCCTTCTCAAAATGAAAGGTGGACTTAGTAAGACCACTACCCCTAAGCAAAGGTCACAACAAGTTCTGCATTATTATGATGGTTGAGACTGAGCCTTTGGTCAACATCATTGAGAAAAGTACCATCAACTTCATACAAACTAACACCATTTGTACGTTTGGCCCACCAAGGGCTATAATCTCAAATAATAGGAAATAATGCACAACCTAACCTTGAGAAAGTTCTGCTCTGGTTATAGGATAACCAATAACTACTCCTCACTGGGACATCCATAGGTAAATGGTCAAGTAGAAGTGAGAAACAAAACCATTTTTTGCAACCTGAAGAAAAAGCTAAAAAAAAAGGCATGTGGGCTAAAGAGATGTTAAGCATATTGTGGGCTTATATGACCACTGTCAAAGGTCCTATTTAAGAAATCCCCTTCTCCTTAACAATGACACTAAGGTTATTATCCCCACTGAGATCGAGATCCCAACATAGATGGTGCTCAGTTCTATCCAAAGACCAATGACGAAGAGCTTAAGAGGTCCTTAGACAAGATAAAACAAAAGCATGAAGCTATGTTGATCAAAATGGTTACCTACAAGAAGAGGACAACCTATTATTTCAATAAAAACAAAAGTGCTCTATATAGAATTCAAAGTGGGCTAACTGGTCCTGTGAGAAGTCACCATTGCCACCAAAAATCAAGGCGAAGGTAAATTGGGTCCCAAGTGGGAAGTCCCCCATGTGGTTACTAAAATCGCAAGTCTAGGCTACTACTACTTGAAAAACATGTAAATATATGAGCTCCCTCACTTTTGGAACATAAAACATCTTAAAAATTACTTCCAATGATGTACTTTGTTGTTGAAATATAATGAAAAAAAACTTTTTCTATCTATATTGTCTATATAGTATTATAAAGGGTTACAAGGCCTAAATCCATGGCATTAAACTAAAACTAAGGTCTCAAGACCCAATAAGAGTTGCATGTCTTTCATCACTAAACTAAAATAAATGTCACGCTTTTCTTACCATCCTTTATCACAGTCAAGGAGCGTGACAAAAAAAATACGCGAGCCTTGTCACGGTCTTTGACGTGATAAGGTCATGACAAGTTTTGTCATGATCATGTCACCGTCAAGGCCCATGACAAGGATATGACAATTTTTTTTTCATGGTCCTTGTCACAGTCAAGGAGCATGACAAAACTAATAAGGAGAGCAAACTTAAAACCCTTACTTTTGCCCCATTTTACATTTTCCTTGTTCTCTTTCATTAGCCCGACTCTCTCTCTCTCTCTCTCTATCTCCCCCCAAGTCAAAATACCTTATTTTCATTCACTAAAAAGGTATGATATATATATATATATATATATATATATATATATATATATATATATATATATATATATATAAATGTGTGTGTGTGTGTGCGTGCGTGCGTATGTGTGCTCATGTGCGTGTGTAGCTTTTGAATATATCTATTATAAGCTAGTTGTATATAGATGTGGTGTCTTATTATTATATGACATCATGTTGGGAAAAAACTAGGTTTTAAAATTCAAACCATTGTTCATTAGAATGTGAATATTTGACTTTATATTTTTGTTTGAACTTCATTATAATGTGTTTGTTTGTTGAAAACTAGTTGTATATACATGCATGACTTTGATATTGTTGGAAACAATATGTGCAAAAATTATTTTTGAACATTAAAACCATTGTTCATTAAAAATTTGAATATATGACTTTATATATTTGTTTGTCTTAATTATAATGCGTGTGTATGTTGAAATTAGTTGTATATACATGCATGCCTTTAATATTGTTCGAGATAATTTGTGCAAAAAACTAGGTTAAAACATTCAAATAATTCTTCATTGGAATGTGAATATTTGACTTTGATATATGTTTGGACTTTATTATAACATGTTTGTTTGTAGTAAATGTAATCATTTATATTAAAACACATAATTTATGGATTTGTTAAAAAATGTGAAGTATCTTGGAATTTTGGGTGAAAATAGCAAAGAATGCAATGAATGTTCTTCAATAATTTTTAATGTTCTTCAAATGTATATAGGTTATGAAAGTTGGATTCGATTAAGTTTTAAAATATAATTGAAACCAATTCGGTATATATAAACGGATTAGGGTTTCATCATGGCAGTGTCAAGGGCCTCACGAATCACATTTTAATCAACCCATACTTTTTAGTACTTAACCACTTAATTATTATTAAATTCATTAATTAAGTTATTGGTTAGATTGTTAATTGCGTTGCCCTTGCGTCTTAGTTAACTAGGTTATTAATAAGGTTTCCCTTGTTGGGTAACGTTTGTGTATGATTTAACTACCCATTTATTTATAAATAGTAGGTAACGATTCTTACAAGGTGTTATGGGATATCAATTACATTGTCCCTTTATCCCTGAATAACTTCTCATACATCCGTTAAGTAGGACGGTGGAAGAACGGGAGGATATCGCGGAGCATAATATGTTAGATGATCTAATAGACTATGCTTATGGAGTTTATGTGGTATAAGACAATGTAGATTCTGATATGAAAGACAATGAATCATGTAGTGGAGGAGTGCGCTTGCTGGTGTTGAGATAAACCTTAATGATATCTAAAAGATTGAAAGTCAAATTGCCCCAACCATTGTAACCAAACTACAAGAAAAATCAAATAACTTTGCATGCCATGGTTAGTTTGCATGGTTTAAAGAGTTATTTTGGTTTGTTGAGCAATAATGTGACTAGAATTCTGAATTGGGTGAAGATTTTTCACACGAAACATACGCTTCCAAATACCTATCCGAATATGAAGAACAATTTGAAAGGATTGAAAATAAATTATAAATAAATCCATGCATGCAACTATGACTGTATACTATATCGAAAGGAGTACAAAAATCACGATCATTGCCTGCTGTGAGGGGAACCTACATATGTGACAGAGCATGGATTGAATGGTAATAGAGATGCACTTTCTAAAGTGACTCACAAAGTATTGAAATATTTCTTCTTTGGTCCCAGGTTGAAGAGATTTTTCACAATACCAAGGATAGTGGAGGAAATTTCTTGGCACACTAGAGCAGAAGTAGAGGATAATCCCATATGGCATCCTATTGAATCAATTGTTTGGAAAGGCATAAATGTTAATTACCCATATTTTGCCAATGAAAAACATAATATTCATTTGGAAATATCAACAGACGAGTTCAATCCACTTGCTAATCTAAGCACCAACTAACGTGTATGGTCGATGATCTTATCGCTCCTAAATCTAAATCATTTGTTATGCATAAAACCAGAATTTTTGATGTTGTCTTTATTGATACCTGGACCAAAGGCAGCAAGTGACAATATTGATGTCTTCTTGACATCCTTGGTAGAAAAATTGAATGAGTTGCGGTTAGAGGGCATTAAACCATTTGAGTATGTAAGGACAAAATTTCCAATTGAGTCTGTTGTATATTTATTTGACTTATTCGCGAAACAAACGTTTGAGTCATAGGTCGTATTTTTATTGTCATGACCCCACACAGACTATGACATATTAAAGTTTATTGAATACGTTGCAACAAAGCTTCAAAGATTTATCATGCCGATTTTACGGTGCATATTTTGTCTTCAAGTCAAATTGCGTTCCGATATCACTCAGGTATGAATGCGTAATTTTAATGGGACTCAAAATTTATTTTAAAATATTTAAGGATGTTATTTGATTAAAGAAATAATGTTAAAATTGGTTCACAACTTGGTGCAAAATAAAAATTGGAAAAAGAGTTTACATAAAAAGAAAATTATCTTGTCGTCCTTAACAACACTTTACACATAGCAAAAGGGGCCTACAGACTCTAGCAAATAAGAAGAGTTCATGTTGAAAACGACGCCGATCTGGGCATTTTATGATTTTCTTACTTATGGTACTTTATCAGGCTATAATGTTCAGGGTTACTTTGGGTGTCCCATTTATGGAGACAAAAATGGATCTCAACATCGCAAGGATAGTGGCAAAGTTGTATATCATTATCATGGGAGATTCCTGCCTACCGATCACGGGTTTAGATTTGATATAAGTTTTAATTTTTGGCCGAATGGGGTGAACATAGGCTAACTCTAAGAAATTTTCAGGTTCAAAAATTGATAGGGCTTACAAATGTGTAACTAATGTAACGGTAAGAATACTAAATTCAATAATGTCCAACATAAAATACCATTGTTGAGAATGAAATCGATAAAAAGGAATGTGTTGTCTAAGAGCTCAATATTGTTTGACTTATCATTTTGGAAGGTTCACCTCTTGTGCCATAAATTAGATATCATAGATGGAGAGAAGAACATCGTTGAACATCTTGTGAGCACATGCTTAAGTGGAAGTCATTTAAAAGATGAAGAAAAGTCATAGTGTGATCTTAACGTGTTAAAATTAAGTCATATATACAGTTAAAAGAATATAGTGATGGGAGGAATATAATTCCAAAGAAGATAGTGATGGAAGGAATATAATTCCCCCCAAAGCATGTAATTTGATGAGCCACGAAAGAAAGGTGCTTTTAGAGACACTGTATAATTTAAAAAATTTATATAATTTTTCATCAAATTTTCATAGGAATGTCAGATATGCCACACAAGATCTACAAAAGTGCAAGTCTCACGATTGGTATGTGATCATACAACTGGTCCTTTTCATTGTTTAAGCATTGTTTCTCTAAGCATAAGGATTTGTGGAGGGCCATTATATAGATAAGCCTTCGCTTCACACTTTTATGTGTAAAAGTAGTTGTTGATGTCAAAAAATGGACTTGATCCAATTTCATAATCACAGATAAAATATAGAATTGTAATGAGATAATTAAAAGAGAGATACAAGGTTTTAAATAGGTTCGACTATGTAAGAAAGCCTACGTCCACTGTTATGGTATTGATTTCAGATATTACAAAAAGCTACGTATTCTTGTCAATAAAAATATCCTCGAATCCGTTCTCTCTTTTTCCTTTGATGAAAGGAATATAATGTATTTATAGTGATGCAGAGATCAAGGGTTGGAATGCTTTTATGCATTTAAGCAATTACACCCGTACATAATAAATGTGTTGGTTTGTTATATGAACCAAGTGCAATAAGACCTTTAGTTGTACTTCCCATGTGGTGGCTTTTCATTTATATTAATGGTCTGCATTCTTTACGTTGGTCGGCATGCCTGTCGAGCAAATATTCGCTCACTAGGATTTATGCCACGTAGGGAGACACTTGTCCACTTCTTATTGGTCCACGTAGGTGGATAATTTTTGGTATCAACAGAAGTCCCTAGTACTTCATTCTTGAATCTTTTGTTAAAAGGATGGAGTATATTTTCTTCAAAGTTGGTCGGCGCTTGCCAATGTGTGGGACTTGTAAAAATTACCCTGTTTTGATTTTACAATGGCAATTTTGTAAATAAATTGAAAATTAGCTAACTGCCAAAGGGTAAATCGATATTTTGGGTGTTATCAGAACTGCAAAGTCGTCAGAATGTCAATCGTCGAAGGTTTCCTAGGTAAGCTATAAAAGGTGAGATTTTGCCAGATTTTCTTTACTAACCCTTTTCAAGCTTTCGAACTCTACTTATTCTCCAAGTTCTCTGTTTATGAGCTTTGTCTTTGCGTTCTTCATTCACTCCAGCCACTATTTTCTCTGTAATCTTTATTTTCCCCTTTCATTTCGCTTTCTTTCTTTTATTATAGTTATGGTTTATATCGTTCATGAGGATTTCTTAGAGGAATTTAGGCAGGAAAGGAACATTCCTGATTAGGTTGAATTAGAAATGCCCATACCCCTTGTTTAGGTGTTATCATTGCATGTGGGTCACTGGATTCCTTCTCTGTTCATTGTAAAATGTGGCTTCACATTTCCCCCCAATAGGTTTTGTTTAGAATTTTTCCAATATTTTGATGTTGTCCCATCTAGGGTAGCCCCCAATACTTAGAGAGTGGTCAATGGGATTCATAGGCTGAATCGGATACATGGAACCCACATTGGTATCCCAGAGCTGATGTTCTGTTACAAATGGGTTACCAGTGATAGTACATACTATATGAAAACTAGTTTTGCCAACAGGGCCTTAGTTATCAATTTTCCTGACTCTAATTAGGATTATTTTAATTATAGAGTCATTGTTAAAAATTGGCAACATACTCCTTTACCAATTGGAGAAGTGTATGATGGGCCCAAGTGCCCTCAAGTGGTTCATGGTATTCTAACCCATAATTTCTTATCTTGTTTCCGTTTTTGCACAGTTGAGAGCAAGAAGAAGTGTCCAAAAGAAGAGGACATTAATATACATGAATTTAAGTTTCTTTGGAACATCCATAAAAGAATTAGTGAGGAACATCCCAGAGATGACTCTTATCTGCTGCAGTATAGAAGCTCTATAACTTCGTTTGTTGCTCGGCCCACCACTTCTATAGTGGGTGACCCCATTAATCTTACTCGATAACCAATCCCTACTTCCTCTGCTGAAGAGTCTGCTGGTGCAGAAAAGGATTTGGGGACTTCTTCATCTTTTGAGTCTTTGGATATTTCAGCCATTCCCTCTTCTCCACTTGCTGCCATGGGAAAGAGAAAACCCCCTGACTTGATTACTAGAGCCTTGTCTCCTCCTACCAAGAAAGCTGCTGTAAATGCTAAGAAACCAGAAAAAGTATCCAAGGCTTCTGAGAAAGAGAAGGTTCCTCAGGTCATTGCTTCTAAGTAAGTAAATATTGTTGCTCCTCAGTTTAGGAGGTTGAAGAAAGGCTTGCCTGAGAAGCAAGTTGAAAAAAGCTTTTCCGACCAGGAGTTGGTCGAGAAGACTCAGGGGGACTTGACTATTGCTGGGTCATCCTCCATTTCTATTCATCCTGGTGCTATCAGGAAATCAATCAAGATTGGTACTCGCTTTGCTGACAGAGCAGCTCTTGCCCCTCTCCCGATACTAAAATTGGCAGAAACTGCTTGCCAAAGTTTGGCAATGGTAATAATTTCTTCTTTATTAACGGCCTCTTAATGCCTTTTACTCTTGATTCTCCTTTTAATCTGATGTTCTTTGTACAGTTTTTAGCAAACTTTAATCAAAGGCTTGAGAAGGATGAGCAGGTCCGTTCTTTTAGTAGAGAAGTTGAAGAGGCCCTTAAGGGTCTGATGAAGTTTATTAAGGTTTCAAGGCAATTGTTAGAGTCCAAACAGAATGCTTGGGGTAATGATATGCAAAAGGTTATTAATAGGGCCACTCTTACTGAGGTACAGTTGGTCATTGTCGAGACCAATCTGATAGCTGCAGAAGGAAAGTTGGCCACTGCTGAAGCTAATTTATCATCTACTGAGAATAAGGCCAAGTTGGACGAGGAAAAATTGGCGACAAATCAAGATCTCCTGAAGTCAGTCGAGGAGAAAGTTGTTGGTCGCAGAGAAGGCTAAAAATAAGAAGCTTAAGGAGGACTCCTTCAATAAGGGTTGGGATAAAGAGTTTTAAACGGCCTCTGCTCAAATTGAGTTTATGAGAAAAAAGTCTTTCAAGGATAATTGGTTAGAGGCCCTTAAAGAGGTTGGCACCCCAGCAGAATCTGAATTATTTCTAAGGCATGATTATGGCTTTCCTCCCAACTTATAGGAAGATTTTGATGAGGAGGAGGGATCTAATGAATATTCCCTTCAACCTGCTAGGTCTGCTTTAAAGACCATTGATGAAGCTTTCCCTTATGTCGATCGGCCTTCTAAAAGTAATTTCTAAGACTAGGAAAAGGTTTAACTCCTTATTCTCTTTTTATATTTCT
Source organism: Sambucus nigra (assembly GCA_949130495.1). Lineage (NCBI taxonomy): Eukaryota > Viridiplantae > Streptophyta > Magnoliopsida > Dipsacales > Adoxaceae > Sambucus > Sambucus nigra. The sequence continues at coordinate 98,810,394 of OX422217.1, forward strand.
CTGCTTTGTAATAGGACCAACGGTTTCAACAAGTTGTATAACTTTTTTGGTTATTAATGAAATCATTTCATTTTACATGATATATGTGTTGTGATTATCATATTTTCTGCTTTTTTGCTTAGTTAAATGAATTCTCATACTTGTGTCATTGTTACTCAGTAATCATACTTTCTTACACTTGCAATTTTCAATTTGATGCTAGGAAGTAGATAATAATTTCTGCCGAATCCGAACTAATCAAGCGAAGTAGAAGTCTTTTGGAAGATGGTCATGTTCCGTTGACCTAAGAAGACTTTATCGGCTTTCTTGGACCTAAAACATCTACACAAATGAAAGAGTCATGCGTTCATCTCCACTGTTTACTAGACAGGGTTGTGGCAAATAATGCAACTTATTACGAGATGATTGAAGATCTGCAAGAAGATCACACATTTTCTTTGGCTTCTCTTCACTTTGACTATGAAGCTAAATATAAAGCTTTAGGTGAAGGTTGGGGCTTTGAGAAGAAGTTAAAAGAATATGCTTCCATGTACAGGAGAAAAGAATTTTTATTGAATCGAGAAATAGATGAAGCCATGGAAATTGCCAAATTACTTGAGGAGGAAAATAACAAACTCATAAATGAGTTGGATACTTTGAAACAGTCATCTTCTAGTGGTGCCGATGAAGGGGCATCTTTTTTGGAGAATGAGAATGCCAGGCTGATGGAAGAACTTGAAGCTCTGAAGAAATCCAAGCCTGATCAAACTTCTAGACAGCAAAGGATGAACTGACCAACTGTTGATGAGGCCATGACTAAGAAAACATTAGCCGACCAAGTTACCCAGTTAAAAGCAAAGAACCAATCCATTGTCGAGTTGTCTATAAAGTTCGATGCTAAGGATATGGGCATTACCGACCAATCTGTCTAGTTTAAGGTGAAGAGTAATATTTTGAAGAAACTTCAATATCAAGTTGAAAGGTTAACCTTTCAATTTCACAAACAACCCAGAGAGGTGTGGGTGGAAGGCTACAATGAAGCTCTTGGCCATGTAATAATAACCTTGCCTAAAGCCCCCATGAAGGTTATAAGTGGGGGTGATGATCGAGTGCGAAAAGCGTGCGCGTGTAAGTGCACGGTCGTTGTTTTCGTTTCACCTACTCAATATAAACAAACCAAAATTATGACTACACTTGCGAGGCAAATAGAGCGGTAAGTCGGGTATCGAAAATCCACAGGGATGAGATGCTAGAATTTATATGATTTAGTGCTCCGAATAAAAGTGTAAAAGGTGATTATAATCTAAAAAGGAAAAGATGCATAAAAGGGAAATGATTATTCTAGGCGTGGGAAAATAAAGCTAGATTAACAAAGCGGTAAAACTATAGGTTGCGTCGAATATCCCTCACCCGAGTTAATATGTATAAAATGGATACATGGGTCAACGAGTTATTACGAATGCGTCTTGTTTCGACAGTTAATTGAATCAAGGGTTGTCACGCCCCTAAATCCGCATAAAAGCCTAATAAGATTTTGGCATCAACAAATATCCCAGAAATTGCGCACGAAAGGTCGTAAGCACGAGACATACATGATATGCCCCGTCAAATCTCCTAGGTGCAATAACTAGGACAATGCACCTAAAATAAATCCATAAACACCATCACCAAAGCCAAGCAACGCGTCAACTCGAGTGAGTTCCATTCAAACACAACCTAATTTAAATTAGCTAGAAAGCATGATAAAAACGCGGTAAATAAATGCGGTAAATTTACACTACAAAGCAAGTAAATCAAAGCATGTAAACTAATTAATAAAGCACGTAAATTTAACTAGAAAGCAAGAATGAAGTAAATACAAACTATATTAATGGATAGGGAAGATGAAAGCACCAATTACAAACACATAAGGGTGTCAAACCAAGAGATAAATGAAGATTGAGCTCTCAAACCCCTCAAACCCTAACCTACCTAACCTAAAAAGAATTATATATGATTATTACAACAAAAAAGCTTTATATAGTAAGTGGGAAAAGAAATAGAAAAGAAAAGAGAAAAGAAAATAAATGGCAAAATATCTCCTGGAAACAGGGGATCGATCGATCGACCCAAACCGTTGATCGATCGATGATGAATAAAATAGCCCACTGTCGAGAAGGATCGATCGATCGACCCCTTTGGTCGATCGATCGATCAAGCAGGTATCAGCACACTGCATTGCTGTTTTGGTTGAATGCCTTTCCCGTCTGCTGAAACTCCGGTAACTTCTTCATACGGACTCGGAATCGCGCACCATTCGTGGCCACGCAAAGCTTGTGAGGAGGGATACAACTTTCGTGTAGATGTTGGGCCAGGTGTTCAAGCTATTAAAAGACTAAATTGCCCTTGAACGGGCGACTACGTACGGAAATCGAGTGGAATGCGTCCGAACTTCACACTTAGCATCCAAATACCTATAAAAGCTCAATTAACCCCTGCAAAACATGTTAATGTAGAAATATGAGGTTGTCTGGTTAACGAGCATAAATATAGGGAATAAGATACCCGAGGGGGGCTAAAATGCGTAGGTTCGAAGAATGAAATACGCAATATTTACGTATCATCAGGTGAACCAACTGCTTGACTTTACTGAAGCATGTTAGTAACAGCGAGCTATGGTACTGGAATGAGTCTGGAATGCTAGATTATGGCAATCCTCCTTTTAAGTTGGACATATCATGGATCCCTATTGATGATATTCCTCAGTGATTGATCACTAAATATTTGGGAGATTATGGTTTACATGATGTTCATGAGATAGTTCGTCCTCCTCATTTAATAAATGCGTCGAGCAACAGCAATAGGAGAATGCTAAGAGATTTCAACTTTATTAATTCTCCTTATACTTTGGATAATCCTCCTGCTGAAATGGAAAGAGTGCAGCCTACTCAACCAACTTCCAAAGCTCAAGGAAAATTTCTTGTTGAATATCTTTTTTGCATTTTGTTATTTAAATGTAATACAGTTAATATATGAAAACAAATCCATATTTTTGTGTTGTCAACTCTTGATTACTTAATTAATCAGTCAACTTAGTTATTATCTAATAATGGATTATTAAACTGTAATTATAAGGCCATAGATTCTACTAATGCACTTAGATTTATTTATCTAAGGTTTTCATTAGTTATAAGTAATGACCAAGTGTATGAGGAATATTTGTTTATATTCTAATGATTAAGATTGTTTACATATCTTCCTGCATTTAACTTAGTCGGGTAAAACTTGTTTGTAACTTTTTAGCAGTATTCGAAGTTTTACAGACTTCTTCTTCTTCACTTGTCAATGACAAAGTCATACATGAAATATTTTTTTATGGTCGACTAAGTGTTTAGGATTGTATTCCTTCAACTTAGTCGGATAACTACTTATTGTTTGTGACTTATATATACAAAGTCATACATGAAGTTTAACCATGGGTAAAAAATGATTATGCCTTAAGTTGTTGGTGCATCTGGAATTTGATAAATTCAACCTGATTAAGTATTTTCTGCTGATCGGCAGATCGGTAGATCGGTAGATAAGTTCAACCTGATTAAGTATGTATGTGTTGTTGATCGACAAAAACTGAAGACCAAGAGACATTTGTCTTTGTTGTTTCGTCGTACTCCTAAAAAAATTGAAAATTTTGAAGGGACTGAAATCAAAAGTTTATTGAAACTTGAACAATAGTTATCTTGAACATAAAGCAAGAGAAATACAATTACGGCAATCCATTTAATCATTGATAATACTTTCGAAGGTGCTCGACGTTCCAGGGATTTTTGAATTCTTCCTCTTTTAAGGTCTCAAGTCGATAGGTTCCTGGTCGGATGAGTGCAGAAATGCGATATGGGCTATACCAATTGGCCTCAAGCTTGTTGTTCTTCTGAATGACCGTCTCAAGGATATAATCACCTTCTTTTAAGTTGGTCGGCTTGAACTTTTTGTTATAGAAGCGAGTTATCTTGTGTTGGTATGCAGCATTTCTGAGAGCAGCATCTTTTCTGACTTCTTCCAACATATCTAAGTCCAATCGTCGCATTAAGTCATTGGTTGGAGAATCAAAATTCAGGACCCTATGAGTTAGTAGGCCTATATCGGTCGGCACCATGGCTTCTACCCTAAATGCAAGCATGTATGGTGTCTCTCCAGTTGTTGTTCTCGATGCTCTTCGGTAGGCCCACATAACATAATAGAATTCATTAATCTAGTTGCACTTAGTAGTATAAAGCCTCTTCTTCAGTCCGCTGTGCAAAGTTCTATTTATCAATTCGGTTTGACCATTACTTTGAGGATGGCCTGGTGCAGAATGTAGTTTCTACATTTTTTATTGGACATAATATGCTTCAAACTCATTGTTGTCAAATTGGGTTCCATAGTCTGTAATAAAGGCATAGGGCAACCCATATCTATATATGATGCTCTTCCAAATGAATCGATAGACCTTCTCATAAGGCATTTCAATCGATGGCTCTGCTTCCACCCATTTGGTGAAGTAATCAAAAATAACTACCAAGTATTTGAACCTGCCTTTGGTAGCCGATAATGATCCAACCAGGTCAATTCCCCAAATAGCGAAAGGCCAAGGCGAAGTTATTGGTGCTAGAGCAGCATTGGGTGCTTTTTGAATTGCAGAGAACTTATGGCACTTGTCATATTTTCTCACAAAGGCTTTACAATCTACCCTCATAGTCGGCCAGTAGTATCCCTGAGTGTTGATTCTTTGGAGTAACGATCGACCAGTTGAGTGAGTTCCACATAAACCTTCATGCACCTCTTTAATCAAATCTTCCACCTCCAATGGGTGAACACAGTGTAATAAGGAGATAGTTAATCCCCTTTTGTATAAAGCCCCTTTGTCCAACACATATCTTGTTTCTTTATACCGGATCTTTTTAGCTTCTCTGGGATCAGGTAGTAGGTGTCCATCTTTAATATAAGCCCTGATTGGATCCATCCAAGAAGGTCCCAAATTTATAATAATAAAATTGACCATTAAGTCCTCATCGATGCTCCGATTGTCTAGGATCTCTATTAGGATGGTTCGTCGCAGTTCAATTCATGTTGTTGAAGTAAGTCATGAAAGTGCATCTACTCGGGCATTTGCTATTCTGGGGATCCTGTTCATTTATACGATTGGAAACTAGGAAATAAATTCCATAGTTTTGGCAAAGTATCTGGTCATCAATTCTCCCTTGACTCTATATAAATGAAACACTTGGTTGACAACTAATTATGAATCACTGTATGCTATTACCTACTCGGTGCCTAATGAGTGGGCTAAATCCAGTCCGACTATCAAACCTTCATATTTCGTTTCATTGCTTAACGCCTTGAATTGGAACCTAAGTGCATATTCAATATCAATATCATCATGAGTGTTGAGTATTATACATGTTCCACTTTTAGTGCACATGAAGATCCATCTACGTACAAATTCCACAACGGGATATCATTATTGAAGCTTTCCTTAGACAAAACTCCAAGGTGGAATATTTTCTTACTCTCATCTGCATACTTTTGAGCCATTTCCTAAATTTTGGACGATTCAGGTTGATTGGCTGCAACTTCAGCTTGATTTTGAGTTGATCTCTCTTCTATAGAACTCTTCTCGGCAGGCAAGTATTGTTGGTTAGGAACCTCTGGATAGGTTAACTCAGCAACGAAATCCACTAAAGCTTGGCCTTTTGATGAAGATCTTGGTTCATAGACAATGTTATACTCCCCCAGTTCTACGTCCCAGTACATCAATCTTCCTGACTTTTCAGGCTTGCGGCGCTTGTCAAAAAGGTAGGTCGGAATACACAATTATAGTATATGCTTGAAAATAGGGCTTCATATGCCTGGAGGCTTCAATGAGTATTAAAGACAACTTTTCCAACTGTGGGTATCTGATCTCAGCTCCCCTTAATGCTTTGCTGGTATAGTAAACTAGTTTTTAGATCCCATTATCTTAGCGAACCAAGGTCGAGCTAACTACATACTCAGAAACAGCTAAGTATAAGTATAATTTTTCTCCCAAAATAGGTCGGTATGATAAAGGTGGTGATCCCATGTAATTCTTCAATTCTTGGAACGCTTCTTCACATTCGGCATTCCACTTAAAAGTCTTTCTCAACACCTTTAAGAATAGCAAACATATGTTTGTTACCCGGGAAATAAATCTATTAAAAGTTGCTACTCTTTCGGTAATCCTTTGTTCTTTTTTCTTGCAAATTGGCGACTGCATTTCTATCAAATATTTGATCTTTGCTCGATTAGATTTAATTTCCCATTTGATTGACTTATAAGCTGAGGAATATTTCTTCTTGTACTTCGAACACACACTTGATCGTATTCAGCTTCATCTGATGCTTTTCCAGCGATCAAAAATCTGATTGAGGTCACTAATATGATCTGAGGCTTTTTTGCTTTTTGTTAACATATCATCCACATAAACCTCCATATTCTTGCCAATGTGCTCTTCAAATATCTTATTCACTAACCTCTGGTACGTCGCTCTAATATTTTTTAGCCCAAAGGGCATTACATTGTAGCAGTAGGTTCCTCGATTGGTGATGAAAGTTGTGCTTCTGTCCTATGGATTCATCTTTATCTATTTATACCCAGAATAAGCATCCATGAAGCTCAAAAGCTCATGTCCTGATGTAGCATCCACCAATTGATCGATTCTAGGCAAGGGAAAGTGGTCTTTTGGACAGGATTTATTTAGATTGGTAAAATCCATGCACATCCTCCACTTATCATTTTTCTTTTTAACTATCACAATGTTGGCCAACCAGGCTGGATACTTAACATCCTCAATAAATTGGGCTTTTTGAAGTTTCTCCAATTATTCTTGAATGGCTTGATTTTCTCCAAACTCAAAACCCCATGCCTCTGCATGATCGGTTTGGCATCCTTATTGATGTTGAGCTCATGACAAAGGAAGTTGGGGCCAATCCCATGTATATCCTCATGGTTCCAAGAAAATACATTTTTCTTCTTCTTTAGGAACATAATCAATTTATGTTTAAGGATTGCATCCAGTGTTGAGTCGATCTGTGTAGTCCTCTTTGGCTTGTCGTTGTCTAGGATAATACTTTCAGTTGCTTCCACAATCTGCCCTTTGACTAACTCTTTCCCATCTAGGGGTTCTAAAGTTTCAACTTCAGAGGCATTGTTGGGCTTAGTGGTACCCACCTGATAAGTGGTGGTCTTTTTCTTCAACTCAATCAATTCCACTTGCTCGGCTGAGGAGTAGTAACACTCTTGGTCACCTTTTGGTCGCCTTTCACAACACCATCACCAAAATGAGTTGGTAACTTTAAACATTGATGGATTGTGGATGATATAACTTTAAACTTCTTTAATCCTACCCTACCGAGGATCACATTATAGGCAGATTAAACATTTTTATCCATCATAAAAAGCGTATTTTTCCCATACGACTTGTTATCCAGTTTTCGAAAAAACACTTCTAGCTTGATTGTCTTAAAAGGGTAGACTATTTCACCTAAAAACCATATTAATGGCCAGTGGTAAGGTTCCAGTTGGTTTATTTTTAAATCCAAACTCTAAAAGCTAGGGTAAAACATAATATTTATCGAGCTCCCATTATCAATCAAAACCCTGGCGATGATAGCATCCTGGATCCTGAATTTGACGACCAATGGGTCATTGTGGGGATAAAGTACCCCAGATAAGTCGTTCTTAGAAAATTCAATTGCCAGTTTGTCTTTTTTTACCTTTTCGGGCTGATCATCTTCATTCAGATTGTTTCTCTGGATATAAGAACAATCCTGGGCCTCATTCAAGTAAGCTTTTCTTTTGGCAGTATGATCTCTTCCACTTGCATCGTCACCTGTAATTACATGAAAATTAAATGAGCTAAAACTTATCATATCTACCTTACGCTATGGTTGCTTAGGCTTCTTCGACAGGTCGGGGATATCTTCGTAACTATCTTCATAGTTTCTCTTCCTATCATCTCTGGGCTTGCATGGAGAATTTGACCTTCCCCTTGCTTCTCTACTTTCTCATCGATCAATAAACTAATTATGTTTTACTCGAAGAATAAGAGATTCTACTTCAATCGTCAAAGAGATATAGTTATTTGTTGTATGGACATGATCCTTATGGAACTCACAGTATGTAGATTTGTCCCTCCTGTTAGGAATGCCCTCAATCATTCAGGCCATCGTAAATCCTTATTGTGTTTGATTTCCTCTAGGATAAAACGAATGCTAGCAGTCAATTGAGTATAAGTTACATACCTTTTGATCTTGTCATCCTTCTTTGGCTTCTGCTCGTTTTGGTACTTTTTATCAGGCTTAGTGACTGGACTCTGTTTTGCGATCATTGCTTCCTCAGCGTTCATTATTTTTCCTGCCTTAACCATTAGCTCAGTCATGGTTTTAGGAGGATCTTTAGCCCATGCATAATACAGTTTTCGGGAAGTAACTCACTCATTAGAGCAGTAATGGTTATTTTCTTCTCATAGTCAACCACTTCTAATTTATCATTATTAAAATGAGTGATATACACCTTAGTTGTTTCCCCTACTCGTTGCCTTACACTTAAGAGATGGGCTACTCTCTTCACCGGCTTGGCCCTAAAATAGAAATTGCTAATAAATAACTCGGTAAGCTGGTTGAAGTTGGTAATTTTTCCTCGGGGCAGGTTATTGTACCATATTTGGGATGAGCCCATAATGGTACTTGAAAATGTCCTACATCTCATTTCATCAGGGATCGAAGAAATGTCAGCTGCAGCTTGATATTGCTTGATGTGTAAAACTGGATCAGTTTTACCATTATACTTTGGGGTGACCACAAGGGTTTTGAACTTGGATGGAGTTGGTAAATCAACAATCGCCTGAATAAAGGGGGTCCTTTAACGAAATTTCTCTGCAAGTGATTCTTTACTTTTGCCATTTCTCCCGATCGTTCTTTCAATCGTTGGATTACATGCATCAGATTTATGCAAAACAGCACGACTGTTTTGATCATGTGTCTGTGTTGACCTCTCTTTTAGAAAAATATGCAAGGTATGTATAGATCGTCGGATGCTTGATCTTGACCTGACTGAGGCTTCATGATGATCGACTAGATATTGAGGAGTTTTGGATAACGCTCTAGGAGGGTTCTTGTTTGCTCGAGGTCCCAAATGATCAAAAGGCAAAGCTTTACTCAATCTTTCCAGGACGCTTGGCCTTTCAGGAGAGAAAGAATGTACATCATAGAACTCTGTGGCTTTGCTGAATGTACTAACTCATGGGTGATAAGTCCTATCATGAGATAATCTAGAATAGCTATGTCCACTATGCCTAGGAGGTGGGGTCGACATTTCACTCTTTGGTGAAGGAATTGCTTGCTGCTTGGATAGGGCTGGAGATCTGGCTTGTATTGACTGTGCCAATTGTCTTATTATCTCCTATATAGCATCTTGACCCCTAGCAATACTAGCCAGAATCCCATTCAGGTCGATTGTTATAAGCAGAGCAGATGGAACGGTTGGGTTGCCTTTGTTCCGGGCACTGGGCTCTGGATAATTTATTTTTCCTTGAACAAGGATGTACAACATTAAGAACGGGGATTAGACACATGTCCCCACAGACAGCGCCAACCTTTTGATGTCAAAAAATGGACTTGATCCAATTTTATAATCAGAGATAAAATATAGAATTGTAATGAGATAATTAAAAAAGAGACACAAGGTTTCAAAGTGGTTCAACTATGAAAGAAAGCTTACGTCCACTGTTATGGTATTGATTTCAGAGATTACTGAAAGTTTGGTACTCTTGTCAATAAGAATATCCTAGAATTCATTCTCTCTTTTTCCTTTGATGAAAGGAATATAATGTATTTATAGTGACCCGGAGATCAAGGGTTGGAATGCCTTTATACATTTAAGCATTTACACTTGTGCATAATGAATGTAATGGTTGGTTATATGAACCAGGTGCGATAAGACCTTTGGTTGTACTTCCCATGTGGTGGCTTTTCATTTATATTGATGGCCTGCATTCTTTATGTTGGTCGGTATGCCTATCGAGCAACTATCTGCTGACTAGGATTTTGGCCACGTAAGGAGACACTTGTCCACTTTTGATTGGTCTACGTAGGTGGATAATTTTTTATATCAACAGTATTAAACTAAAATCGCATCGTGCCAGTAAAAGCAACTCTATCTTACACAACTTTTGTATTATAAAAGTACTCCCCTCTCCCGACATTCTTTGACATTAGTAATCGCTTGTTGGTGCTCATATGCGATGAGGCGCTTATTTGCGGGCCGGTGAGGTAGCAATAGATGTACTCATTTGAAAAGTATACTTGTTAATATAAGTTGATGCTAATTAATTTACTATAATTAATTTAATATATGGGTTGATGAAAGTTTTCAAAGAGTGTGTTAAGAATACATAGTACATTGAAGGATCCATTGTAGAGGAATACATTACTGTGGAGGCTTTCGTGTTCACTTGGGAATATATACCCAACCTTAATATTGTAGATGATGTATATGAGTTCGCCGACAAGGGTGGTAAAGTCATGGACAAATAAGATAAATTGAAAAGTTTACAATATGAGCAAGTAACTCATTATATGTTTGAAACCCAAGAAGATCTCGACGAATGGAGTGAGTAAGTTCCTATTGTAATTTTCCGTTGTGGTGTTATCTAATGCTCATGATCACATTCTTAATAAAATTTAATGCAAAAAATATAATGCATATTGATAAATTTTAATGAAAAAAATATAATGCATCTGGACACAACAAAAAGTGAAGAATGGTTTCATATTCAAACAGTGAATTTAGACTTTGGGTGTCACGGGAAGTAATTATTACGTCAAACGTCCCTTATTAAATGATAAATAATTACAAGCTTTAAAAATTATGTAATTAACTTATGTAATCCATAATTTTAATTTTTAAAGATGGTTAATACCACGTCAAGATTTTCTCCTCTCAATAATTGACTTAATTTCATAGAACGTGAGTTTAAGAAGTATCGGTTGAATGGTTATGTATTCTTACCGAGGTTGTATGAGAAAAATACTTCGTTGCGAAACAATGACATATCATATAAGGCTCTGACGTATTCAGGGTGAGTGCCAAAGAAAAAAAAACTCATTGAAGCATTAATGACTTATTATGGTGTAATTCAAAACATTTTTAAATTGGACTAAATATTTCAAAGAAGTTGTGTTATATTATGATTGGGTAAGAGTTGAGAATAAAAATACTTGTAAAGTTAATTCATATTTTAATCCAATATCGGTAGACTTGTCCAAGATGAAGTGCAAGGAGCATATATGAATGGTGAGCTATTTGTTTGTGCATTTGGAAACCCAAGCAAGTGCTTTACTCGGAGCATCAATAACGATCATGGTCAGTCGTCTTACATGTGCCAAAGCGTCTCACCAGTAGTTTATATGCCTTGAATGCTCCTACTGACTATCAATCCATTTTGGATGACAACCCGAACTTGAAGCAATTTCAAATACTTTACATGAGTAAATTTATTTGGGTTGAAAAATGTAATCTCGATCTAGTTTCGTAATTTTAGTTGGGCGGATGATGAGGATTCCAATTTATAATTTGCAGTAAATTAAATCTCTAATTTGGTGAAATGTAATCTCTAATTTATTGTTTGTTAAGTCTAAAGTGGGTTAGTTTATTAAAAATTCAAAAATCCAATGCTTAAGCTTGAAAATAGGACATTAGGGGTGAAAATATAATTTAATAACAAAACTTCCTAAAAATAAGCACGATCACGAAACACGACATTAAACTAAATTGTAGAAAAACTTATGCAGTCGTGTGACTCGTGTCACATGGAACTATGCACTTACACTTATTTATAAAATGTGTTTTTAATACATTAGATGCGTTGCATTTACCTATGGGAAAAAACTTGATTTTCAATGTGATTTTGTTTGAAGTCTCTTCAATTTGGCTTCAAACCATTCGCATGGTTCTATTTGGACACATGCACACGATCGCCATTTACACGATCAAAATTTGACCCTACGCACGGCCACAAACCATTTTATCCATGATTGCAAACTGGTTAAAACCGTGCGCACACAAAAGTTACCGTGCGCACTGAGGAGCATAATTTTCAAAAAAAAATACAAATATGTCATTTTCCCTCTATTTTCAAAAAATCCAAAATCATCATTACTCCTTCACTTACATCACACACTACACATGGATCTCGCTAACTCCATAAAAAAATGAAATATGATTTTTTAATCTAGTGAATTGAACTAAATTTCCTAATTACAACTTTAGTTTAGTTGATCCACATGACTAATATGACTTCACCTAGTTGATACAAGTGTTAGGTAGCTTAAAAATGAAATTGAAATTGAAAAGCGGCACGAATAGTTTTATGTTATTCAAATTCTTATAGCCCGATTGATTATCCATTTGATTTATTTTATATATTATGAAATTGAAGCCTTTTTTTGTAAATTATGTCGAAATCAGGCCATCGGATCTCGGGACAAAGCGGGGGTGACGAGGGATCGTCAAACTTAAACCCCATCAAGTACCGTAAGTATGGTAGCATTATTAAAAAGAAGACGTATGTAATGATGAAGTCATTAGGGTTAATGAAATCAGAATTGGTCCCAGGTACAATAATTAGAGGAACATGATCAACAAGTTGAAGATGACCATTTGGGGGCCCTAGAGGTATTAAAATCTCAATATATAAACATTTCACTTTCAAATAAGATTATATTCAATTTTTGTTTAATGTTATGTGACACACAACTAATTAAATACCGGGTACCTACTCCTTTACTTAAATTAATAAAAAATGTCAAGTTATTTCAGTTCATAGCATCACTGTCGAAAACATTTAATTAATTACTAAACACCTAATATTTAAAATAGTGAAGTGTCAAGTTTTAAAGTTTTATTAATCCAACGACAAAATAATCTAAATCAGCATCCAACCATCACATGAACAATACCATAATGTAATCAACAGAATGAAAAAAAATAGAAGTCTGGAGTAAACACTCCTATAAAGTAACAATGTAAACAAATCCAATAAAAATGACTGAATGAAATAATAAATCCCAAAACTGAATTAACTGAATGTCTAAAAGTGATGTCACTGAATAGAAGCAAGGATAGATATGGAGGCGTCTAGTGACGAAATTCTGTAACTTCCACAACAGCTACAACACATCAATGGAATGGAACTCCTACGCTTGGCGTCCCTGTGGCTGGGCACCTAAAAATGTTTTACAAGAAAAATAGATTTGGAAGCAAACGGGTCAGAGTCTGAGGTGAAAACCGTTAAAAAATATAGCAAGTGTTTAATTTCATTAAACAGTAAATATTATATACATGTTAGTTCCGTGATCTCAAATGAGTTCCTCACCCCTCAACTAATGTGCACACCTAACGTATACCCTTAACCCATCCTAGTTATGCCGCTAACTAACTAATCTCTACCACTTCCTATCATCAAATTATAATATAGAGGTCTATTCGTATCATTCTAATATATACTGCGTGTAACTCACCTTTACATAAATCAGAATTATTACATCAATAACGATATGAATTCTCACATTTTTAATCCCATTCAAATATCTCAATTATTCGTAATCACAATTTAATAATGAGCCAGTTATAAGTACAAGTATAACATTCTCATCATAAATATACAAATATAGCACCCCTAGACTAAAATGTGGTACACGCATACTCAGCTATCGAATCCCGGCACATCACGTACATAAGGACTACGCGTTCCAAATCGCTCAGGAACCGTTTAAATAAATAAAATCATACATATTGGAGGCGAACATAGTTCACATACCCATGGGTCACGCACATACCTACGCTCCCATGATCAGCTGACTTATCCATTCACAAATAAGTCATTCACAGTCCTATGTCCTTAAGGTACCAATCTAAATCCCCCCGTAGGCACACAAAGATCAGATGGTCCTTTTTCGAAAGTCAACCTCCCGTGATAGAAGGTATGGTAAGTATGTCATACACACAATAGTCCATAAACTAAGCATTCACACAACTTAGTTAATTATTACATTATTAAAGGTATATTTTCAGCCTCATACCATCAGTCTTATTCGTACACTATTATCATCCCAACTTATGTATAATATGTTTTGTCGATAAATCTCACGTCGTATAGTTTTGAGTACTTAAAGATGTCCCGAAAAGGTTACTAAATCTCCTACGTATCCCACATGTCAATTCAGTTCTTCGAGGTCCATATTTCTGTCTTTAATCCTAACTTATCACTCATACGAATTTAAGTCATGCTCTCGCATCATATAATGGTAAATTACTCGTCGGACACTCGTAAGTTCAACACTACGTTCCAAACTAATTCTAATATGTTTCGGGCTTCAATTTCATGCCTACTGGTCTCCCTAAAGTCCTAATATATTTACATAGTCCCCACCTACAACTTTCAATGGCCAAAATCGCTTAAATTTAAAGAGGGAAAAATATCACAGTTTCTGGGGAAGTCGATCGATCGACTTATTAATGTCGATCGATCGATCGAGCAGTTGCAGGTCACAGATTTCTTCGTTTTCAATCCTAGTTTTGTCCCAATTCTTCATTACAAGTTGTTAAATCCTAAAGCAAACATATTGGGTAATCATACAACCTAAATACACGATTCCTAACATTCCCGAATTCTTAAATCGTCATCATTTATACCTTTCTTAGATCAAATCATCCTATTATCATAAAAAACCCTATTTTTCCATTTTCTTCAAGAATCATTATACATCTCCTCATAAATTTGTAATCAACTATGCATGGTCTATGATTTCGTTAATGTGATACTTCCAGAATCAAAACTACATATAAATCCTACCCAGAATTTAAGGTTTCATCTCCAAATTTCATGAGTTTGAACATTTACATGAATTATCAAATCCTAAACTATCATGCATAGATTATTTGCTGAATCTTAATGAATTAAATCACTTGCCTGGAAATTCGATGTTCTGATCCTTTGATGACGATAAAAGTAGGTTCTCTTTCTCTTTCCGGTCATAAATCCAGCGATAGTGGTGGTGTGTGGTGGTTATGGCCTTGGAAAATCCCTTGAAACTTCTCATCTCTATTCACGTTGCCCACTCTTTGGTTTTGACAGATAATGGCCCTAGTGGACCTAAGTTTGGCTGATAAATAACACCTAATTTTTGTAGGTCACTATTCATTAAAATTTAAAATGACTAAAATACCCTCTGGGTTGTCGGTTATGCCTAGAAATTCTCCGGGACCCAAACTAAACCCCTGGCTAATGTTTTCTGACTATCTCGATCCCCCCCGGACACGTTGGCGCACTCAAAATGACCATATAGATGATACAAATATAATTTACTTATAAATTCATTTAAATTGATTCCTGGCGTGACTGACACGCGCGTCCCAACTTAATTTCCAAATTGTCGTATTTATAACTCGCGAAAATATTAATAAATTCAATAATCATATATTACCATATTCACTCAGTAATATTCAATCTTATTATCATAATCAAATACTAACTCTCGTCTCGCTAGTATATAAATTCGGATTAATTTCTAAATAATTATCCCATTTAATTTAATTAATCCTAATAAATAAAATCAATAAAATTACGGGGTATTACATGTTAATTCACTAATTTTCGTATATTATATGTTTGTTGTAAAACATCGATTCAACTTCCCTTCGAAATTGCGAGACAATATATTAGTCAATGTAAGCAGGCAATAGAAAAATATGGAAGAAAACATGCTCGTCCGATATTTCGGGAAGATCCGAGAGTCCGTGATGTGATGTAAGGACACCGCCGTAAAGAAGGAGTCGATCACGTTTTCCAATTGGTAAAGGTTCATGGATTTTGAGATACAATTATCCACACGTGGCTCGATAAGAACTAACATATAAAATAAGGAAAATGTGCATTACCTTAGATGTTCATCTTACATGGAGGTGCAACAATGGATGGTAAGTAATTTGCTTTAATTTGGTCATATTTTTTTAATGGTCAAATTATAATTTTATTATAAATTTAATCGATACAGGAGTGTTGATGTAAAAAACTAGACTTGATCTAATTAATTAATCACAGATAAATATGAATAAAGAAATAAAACAAAGAACTTTTAAAGTGGTTCAGCCTTAATGAAAATGGCCTACGTCCACTGTCTTGTATTGCTGGGTGTTTTGCCTTGATCTCAATTATCATCGCAAGTGATCGATAACCCCATTATGGAGGGGGTTACAATGTATTTATAGCCCTTGGGCTGTCAATATGAATAGACAATATACCGTTATTTAATAGACATATACATCTGTTTATAATAAGAATGTTCATTGAATCTGTTTTTATCGCTTGATGTTCTTGGCTAGATGCTCTATACGTTTGAGTAGCTCGGTACGCTGAGTATCTCGGCATGCTGAGTAGCTCGATACGCTGAGTAGCTCGGCACTATGAGTTATTCGGTGAATATATTTTATGCCACGCAGGATGACACGTGTCTTCATATAATTGATCAACGTCAGCTGACTAATTTTTGTATCAACAGAAGCCCCCAATATTTTACAGTTGAGGTTGGATATGAAAGTGTGGAACATTATGCCCAGAGGTTGCTCGGACACGTTTACCCAATCTCATTAGTTTACAGATCTCCAACACTTATGACATTTAATGATTTTGAGCGTGAAATGGCAAAACTCCTAAATATTTTGAATCTTCAACAAACGCTTGGGTATTAGCGTCTTTTTCATCACTTAGCCGCCGAAAACGCAATCGTCGTCTCTAGTGATCATTACTTTTCTCGCTTCCTGAAGTAATGCATTTAAAAGCGATATAATCAAATCGTCTTCTACCTTTTGCCTTTTAGACTTCCAAGCCTATTGTCTTCTCTCTTTTTCCTCTTACACTCGTTCTTTCTGTCATCCGCCTTAGCAGATTTCTTAATTTTCTGTAAGAACTTCTACTATCTTCTTTATTTGCTTTAGCCACCATGGTTTATCTTATCGAATCGTTGGATAAGTTCCGAGACGATTTTTTAATTCCTTCTTGGGTCAATCTGGAAGAACCTCCTTGCCCTTCTGATTTATTTTCTTTAGCTGAAAAACACTGGTTTCCCTCCATTTTGTAGCGAAATGTGGCTTTTCTTCCCCCTCTAAAGTTTCTATTTTGTAGGTTCTAGGTCGAACAATTGCTGTTACACGATAAGGCCGATGCTAGTTGGCCTCCAGCTTATTAAGCTTCTGAATGACTTTCTTGAGTACATAATCTCCCTCCTTGAGATCACATATCTTGACCCGTTTATTGTAGAACATGGCAGTCCATTACTGATAAGCGGTATTTCGGATTACCGTATCTTCCCGGACTTCCTCGAGCATGTCTAAATCTAAGCGTCTCATTAAATCGCTTACTGGAGTGTTGAAATTAAGCACCCTGTGAGTAGGTAGACCCAGTTCAGCAGGTATGACTGCTTCACTTCCAACGGCTAACATGTAAGGAGATTCCCCAGTTGCTGTTTGAGGAGTTATTCGGTAAGCCCATAACACAGAATGCAGCTCGTTAATCTAATTTCCTTTCGCATCATCCAACCATTTCTTCAACCCGTTCAATAGAGTTCTGTTGGTTACCTTTATTTTCCCATTGCTATGGGGATGACCTGGTGCAGAACGAATCTTTTGAACATAGGACTGTTGACAGTACACAGCGAACTCCTCATTATCAAATTGGGTACCATGATCAGTGATGAAAGCATGTGGCGGACCATATCTGTAAATAATATTATTCCAAATGAAGTGATAGACCCTTTCATATGCCATGTCAATGAGAGGTTCAGCTTCCACCCATTTTGTGAAGTAATCAACAGCGACTACCAAGTATTTGAATCGTCCTTTGGTAGTTGGCAGAGGCCCAACTAAGTCTATTCCCCACATAACAAATGGCCAAGGTTAGGTAATCAATGTTAATAATGCCTGAGGAGTTCTTCGTATAGTAGAGAACCGTTGACACTTGTCACATTTCTTGGCATAGGCTATGTAGTCAGCTCGCATCGTTGGCCAATAATATCCCTGTGTCGTTATCCTCTACAAAAGAGTTCGACCTGCTACATGAGCTCCATAAGAGCCTTCGTGACTTTCTTCTATCAGATTTTTAACTTATGATGGATTAACACATCTCTGTAGACCTGATATCATACCTCTTATGTATAAGACTCCAATATTTAAGACATACCTAGAAGCTTTAAGCTTGAGCCTCTTAGCTACTAGCTAGTCGGCGGGTAAAATGCCTTCTTCGATATACGCCCTGATGGGATCCATCCAGGAAGGTCCCATATCCAAAGTGATAAACTGCACTATCAAATCGTTATTAATGCTTCAGTCTGTAAGTATCTCAATAGGAATCATTCTTCGTAGCTCGGTGCGAGTAGCTGAGACCAACCGAGCTGGTGCATCAGCCCTCGCATTCTCCAGCCTTAGTATTCTGATCACTTGGACCGCTGTAAAATTATATATGATACCTAGACATGAATTCTCCCTTTTTCGCGTACAGCCCGAGAATTTGATTTATGACTAGCTGTGAATCACTAAACACCGTAACTTGCTCTGTATTCAGTGTTTTGGCTAAACTAAGGCCCATAATCATAGCTTCATACTCAACTTCATTATTGGAAGCTTTGAATTGGAAATGCAGAGCATATTCTATATCCAATCCATCCGGACTATTAAGAATTATTGTGGCTCCACTGCATGTGGCTTATGAAGAACCATCAACATATAAATTCCATACGGGGATACAGTTATCAAACCCTTGATCTAATAAAGTCCCATGATGGAATATTTGGAGATTCCTTTTATCATCCCTTAATGTTAGGCTTTTATCAAAGGCATCGTGTTGCTCGATCACCATTCCCTCCGGCAAGTCTGCTAATGGGAGTTGATAGGGGATGGTTTTTCATGATCCTCTAACATTCGCGGGTTGTTCTCCGTTAGACCCCTGTTGGTCGTAGGTATCTATGTAAATAAATTCAGTAATGAAATCTGCCACTGCCTGCCCTTTGAGAGAAGACCTTGGCTCATAGACAATGTCATATTCACCTAACTCGATCGAAAATGAAATCATCATCTCTAATGATCATTACTTTTCTCGCTTCCCGAAGCAATGCATTTAAAAGCGATAGAATCAAATCGTCTTCTACCTTTTACCTTTTAGACTTCCAAGCCTATTGTCTTCTCATTTTTTCTTCTTACGCTCGTTCCTTCTATCATCCGCCTTAGCAGATTTCTCAATTTTCTGTAAGAACTTCTTCTTTCTCCTTTCTTCTTTCTTCTTTCTTCTTTCTTCTTTCTTCTTTCTTCTTTCTTCTTTCTTCTTTCTTCTTTCTTTGCTTTAGCCACCATGGTTTATCTTATCGAATCATTGGATAAGTTTCGAGATGATATTGTAATTCCTTCTTGGGTTATTCTGGAAGAACCTCCTTGCCCTTCTGATTTATTTTCTTTAGCTGAAGGACACTGGTTTCCCTCCATTTTTGTAGCGTAATGTGGCTTTTGTTCCCCATTTAAAGTTTATATTTTATTGGTTCCACGTTGAACAATCGTTGTTACACGATAAGGCCCATGCCAGTTGGCCTCCAGCTTATTATGCTTCTGAATGGCTTTCTTGAGTACATAATCTCCCTCCTTTAGATCACATATCTTGAACCGTTCATTGTAGAACATGGCAGTCCGTTGCTAATAAGTTACATTTCGGATTGTCGCATCTTCCCGGACTTCCTCGAGCATGTCTAAATCTAAGCGTCTTATCAAATCGCTTACTAGAGTGTTGAAATTAAGCAACCTGTGAGTAGGTAGACCCAGTTCAACGGGTATGACTGCTTCACTTCCAAAGGATAACATGTAAGGAGATTCCCCAGTTACTGTTCGGGGAGTTATTCGGTAAGCCCACAACACAGAATACAGCTCGTTAATCCAATTTCCTTTTGCATTATCCAATCGTTTCTTCAACCTGATCAACAGAGTTCTGTTGGTTACCTCTGTTTTCCCGTTGTTAAAATGAGTGATGTAGTCCCTGGTGCTTTCTCCTTATTTTTGCCATACGCTCAACACATGGGCTACCCTCTTGACTGGCTTTGTACCAAAGCTAAAATTCCCTATGAAGAGCTCAGCCAACTGATGGAAAGTTTCGATTTACCCCCGAGGAAGGCTGTTATACCATATTTGAGCAGAATCAGTGATGGTTCCTGAGAACGCCCTGTACCTCATCTCATCTGGGATCGCATAAATATCTGCAGGAGCTTCGTACTGTTCTATGTGAAGAACATGATCAGTCTTCCCATCGTACTTCGGCGTAACTACATGAGCCTTAAACTTTGAGGGTGTGGGAAAGTCCACAATTTCTTATATAAATAGAGATCCTTTAATAAAGGTTCTTTGGAGAGGGTTTCTGGCCTTAGCCAATTCCCCTAACCTGTCTTCCAACCTCTAGAGCCCTTCCATGCATCATTTCCAGCCTCTGATCTATTTGCCCGAGCAACAGATCGCACTGAATTATCCTCTTGGGATCTTTCTGTACGAGCTACAGGGCGTGATTGGGCAGAACCTTCCCTTAGATCACTTGGTCATTGAGAATTTCTCAACGCAATTCGAGGAGGGTTTCTATTCCTTCTATGGCCCAAACGGTCAAAGGGGGAGACTCTACTCAACCTCTCCAGAGCACTTGTTTATTGTGGAGTTAGAGTAACATTTTCTTGAGAGTCCATAACTCTTATGGAATAAAGTACGTCTGGATCATGAAGATGGCATGTGCATGTTTCTCTGAATGCTTCACTGGCCTGACTGGGAAAGCGTTACGTTTTGAACAGTTGAATGAGTTATCGCATGGTCTTCTGCATAGTTGTTTGTCCTTTGGCTAAGTTTGCCACTATTCCTGTGAGATCATGGATAGTTAGAGGAGCGGACTGGTTGGGAGGAACTCCGTCATTGTTCCTATTGTTAGATTCTGGAATCTCAGCCATGTATGATGAATTTTTTTAGTGAAAAACGCTACGTATAGTCATTCCCATAGACGGTGCCAATCTGTTGATGTAAAAAACTAGACTTGATCTAATTAATTAATCACAGATAAATATGAATAAAGAAATAAGACAAAGAACTTTTAAAGTGGTTCAGCCTTAATGAAAATGGCCTACGTCCACTGTTTTGTATTGCTGGGTGTTTTGCCTTGATCTCAATTATGATCGCAAGTGATCGATTTCCCCGTTATATAGGGGGTTACAATGTATTTATAGCCCTTGGGATGTCAATATAAATAGACAATATACCGTTATTTAATAGACATATACATCTGTACATAATAAGAATGTTCATTGAATCTGTTTTTATCGCTTGATCTTCTTGGCTAGATGCTCTATACGTTTGAGTAGCTCGGTACGCTGAGTAGCTCGGCACTATGAGTTGTTCGGTGAATATATTTTATGCCACGCAGGATGACACGTGTCTTCATATATTTGATCCACGTCAGCTGACTAATTTTTGTATCAACAAGGAGACTGGCAGTGGCTCAGGGGGAAAGCCACATAGGATCGAATCATATATAAAGGTCTGACTGAAGAAGGTTGAGGCTACTAATCTGTAGGTCATCGATACTTTGGTAAGTTATAATTAAAATTATATTGTCAATTTCAGTAATTTATTAATATTCTTTTTCAAAGTTAATAACATGTTTATATATTATTTCATGATAGGCTAAAGGCGGTGCACAACAA
Source organism: Sambucus nigra (assembly GCA_949130495.1). NCBI lineage: Eukaryota > Viridiplantae > Streptophyta > Magnoliopsida > Dipsacales > Adoxaceae > Sambucus > Sambucus nigra. Next base: position 98,832,173 of record OX422217.1, read on the forward strand.
CCAGAGTGATGCTGACAAGGCAACTCTGAGTATGAATGCACTAAGCTAAGTGTTGGGCCAAGTTAGAAAATCTCGTATTCAGGGTATCAGCTGTCGGATAGGAAAGTCGAAGTTGCTAGGCCTTACTTGCATTAATAGTTGGTTGTCCCCCAAGGTTAGCACGTACAAAGCAACCACATATTCGAAGTTGGAAAATGTCCAACAAACCATGAACCACATGTTCAAATGGGTCAAATGTACAATCATGGATATGGGGTGTAACACCTCGTAATTTTAGGCATTTATTTCAATTAATTAATTCGACAATTATTAAATTATTGAGTGCCGTAAATTGATAAGAATTAATTAATTAGTGTTATTTAAAAAGTGAGTAAATTTTAATTAGTTAATGGGTGAAAGTTAACTTATAAAAATAATTATCTGGATGGCGCTTTTGAGCGCACGATTGAGTCCAGTAGGGTCGAAATAGTCCTAAAGGAGTGGCCATAGGTATAATATGGGTTGCGGAACTTTTCAAGACACATTTAAGCTCCCAAATAAGTGTTTGGGAATTTTTTAGAAGGGACATAAGCCCAAAAAGGGATTAGAGTTAATAACCCAAATTGTGAAAGGGTGAGGGAACTTTAATTCATTTTTAGAAGACTAAATTGAGAAGAGCTAAAGAATAAAGCAACTGGAGGAGATTTTGGTAGATTAATCCAAGAACAAGAGAGGAGACCCATGAATTAACCCATCAACTTCATCAAACGATTTGATTCTACAAACCCTAACGCGAGTGGTTTAACTTGCATTTGATTAATTTCATTTTTCTATTCATATTATAGAAGGTGTGGATTGAATAATTGTTGGAGTTAGTTCTATATATGAATTTGGGGATTTCGTGATTGTGATTTAAAAATCTGTAGAGATGATAAGAATATGTGGATTTTGGTTTCCCAATTTGTGTTGATATAGTTAGATTGAGAAAATCAGGTGGATTTAGGATGAATCTTGAAAGGTTTTGGGGGTGTAATCTGTACAGAATCGAAGGTTTTAAAGCTTTAATGGTGGACTGGTTTTTCTTGGCAACAAAAGAGGAGAGATAATGCCGGGGTCGTTTGAACGACCTGGTGTCTCGTTCAAATGACAGATAAGTCATTCGAACGACATGGCTGGTCGCTTGAACGACATGATTGACTCTGACAGATTTCTCCACTCCCCTGATTCAGGCCTGATTTTTAATTTGTGATGAATGTTCCTGTTTTAGATGATCTGAATTTTGGGATTTATAAATTAGGGTTTGAATTTGTAGAATTTACCCTTGGATTAATAGAGGATAGATCCAAATAACGAATTAAGGTTTATGTTGAGTAATTGGGAACCTTGTAAATTAAGTGGGTAAACTTAATTTAAAGAAATTGAATGATAATTTGGGGATTTTGAATTTCGAGCCTAGTGAGTTAGTTCGGGTGTATTTGGTTGAGTGACGCCAAGATAATGATTTTAATTAATGAATGATTAATTAAATTGGGTCGGATTATAGACTTGAATGTGTTAGGCTAGAGTGTTACAGATATAGTACACAGGTAGCCTGCGTTTGAGATATATATATATACGGTGATGTGTAGTATATATATATATATGATTTATAATTATTTTGTGCATAATATTTATAGGGATATTTATTCTAGTGCTATCATGGGAGGTTGCGCGATGTGGGTGAATCCCCTGGATAGAGAATACAGGGCGAGTATAGTCCCTAGGTCATAGCGTTCGAGTTCAGGAGTGAGACGCAATGTGTCTGATTCGATCTCACTACTGTGGGAAACTATTATCGCCTCCACACCGTTTGTTACATTTTTCTGATGCCAGGAGCTAATCGTGTCAGTATTCCGGGTGGATGAGTATACCCGAGTATGATAGCATTTAGAGAACACCCGATGAGTGCCTTCTCGGGAGCATGGTTATATATCTGCGACATGTATGTGTAAGTATTGTAGCATGATATTACGTATATATGGTACATTTATATATGGGTAATACATGATGATAATTGTATTAATTATATAACTTGCGAGATTGTTATATGGTATCAAATGAGAAATGATTTAAAATAAGTTAATGTGATTAATAACTTATAACTCGTAAACTAAATTCGCTCGGGATAGAGCAGTGGGAAAGGTAGGATATATATATGACAAGACTAGTTACGGGGTAAATAGCTAGATGGTTCATGTATAGCGACGTTAGGCGTGCACATTAGTCGAGGGGTGAGGTGTCCTCAAGAGAGTGTTCGGCACTAACTTAAATATGAAGAGAATTCATGCATTTTAATATACTGCAATTAAATTCACTTGTAAAATGTTTTCAAAACCTTTTAGGTGTCCGACCACAGGGGTGTCACGCATGATCTTCTTGCAGGGTACGGAGTTGCGGTACATTTGGGTGCTGCAGGATTTTGCTTTAGACACCTGTTTCATTCTCATCTAGATAGAGATGGTCCTAGTTGTACTTTGGGGCATGTTGTCCCTAGCTTGTACTCTTTACTTTTGGTTTGGAATGTATTAGCTACACTTTACATACTTGGGACTTTTATTGGTTTGCTTGTATTAGTCGATGTTATTCGGATAACACTTTTATTAGATATTTTTGGCATGATTCGTTTCTCTTATATTGTGTTGGTTATTTGAATGCTTATTACACTTATTGGTTTTAGATTAAGTCATAAGATAAAATTTGGCATCGGCTTAATTAAAGATTAGGTGGTTGGTAATTAATAATGTTGCGACAGTGATGCTAAGAATGGACCATATGTAAATCCTGATTTAATTTAATAAAGGCTTGATCAACCAGAATTTAATTAAGCGGGGTGTCACAAATGGTATCAGAGCATTGGGTTCTAGTGTCCCTAGGATCTGTACATCTTACTTTACTTTCAGTGTTGCGTTCTTTGTTATAGAGCCCTACTATTAGGACTGTTGACTCATCGTTATGTTTATTAGTTGTCGCACTTCTGCTATTTTAAGAATTGTAATAATTGTGAACTAGTACAACTCATCTACATTTCAGATGTCGCCCAAGAGAGGGAGAGGTAAAACCCCGAGGGTAGCCACCAGAGGCGGAGAGGGAGAGGCTCCTCAGAATCCCGATATTCCACAGCCCCAGGCTCTACAGGGGTTTGTATCAACGGAGAAGGTAGTTGGTATTTTGGCCCAGGCGGTCAATGCCGCTATGGCAGCGATGGCAGCCCACTTTCCTTAGCCTCAGCCACAGCAGCCCATGGCTCCAGGAGTGCATGCCCACTCGGCGTCGTCTAAGTGGCAGCATGTTACGAAGGCCTTTCAGAAGAGCCATGCGTCGAAGTTTCAGGGTGGTGCGGATGTGATTTTGGCATACCAGTGGAGGAAGGATATGCAGAGACACTTGCGTATGGTTGATTATAGCGAGGTTCAGAGGTAGATGCTAGCTACATTCAGGCTGACTGGGGTCGCCTTGTAGTGGTGGGAGTCCACGACCACTATTGTAGAGAGAGATTCGATAACTGTTACAGAGTTTTGGGCGCGGTTCGATCGCAAGTACTTTCCTCCTGCTGTTGAGACTAAAATGAGGAGGTGGTTCAGGGTGACCGATCCATAGCCGAGTACGAGGATGAGTTCAATCATTTAGTAGACCTCATGCCAGACGTGGTGAGTAACGAAGAGAGGAAGAAAAATAAGTTTGTAGATAGGTTGGCCTGGAGGATCAGGCCACATCTGATTGGGAATCCTGCTTTGGTGACTTACATTAATGTGGTCAATGTTGCTTTGCTTCATTGTCAGGATCATTGCTTCCACCTTAAGTTAAGCAAAAGAAGTGGTGAGCCGAGCGAGTACGGCAAGGCTAATGAGGGAGATACTAGCGGAGAACGGTAGGGACAGGATACCCGTCAGGGAAATCCTGCTAAGAGATTTTGATTTGGAGGATAGGGGTTCAGGTAGGGCCAGTAGGGCCCGAATCAGTAGCAGGTTCCTCAAGCCCACCAGGGCCATGGGAATAATGGGGTTGGCCATCAGGTTCAACACTCGGGATAGGCTCGTCAGGGCCAGTAGGGCCACCACTAAGGGCAGCCACATCAGGCTCAGTAGGGCCAGTATCAGAGAGACAAGTTGAGGTGCTGTTATATTTGTGGCCAGCCAGACCACTTGAAGAGGGACTGCCCATAGAGAGGTAGGGGCCAACAGTAGGGTGCCCCATAGGGACAACAAGTTCATAGGCCTCCAGCGGCACCAACTCCCCAGATTTCGTAGTAATTGGGACACTTACAATACATGCATGTGTTCAACGTCCGAGATCTTCTGATTCCCCCAACACCACAGGGGCCACCGGTAGTAGAGGGTACGTTACCTATCCATGGACATGATGGTAGAATCCTTTTTGATATTAGTGCATCACATTCATTTATTAGGACTCGTTTTGCTAGTCGTTGGATTATTAGATACGACTGATAGTCTACTCATGTGTGTGGAGTCACCGATAGGGGTGGATCACTCATTCACTCAATTTGTAGGGGGTAGACATTGTGATTGGAGGACTGAGTTTTGCGGCAGGCCTCTTGCTCTTAGATTTGAAGGGCTACGATGTTATCTTGGGCAGAGATTGGTTAACCGATTAAAGGGCAATGGTGGATTGTTATGAGATAGCCATATTATTCGGCATCCCGGGGCAAGATATGTTTTTAATGGCGATGCCACTTCCTGAAGGAGGATTATGCACTCACTTATATTACCTTGAGGAGGAGACCTCACAGGAGGTGGTGATCCCGATACACTCGATTTCGGTCGTAAGGGACTTTGAGGACGTATTCTAGGACATAACGGGGTTGCCACCCAGTCGAGAGATTGAGTTCGTCATTGATCTAGCACCGGGTACTAGGCCGATAGCACGAGTGCCTTACTACATGGCCCCTTCGGAGATGCGTGAGTTGAGGGAACAAATTCAATAACTTTTGGATCAGGGATTTATTTGACGGAGCACATCGCCATGAGATGCTCCCGTACTGTTTGTGAAGTAGAGAGACAACTCGCTCCATTTATGTGTCGACTATAGGTAGTTGAATAAAGTTACAATCAGAAATAAGTATCCACTGCCTAGGATTGATGATCTATTCGACCAGTTGCGAGGGGCGGCATATTTCTTCAAAATTGATTTACGATCGGAGTACCATCAGTTGCGAGTTCGAGAGCAAGACGTTCCAAAAATCGCTTTTCTATCGCGATATGGTTCTTATGAGTTTCAGGTGATGCCATTCGGGCTCACCAATGCACCGGTGGTATTCATGGACCTTATGAATCGGTTTTTAGAGAGTTTCTCGATCAGTTTGTCATAATGTTCATAGACGACATTTTGGTCTATTCGTGCACGGAGGAGGAGCAAGCTGAGCATCTTCGTATGGTCTTGCAGACATTACGGGATCACTAGTTATACGCCAAGTTTGAGAAATGTGGGTTTTGGCTTCAGGAAGTGCATTTCCTTGGCCATCTTATTTCGGACCATGGTATTGCTATGGACCCAAGAAAGGTATCAGCGGTGAGGGAGTGGAGACAGCCCACGACACCGACTGAGATTAGGAGCTTTTTGGGGTTAGTTGTATACTACCGTCGTTTCATCAGAGCATTCTCTAAGATTGCTAGACCATTGACAAATTTGACTCGAAAAGGGGTGCCCTTCATATAGAATGATCAGTGTCAGTTGGCGTTCGACGAGTTAAAGGACAAGCTAACATCGGCACCCGTATTGGCGTTACTGAGGACAGGTTTGGATTATCGGGTTTATACAGATGCGTCATTATAGGGGCTCGGAGGTGTCCTACAGCAATATGAGTGGGCTATAGCTTATGCATCCCGAAATCATAAGCCCCATGAGAGGAATTACCCCACTCATAATCTTGAGTTAACCGCAGTCGTTTTTACCTTGAGGATATGGAGGCATTACCTTCTTGGAGAGAGGTTCACTTTATTCACGGATCACAAATAACTCCAGTATATGTTCATGCAAAAGGACTTGAACATGAGACAAAGGAGGTGGTTGGAGTTCGTTAAGGATTACCAGTTTGATATTCAGTATCATCCTAGTAAGGCTAACGCGGTGGCTAACGCATTGAGCCGACGACCCAAGGAGGATTTTATAGCAGTTTAGAAGACGAAATGAAGCGAACTTCGACACGACGATGAGATTGCCAAGGCATGTATGGCAGTTCTAGCAGCCACGCCCGAGATTATTATGTGGTTGGTAAGGTCTCAGGTAGGGGTGGCAACGGGTCGTGTCGAGCCAGATTCGTGTATGGTGATAAACGAATCGTGTCAAAAATTCATCCACCCAAACACGATTCGTTTACTAAACGGGTGGAAAAATGAAATTCATACACGATTCGTTTACTTAACGAATGACACGACACGACCCGTTTACACCCGTTAAATAAACGAATGGTTTTGACCCGGTTCACCCGTTTAACCTGGTTCATTCATTTAACTCGGTTCACCCGTTTAACCCGATTCACTCGTTTAACACGATTCACCCGTTTAACCTGGTAACCCAGTTACTTTAAAAATCTAGAGAGGAAACAACTTACTTATACTTAGTTAAGAATGGAGAATTTTCATAATAAATCGATGTGGGATGTTTAGATTACAGGTTATTAACGGGTTGTAAACGAGTTAACGGGTTACAAACGGGTCGCGGGTTGCAAACGGGTCGCGGATTCTAAACGAGTGAAGGGTTATAAACGAGTGACGGGTTGTAAACGGGTAGCGGGTCACACGGGTTCTAAACGGATGACGGGTCACTAACGGGTTCGCGAATATACACGAACCCGATTTTTTTTCTTAACGAGTCTGACGGGTCCACCCGTTTATGACCCGAACTCGTTAAGGCTATACCCAAACCTACTTAAAGCGTGTCGATTTCGTGTCGGGTTAACGGGTCGTGTCGCAAATTTCCACCCCTAGTCTCAGGCGGAGGATTATTTTTTCCAAGACAGGGTGAAGCAGTTGCTAGTAGAGGTTACGGAGTCCTATTCCATTATCTCCAAGGGTGGGCTACGCTTTAATGGGAGGTTGGTCATGCCAAAGGACAAGTACTTGAGACACGCCATTTTGACTGAGGCCCATGGCACTAGGTTTGTGGTATATCCAGATGGGGACGAGATATACCAAGATATGAGGAGGTAGTACTGGTGGAGGAGGATAAAATCAGACATTACGGAGTTCGTCTCAAAGTGTGCCACGTGTCAACTTGTGAAGGTGGATCACCAGAGGCGCCCAGGTATGTTGCATCCACTTGAGATCCCGGTATGGAAGTGGTACAGCATCTCTATGGATTTTATTAAGGGGTTGCCTGTATCACAGAGGGGTTATGATTCTATATGGGTCATAGTAGATCGGTTGACCAAGGTGGTCCACTTCTTTTTGGTTTGTACAAACTTTGAGACTATGCAGTATGTGAGACTATTCATAGCGGAGATAGTCACGTTGCATGGGGTCCCGATCAATATAGTGTCCGATAGGGACAAGATTTTTGTATCGCGCTTATGGCTGAGCCTTCAGGAGGCTATGGGCTCCGAGTTGAGGATGAGCACCGCCTATTACCCCTAAACGGATGGGCAAACGAAAAGGGTGAATCAGATGCTCGAAGACATACTATAGATGTGTATCCTTGATTTGGGGGAGATTGGGAGTAGTACCTTCCATTGGTAGAGTTCGCGTATAACAACTCATACCAATTCACTATTGGCATGTCTCCATTTGAGGCGTTGTACGGTAGACCGTGTCTCTCACCAGCTTGTTGATTAGAGGTGGGGGACAACAAACTATTGGGATCAGAGACGATTCGGGACACTTTCGCCAAGATTGAGTTAATCTGGGGGCGTATCCGTATAGCACAAGATAGACAAAAGAGCTATGCGGATGCAAATAGGACGCATGTGGAATTGGAGATCGGAGATCAGGTGTTAGTGAGGGTATCCCCTATGAAAGGGGTGATGAGATTTGGCAAGAAACGGAAATTAGCGCCAAGGTATGTGGGCCCATTTCCCATCATTTAGAGAGTCGGGTCGATGGCGTACCGATTGTGTTTGCCAAATCATCTTCAGCGTATCCACGATGTGTTTCATGTAGCGTTGCTGAAGATATATAAGACGAGTCCGAGGGAATTGCGGCACGTCCCACTTGAGGAGATAGACTTACAGCCCTATATTTCATATGAGGAGAGACCAGTAGCTATCTTAGATCGTAGTGAGCACCAGTTATGATCTAAAGTCGTATTGCTCATCCGCGTTCAGTAGGGTCATTGTAGTGCCGATGAGTCCATTTGGGAGCGTGAGGAGGACATGGGAGAGGAGTATCCAGAGTTGTTTACAACAGGTACGTCCAAATTTCGAGGACGAAATTCCCTTATAAGGGGGGAAGTATGTAACACCTCGTAATTTTAGGCATTTATTTTAATTAATCAATTCGGCAACTATTAAATTACTAAGTGTCGTAAATTGATAAGAATCAATTAATTAGTGTTATTTAAAAATTGAGTAAATTTAAATTAGTTAATGGGTGAAAGTTAACTTTTAAAAATAATTATCTAGATGGCGATTTTGAGCGAACAGTTGAGTCCGGTAGGGTCGAAATAGTCCGAAAGTAGTGGCCATAGGCATAATATGGGTTTCGGGACTTTTTTAGACACATTTGAGCTCCCAAATAAGTGTTTGGGCCTTTTTTAGAAGGTCCATAAGCCCAAAAACGGGATTATAGTTAATAACCTTAATTGCGAAAGGGTGAGAGAATTTAATTCATTTTTAGAAGATTAAATTAAGGAGAGCCAAAGAAGAGAGCAACTAGAGGAGATTTGGGGAGATTAATCTGAGAACAATAGAGAAGACCTTGAATCAACCCATCATCTTCATCAAAGGATTTGATTCTACAAACCCTAAGGCAAGTGTTTTAACTTACATTAGATTAATTACATTTTCCTATTCATAGTATAGAAGGTGTGGATTGAATAATATGTTGGGGTTAGTTTTGTATTTGAATTTGGGGATTTCATGATTGTGATTTAAAAAACTGTAGAGATGATAAGAATATGTGGATTTTGGTTCCCCAATTTGTGTTGATGATGTAGTTAGATTGAGAAAATCATATAGGTGAATTTAGGATAAATCTTGAAAGGTTTTGGGGCTATAATCTATACATAATCGAAGGTTTTAAAGCTTTAATGGCGGACTAGTTTTTTTGGGCAACAAAAGAGGAGAGAGAACCCCATGGTCGTTCGAACGACCTGGTGTCTCATTCAAACGATAGCCAGTGTCGTTCGAACGACATGGCTGGTCGCTTGAACGACTTGATTGACTCTGACAGATTTCTCCCCTCCCCTGATTCAGGCCTGATTGTTAATTTGTGATGAATGTTCCTATTTTAGATGATCTAAATTTTGGGATTTATAAATTAGGGTTTAAATTTGTATAATTTACCCTTGGATTAATGGAGGATAAATCCAAATAAGATTTATGTAGAGTAATTAGGAACCTTGTAAATTAAGTGGGTAAACTTAATTGAAAGAAATTGAATGATAATTTGGGGATTTTGAATTTCGGGCCAAGTGAGTTAGTCCGGGTGTATTTGGTTGATTGACGCCAGGATAATGAAATTAATTAATAAATGATTAATTAAATTGGGTCGGATTATAGACTTGAATGTGTTAGGCTAGAGTGTTACGGATATAGTACACAGGTAGCCTGCGTTTTCCCCCTCGGATAATTTCTACTTCACTTCAGGATCATGAAAGAGGAAGCTGACTATCTTTCGTCCCGCCATTCCTGACTTGAGGAAGGAATGGGATAAGGGACTACCTTACTAACAGTACTATATTAGCTAATAGATTTATATGACCATTTTTATCTATCAATTCTGCTTCATAAAATATCTGATAAGGGGGTATAGCTTAACCATTGCTAAGATCAGTTATAAGCCCTTTCAGTTGCCTTTGTCTTCGAAAAGACTCTTTTAACTCTACCTAGCATATCGATTACCCGCTGACCCTCCGCACACAAACACAAAGAGAGGGACGAGGGCCTTCCAGCTCTAACTCACCTCCGGGTAGAGATAACAGTATTTTATTATTGATGTGGTTTATCCGGATATCTCTACCCGGATACTCTTGGTGAGAGAGAGTTGGGGGATATCATTTATGAGTGTCTCGTTGAGTTATAGATTTCATATAAGAAAGACAACAAGAATAGAACCAAGGGCAAGGGAAGGATCAGCGATAGCGTCAGAGCCTTCCCGATCTTCTTGTATCTTTCTTCTTGTTTGTCTTGTTTTCTTCCTTATCTCAGCTGTTGTTGTTGTTTGTTTGTTTTGAATTATATAATAAAAGGTATATTATTTATAACCCTCAAAAGCATAAAGTCAAAACAAAAAACAATAAAGCCAACACAACAAGACCCATAAAGCCAACATGACTACAGTGTAGTCAAAGCCTACACTGTAGCAATCCCAACACTCCTAAACTGCAGTTTTTTACTACAGTTTAGCCATCCAACAATACTACACTGTTATCTCTATTTCGTTCTACCCGTATGGAGCAGTCGTCGCAGTTTTTGGCATGTAGAAAAGGGGTCACCACTCCCCTTTTCTATATATATATATATATATATATATATATATATATATATGGTCATGTGTAGTGTATATATGATTTATAATTATTTTGTGCATAATATTTATAGGGATATCTATTCTAGTGATATCATGGGAGGTTGCGCGATGTGGGTGAATCCCCTGGCTAGAGAATGCAGGCCTAGTATAGTCCCCAGATCATAGCGTTAGAGTTCAGGAGTGAGACGCATTGTGTTTGATTCCATCTCACTACCATGGGAAACTATGATTGTCTCCACGGCGTTTGTTACATTTTTTTGATGCGGGGAGCTAACCATATCAGTATTTCTGGTGGATGAGTATACCTGAGTATGATAGCATTTAGAGAACACCCTATGAGTGCCTACTCAAGAGGATGGTTATATATCTACGACATGTATGTGTAAGTGTTGTAGTATGATATTACGTATATATAGTACATTTATATACGAGTAAATACATTATAAGAATTGTATTAATTATGTAACTTGCTAGATTGTTATATGGTATCAGATGAGAAATGATTTAAAATAAGTTAGTATGATTAATAACTTATAACTCGAAAACTAAACTCGCTTAGGATAGAGTAGTGGGAAAGGTAGGATATATATGATAAGACTAGTTACGAGGTAAATTTCTAGATGGTTCATGTATAGGTACGTTAGGTGTGCACATTAGTCGAGGGGTGAGGTGTCCTCAAGAGAGTGTGCGGCGCTAACTTAAATATGAAGAGCATTCATGCATTTTAATCTACTGTAATTAAATTCACTTACTAAATGTTTTGGGTTCTAACTCTTGCTATATAATATTTTCAAAACCTTTTTAGGTGTCCTACCATAAGTGCGCCAAGCATGATCTTCTTACAGGGTAGGTAGCTGTGGTACATGTGGGTGATGTAGGATTTTGCTTTAGACGCATGTTTCATTCTCATCTAAATAGGGATGGTCGTAGTTGTACTTTAGGGCATGTTGTCCCTGGCTTGCACTCTTTACTTTTGGTTTGGCATATATTAGTTACACTTTACATACTTTGGACTTTTGTTGGTTTGCATGTATTAGTCGATGTTATTCGGCTAATACTTTTATTAGATATTTGTGGCATTATTCGATTCTCTTATATTGTGTTGGTTATTTGAATTCTTATTACACTTGTTGCTTTTAGATTAAGTCACAAGATAAAATTTGGCGTCGGCGTAATTAAAGATTAGGTGGTTGGTAATTAATAATATTGTGACAGTGATGCTAAGAATGGACCATATGTAAATCATGATTTAATTTGATAAAGGCCTAATCAACCGAAATTTAATTAAGTGGGGTGTTACATGGGGAAGGGGAAGGATGAGACAAAAGATAAATGAATGGGTAAGAGATTTATATACTACTCCAACCCCCTCACCGATGCTAACCGACTCATCATCCCATTACAACATATACTTTACCCCCAACCTTACTATCATGACTCCATTTGAGCCATCTGGTAGAGATTTATATCTGTGACACGTATGGAGGCGAGAACATTTCCAAAGGAATGAATGATCTTAGCATCACTGAGCGTACCATTGTGCACAATTATCCACTGCATCCTTACGATTTTTGGGTCATGGTGATGGAGGTGTTTCTTGAGAAAGAGGACGAGGTATTGTGATTGGACGACCAAGTCGATGTTTGGCATAGCGACGACACAGTGGAGTCGTATATTATTTGGCCGACTTTTCTCTTCGATCATTATTGAGATTTTGTATGACTATACCTACGATGAAACTTTATTTGATGTTTTAAACTTTGGTTTTTTATTTCGATGTAATTAACATGAATTTTATATAATTTGGTTTGATTTGTGTAATTGTATATTTTGTTTTGATTTCCTTTTTATTGCATATTATTGGTATTGAAGTTTGGTTTGAAAAAAAATAGGTCATTTTTGGATTTTTGAAGTGGGTTTTCTTCTGGGTAATAGGTGCTACCCAACATTTTTTTTCTGGGTTACAGTTTTGTCACGGTCCTTGATCGTCAAAAGACCGTGACAATATACAGGGCTTGTAACGCTCAAGGACCGTGACAAGACATGTGTTGTTGTGATCCTTTATAGTGCATCGATCAGTCACACCCTTCGTTTGACAGATATACAGGGTAAAAATGACTATGACAATAAGGGTTTGTCATGGTCCTTAATCGTGACACAATGACTTTTCGAGCCCAAAATTGGCACAATCCTTAACTATGACAATTTTTGTTTATTAAGATCAAGGACCGTGACAATCCGACCATTTTGTTGTAGTGCATCCTTGGATCTAAACAAATTGTCCGAGGTCCAAGAACCTCAAACGTATAACTCAATACACCAAATTAGTCGGATTCTTAGCTCTTTGACCATGACAATAAGGAATTTTCACAATTAAGGGTCGTGATAATTCTAGAGGTGACAAAATCCCTTGCCACGGTCCTTGACTGTGACAATTTAACACTTAAAAATTGTTCAAACTTAGGGATGACTTATATCTTGTCACGTTTAAGTACCGCGACAATACTATCCTTATCACAATCAAGGACCATAAAAATTATTATCTTATCACACCCCTATCATGGTCAATGACCATGAAAAATATTCTCTTATCACGGTCCAAGACCGTGATCATTTTTCTCTTGTCGTGTTCTTTCCATGGACAAGGACCATTACAAAATTGCAACCTCCAAAAATAAGTTATTTTTTTTTCAAACAAAACAACAATAATAACTAATCACAGTGTAATATGCAATTAAACTTTTCTAAACAAATAAAACTAAATTACATCAAATATGAGTTTAATTTTAATAAAATAGTAGTTTAACTACAAATCATAAGTATCAAAATACAATAGCTCGATAATGCTCCAGGAGAAAAGTTGGTCAAATGATAAACGACCCCACCACATTGTCGTTACATCAAACACTGACTTGATTATCTAATCACAAGCCTTAGTCCTCTTTCCTTGGAAAAACCTCAATCACTTAGACATGGGACTCATAATGTTGCAGTAGATGGTTGTGTACCATAATACCCATAGTGGTGCTCGTATCCTTCTCTCCCTTGGCAATCCACGATCCTCAATAACTGTTATGGGTATAAACTCTTTCCCCATCTGGCTCAGGTGTATTCGAGATAGTGGGTAGAATATATATCATAAGGGGATGATGAGTCAATCGATATCGGTGAAGGGGATAGAGTAACGTCCCCTCACCAACCTTCTCTTTAACCTTTCCTTTATCCTTCACCTTCCTGCTCCCCTTACTCGTACATGCCCGTTTGACCCATTCGAACATATGATTCATGGTTTATTGGAGATTTTCCAACTTATATTTTGTCTTCTCCTTATACGTGTCATCCCTAGAAGACAACCCACTATGACTGCAAGTAAGGCCTAGCATCTTTGACTTTCCTGTCCAAGAGATGACACTCTGAGTATGACCTTTTATACCTTGTCCCATCACTTGGCTCAGTGCATCCATACTTAGACTCCTTGTCAGCATCATTTTAATTGGTGTGCATCGCATTTAGCCTCACCTGAAACAGTATAAAAACATATCATTAACTTTGAAAATAAATATTAATAAATTACTGAAATTGAAAATAAAATTTCATTTATAACTTACCAAAGTCTCAGTGACATGTGGATTAGCAACATTGCCCTTCTTTAGCCGAATCTTTACATAAGAGTCAATCCTATATGGCTTTACCCCGGTGCCACTCCCAGACACCCGCACCGATTAAATTAATATTAAAATTTTAATTTGTCTATTAAAAAAATGTGATAAAATTAAAGCAATTTATTTACCATTATATGCTCCACCTCCACATAAGATGTTCGCCCATAGTAATGCACATCCACTTTCTTTTATTGGTTATTCCTCGCGCAAGACACGGATGGACAACTGGCAATCAGATGCCTCAAAAATCTACAAATATTTGCCAGTTGACCAAAGTGATCTGCTCCTTCTCTGGAACAGTGTCCCTCCATCGCACCACGGACTCTCGATCCTTCTTGAAATAGAGGGCGCACAAATTCTCCTTCCACGTCTTTTAGTGCTCGGGTACAATGACCAAGAAATTATCACAAAATTCTTGGGATGGGTTGAATTGTTGTTGTCCAAAGAACATATAATATAAGAAAGTTAGTTAGTTAACATTAAACAAACATATAATAAAATATAATATAATATGAAAGACATATATTTAATATAAATATTGATATTTTAATATCTATAAGGCCCCGCAAATGACCATCTTTAGCTCATCAGGAACGTTCCTCTTATTATCGTACCCGGGACCAATTATTAATTTCATTAATTCTCATGACCTCATCATTAAAGCCATCTTGTTTTCAATGATGATCTCAGTCTTGTTAAATTTAATGGATTTTTTGTATGATGATCCTTCATCACCCCATTTTTTCCGGAGTACGATGGCCGGGTGTAGACATATTCTGCAAAAATGGGATTCACTAGCATAATCCATAACATAAATCAAATAAAAATACACATTCACGATATAAGAATTTAAATTACATAAAACTATGCCAACTCACTAAGGTTGTTTCTATAAGTCAGTTTATTATCGTGTGACGTGATCGTGCCTCTTTTCGGACAGCTTGTTGTTGAATTATGTTTTCACCCCCTAACGCCTTACTTTTAAGCTTAAGCCTTGTATTTTTAATTTTTCTACCAAATTCTCAACCCATGAGTTACAAGAGTTCACATGTTGTTTTTATAAGTTAGTTTAGTACCGTGTGACGTGATCGTGGCCCTTTCTAGACAGTTTTGTTGTTATATTATGTTTTCACTGTAATACCCCGTGATTTTAATGACTTTTAAAAATGGGTTATATTTTAAATTAATGGATTAATTGAATTTTATTATAAATTAATTCATTTGAATTTTTATCCAAATTGTGGATATTAAAATGTATGATTTCGTATATTACTTAAAGATATTTAGGTAATATATGAATGTGATGATTATTGATATTGCTGTGAGTTATTAATTCAGTAATTTGAATTTTTAGCCGGACGCGGTATGGGACGTGTCGGGACTAATTTGTTAAATTAAAAAGGAAATTTATTTTCTATCAACCTTATAGTCGTTTCGACTGCGTCGTTGCATCCGGAAGGGTTGAAATAGTCAGAAAAGTCTATTTGGACGTTGGTTTGGGGCCTCGGGTCATTTGGAAATGAAAAGGCAACCCAAAAGGGCATTTTGGTTATTTTTACAATGGGGATGAATAGTGATTTGGGGTTTTGTCTTATTATAAGTATTTGGAGATTAGTGTACGTAGGTTCATTTCATCTCTTCTACACAAAATTGAAAGGTCATCTTTTTATAGAGAGTGAAAGGTTGCTTGGGAGAAGATAAGTTTACTTGGAAAGGAGGAGACCAAACGTCACCACCACTAACCACCATCGAAAGTGGCCGAAAAAAGGGAGAACCACCTGTGTTATTCAACTCCAAAGGATCAGATCTTCATTAGAGGCAAGTGTTTGATAATTGCAATCTAAGTTTGTATATTTTCCATGTTAGGATAGTTATAAAAATATGTGATTTTTACATGTTTGGAAGATAATGAAGAGTTGTTAATGGATTTCTGAAAAATGGAAGTTTATAGGAATCAAACTCATGTTGTAGGTAGTTAGTAATCCACGAAATAATCATAAATTTGTTGAAGAAATTATGAAAACCATTGATGTGTTCTTGAAGATATTATGTTGATAATTTTCTAGAAAAAGAGGATATAAACATGTTTTTAATTCAATCTCTTGATGATTCTAGGATGTTTAGATGATTAGAAATCATTTATATATGTTGATATATCACGTAGTAAGGATTATAAGTCATTTTGGTTGTTAATATGAAGGTTTGAACGATCAAAATGGTTAAACCCGTAGTTGAAGAAATGCAGAAAAACTGGGTTATTACCTGGGCGATCGATCGATCGACCCCCTACCTTCGATCGATCGACCTCCCCAGGATTGTTAAAGTTGTTTCTTTTTAATGTTGTTTCTTATCCCAAAACTTTGGTAAATCTTTGGTGATTGTTAATGGAATATTATGGGACTTAGAGAAGATCAGTAAGCCCTAGATAAGATTTGTATTGATTTGATTGGGATTTAATTGATTGGAATTATGTTAGTTAAATTGGAAGAAATTTTGATTGCTAGATTCATGTGTTGGATTCTAATTTGTATGCTTGAGGATTAAGGATAGGTCCAGTAGGGGAGATTTAATATAATAGCTGGGTAGCCTTAAGGTTACAATTTTAACATCAAGGACTGAGTTTAAGCTCATTATTGAGGACTGAGTGTAGTACCAGTGCTTATTGGGATGGCTCCTGGATAGAGATGGGAGTTCGAACCACATTTGCTTGAAAGAGGGGATGAGGTTATTCCGATTGCATATTTGAAGTTGACGGACCTCCACGATCGACAAAGTTAAGTAGTAGTCTATTGGAGGGGTTCCTTGTTTGGATTTCGCTTTGCGAGACATTCCGCGCAGAACCTTAACCACGTCGGGAGTGGAGAGATTTTATAGGATGCGAGGATGTTGGTTTTATTGATAAGTCTTATAGTGTTAATGAAACACTTTAGACTATGAGTCAGGTGATGATGGTATTCAATCCTAGTTGATAGAAGATGTGTTTATAAGAGATTAGAAACTGTCGGTTTTAACCCTAATTAAAGGGAGAGTTTAATTCATAGTAATTCGGGAGATATGATGATATGGACCAATAGGATTCTAGTGATTTCTTAATGAATTTATGTTGAGGAAAAACCTATTTGAACCTTGGGAAATGAGTGAGACTCGGGGATAATTAAATTAAAGATGAAAAGTCATATTATTTTATACGTAGGATTTAAAGAGATATAATACCACGTATGGGAATTATCTTAAGGTAATGTGAGTACCTTGTTGATATTATATTATAGGTATGATAATGCCTATATGATTGATTGATGATTATGTGTATGACATACCTAGCTTACTTGCTATCGATGGGAGGTTTGCGCGTGAGGGCAGTCATATCCTGATGAATCCATGGGATCTTTGATTTGTCGCTCAAGAACATAGGTCTATGAAAGACTTATCGGGGAGTTGATAAGTCCGCTGATTGTGGGAATGTAGGTATGTTCGTGACCCATGATACGAGAACTATGTTCGCCTCCAATGTTTGTGTTGTTGTTTATGGTTTGAGGAATCCTTACCGAACCTTTAGTCCCCTATTCGGCGACCAACGATGATGGGACATGATAGCAGAGTAATGCATTGCACCGCAGCTGTGACTCGGGGTGTTGTATTATATATGTATATATATATATATATATATATATAATGAATTAAATGAATGATTGGATATATTGTGGTTAAATCATCTATAGTGTGATAATTGTAGATAACGGTGAATTGAGAAAAAGAATTGAAATAAGTTAATGAATATTTATTGAAAAGCTTACTTCATATTAATGATAATCGAATCATGTTAATGGGAAACATATGAGAATAATTATTTGACGTATGGTATGGGACATACGGGATTATGATACAGGATGGAATCATAGAATGGAAACTATTGAGGAGGAACCATTAACTAGGAGGTTAATAGGAGACGTTAAGTGTGCACTCTAAATGAGAGGTGAGAATAGCAAGTGAGAGTTGGATACTAACATGTACATAATAAATGCTTTATTGCACTTGTTAAATACTTGTTGTTTTCAAAATCATTTTCACATCGGGCTCTGACCCGTTTCCTTGCATATTTTCTTTTCTATTATATCTTCTATATCAGGTGTCCAGCAACAGGGACGCCAACCTTAGCGGATTATGATGAGCTATGGAGCTATGGAGTATTGCTTAGACGCCTATCTTCCTTTTATTCACAATATTCTTTTAGTTAGGGCATATCGCCCAAAGGAACTCAATTATCTCTTGTCTATCTGAGGCATATACTCTTGTACTCGTGTTATTTTAATACATTCACTATTGTTGGGATTACTGTATTGGATTATTATGTGGGAATGTTTATTCCAAATGCATCTAAATTCTTTTGTGTTATATATTTGGTTATTCGTGTTGTAGAAAAATGTGTAGTGTTATTCTTAAACTAAAAATGGTTTTTGTTGAAATTAAAATTTGGAAAGTTTTTAACACCAGCTTAATTGGGTATTGGGTGAGTTGTAAATGTTTTCGACAGTGATGCTAAGAATGAGCCAACTGTATATTCTGTTTTAATTTGGTATGGGACTGGCCACCCGGTATTTAATTAGGCGGGGTGTTACAGGTGGTATCAGAGCATCAGGTTCTAGTGTCCTTTAGGATCTGTACGGCTTACTCTGTTTTCAGCTTAGCGTTCTTTGATGTAGAGCCCTATGTTTAGGATTATTGATTTCCTAGGTGAGATTTCGTTCTACTGCTATCACGTATATATTAGTGAAGCTTATTAGCGTTCGGACGGGTTCGTACAAGAAGCATGGCAGATGAGGGCCATTGGACGGATCGCGGAGATCGTATTTAAGAGGTTATGAAGTATGTTCGAGTATGATGACCATAGTCGAGGTCACCCCTACTACGGAAAATTGAGGAGAGTCATCAGTAGAAGTTCTTGAAATACGGGAATTGTGTGTGTTACCTAACGAAGGCAATATATTCACAGACTTGGGAATACAGTGGAGTGTAGTTAACTAGAACTGAAAATTTGGAGTAAAATTTTTCTTGACTCATCGGAGCAAAGTTATAATAGTGGGAGTCAACAACCACCACTCGCGAATGAGGGTACATTTTCTATCTAAGGAATTATGAGGTGCATACTAATTTTTGTAGCGATTAATATTGTATGGGAAAAAGGGTTACTAAACTTAGCCTATGGTACTTTATTTACGTAGACTCACCGAGGGGTGTGGGACACCTATATTTTCATGTCATCACGTGGGTTTGATTTTTATCACGGAATTACTTACTTTGGGCGTGTCCGAATATGATGTGACTATCGGCGTGGATTGACTTGCGGTATATGAGAGCGTATGTACTACTACTAGCCAGCATCTTGTCTTTAATAAGAGAGTAGATGAGTAAACTTTTATTTGCAATCGATAAAACTTGTAGATAGGTTATAAACTATTGACTAAGGACCTAAGGAGTTTCGATGACCAACTACTTTAGGTAGTAGTGTACCGGGGGGTTCCTTGTTTGGATTTCGCTTGCGAGACACCCCACGTATGAAACTAATAAACGTTGGGAGTCAAAATAAGTTAGGTCTTTAGTATATGAGTTTATAACATTTGCGATAAATCCGAGTATTATGCGGGTAACCATATCCATTTTTTAATGGAAGTTGTACGATAGGGTGTATGGGCGCCCTGGATGGTTGGATTGTAGTGGTTTTCATAATTGTGAAATAGTAAGTAGTAGTGAGTTCAGGATTTATTTGTATAATAAGTGAGGATAATTTTTCCCAAACTTTGTCACGAGGATGGTATAGGGAAGATTGGTTAAAGTTTAAATTTGATTCAGTTGGAACTATATGGAGAGGCTTGGCGTATAACATCAATGGGAATTTTCGTTAATGTACTATATGGGCGGTACGATATAGATTACTTGCGATGTGAGATTAATACTCAGAGTTGACCTTACCAGTATGATTTATCTTTCCAAATTTCGAGACGAAATTATGTTATAAGGAGGGAAGTATGTAATACCCCGTGATTTTAATGACTTTTAAAAAAGGGTTATATTTTAAATTAATGGATTAATTGGATTTTGTTATAAATTAATTCATTTGGGTTTTTATCCGAATTGTGGATATTAAAATGTATGATTCCGTATATTACTTAAAGATATTTAGGTAATATATGACTGTGATGATTATTGATATTGCTGTGAGTTATTAATTCAGTAATTTGAATTTTTAGTCGGACGCGGTATGGGACGTGTCGGGACTAATTTGTTAAATTAAAAAGGAAATTTATTTTCTATCAACCTTATAGTCGTTTCGACTGCGTCGTTGCATCCGGAAGGGTTGAAATAGTCAGAAAAGTCTATTTGGACGTTGGTTTTGGGTCTCGGGTCATTTGGAAATGAAAAGACAACCCAAAAGGGCATTTTGGTTATTTTTACAAGGGGGATGAATAATGATTTTGGGTTTTGTCTTATTATAAGTATTTGGAGATTAGTGTACGTAGGTTCATTTCATCTCTTCTACACAAAATTGAAAGGTCACCTTTTTAGAGAGAGTGAAAGGTTGCTTGGGAGAAGATAAGTTTACTTGGAAAGGAGGAGACCAAACGTCACCACCACCAACCACCATCGGAAGTGGCCGGAAAAAGGGTGAACCACCTGTGTTATTCAACTCCAAAGGATCAGATCTTCATTAGAGGCAAGTGTTTGATAATTTCAATCTAAGTTTGTATATTGTCCATGTTAGGATAGTTATAAAAATATGTGATTTTTACATGTTTGGAAGATAATGAAGAGTTGTTAATGGATTTCTGAAAAATGGAAGTTTATAGGAATCAAACTCATGTTGTATGTAGTTAGTAATCCACGAAATAATCATAAATCTGTGGAAGAAATTATGAAAACCATTGATGTGTTCTTGAAGATATTATGTTGATAATTTTCTAGAAAAAGAGGATATAAACATGCTTTTAATTCAATCTCTTGATGATTCTAGGATGTTTAGATGATTAGAAATCATTTATATATGTTGATATATCATGTAGTAAGGATTATAAGTCATTTGGGTTGTTAATATGAAGGTTTGAATGATAAAAAATGGTTAAACCCGTAGTTGAAGAAATGCAAAAAAACTGGGTTGTTACCTGGGCGATCGATCGACCTCCTCGTGATTGTTAAAGTAGTTTCTTTTTATTATTGTTTCTTATCCCAAAACTTTGGTAGATCTTTGGTGATTGTTAATGGGATATTATGGGACTTAGAGAAGATCAGTAAGCTCTATATAAGATTTGTATTGATTTGATTGGGATTTAATTGATTGAAATTATGTTAGTTAAATTGGAAGAAATTTCGGTTGTTAGATTCATGTGTTGGATTCTAATTTGTATGCTTGAGGATTAAGGATAGGTCTAGTAGGGGAGATTTAATATAATGCCTGGGTAGCCTTAGGGTTACAATTTTAACATCAAGGACTGAGTTTAAGCTCATTATTGAGGACTGAGTGTAGTGCCAGCGCTTATTGGGATGGCTCCTGGATAGAGATGGGAGTTCGGACCACATTTGGTTGAAAGAGGGGATGAGGTTATTCCGGCTACATATTTGAAGTTGACGGACCTCCACGATCGACAAAGTTAAGTAGTAGTGTATTGGAGGGGTTCCTTGTTTGGATTTCGCTTTGCGAGACGTTCCGCGCATGAACCTTAACCACGTCGGGAGTGGAGAGATGTTATAGGATGCGAGGATGTTGGTTTTGTTGATAAGTCTTATAGTGTGAATGAAACACTATAGACTATGAGTCAGGTGATGATGGTATTCAATCCTAGTTGATAGAAGATGTGTTTATAAGAGATTGGAAACTATCGGTTTTAACCCTATTTAAAGGGAGAGTTTAATTCGTAGTAATTCGAAAGATATGATGATATGGACCAGTAGGATTCTAGTGATTTCTTAATGAATTTATGTTGAGGAAAAACCTATTTGAACCTTGAGAAATGAGTGAGACTCGGGGATAATTAAATTAAAGATGAAAAGTCATATTATTTTATACGTAGGATTTAAAGAGATATAATACTACGTATGGGATTTATCTTAGGGTAATGTGAGTAACTTGTTGATATTGTATTATAGGTATGATAATGCCTATTTGATTGATTGATTATTATGTGTATGACATACCTAGCTTACTTCCTATCGACAGGAGGTTTGCGCGTGAGGGCAGTCATATCCTGATGAATCCATGGGATCTTTGATTTGTCGCTCAAGAACATAGGTCTATGAAAGACTTATCGGGGAGTTGATAAGTCCGCTGACTGTGGGAACGTAGGTATGAGCGTGACTCATGGATACGAGAACTATGTTCGCCTCCAATGTTTGTGTTGTTGTTTATGGTTCGAGGAATCCTTACCGAACCTTTAGTACCCTATTCGGCGACCAGCGATGATGGGACATGATAGCAGAGTAATGCATTGCACCGCAGCTGTGACTCGGGGTGTTGTATTATATATGTATATATATATATAATGAATTAAATGAATGATTAGATATATTGTGGTTAAATCATCTACTGTGTGATAATTGTAGATAACGGTGAATTGAGAAAAAGAATTGAAATAAGTTAATGAATATTTATTGAAAAGCTTACTTCATATTAATGATAATCGAATCATGTTAATGGGAAACGTATGAGAATAATTATCTGACGTATGGTATGGGACATGCGGGGTTATGATATAGGATGGAATCATAGAATGGAAACTAGTGAGGAGGAACCATTAACTAGGAGGTTAATAGGAGACGTTAAGTGTGCACTCTAGATGAGAGGTGAGAATAGCAAGTGAGAGTTGGATACTAACATGTACATAATAAATGCTTTATTGCACTTGTTAAATACTTGTTGTTTTCAAAATCATTGTCACATCGGGCTCTGACCCATTTCCTTGCATATTTTCTTTTCTATTGTATCTTTTATATCAGGTGTCCAGCAACAGGGACGCCAACCTTAGCGGATTATGACGAGCTACGGAGTATTGCTTAGACTCCTATCTTCATTTGATTCACAATATTCTTTTAGTTTGGGCGTGTCGCCCAAAGGAACTCAATTATCTCTTGTCTATCTGAGTCATATACTCTTGTACTCGTGTTATTTTAATACATTCACTATTGTTGGGATTACTGTATTGGATTATTATGTGGGAATGTTTATTCCAAATGCATCTAAATTCTTTTGTGTTATATATTTGGTTATTCGTGTTGTAGAAAAATGTGTAGTGTTATTCTTAAACTAAAAATGGTTTTTGTTGAAATTAAAATTTGGAAAGTTTTTAACACCAGCTTAATTGGGTATTGAGTGTGTTGTAAATGTTTTCGACAGTGATGCTAAGAATGAGCCAACTGTATATTCTGTTTTAATTTGGTATGGGACTGGCCACTAGGTATTTAATTAGGCGGGGTGTTACATTCACCCCTAGTGCCCTATTTTCCTGTTCAAGCCTTATATTTTTGAATTTTCTACAAAATTCGTACACCGTGAGTTACACGACTGAACAAACTGTTTTTAAAAGTTAGTTTACTACCATGTGAAATGATCGTGCCTCTTTTTGTGCAGTTTTGTTATTAAATTATATTTTCACCCCTAACACCCTATTTTCAAGCTCAATCCTTGTATTTTTAAATTTTCTACAAAATTCTCACGCCGTGAGTTACAATAATGCACTAGTTATTTCTATAAATTATTTTAGTGACGTGCAAAACGATCATTCCTGTTTTCGGGCAATTTTGATGTTAAATTATATTTAATTAACCTTTCACTTGTTTAGCATGCGATTCCAATTTCAAATTACACTACATGAGGGACCCGTGGGGACCACTCCGAAGTCTAAGCAAACAGAGCTACTAACGTAACATAAAAAAAGTATTTACATGTTTTATACTCTCAAAATATGAAACAACACCCAACCGAGGAAGTGAGTCGAATGCTCAGTGGGTAACATACAAATGCAGTATAGAATCGAACGGCAGAAAGAAGACTCTAACACGTTATACTTATGTGAACACGCAACTACCTTATACACATATATAAACATATATATACATATACTTAATGCATGAAACGGTTTACTTCCGAAAAACTTATTTATCCAGATTAATTCACATTAATCTTATAAAAAAGTTCTTTTTTCTCATTTTGGCATTTCTCACTTTATTTAACATACATGCTTAAATACTTGAAACAATTACATTTGGTTTGACCGAAAGCTATTTCTTTATCAAAATTATCCTTTTACATATTAATCAATCCACATTAGTATTTTCATTGAAAACCACCATTTCAACACACGCAAATACCGTATTAGAAAATACTCATTTATCCTTTGAAAACCTTTTACAACACACTTTTGTGTCAATTATGGGTATAACTACTTAAGTTGCTTAACCACCCATATACCCACTCACTTTACTTTTCCTTTGCCTTATGGACATTAATCGATCTACACATTTACTTGTCCATTTCACCTTTACCGGAATATTTATTAATTCATTCAAGTTAGGTTGTCTTAATACATTTTCACCACACAACCCATTTCTTCACATGTTCCTTATTCCATCATCTTTTCTCGGAATCATTCAATAACCACACACTTCAACAGGCTCCACACCACCAGCTGTGCGCACCATATGCTCTGGCGGGTTATTTCGGGTCTTTCACCCCGGGGCTATGGGCCCTCCTTAATTATCCCGGTGTCATCCTAGTTCTTATTAATGTATTTTAACATTTTACAAATGTCAACATTATTCCACTTTTCCTTTTACGCCAAAGCCAAAACTCAGAGTGCACCCCAACTTGTGTTACACTTGAAATTATTATTTCATGTCCTTTACCCTTTAACTTCTATTTCATTCCAAAATTACATTCATTTAGGACCAATTTGTATAACACCTTTTCCAACATTTTTATTTCATAAAAATGTTACATTTTAAGTAAAATTACCATTCCACCCATTGTTTCCAAACTCAACTTTTTGTTCCAATTTCACAAGTGTTAATTTTTCCAAAGCACTATTAAGTTACCCACACTAACTTCTTAAGTGTTTTTAACACCTCTTTAACCATGGAGTAATATTGTTCTTACTTGGACACGTCTTTACTATATCATTTCCTTTCCAATTTCATAAGTGTTAATCTTTTAAAACATTATTAAGTTATACATACCAACTTTCCAATGTTTAACCAATATCACTTATTCAACACCTTTACTAACCATATTTCCAAATTAGGTATTTTTTTTACTTTCTTTATTCAAGAAATATTATTTACAGTTAAAGACTACTTTCATAAGAAATTACCATTTTCTTTTTATCAATACATTTAGTCTTATTCCCTTACATTCATCACCTTTTAACCCCTTTTTCACACACTTTGAAGACTATAATTTCTATCTCTTGTTTCTTGCTTAAACCCCAAAAAAAAATTGTAAACTTGTTCACATATTTATTATCAAAATACTACAAGTTTATATACATGAGAAGCTGGATTTCAAATCCTAAAACTATATTAAATGGGTTAAACATATTTTTCATTCTAGAAATTCATAATAATTTGTAAAAATGTATTTTCAAGCCATAAAATATATTTTTTTACTTCTTTCAACCCCACCCAATGTACATATTTTATAAAATCTAAATTTTTGCACGAAACCTGAAAACATTATTTCACCAATGTTTTAATAAAATCAATCATCCTTTTAACATTTTATTTCATAAAATGTTTAACATAGATTTTCTAGAAAATACACCATTTCATAAAAATCCCAATCTTCATTTCAAGAACTTTGAAATATTTACTTCATCATTTATTTTTGAAAAAATAACATTTTTCAGTATTTTTATTCCATAAAAGAGTTTACTACACATGATTTTCATTATTTAATCAAATACACCCTACTCATATACTCTAACTATAAGACTATAAATAATGCAAACAGAATATTAAGCATTAAGGATATATGTTTCCACCTCTAAAGACTCCAAATGGTGGCAAGAAGGTTGGGGTAGGAGGAGCAACCCCCACACCCAAAGGTGGCCTCAAGGGATTACCAAATGCATCCTCCAAAATGCTCTAAATGTGCTCCAATTTAAGCTTCCAAGCCAAATTCCTCCAAACTCCATGAAAGCTTCCATCACCTTCTCCAAACATCCCCGAATACTTCTCTAAAATTTGTAGCTCCTTCACAACAACGGTGGAATTAAGTGTATATGGTTCAAATATGGAGGAATATACTAAGAAAATGGTGGTTTATGGTGGTAAAATGGTGGAGAGAAGCCAACAATAGTGGAAGACTTATCCACCTTCTCTATCCATCTTCCATCTTCTTCTTTCCTCAAAATGCCCCAAATTAGTCAAACAAGCCCTTATAAAACACCTAAAAACCTTAAATTCCCGTTTTGCCCAGTCTGGGCTCAACAGAGCTTGACAGCTCAACGATCCAATGACCAAAATCGTGACAGTGCACAAGGGGAATCTGATTTAAATATTTTTGAGATAACCTCGTTCGAATGACATCACCACTTAGTTCGATGATTGACTTCATGCGACCTTTGCGCTACCTGGGACTGTAATGAAATCTCGTTCGAAGGCTTGCTTCGCGCGACCTTCGCGTGATACCGAGTCTCACTTCTAAGGACACCCCATATCATTAGAACGACCCCTTCTTCTATTCTTTTATTCTCTTCTATTTTAACCCACACATTCTAATAATTCTCATCCAACCTTACTCCATTATATTTTATACAAGATTTAAATGAAATACTAGGGAAGGGTATTACAAACTTCCCTCCTTGGAGAATTCATCTTCGAAATTCTCTATTCGTTAATCCTTAGGCTTGTGAGGTTCACCAATTTCTATTCTAAGCCATAGAAATCCTCCAAGACAAAATCATCAAAGTTCTCAATACTAAGGTCACCATATGTGCCTCCGTATGTGGTTTATCACCAAATAATCGACACGAGACATGCTCTAACGCTCACTATCTCGTAAACCATGATGTCACATAATCAACTCCAAGTCTCCACTCACTTTACGATCATGTACAAATAATTTGTAGCACTGTGTCCCATAAATTTTCAGTTTATTCTGACTATACAACTCGCATGAGCTTGATAATAACTATACTATATTATTTTCTCACTCCAAGGAGTAATATTCTTACCAAGTCATCACCGTACATTGGTCTTCCACCTTCCATTGCGTCACTTTGATGACCCTAGTATACCCCAGGTGTCCTACCTTAGAGAACTCACTTGAACCCCACACCTATCCATTCACCGTGGCGAAGCATCAGCGTGCTAAGTCTTCTTTGATTTTCTACACTATACCACATCCTCAAGTCATCATCCAGCTCTTTGCAACTAGAGCCATTGACCGTCGCGTTGGAAAGTCGAAAGGCCACTATTTCTAAGAAAAGCTAACATTATAAGCAAACCGTGTGGTCGAGAGCACAGCCATCCATACACTGAACTTTATGCAATAGCAAGAATACCTCGGATGGGGCGCACCCAGTTACCAAGATGCATTGACCATACGCGGTCCATAGCGCTCTACCAGGACCAACCACATCGTACCATGACATGACACCAATTTAAATCACCACATATGTGAAAATACTAATACTCGATTATCGAAACCGAAAGGGACACACGAGAGTCAGATGGAACAAGCAACCACCATGAGAAATTTCTCCCATAAGCGTCCGACTATGATTTACGAAGAGAACCTACTCCATATGCTTGAAGTCGTGTTGCTCATTCCCAAAATTATCACCGAGCACTAATCCTAGCCACATACCTTGGCCCCGGGTCATTAGTCGTGATGAATCGAATCATAACCATTCATTATCGTAACACGAAAGCAATATACAAATCAGTAGTCCTCTAGGAAGACAACGCCCGAGTTCCCTCCTTGGGGGCAAGGCCTTACCCTTTATATCCTTGACGTACATGAACCATTTCGATCGGGGTATGCCTCACACCCTTGTCTACATTGACCTTGTCCATTTACTGGTGACGAAGTCACTAACCTACTACACCTAGGTTATTATCTGCCTTATCATATCGTGATCAAAATCTTAAATTCCCTTAGGCAGTACTCCGTGAAAGTGAGTTATTCACCTTACCATGTCCTTTGACCACATGAGATTGTCACCAAACTTACTTTCGGTATCCACCCACACAGAATTTACGTGGAAACCACACACCCCGCCATTGGCATTCTAAGGGTAGTAAATATCACATATGCTATATATTCTAATTTGACCCGGCTTAGTCCTTACATTGCTAAGGTTACCCTAGCATTTACCATCGACACACGCCGGTATTATAATCATGTTCCAATGTTACCCCACATTGGTTGCGATTTTTAAGTCTCCACATGGCGTCATCACCCTAAGTCTCGAATATATTTCCTAGTACATCTCGAAATCGAGTATCACAACACCAATACTAGTCATTCCATGACATCCGAGCATCACTCCTATACGACACAAGCTATCACCCTATCTTAAGGATTGCACTACCCATTTGTGCCAATTTGGGAAGCCACAGTCGACACGTACACTATACGACCAACAATCTGGGATCATCACCTGACCCTTAACACAATCATTACTATGATGTTAATACTACTTTATACCGGGCCTAACTGGTCTCCTAAGGACACTAAACACATTTTATGTAACTGTCCTCAAGACCCAAAAAGATCTCATCATCCATAACTTTATCATAGTATGTGCGCTCTACAAACGTGTCAATACCCACATCACGATCACTCGGTGCTCGTAAGGACACTAGTCTATGAACTTCTACCTATAGTGCACCTTAACCATCAAACACCTCACGGCATCACAATATTTGATATCTATCCCCAATGACGCCACATACAATTAGTCCTACGGGCATTCAGTATACCTTTAAACCACACTCACACCAATATTTCCTCGCACCTATTAATCACTTCGGTGGCTAAAATGAGCCTTTACACTTGGATACTAATCTTATCTTTCTTCTAAACAGTTGTGACCAGAAGCCACATACGAAACCAAAACTAATGCTACTAAGGATTATGGAAGTATACAAGACATCACGTACAACCTATAAACCTCAAGGTCTGCCTCATCTAATCCCCAATGAATGATCAACCATGATAACTAAATTGTCTCACTATGTAAACATCACACCATGTGCCAATCTACAAGTTAACATGACTATATAGATCCTGGTAGGATATGGGACGTCGGGTATTGCCTATAAATACCAAGGCCTATCCCACAGATGCCACGCGGGATCTTATTCCTTAATACCATATTATAATCAATATACACTAAACTTAAGTCCTCAACCAAGGGACCCAATACGTTATCGCCACATAATCAATACTTATGAATTACACTTAATCATCTCATCTCCATATATGAAATATACAACCTTTACATCTAGGTCGCAATGAACACTACTCACTGTTGCCACTACCAAGGCTACTCTCATCATCAAAATTACCACACAATACATCTCACTCGAAGAATCACGATGTTGCCACTATAGCCTACACAACTGCATATCTTCATCGGACTACCATCAAGTGCGATATCACCCCAAGGATCAAATATCCCTGATTACATAATTGGTATTAACGACCCATAAACTCTACACCTAAGGGTTATATACATTTTAATCATTAATCGCCAGTGCTTAGTCACGACACCCTAACCCTCAACCTTTATTGTTGACTATATGCAATCTTTGCCACCTGCCCAATGGGTGTCATCTCACTCTATTAACATCTCAGAAGACTCTGCGTCTTTAAGGATTTGAACATAAGACCCTCACACTAATAACCACGGTGTCACCACTACTGGTTTGCATAGACACCTGTAATTTACTAACGAATCTGATTAGGCGCGGAAGTAATTAATAACTCTCAACTTGATCGCATGACACTTGGCACTAACTTTCTTATCGTGCTAATCTCTTTGACTTTATCGTCGAGGACACGAATTAAATCGTCACCAATATAGCATAACCGACACTACAACAAATCTGTCCAATTGTCACGATCATTGACCTTGACAAGTTGGACTTGTCAAGGTCAATGACCGTGACAATTCTCGGGGTGACAACTTTTGTTGTCACGAACGTGTCACGATCATGTCATAGTCTATGACGGTGATAAGTTTTGTCATGGTCATAAATCATGACAAACCCGTGACTTTTAATAAAAAAATTATCACGGTCGATGACCGTGATAATTTTGGGCAGAAATGAAAAAAATATGCTGGGCAGTATGGCCACTGCCCAGCTGTATATTTGTACCTGTTATAGCAACGTTGTACCTGTTCAAACATCATATATCCAAATAAAATAGAGATAATGCAAATATGCATTCAAAATAATATGCATCGCGATATAATCCAAATATAATTCAAATGTAACAACTTAAAGCAATTCAATTCAAATAATGTCACTACATGTCTGGGGTAAAGTTAGCTCTGAGGAGGTGATTAGGCCACACGAAATACGAATTGACACACCCAGCAATATACATCGTGTCGCATTATTCGTGCTACCACAAGGGGGAGTTCTCCTTCCCGGGTATCACATGCGTGACGAGCACCTTGGACTCGATGTCTTGAAGTGAACGTTCATGAGCTGGCATACCCTCGACGGTATTCGGGTCCCTCAACCCCCTCCCTATATGCTGGCCATCAAATATCTCTAGTAAAAAGACGTTCGACCAACTAAGTGTCGACATCGATCGATCGAAGGGAGCCAAATAGGGGAGTGGATCATCAAAGTCTGCACGTGTCGACGATGAAACAGCGAGGTCCACATCCTCATCACATTGCACCTCCTCCTACACCATCTTCTCCTTCCCTTTCCCCTTACGGTTTCCGCCCAATGAACGCTTCATGAATGAAAGCATATCTTGGACCATCGCCTCCAAACGGGACAACTTCGCATCATGCGAGTCCACCGTTCGAGCCAACTCGATGTCGCTCGTCTCCAATCCGATGATCCTAGATTTGGCCACCCGCGAGCTCACCCCCTTGTCCTCCCCTTACGATCAGCTCCAACCACTTGGTTGAGTGCGTCTGTGGACAAAGATGCCTTGTCGGCAACAAACTGCGACTCATGCACTTTCTTAAGCTTTGCCTGAAACGATAAAAAGCACATGATTAGTAAAATAAGTAAATAAAAAAATTATAATGTAACTAACAAAAAATAAATTGTTGGATTACTTACAATCGTGGTCGCGACGCTCAGGGACACCTCCTTATCCTTCCCCTTCTTCGTATGAATAGCCACATAAGTATCGAGCCTATGTGGCCTACCCCCAGGGCCACTCTCTGTCCCCTGAAATAAAATAAAACAAAATTAGTATGGCCCCGCAAACTAAAATAATATATTTATGTAGTTATAGAAAAATTAAATATTACCATCATCCTATGCTCCACCTCGACGTAAGATGTCCGACCGGAGTAGTGCACGTCCGTATTTTTTGCTCGATCTTCCCTCCCCGATTGGCGGGATGCCAATTGTCTCTTCCCGATCTCATTGTCAATCAACTTTTGCCATTGTGCCAATGAGATCGGCTCCTTTGGTGGGACGGATTCATGCATTCGGATAACGGGCTCTCGGGTCTTCCCAAAGTACCGAGTTCACATATTTTTCTTCCACGTCTTGTGTTTCTCCCTCAACTGCTCCAAAACGGAATCGCATAGCTTTGGATCCATACTGAATTGTTCCTGCCCAATAAACACAATGTTAGTTGCGAATAAATATAAATATAAAATGAAATAGAAATCGAAATCGAAATCGAAATTGAAATTGAAATTGAAATTGAAATTGAAATATTCATATAAATATAAATATAAATACATTACCTGTAGTGCCACCCAAATAGCTAACTTGAGCTCATTTGGTAGATCCCTCCAACTAGTGTAACCCAGGCCAATGATCATCTTTACCAGCTCGAGGGATCTCGATAATAGCCCCGTTTTGTTCTCGATGGCCATCCCCAATTTGCCATATTTGGGGAGCCTAGGGGCCGAGGAACCCTCGTCGCCTCCGCTACCACCGAGCCCAGATGACATCATCATAATCAGCATCATCATCCTCGCCTTAATACCTGAAGGAGACATTTTCTGTAAAAAAATGTTGTTATTAGTACAAATCAAAATGAATTAGAAGAAGACATGCAAATATGTACAATTACTACAAATCCAAATGAATTGTTATTATTTAACACCTCAATTCTGAATTCCAAAACAACAGCATCTAGCTCATAATATGGACAATTACTAAAAATCAATAAAAATTTAATTAAAAAAATACACACACGCACATATACACACACAGCCCCACACCCCCTGCCCCGCCCACCCGCCCACTCCCACCCCTGCCCGCTGCCTCCTCCCCCTACTACCGCTGCCCACCACACGCACACACACACACACATATACACATGCACATACACACACGTGCATATATACACACACAAACACACACATGCACATACACACATGCATATACACACACACGCACAAACACCCCCTCCCTTCCCCCCAGCCATGCCCCTTCCCCCACCACCACACGCATATATACACCATACACACACACATGCACATTTACACACACATATATACACACACACACACAAAAACATACACATATACATAAATGGAGGACAAATAGAGAGAGAAAACGTGCCAAAGTTCTAGAGAGAGTGTGTGTCCAGTCGCTAGAGAGAGAGATAAATGGAGGGAATGAGAATCGATGGGAAAAAAGAAGAGGGAGGATTTTTTTACTGACAGAATTGTCACGAACATGTCACGGCCACTGACCGTGATAACTTTATATGATTGTCACGGTCAATGACCATAAGAAGGCTGGTCGATTGAAGGGTGTCAATTTGATCATTTTGGTGTAGTGCGGCCCAAATCAACACCGACGTCGAAGATCCAATACCGACCTCATCACGTCACCCCCAAAAGGAACCTTGAGTCTAGACCTCCGATACCATTTGTAATGCCTCGGCTCGGATTTATGGGTTACCCGTACTCAACCCGGCCCAACCCGAGCGTTAGGCGTGAAGTGCAATGAAATAACCTGTATAATGTTACTAGTCCAGTTTTACTTTAATTAACGTTTCAATTGTTTAGCATGCGATTCCAATTTCAAATTACACTACGTGAGGGACCCATGAGGAGCACCTCGAAGTCCAAGCATACAGAGCTACTAATGTAACATAAAAGAAAGTACTTAACTATATAACGCTCTCAAAATACAAAATCGCACCCAACCTGCCGTAACAAAATGAGGGAGTGAACCGAATACTCAGTGGAAAATATACAAATGAAGTGTAGAATCGAACGACAGAAAAAAAAAGACTTTAACACGTTATACTTACGTGCACATGTGACCTTGTATACATATATAAACATACATATACATATACTTAATGTATGAAACAGTTTACTTCCAAAAAACTTATTTATCCAGATTAATTCACCTTAATCTTATAAAAAATTCATTTTTCTCATTTTGTCATTTCTCATTTTATTTAACACACACGGTTATATACTTGAAACGATTACACTGGGTTTGATCGAAAGCTATTTCTTTACCGAAATTACCCTTTTTTCTTATTAATCAATTCACATTAGTATTTTCATTGAAAATCGGCCTTTCAACACATGCGAATACCATGTTAGAAAATACTCAGTTAGCCTTCGAAAATATTTCACAACACATCCTTATACCAATTATGGTTTAACCACCCATTTACCCACTTACTTTACTTTTCCTCTACCTTGTGGACATTAATCGATATACACATTTACTTGTCCATTTCACCTTTACCGGGACATTTATTAATTCATTCAAGTTAGGTTGTCTTAATACATTTTCACCACATAACCCATTTCTTCATATGTTCCTTATACCTTTATCTTTTCTCGTAATCTTTCAATAATTGCATGCTTCAACGAGCTCCACACCGCCAGCTGTGCACACTATATGCTCTGGCCAGTTGTTTGGGGTCTTTCACACTAGGGCTCTGGACCCTCCTTAATTATCCCAGTGTCATCCGATTTCCTATTAATGTGTTTTAATATTTTACAAATGTCCACATTATTCAACTTTTTCTTTTATCAGGCCGAAGCCAAAACCCGGAGTTTCACCCCAACTTGTGTTACACTTGAAATTATCATTTCAAGTCCTTTGCCCTTTAACTTTGATTTTATTCCAAAATCATATTCATTTAGGATCAATTTGTATAACACTTTCTTCAACATTTTTATTTCATAAAAATGTTTCACTTTAAGTATAATTACCATTTTACCCATTCATTTCCAAACTCAACCTTTGCTCCATTTTTGCAAGTGTTAGTTTTCTCAAAAACACTATTAAGTTACCTATACTAACTTCTTAAGTGTTTTTAACACCTTAGCACCTCTTTAACCGTAGAGTAATATTCTTCTTACTTAGAAACATCTTTATTTCATTATTTTCTTTCCAATTTCATAAGTGTCAATCTTTTATAATATTATTAAGTTATACACACAAACTTTACAATGTTTAACCATCAGCACATATTCAGCACCTTTACTAATCATCTTCCCAAATTAGGCATTTTTTTTAC
This sequence comes from Sambucus nigra, assembly GCA_949130495.1. NCBI lineage: Eukaryota > Viridiplantae > Streptophyta > Magnoliopsida > Dipsacales > Adoxaceae > Sambucus > Sambucus nigra. Next base: position 98,867,191 of record OX422217.1, read on the forward strand.
TTTCTTTATTCAATAAATCTAATTTCCACTTAAAGACTACTTTCATAAGAAAATACCATTTCTTTTTTATCAATACATATAGCCTTATGCCCTTATATTCATCACCTTTTAACCCCATTTTCACACACTTTGAAGACTATAATTTCTACTTCTCTTATTTCTTGCTTAAACCCATCAAAAACTTCTTTAAACTTGTTCACATATTTATTATCAAAATACTACAAGTTTATATACATAAGAAGATGGATTTTAAATCCTAAAATTATATTAAATGGGTTAAACATGTTTTTCATTCTAGAAATTCATAATAATTTGCAAAAATGTATTTTCAAGTCATAAAGGATAATTTTTTACTTCCAATGTCCATCTTTTATAAAATCTACATTTTTGCAAGAAACTTGAAAACATTGTTTCACCAGTATTTTAACAAAATCAATCACCCTTTCAACATTTTATTTCATAAAATGTTTAACATAATTTTTAAAAAAAAAAACACCATTTTCATAAAAATCCTAATCTTCATTTCAAGAAACTTTAAAATATTTACTTCGTCATTTATTTTCAACAAAATAACATTTTGCAACATTTTTATTCCATAATTTTTATTATTATTTACTACACATTATTTTCATCATTTTATCAAATGCATACTACTCGTGTACTCCAACAACAATACTACAAATAATATAAATAAAGTCTTAAGCATTAAGGATAGATTTTCCCACCTCTAAAGACTCAAAATGGTGGCAAGAAGGTTGGTGTAGAAGGAGCAACCCCCACCTCCAAAGGTGGCCTCGAGGGGTTACCAAATGCATCCTCCCAAATGCTCCAAATGTGCTACATTTAAGTTTTCAAAACAAAATTCCTCCGAACTCCATGAAAGCTTCCATCATCTTCTCCAAAAATCCCCCAAGACTTATCCAAAATTTGTAGCTCCATCATAAAAATGGTGTAAATAGGTGTATATGGTTCAAATATGGTAGAATATACTAAAAAAATGGTGATTTATGGTGGTGAAATGGTGGTGGGATGGTGGAGAGAAGCCAACAATGGTGGAAGACTTCTCCACATTCTCTCTCCCCCTTTTATATTCTTCTATCCTCAAAATGCCCCAAATGAGACAAACAAACCCTTATAAAATACCCAAAAATCTTAAATTCCCATTTTGCCCAATTTGGGCTCACCAGAGCTTGACAGCTCAACAATCTAATGACCAAAATCCTGACATCACACAAGGACAATCTGATTTAAATACTTTCGAGGCAGTCACTCGAATGACATCACCACTTAGTTCGATGATTGGCTTCGCGCGACCTGGGACTGTAATGCAGTGCAATCTTGTTCGAATGCCTGCTTCGTGCGACCTTCGCGCGACACTGGGTATCGTTTCTAACGACACCCCCATGTCATTAGAACGACCCCTTTTTTATTCTTTTATTCTCTTCAATTTTGACTTGCACTTTTCAATAATTATCATCGAACCTTACTCCATTACATTTTGTACAAGATTTAAATGAAATACTAGGGCAGGGTATTATGGGGATAATTTATTTTTCGATGAAAAACCACACCTCATAATCATCTTACATACCCCATTTAAGAAAATGCAATTAAAATTTTTTCCACTCAAATAATTTACCATTTTTATAACGTGCGTAAGGAGATGCGATCTCTTCTCTATTGAGACACCTTTGTAAGAATTTTACAAACTCGTTAGCACCACTACGATAGACATCCTCGAATCTATTTGCCTCACCCATCCACTATTTGATAAAGGATACCCCATAACAACTTGTAGGAATTGTTACCTTATATGTGTAAACAAATGGGGTAGATAAATTATTAGTTAAATCAAATGCAAGCACAACCTAATAAATAGGTTAAGTCGTAACAAGTATGGATTAATAACAATGTGTTTCGTGAGGCAAATGACACTATCATGTTGAAACCCTAAGCTGCATATACATACAAAATTGGTTTTGATTATACTTTATAACCTAATCGAATATAACTTTCAAAACCTATGAACATTTTAAGAACATTAAAAATTATCGAAGAACGTTCATTGTGTTTTTTGCACTTTTCACCCCAAATCTCAAAATCCTTCATATTTTAAATTAAATGCATATATGATATGTTTTAACCTAAAGGATTACATTTATAACAAACAAATAGATTATAGTAAAGACCAAACATATATCAAAGTCAAATATTCACATTATAATGAAGAATGGTTTAAATGTTCAAACCTAGTTTTTGCGCAAATAGTTTCAATAATATTAAAGTCATACATGTATATACAACTAATTTACACCAAATAAATACATTATAATGAATCCCAGCTAAATATATAAAGTTAAATATTCACATTCTAATGAATAATGGTTTGAATGATCAAACCTAATTTTTCCACAACTTGATCTCAAATAATAAGAAGTTAATACATGTATATACGAGTAGCTTACAATATATATATATATATATATATATATATTCATAAACTAAACGTACATTTATAGAGAGAAGATCTCTAATGGGTCACCCAGAATGAGTGTTTTTTAAAAATACTAAAAAAATGTTTTTATATTTAAATTTTAAAAAAATGCATTTTAAGTTGATTTTTTTTACAAGTCCCCAAAAATGTTTCAATACCAATTTTTTAAAATATTTTTTTGGTATTTGAAAAAAAAACAATTTGGATGACCCATGAGAGATCCCCTCTTTGTATTTTTATATATATACACACACAACCTGACTCTCCAACATACTTTATAACCAGGGACGTAGCCAGGAATATAAGAAAGTGGGGGCTAATTTCTGGGGGTTCGGGTGCAGGAGCCCCCGAAATTTTTTTTTGACGTTATTTTTTACTACTTGCCAAAAATAATGAAATTTATTTAATCTAGTGGAAAGAGAAACAAATATTTAAATGAGCATAACACAAAAAAAGATATAATATTTGATTGAAATTTTTTTGCACGGTTACAATTACAATTGTCCCCGGCAACCTTTCATGTTTTGAAAGCGCTGAATGATAATCTCATTATCTATACATCAAATAAATCTTTTTCCGCGTATATAATCATCGTATCATTCATCCATTGATCTTCCATCCTATTGCACAATGAAGTCTTAATGATATTCATAGCGGAAAATGTTCTCTCCACGGAGGCCGTTGCTACGGATAGAATCAACGTCAACGTTACACGCAAAAACACCAATTTGTATACCTCATGTTTCTCTGTCTCGACCATTTTTTTTGCAAGAGAATAAATTCCATTCAATCCTTTAAAGTCCGGATTAGAGTGTAAATCAAGAATATACGTTCCAAGTTGTATATCAAGTTCCATGAGTTGAAAACTTGAAAATTCATTTGGATACAACCGGGCAAGACGAAGTAACTTTTATTTGTCAAAGGCAACAAATTCATCATTGGGACAAAGAGATGTGACACAAATAAGTAATTTGGAATTTACCTCATTGAAATGACCATTTAGCTCTTGAAGTTGCAAATCAATGATCCCACAAAATAACTCAACACGATAACGATGCAAGTTTATTTTTTGGTGCGCTTTTCGTTGAGATTGTTTATTGGCAACAAATGTGTCATTCATGTCGGGTACTAAAATGTCATGTTTCTCACACAAGGAAGAAACTTCATCAAGCAATATGCCCCATCCATCATCTCTCATCATTTGTAATCGTTGCTTACGTACCCGGACTAAAGGCATGGCATTCACAATATCTTGATATTTTCTTTGCAATGCCTTTGATAGTTCATTTGCAAACCCCAAACACATTTTTCATCAAATGCATACTAAAAACAAAGTCAAAGGTATGCATAGAATCCACAACCCTAGCCTCAAATCTATGCTCATGTTTGATAACATCCTCTTCTACAATATCAAGAACACCAATTACAGAGGAAAACATTTTAATCAAGCTAACTAAGGTACCAAAGTGTGAACCCCAACGAGTGTCACCAGGACGTTTTAAAGATGTACTTTGATTTAGTCCTTTCCCACTTTGAATCTCACCTTTAACAATTGCACTACTAATCTTTTCAAGTTGTTGCTCGCGAAGAATATCACGACGTTTACATGAGGCTCCAACTAGACTGACAACACTAGAAACCAACAAAAAAAGAATCATAATATCATCATCTTTCATTGACACTGCAACAAGAGCCAATTGTAATTGTGTAATACCCCGTAATTTTCTTAATTTTATTTATTGGGATTAATTAAATTAAATGGGATAATTAATTAGAAATTAATCCGGATTTAAATACTAGAGAGACGAGAGTTTCTATTTGATTATGATAATAATGTTGAATATTACTGAGTGAATATGGTAATATATGATTATTGAATTTATTAAAAATTATCGCGAGTCATAAATACGACAATTCGAAAATTAAATTGGGACGCGCGTGTGAGTCACGTCAGTAATCATTTTAAATGGATTTAAAAGTAAATTATAGTTATGTCACCCGTATGCTCATTTTGAGTGCGCCAACATGTCCGGAAGGATCGAAATAGTCATAAAACACTAGCTAAGGGTTTAGTTTGGGTCCCGGAGTATTTTTAGGCCAAACCGGCAACCCGGGATGGTATTTTAGTCATTTTGATTTTTAGGGAATATTAACCCACAAAATTTAGCCTTTATTTATCAGACAACCTTAGGGCCATTAGGGCCATTATCTGTCAAAAAACAAGTAGTGGGCAACATGAGAAGAGAGGAGAAGTTCCAAGGGAGTTTCCAAGGCCATACCCACCACACACCACCACTATCGTCGGATTTATGACCGGAGAGAGGAGGAGAACCAACCCTTATCGTCATCAAAGGATCAGAACATCAAATTTCCAAGTAAGTGATTTAATCCATTAAGATTCAGCAAATAATTTATCCATGATAGTGTAGGATTTGATAATAGCCAAAAAAATATTGAAACTCATGAAATTTGGAGATGAAACCTTAATTACGGGTAGGATTTATATGTAGTTTTGATTCTAGAAGTATCGCATTAACCAAATTATAAACCATGCATAGTTAATTACAAATTTATGAGGAGATGGATGATGATTTTTGAAGATAGAAAAATAGGGTTTTTCATGATAATAGGATGATTTGATCCAAGAAAAGTCTAATTGATGATGATTTAAGAATTCTTGAACGTTAAGAAACATGTATTTAGGTTGTATGATTACCCAATATGTTTAGTTTAGGATTTAACATCTTGTAATAAAGAATTGGGACAAAACTAGGACTGGAAATGAAGAAATACGAGACCTGCTTGATCGATCGATCGACATTCATGGGTCGATCGATCGACTGGGCTCTATCGATCGACATTTATAGGTTGATCGATCGACCTCCCCAAAAGCTGTGATATTTTCCCCTTTTTGGATTTAAGCGATTCCGACCATTGAAAGTTGTAGGTGGGGATCATGTGAATACATTAGAACTTTAGGGAGACCAGTAGGGATGTAATTGAGGCCGAAACATATTAGAATTTGTTTGGAACGTAGTATCGAACTTACGAGTGTCCGACGAGTAAATTACTATTATAAATTACAAGAGCATAACTTAAATTCGTATGAGTGATAAGTTAGGATTAGAGACAAAAATATAGACCTCGAAATACTGAAATGGCATGTGGGATACGTAAGAGACTTAGTGACCTTTTCGGGATAGGTGTAAGTACTCGAAACTTTACGACGTGAGATTTATTTGCTAATCATTATTACGTAAAATTTAGGATGATAATAGCATACGAATAAGACTGATGGTATAGGGCTGAAAATATACCTTTGATTATGTAATAATTACCTAAGATGTGTGAATGCTTAGTATATGTACTATTGTGTGTATGACATACCTACCATACCTTCTATCACAGGAGGCCGGCTTTCAAAAAAGGACCATCTGATCTTTGTGTGCCTACGGGGAGATTTAGATGGGTACCTTAAAGACATAGGGTTGCGAATGACTTATTTGTGAGTTGATAAGTCAGCTGACCATGGGAGCGTAGGTATGTGCGTGACCCGTGGGTATGTGAACTATGTTCGCCTCCAATATGTGTGATTTTGTTTATTGGAACGGTTCCTGAGCGATTCGGAGCGCGTAGTCCATATGTACGTGATGTACCGGGATTTGATAGCAGAGTATGCGTGCACCACAGCTTAGCCTGGGGGTGCCATATTTATATGTTTGTGCTGAGAATGATATACTTGTACTTATAACTGTCTTATTGTTAAATTGTGAATACGAATAATTGAGATAATTGAATGGGATTAAAAATGTGAGAATTCATATCGTAATTAATGTAATTATTCTGATTAATGTAAAGGTGAGTTACACGTAGAATATATTAGAATAATACGAATAGACCCTTATATTATAATGTGAAGACAGGAAGTGGTACAAACTAGTTAGTTAACGTCATAACTAGGATGGGTTAAGGGTATACGTTAGGAGTGCATATTAGTTGAGGGGTGAGGAAATCATGTGAGCGCACGTAACTAACATGTATATAATATTTATTGTTTAGTGCAATTAAACACTTGCTATATTTTTAAACTGTTTTCACCTCGGGCTCTGCCCCGTTTTCTTTCAAATCTATTTTTCTTGTAAAATCCTTTTTAAGTGCCCAGCCACAGGGACCCCAAGCATAGGAGTTCCATTGCATTGACGTGGTGTAGCTGCTCTGGAAGTTACAGGATCTCGGTATTAGACGCCTCCACATTCTGCACTTGATTCTATTAAGGGTTACTAATCTGTTAGGGCATGTCGCCCATTTCCATTTAAAGATAGCATTCTGAGACTTTCAATTTTATTTTTGTTTTGGATTTATTTATTTAGTCATACTCTTGTATTTGGGATTTATTCAGTATTTGGTTTATTCAGGGGAGTGTTACTCCAGACTCATTTTATTTATTCCATTTTTATTCTGTTGTGATTGTGACGTGGATGTCGTGTGGTTATCTTAATTTAGTTGGTTGCATGTTAATTTAATTTAATAAAATTTGGCAACTCACTTTTAAAATATTAGGTGGCTAGTAATTGTTTAAATATATTTTCGACAGTAATGCTAGATCTGAACCAACTTGATATTTTGTATTAATGAGATAAAGTAGTAGCTACGCGGTATTTAATTAGTCGGGGTGCACATGTGGTATCAGAACCAGGTTCTAGAGTCCTTAGGATCTGTACGGCTTGTTATGCTTTTCGCGTAGCGTCCTTTGATATAGAGCCCTATTATTAGGACGGTTGCACTCTTTGTTACGTTTTGTAGACTACGTACTTCTGCTACAATGTTATGTATGATCGATGGACTTATGTAATTCATTTGAAAGATGTCACTCACGAGGGAGATACAAACTAACACCGCTGAAGGAGCAAGTGCGGAACAAGACCAACAAGTACCGCAAGTACACCAGGAAAGAGCGGTAATTAGTCTGATAGCGAATATCATGGCACAAGCAGTGACCACCGCAAAATCGCAGTACCAAAATCGCAGTGTATAACTTACAGGGAGCAAAAGAACAAGAGAAGTTGATTAATATGACATTGCTAAGGTTAGCGACAATGGGAAATACCGTCGCCGCAGCGACAAGTGCCTCAGAGTCGTCAAGACCAAGAGGACAATAGAAATGGCGGGAGAAGACAAACCCGCCAGAGCCTACAAAGCCAAGGTAAGAGGGCTACCACCAAGAGGTGTTTTAAGTGTGGAAGAAATGGCCACAAATGCCAAGTTTGCCCTCAAAGAGCTGGAGGACAGCCTCGACCAACTCAGCAAAGTCATATAGACCATCAGGGCCAGCAGTGTAGAAACTGTGTTCGTAAGTGTTTTATATGCGGCGAACGGGGACACTACCATCGAGATTGCCCTAGGAAGGGCGGGAACCCTCAACAGTCATTGGGTGTCCACCCGAAACCACAGAATACCCAACTCGGGGAAGCGGGGATATTCACCCCAGTAACACAAACTTCACAGCAACAATAAGTAATACAGTATGGACGCATCTATAAAGCCTGGTATGCAGTTATGCCACTACTACCGCAACTACCACCCACATTTGGAGGTACGATACGTTATCAATTATATTGTTTTCTTTTTAAGTACAGGGAAAATCTTGAATAACTTGTGTGTGTTACTGCTTACTTGTACTACTTAAGAAACATGAGCATATAATGTATTAGTATCACGATTTCGAACTGGATAATTAATGTTTGAGTGATGATAGACCATTAGAGTAATATTAGGTGTTCATTAGTCCTGGATATAAAACAATTTGTGATAAGTGTCATCCGAGAGGAAACGGAGCCACTTGTATATATATAGGTATTGAATCCTACAAAGACTTACGGAGTATGTCGTCGGATTATACCAAATCCCAGTGGGCAGGGATGTTTACTTAAATGATTCTGGATAGAATGAAATATTTCTGGGCATGGGAATAATTTTGTGGTAAATTGAAGAGCCTAACGCCAAGTTAATAGGAGTAGTGTGATGAATATTTCGTTCGTAACATGAGAATAGATGCTCGAATTTAGCAGGAAGTTGGGATGTGGGGTAGGAGTCAAACACTGAGGACCATAATTTTTGTTGACCGACAATGTTAGTTAGTAGTGTATCGGGAGGTTCCTTATTTGGATTTTGCTTTGCGAGACACCCCATGCAAGAAATCTAGTGAACGTCGGGAGCTGGGGATGGTTGGTGTTTAGTACGCAAGTTTGATACCCTGGTTGTCATCCGCAAGGGAAACCATATCTTTAACTTTAATTTTATTCCTACTTACGGTCAGTAGAACCGTACGATGTGACGTAAGAAGTGATATTAAATGTTTTACATCGGTAATAAATCGGTGTAATAAGATAATATGATAACGTCATGACACGGAATAAGTATTCATTACCCCGAATCGATGACTCATTCGATTAGTTGAGGAGAGCTACTTCCTCCTCCAAGATTGACTTGGGATCGGGATACCATAAGCGGTATATCAGGAAGTAGGAGGTGTCAAAAACTATTTCTTGATAAGATATGGATCATATGAGTTCAGAGTCATGCCATTTGGGCTAACAAATGCTCTCGCTATATTCATGGACTTGATGAACCGAGTATTCAGAGAGTCCTTGGATAATTTTGTCATCGCCTTCATAGATGCCATCCTGATTTATTCATGGACTGAGGAGGAGCATGCCGAGCACTTGAGGCAGGTCTTACAGACACTGCGTCAGCACGAGCTGTATGCAAAATATGAGAAGTGCAAATTTTGGTTAAAGGAAGTTTAGTTTTTATGGCACATCATTTCTAACAGGGGGATATCTGTTGATTCAGGGATGGTATCAGCAGTGAGGGAGTGGGGACAGCCCACGACACCGACGGAGATACGTAGTTTCTTGGGCCTAACAGGATACTACACGAGGTTTATTCGGGGATTCTCAAAAATAGCCGGTCCATTGACACATCTGACTCACAAGTGAGTGCCATTTATGATGCCTGCCAGTTGGCTTTCGACGAGTTGAAAGACAAGTTACACTGATGCGTTCTTACTATGACTTGGGGGTGTAATGCAGCAGGAGAGTCAGGCTATAGCTTATGCTTCCCGTAAGCTTAAGTCACATGAGAAGAATTACCCTACCCACGACTTGGAGCTAGCAACCGTCGTATTTGCACTTCGGATTTGGAGACACTATCTCTTGGGGGAGAAATTTCGCTTATTCACAGACCACAAGTCCATACAGTACCTCTTTACTCAAAAGGAGTTGAATATGCATTAACATCGGTGGCTCGAGTTTGTGAAGAATTATCAGTTCGATATCCAATACCACCCAAGGAAGGCTAACGTGGTAGCAGATGCGTTGAGCCGTAGGCCAGTAGGTGAGGTGGCCGAGGTGTGGAAAATAGGAGTTAGGACACCAGGACGCGGTGACCCGATCATTCCTGTTTGTGATAACAGTTACGCCCCAGATCATTACGAGAGTGATATAGGCCCAGACAGCAGACCCGTTCTGTCAAGAGCAGATAGTACAATTACTAGCAGAGGGAGCCGAGTTTTATACCGTTAGTTTAGACGGGGGGCTTACGCTTCAATGGGTGATTAGTTGTTCCTGAGGGGGAAGACTTGCAACAAAGGTAATAACAGAGTCGCAAGGTTCGCGATTTGCGGTACATCCTGGTGGGGATAAGATGTACCAGGATATGAGGTGACAGTATATTGTCGAGCTCGTTTCAAAATGTGCCACTTGTTAGCTAGTAAAGGTGGACCATCAGAGACCGGCATGACTTCTACATCCATTAGAGGTTCCTATGTGGAAATAGGAGAGCATCTCCATAAACTTCATCACGGGGCTACCTATATCGCAGAGAGGTCACGATTCCATATGGACAATCATGGATTGGTTGACCAAGGTTGCCCACTTTTTGCCAGCCCGGACAGACTACACTACGGGACAGTACGCCCAGATCTTCATAACTGAGATAGTGAGAATCCACGGGGTGCCTCTCAATATCGTGTCTGACAGGGACAAAATATTTATGTCACGGTTTTGGGAGAGTTTCCAGGAAGCTATGGGAACGGAGTTGTGATTGAGTACAGCCTATCACACGCAGACAGATGAGCAGACCGATAGGACGAATAGATGTTAGAGGATTTGTTGCGTATGTGCATCCTCGACTTTGGAAGTGGTTGGGAGCAGTATCATCCACTGGTGGAGTTTGCCTATAATAACTCCTACCAGTTCACTATTGGTATGGCTCCATTTGAGGCGTTGTACGGTAGGCCTTTTCGTTCCCCAACATATTGGCTAGAGGTGGGGGACAACAAGCTACTTGGGCCGGAGGTGATTCAGGATACTTTGACGAGGATAGAGATGAAGGGGATATTCGAGTTGCTCAGGACCGACAAAAGAGTTACGTCGATGCCAAGAGGTCCTTTCGAGAGTTCAACGTGGGGGACCAGGTGCTGCTCAGAGTGTCTCCTATGAAGGGGATTATGTGTTTTGAGAAGAAGGGGAAGTTGGCGCCTAGATATGTGGGGCCACTCCCTATCATCGAGTGTATTGGGCCAGTTGCGTATAGACTTGGGTTATCGGAACACTTGCATAGGGTCATTGACGTGTTCCACATTTCCTCACTGAGGAGATATCTTCGAGATGATTTGGCCCATACTCACATTGCTTTAGAGGATATTGATATACAGCCTGATAGTTCCTATGAGGAGGGGTCAGTTACTATCCTAGACCATAGCGTGAGGAAATTGAGGTCGAAGATAGTACCGTTAGTGCATATTCAGTGGCAACATCATAATGTCGAGAAGCCTACCTAGGAGCGCGAGGATGAGATGCGCGAGCATTATCCAGAGTTATTTTTTCTGGGTATATTTTATTTTGGAATTTCGGGACGAAATTCTGTTATTAGGGGGGAAGTATGTAATACCCCGTAATTTTATTGATTTTATTTGTTGGGATTAATTAAATTAAATGGGATAATTAATTAAAAATTAATCTGGATTTAAATACTAGCGAGACGAGGGTTGGTATTTGATTATGATAATAATGTTGAATATTACTGAGTGAATATGGTAATATATGATTATTGAATTTATTGAAAATTGTCGCGAGTCATGAATACGATAATTCAGAAATTAAGCTGGGACGAGCGTGTCAGTCGCGTCAGGAATCATTTTAAATGAATTTAAAAGTAAATTATAGTTATGTCATCCGTATGCTCATTTTGAGTGCGCCAACGTGTCTGGAAGGGTCGAAATAGCCATAAAACACTAGTCGGGGATTAGTTTGGGTCTCGGGGCATTTTTACTCCAAACCGGCAACCCGGGAAGATATTTTAGTCATTTTAATTTTTAGGGAATATTAACCCACGAAATTTAGGCTTTATTTATCAGCCAACCTTAGGGACATTATCTATCAAAAAAACAATAAGTGAGCAACGTGAGAGATTAGGAGAAGTTCCAAAGGAGTTTTCAAGGCCATAACCACCACACACCACCACTATCGCCGGATTTGTGACCGGAGAGAGGAGGAGAACCAACCCTTATCGTCATCAAAGGATCAGAACATCAAATTTCCAGGTAAGTAATTTAATCCATTAAGATTCAGCAAATAATTTATCCATGATAGTGTAGGATTTGATGATAGCCATGAAAATATTGAATCTCATGAAATTTGGAGATGAAACCTTAATTATTGGTAGGATTTATATGTAGTTTTGATTCTGGAAGTATCTCATTAACGAAATCATAAACCATGCATAGTTAATTACGAATTTATGAGGAGATATATGACGATTTTTGAAGAAAATAGAAAAATAGGGTCTTTCATTATAATAGGATAATTTGATCAAAGAAAAGTCTAATTGGTGATGATTTAAGAATTTTGGAACGTTAAGAATAATGTATTTAGGTTGTATGATTACCCAATATGTTTACTTTAGGATTTGACATCTTGTAATGAATAATTGGGATAAAACTAGGACTGAAAACGAAGAAATTCGAGACCTGCACCTGCTTGATCGATCGATCGACATTCATAGGTCGATCGATCGACCTCCCCAGAAACTGTGATCTTTTCCCCTTTTTGGATTTAAGTGATTCCGGCCATTGAAAGTTGTAGCTGGGGACCATGTGAATACATTAGGACTTTAGGGAGAACAGTATGGATGTAATTGAGGTCGAAACATATTAAAATTTATTTGGAACGTAGTATTGAACTTACGAGTGTCCAACGAGTAAATTACTATTATAAATTACGAGAACATAACTTAAATTCGTATGAGTGATAAGTTAGGATTAGAGACAGAAATATATACCTCGAAATACTGAAATGACATGTGGGATACGTAAGAGACTTAGTAACCTTTTCGGGATAGGTGTAAGTACTCGAAACTTTACGACGTGAGATTTATCGGCGAATCATTATTATGTAAAATTTAGGATGATAATAGCGTACGAATAAGACTGATGGTATAGGGCTAAAAATATACCTTTGATAATGTAATAATTACCTAAGATGTGTGAATGCTTAGTATATGGACTATTGTGTGTATGACATACCTACCATACCTTCTATCACAGGAGGTCGACTTTCGAAAAAGGACCATTTGGTCTTTGTGTGCCTACGGGGGGATTTAGATTGGTACCTTAAGGACATAGATTTGTGAATGACTTATTTGTGAGTTGATAAGTCAGCGGACCATGGGAGCATAGGTATGTGCGTGACCCATATGTATGTGAACTATGTTCGCCTCCAATATGTGTGATTTTGTTTATTGAAACGGTTCCTGAGCGATTCGGAACGCGTAGTCATTATGTATGTGATGTACCGAGATTCGATAGCAGAGTATGCGCACACCATAGCTTAGCCTAGGGGTGTCATATTTGTATATTTATGCTGAGAATGATATACTTGTACTTATAACCGGTTCATTGTTAAATTGTGAATACGAATAATTGAGATATTTGAATGGGATTAAAAATGTGAGAATTCATATCGTAATTAATGTAATTATTCTGATTAATGTAAAGGTGATTAATAATATGAATAGACCCCTATATTATAATGTGAAGACAGGAAGTGGTACAGACTAGTTAGTTAGTGTCATAACTATGATGGGTTAAGGGTATACGTTATGCGTGCACATTAGTTGAGGGGTGAGGAACTCATGTGAGAGCACGTAACTAACATGTATATAATATTTACTGTTTAATGCAATTAAACACTTGTTGTATCTTTAAACTGTTTTCACCTCGGGCTCTGACCCGTTTGATTTCAAATCTATTTTTTTTGTAAAACCCTTTTTAGGTGCCCATCCACAGGGATGCCAAACATAGGAGTTCCATTATATTGACGTGCTGTAGCTGCTGTGGAAGTTACAAGATCTCGGTATTAGACGCCTCCACATTCTGCACTTGATTCTATTAAGGGTTACTCATTTGTTAGGGCATGTCGCCCATTTCCATTTAGAGATAACATTCTCAGACTTTTAATTTTATTATAGTTTTGGATTTATTTATTTTGTCAGACTCTTGTATTGGGATTTATTCAGTATTTGGTTTATTCAGGGGAGTGTTACTCCATACTCATTTTATTTATTCCATTTTTATTCTGTTGTGATTGTGATGTGGATATCTTATGGCTAGCTTAATTTAATTGGTTGTATGTTAATTTAATTTAATAAAATTTGGCAACTCACTTTTTAAATATTAGGTGGCTAGTAAGTGTTTAAATATATTTTCTACAGTGATGCTAGATCTGAACCAACTTGATATTCTATATTAATGAGATAAAGGAGTAGATACCCGGTATTTAATTAGTCGGGGTGTCACAAATTGGTGAGCAAAACAATGAACATAAAAAGCACATTCATTCTCCCGCAAAATAAGCGTTTTGAGACCATTGAATTCTTCACGCATATTTGACGCCCCATCATAACCTTGCCCACGTAGTCTAGAAATACTCAATCCCAATCTTGCAAATAAACTATCTATTGATAACTTAAGTGGCAAAGTCGTTGTATCCCCAACATGTTCTACACCAATCAAGCGTTCCACGATTTTTCCACTCTTATCCACATAATGAAAAACAACGACCATTTGCCCCTTTACAGATACATCACGAGACTCGTCAATTAAAATTGTAAAAAATTAATCTCCAACATCTTTAATAATGTAGTCAACAATCTCGCTTGCAATTGAATTAACAATGTCTTTTTGAATATCCGGTGGTGTCAATTTATGATTTGAAGGAGAGTTTTTCATTGCAACGGCTCTAATATCCGCATTAAGCTCACAAGAAAATTTCAAAAGTTCTAGAAAGTTACCTCTATTTTTTTACGATTCCGATTCATCGCTACCCCGAAATGCAAGCCCTTGACGTAAAATAAATCGAATTGAGTTGATTGATGCACTTAGCCGTGTTCGATATTCACTACGAGCTTTATCTGATTGCTTAAATACAACTGTCTCAATGTGTTGTTGTTGGTTCATTAAATCCTCACACGCTTTCAAAGCTTGGTTATGAGAACTATTAGGACCCCCAATATGAATTACAAATCTTTCTTTCTTCTTCCAATTCGAAAATCCTGTCCCCACCTGCTTTGTCACCTATGTTTTGGCTTGAAAAGATAACAACATAAACAATATGCAACATTAGTAATAGTACTATATTCTAGCCATGGAGAAAACTCATTGAACCAAGCTGGATTAAAACGCCTCAATTGTTTTCCAAAAGTTTTGGGTGGGAAAGTGTGTCCGCAAGACTGACAAGTCCCCTTTTGTAAATAGGCTCTTCTGAGTATATTTTCCTGTTTGGATCACCACGGGAGATTAAAGTTCGTAATGCAGGATCGCTGTGAAAATCCTCAAATATTCTTTCATCCTCTTCTACATTGCTCTGTATCTCAATGGGTGGTGGTGGCGAGGAATTTGTTGTCACCACTTTTTATCTAAAATACTTCTCCATAATTCAATCCTACAATATCAAATTTTAACTATTAAACTTAAATCCCAAATGTATTAAATTTAAACCCCAAACTATTAAATTTAAACCCCAAATGTACTAAATTTAAACCCCAAACTATTAAATTTAAACCCCAAATATACTAAATTTAAACCCCAAACTATTAAACTATTATGTAAAATATATTAAATTTAAACCCCAAATGTACTAAATTTAAACCCCAGACTGTTAAATTTAAACCCCAACTGTACTAAATTTAAACCCCAAACTATTAAACTATTATGTAAAATGTATTAAATTTAAACCCCTAATGTACTAAATTTAAACCCCAAACTATTATGTAAAATGTATTAAATTTAAATCCCAAATGTATTAAATATAAACCCTAAACTATTAAATTTAAACGCCAAACTACTAAACTATTATGTAAAATGTATTAAATTTAAACCCCAAATGTATTATGTATAATGTATATACAACAACAAAACAGGAGATATTTTACAAGAACAAAATATGCTTTGATCTTTGATTATGTATACAAGAACAAAACATGGGACACATTCACAAATCAAATATGTATTATGTATACAAAGCAAAGCACGGGATATTTGACTAACCTTTGATCTTTTATGGTGGATATGGTGGAGTGACAACAAGGATGGAGTGGAGGAGTCGGTGGCCCGCGGAGGCAGCGGCAGGGGATGAAGAAGAGGGACGAGAGGCAGCTGGGACGGTGGAGGCAGCAGTGTAAAGCTCCCAAATGTTTGTGGACGGTAGAGAGAATTGCACAGTGTATGTTAGGTTAAGTTTGAGTTAAAGTTTTGCAAATTACATTTATACCCAATTAGTTACTAAATTTTCAATTTATACCCAAAACTTTATATAATTTTTTTTTTTCAAAATACTGTGGAGGCTACAACCCCCACTCGTCCTTACATCCCTACGTCCCTGCTCATAACAATATACCTCATAATAATATACTCATTATATATACCTTCTATTTAGACTAATACTATTATTCATTTAAACAAATGAGTATTGCCCCTTGCAATTCTTGCAAGAAGAAATAGGGGAATTTCGATGACACCACATTGAGTTTCTTGGTTATTCCAAGGATTTTAAGCTTCTTACTCTCCCCCATATAGAGTAATAGGTCCCCAAGGCCTGCCAGAGACCTTAACCCGAATAGTTTTTGGCCCTTAGTGACCATAGTTGTCCCAATAAAGGGCCCTGGCAAAAGTTAAGGACCATGTTCTTACTACCGAGATTACCAAATGCTCACGCGCACACTCAAACTTTGAAAATCAAGCTCAGAGATCCCGGGAGAAGTAGTCGTAGGACTCAAATGGGTTTAGTTAGCCTTCGCCTAACAATAATTGGTCTCCGTTTGGCCCTAACCTATCCTCCAAGGATGAATTCCCATTATATCTTAAAGGAATAAGCTTAGACCATCCCAAGGTGACCATAGTCATCCCAGAACCCCTCAAACGTCCGACAAAGCTTTTGTAACTTCTCTAAGGGTAGGTATAAGGTACAAACACTATTCTACTTACCTCCACCACTCACTCTCACTACCATTGGATGATCCAAACATGGATTTAATGCTCATATCAACTACCTTACACCACTTGCAAGTGTTTCACCACTGTAGTTATTAAACCTTCGAGTAACCCCGACCATGCTTCTGTAATCCACTCACTTTCTCTCCAAGGGAGTTCTTATATATGGAAGGCTTGTGAACGATTAAGAGGGATCGAACAATATGAATATCTTCGAGCAATCACTCGAGCAACAAGATAACACTTATCACCCAATCAATTATCATTTAATATACGCTCACCCACTGTTGGGTAAATATATGAGTAGAATTGAACCATTTTTAACCTCTTACACTTGTACTATATATAGAGTCCTAAACTAAGACAAAAAAATCCCTTGAAGAGTCCATAATTTACTCCCAAGAGGTTCTTTGATTAGTGACGAATACTTCAGAAACCTTATACCAGGTTGGCCAAATATGAAGAGGTTTTTGAATTATAATACTCTATTTTACAACTTAATAAACAAAGCAACACCATTCATAGTGAGATTTGGGCCCTTAACCAAGGTTCCATACTACTCTATATCCCTGCCTCTCATTTTGACACACCTCGTTACTAATTGGTCTAAGGTCTAGTGATGAACATCTATTGGGGCTAATGTCTTCATAAGATTTCAAGCACCACTATATGGAATATGCTTTTAGGGTTTACATTCCTATCCAATGAAAAAAATCCCCAATTACATTACAAACAAAATTTCATTCTTATTTTGTTATTGTTTACCTTATCATTATGTAATGGCTTAAGATTTTTTTTTCTTGGTTTTCTTCTTTATAACTTATTTTGATTTTGTAGCTATGTAAAATGTTTTTACTCTATATTTTTATGTATACGTGCTTATCTTTTTTTGTGTAGTCATATTACTTCACTTGTCACAAGTAGAGTATGAATGTGAAGAAATAGCTCTAACATTTATTGGTCAAAGCAATTAAATTATTATCACTAAGTATTTAACAAAACGTTTCATTATCAATATATACAACTTAGGAATATTGTAAACGACCAAAGTGCACAAATATAATAGTTGCCTATATGGTAACCTATTTTTGTATAATTTATTTTAATTAATTTACATCAATGGATGTTTTAATTTATGAATTTACTTATACTAAAGGTATTTATAAAAAAATATGTGAGATGTAGTAGAGCTAAAGTACAAGTTTTTATGTCGTTGTTCACTTTGTTTTCCCTTAAATAAAATAATGATGGTATTCATGTCAAAATAACCATGTATTATGATATTGTTAACTTTTGTATATCCATGTAAAGAAAAAAAAAGTTCAAATTTGAAGACTCACTTTCTAAGTGGGTCATGGTGACTCTCACCGATTGATTGAAATATTAAAATAATAAATAAGTAGTTGAAGTGAATTTTACTATTTTTAATGTTTCAACCAAATAGGTGAGAGAGTCACAATGACCCACTTTGGAAGTGAGTCTCCAAATTTGAATCTTTTTTTCTTTACATGGATATACAAAAGTTATTCTATATACACACACACACACACACACATACACACACAAAAGTAGGGCTGTAAATCGGGTTGGGTGAGCCGGGCTTGAGGTTGCTCAGGCGCGACCCGAATTACCTTACCTAAGCTCAAACTCGAGCTCGGCCCGAACTAAACTTTTCTACTCAAGCCCGAACTCAACTCATAAATATTTCGGGCTTCGGGCGCGATTTTGGGCAGGCTCGATTTCATTTTTTTTTTGTTAAAAAAAGTTTGAATTAGTGTTTTTTTCCTTGTGCTTCCATCATGGAGAAAATGCATACACCAAAATCTAATTTATATTTCATAAAATAAAGTATATAATTATGAAATGTATTAAATTAAAACAAGGGAAGTAAGAATGAAAACTTATAAAGACTAATTATATTTCATACATAAAAAATTAGTTAACATAAATATGTTATATTTTATAAAATAATTTATTTATTTATTTATATATTCAATGTTCGGTCTTCGGGACCAATTCGGGCTTGTCAAAGTTCGTCTCAAGTTCGGCTCGAAATTCATTCGGGCTTGAAATTTTGGCTCAGGCTCGGCTCGGCTCGGCTCAAACTCAAATAATGCTCGGCCCAAAAATAGCGGGCTTCGGGCTTGCTCGATTCAATTTACAGGCCTACACAAAAGTTAACAATATCATAATACATAGTTATTTTGACTGAATACCATCATTATTTTATTCTACGAAAAACAAATAAAATAACGACATAAAAACTTGTACTTTAGCTGTACTAGATCTCAAATATTTATTTTATTTTATTTTTGACATTCATGTAATTGGATGGAGGGGTTTACGATGACGTTCTTAAGGTGAATGAATACTTTACCTATTTGAATGAAGACTCTAATGAAAATTCTTTTCCTGTCTGAATTTTTGGATTCTGATGGTTTTAAATGCTTTAGTAAGTTTCTTAATTTGAATATTTATTTCACGCATTAATAGTGCACTATATTTACACTTACAAATTTTCAGCTATAAATACTGATATATTGTGTTTATTAGGTCTGCTAAAGTATGTTTTGTATAAATTTATAACGTGACATATATTGTATAAAATGTTTAATGTTACATATTAAAATTTTGTAATCTATTTGATGAGTTCATCTTGAATGTTTTAGGGTTATTTTATGTTATTTTTTATGTACTTTTGAACATAAAGTCTCTTTCATAAAGATTTTTATATATTGGCTTAATATTAATTTTAATTTATTTAAAATAATATCAAGATATTCAACATGCCACAATTATATTCTATTTCACAATGTGAATTTACAAAAGAGTATCCTTTTACGATTACACAACGCATGACCTATAAACTAGTCTAAAATCAAACTTTTATTAATCTGAAATTGTAAATAAGTACACATCTAATAATTATATAACTTTTTATAAAAATAGCGAACCATATTACTTTTTTATGAAAAGTATTTTCAGTCCTAAGCAAATGGATAGAATTAGATCTGTCAAAAAACACGATAAGCCGTTAATACGACACGACCTGACATGGAATTATAAGTTAATGAATTTACCTTTATTGAGTTTATGTCATTAACGGGTTAACACGGTAGATCCGTTAATACTAATAGATGGAGGTTGAAAATTTACTTGTACCCGTTAATACCGGTTAACACTAAAGGGTACTATAGGGTCACCCAACCTGAAACCAATAAGAATAATCATTAAAATTAATTATTTGTAAATCTTTTAAGAGTAACGGGTACTGTATGGTCACCTAACCTATACCCAATAAGAATAACCATTAAAATCCATTATTTTTAAACCAATGAAGACTAACGGGTATTATAAGGTCATCCAATCCGTTACTGGTTTAGATCCAAACATGATTTGTTAATAGTAGTGGATGATAACGATTTGGGTTGTATATACGTTAATATTAATGGATCGTGTTTGAATATTGTCGTTAGACCCGTTAACCTTACCGGTTTTGATCCCTTAGCCCAGCTCGTATACGAACCGAGAGGACTCGTTGAGAGTTGTAGATGGAAGTAGGGGTGTAAACGGATCGGGTCTGGGTATATCCAGATCCGATCCGGGTATATTTTTAGCGGATCGGGTCTTACCCGACGGGTCTCAGAAAATGGATCCAGACCCGGACCCGTAAGGACCCGGACACCCGACCCGAATATATATATATATATATATATATATATGCTGTTACAGTATATATATAACAGCATATATATATAACAACATATATATGTATATATATGTAAACTGTAACAGCATATACAACTGTTACAGTTTACATATATATACAGTTTTACAGTTTATATATATATATATATATATATATATATATATATATATATATATATATATATATATATATATATGTAATACCCCGTGTTTTTATGCTATATTAATTTGGGGGATTTATTAAATTTAATGAGAGTGTATTATTTAATAAAAATCCGGAAATTAATTATGTTATAATTATTGACGTGACGTGAGTTAGTAATTATATGAAATTTTTGAATATTACTTATGAGCATAGTAATATATGATATTGATTATAGTAAATGTCACGAGTGAATGAAATGGCGGTTTTGGGAATTTTAGTCGGGACGCGCCCGTGTCGCGTCGGGATTAATTATTAATATATAAAAGTGAATATTTTATAAGTTGCTCGTATGGTCGTTTTGAGTGCGCCAACGCGTCCGGAAGGGTCGAGATAGTCAGAAAAGTGTACCCGGGGGTTTAGTTTGAGTCTCGGGGTGTTTTTAGGCCTAATTAGTGACCCGGGAGGGCATTTTGGTCATTTTACAAAATAGGGTAAGTAAGCCCACGAATTTTAGCAGCCTTTATCGGCTGGTTAAGTTAGCCTTTTAGGGTTAGAACCTACAAAATCCTAGAACGGCCATTAGAGAAGAGAGGAGAGACCTTTCAAGGAGATTCAAGGCCAAAACACCACCGTTTGCACCGCCGTCACCACCAACGCGTAGATCGCGAGGAGGAGAACGCAACCACACCAATACCAGCAGGAAACCAGACCTCTGAAATCCCAGGCAAGTTTTTAACTTGTGTATTTTCGTTGGTGCAATATTCATATTAGTTAGGAATGATTAGGAGTATAATCTATGGAAGAAAACCCCACTTTTTGATAGGAATTTGCATGAAGAAAAGATTAAAACCATATTCTGGAAGTCTTATATGATGTAGATGATTAACCCACGAATTTTGATGATTATGTAGAAGGAAATTCTGGAGAAAAACTGATTAGAATAGAAGTTAAGAAAACTTAGGGTTCTTGATGATTAGATGAGATTTTAGGTTGTTTAATCATGTTTAATGATGGTTATACGCATGCTTAACGTTAGAAACATCTGGTAATATGCTATTATGTTTGTGGTATAAGTTTTGGGACGATTAGGGTTGGAAAATATGAATTTGAATGAAGAATTTTGGTGAAACCCGCAACTGCAATTCTGCAGAATTTTCGCAGACCTGCTTGATCGATCGATCGATCCTAGAGCGTCGATCGATCGAAGGTTCGATCGATCGAGCCCCAGCCGTCGATCGATCGACCCTTCCTGGCAGCCTCTTATTTCCCCATGTTTAATTAGTTGAATTAATTTATCATGGAATAATCCTTGGGCATATTAAATAAAATGTTTTGGGATATAGGAGAAACCAGTAGGACATATGATTAAGTGTTGAGAACTTTATTATGAAATGATTATTGTGTTTGAGGGATAATTAATTAAGGAATGATGAACTACGTATTTCAAGTGAGGGATTATGACGAATACCTACGATAGTGAATAGATGTCTACCTACTGAATTTGTTACTTGGATGGATAGAACCCATGAGTGTTCCATAACTAGTGAGAAAACCCTTCGAGTTAAGGTTAGAGACGAAACCTTATGCGTAATACTAATAATGTAAAATTAAGGATAAATGTTGTAATTATGGGTAACGGGAGTGACCTATTAATATGATGAAAGTAGTATATTTATATGATTGTGTGTACATATATTATATTCATGTGAAAAACGTACCCGCGCTACTTGCTATCCCTGAGGTTACCGCGCTGGGACGATCTTATCCTGTGTTGCTTTATAGGGGATATTGATTTGTACCCTAGAAGATAGAGATCCTAGGTACGGGCTATCAGATTGATAGTCGGACGGTCCTAAGAGACGTGTGGGTATGTACTGACCTCTTGGACTTGGAATCTATGCTTCGCCTCAACGTTGTTTTGTATATGTTAATACAGTTCGAGAGTGATTCCGAATTTGTATTTCCCTTTGTGTGAGCGATACGGGGATTGGATAGCAGAGTATGCCCGCACCATAATTTTTATGTGGGGTGCCATTAGAATATATATATTACACGAGTATTTAATATATATGAAGTTCTGAAACTTGGAACTACCTACTGTGATTTGGTAAGTAAGTCATGTTTGATGAATCAGATTGGAAATACTTGTTTTATGAGAGTATAATATGACACTGGGAAACTTTATAAATTAATGAAGCTAAAACGAGAGTTGTGCTACACTTTGAAAGTACCCTTTTCACACGTTGACATTGTTCGGTTTTTAAAACTTATGAGTAAGTTAAGATAAACTAAATTATTGGGAAGGTTAGTATGATAATATTTTAAGTTAAACCATTTGGGGAAGATTAGTACGATAGGTGTGCACACTAGAAGAGAGGTGAGAATTTCTCAAGAGAGTGTCGAACTAATATGTTATTGCATTGGCCTGTATCAATTTAAATACTTGCTAAACTAATTTTAAATCATACACACTTTCGGGCTCTGACCCGTTTTATCTCTCCCTCTCCCCCTTGTATATGTATATATGTATGTATTTCAGGTGCCCAGCCACAGGGGCGTCTTGCTTAGGATCTTTTGGAAGGAACGCGCTGCAGCTTAGGTGGGAGTTGCAGGTCTTTTGATTAGACGACTTCGTTCATTCAGATCCACTCCTAGCATTTTCATTCAGGTGGGCATGTGTAGCCCTTTCCATTATTTCTTTATGTTGGGACCTTGTTATTTCAGTTATTTCCTAGTTCGTTATTTTGGGATTTTGTTCAGGACGGATGTATTACTTTATTTTCTCGCATGTTGACATTCGTTGATGAATGTTTTATATATTGGATTCTTTCGTTCCAGTTTATTGTGGTGTGAATCTTATTCATTGAGCTTTGTTAATAATTAAAAAAAAAATCTTTTCTTTAAATAAAATTTGGAAGTTAATGTTAAAAATTGGTTTTGACACTTAGCTTAATTATTTAGGGTGTTTAATTGGAAAGTTTCTTTTTACGACAGTGATGCTAAGAATGAACCAAACTGTTCACCTTGATTTAATTTAATAAAGGAGTGATCGCCCGGTATTTAATTAGGCGGGGTGTCACAGGTGGTATCAGAGCATCAGGTTCTAGTGTCCATAGGATCTGTACGGCTTATTTCGCTTTCAGCTTAACGTTTTTGCTATAGAGCCCTATTTTTAGGATTTGTTGTATTCCTGTTTTTACGTTTAAGTCTTCAGTTAATTGAGATTCGATGATAACTGTAGACTGATAAATTTTGTTCACGTTTCAGATGCCTCCGAGATGTGCTCCGAAAGATAGGCGTGCCCAGGCCGCGCAACCAGTAGCTCCGGCACCAGGCACAATGAATGTTAATGAAGTAGCCACCATAGTTGCTCAGGCGGTGAATGCCGCGATAGCGGTAATTCAGCAGGCTCCACCCCAGGTCCAGGCAGTGGCGCCAGTACCAACACAGCTTCCATCTGCATGGGAGAGGGTTCGGGATGCTTTTCAGAAAGCACATCCCCCTGAGTTCTCTGGTAGCTCCGACATTATCACGGTTAGCCAATGGAAGAAAGACATCCAGCTGCATCTTCGCATGTATGAGTGCACCGAAGTACAAAAGCAGTTATTGGCTTCTTTCAAGCTGGTGGGAGCCGTATTACAGTGGTGGGAGTCCACTACTACTTTGGAAGAGAGGGACACGATCCCTATTCAGATGTTCTGGGAGCGATTTGACCGCAAGTATTTTCCACCTGCAGTGCAGACGGAGATGAGGCGGAAACTACTAAATCTGAAGCAAGATAATCTTGCTGTAGCAGAGTATGAGGAGGAGTTCACGAGACTTCTCACTATTGTGCCGGATGAGGCACCCACTGAGGGCAAGAAGATTTTGCTGTTCGTCGACGGGTTAGCTTGGAGGATCCGTCAGCACCTTATTGGAAATCTATCCCTGAGTACTTTCACTGATGTACTCAATGCAGCGTTACTACATTGCCAGGATCACCGCTTCCACCTTCAGGGAAGCAAGAGAGCAGGAGAGTCCAGCCAGCAGGGCAGGACCGAGGGTAATAGTGCCGGTGGGGCACCAACTCATGGACAGACTCGTCAGCACGAGCAGAGTTCCCATCAGGGGGACCCTGCTAAGCGATTCCGTTCAGGTGATTCTAGGCAGGTATTCGGAGGGTTCAGGCAGGGCCATCAGGGTCAGCCTAATCAGCAGGGCCAGCAGGGTCAACACTGACCGCAGGGACAGCAGCACGGCCAGCAAGGCCAACAGCGTGCACATCAGGGCCAACAGGGCCAATGGCGTGGAGGTAACGGCCAGCAGGGCCGTGGTCAGCAGGGACAGAGGGGAGGTAATTTCAGAGGCCGGTGTTTTGTGTGCGGCAAGCACGACCATAAGCGTCAGGATTTCCCAGTGGGCGATAGGGCCCCACAGCAGTAGGGAGCCCGTAATGAGCCGCAGATACCACTTTTTCCACCTGCCCTTCCAGCTCCAGCCCAGGTGCCAGCCCTACCAGCCATTCCAGCAGCTCCAGTGCAGCAGGGGCAATTGCAGTATGGACGTGTCTATAACGTCCACCAGGCAGCAGCTCCACAGGCACCACCCGCGATTGAGGGTATGTTTCCTATCCATGGTACTATGGGTAAAGTTTTGTTTGATACGGGGGCAACGCATTGTTTTATAGCTACGCATTTTGCGAAGTCCTTAGGGTTATTAGCCACAGCAGAGAGCACCGTGACGTGTGTCCACTCACCACTGGGGAGTGGGTCACTTATATTCTTTATATGCCGGGGAGTAGGGGTAGAGATTGGTAGCTTGGTATTGCCTGCAGACATGCTAGTCTTAGACATGCACGAGCATGATGTGATCATTGGTATGGATTGGCTCGCATCTTATAGAGCCATGATTGATTGCTTCGGTGGGAGCATTGTTTTTGCCATTCCGAGGCAAGAGATGTTTGTAGTAGCGATGCCTCGCCCAGAGGGAGGTTCGACCGCTCATTTATATTACATTGAGGAGGATACCTCTAAGGAGGTTGTGATTCCTTTGGATTCGATCCCAGTTGTTAGGGAGTATTCCGATGTGTTTCAGGATATACCAGGCCTACCGCCCAGTCGTGAGATAGACTTCGTTATAGATTTATTGCCGGATACGAGACCTATAGCACGTGCACCGTACCGTATGGCTCCGGCAGAGATGCGAGAGCTACGAGATCAGATTGAGCAGCTATTAGGTCAGGGCTTCATTCGTAGGAGTACCTCACCTTAGGGCGCTCCAGTCTTATTTGTAAAGAAGAGAGATGATTCACTGAGATTGTGTGTGGACTACCGGGAGTTGAACAAGGTCACGATACGGAATAAATATCCGTTGCCTCGAATCGATGATCTGTTCGACCAACTGAGGGGAGCAACTTTCTTTTCGAAGATAGATCTGAGGTCGGGGTACCATCAGCTACGTATTAGGGAGCAGGATGTTTCGAATACTGCTTTCTTGATGAGATATGGGTCTTATGAGTTCCGGGTGATGCCGTTCGGACTCACAAATGCTCCAGCCGTTTTCATGGACTTGATGAACCGAGTATTCAGAGAGTTCTTGGATCAGTTTGTCATCGTTTTCATAGATGACATTTTGATATATTCACACTCCGAGGAGGAGCATGCCGAACATTTGAGGCAGGTTCTTCAGACTCTACGAGAGCATCAGCTGTATGCTAAGTACGAGAAGTGCGGATTCTGGTTACGAGAGGTACAGTTCTTGGGGCATGTTGTTTCTGAGCAGGGGATTGCAGTTGACCCGAGCAAAGTGTCAGCGGTGAGGGAATGGGGACAGCCCACGACACCGACGGAAGTGCGTAGTTTCTTGGGGTTAGCTGGTTACTATAGGAGGTTCATTCGGGGATTCTCCAAAATAGCGGGTCCATTGACGAATCTGACTCGCAAGGGGGTACCATATGTCTGGGATGACGCTTGTCAGTTGGCTTTCGACGAGCTGAAGGACAAGCTTACTTCGGCACCAGTCCTTGCTTTACCGAAGTCGGGTGTATAGTACCTGGTTTACACAGATGCGTCCTTACGAGGACTTGGGGGAGTACTTCAGCAGGAGGAGAAGGCTATAGCTTTTGCTTCCCGCAAGCTTAAGCCGCATGAGAAGAATTACCCCACCCACGACCTGGAGTTAGCTGCGGTCGTCTTTGCATTGAGAATTTGGAGGCACTATTTATTGGGAGAGAAATTCCGTTTGTTCACAGACCATAAGTCACTGCAGTACCTGTTCACTCAGCGAGAGCTGAATATGCGTCAGCGCAGATGGTTAGAGTTTGTGAAAGATTACCAGTTCGATATACAGTATCATCCGGGGAAAGCCAACGTAGTTGCTGATGCGTTGAGCCGTAGACCGGTTGACGATGTAGCGGACATCTGGAAAGCAAAGTGGAAGGAGTTGGGTCACCAGGACGCAGTAGCACGTTCTTTCATATCCGTGATGTCAGTCACACCCGAGATTGTTACGAGGGTGATACAGGCACAGACCACAGACCCGTTTTGTCAGGAGCAGATTGTATGACTTCTAGCCGAGGGTGCTGAGTCCTATTCTGTTAGTTCGGATGGAGGGTTGCGGTTTAATGGGAGATTAGTGGTTCCAGAAGGAGCGGAGTTACGTCATGAAGTGATGACTCATTCTCATGGGTCCCGATTTGCAGTACATCCGGGAGGCGATAAAATGTACCAGGACATGAGACGACAGTACCGGTGGAGTGGGATGAAGAAGGACATCGCTGAATTTGTGTCCAAGTATTCTACTTGCCAGCTAGTGAAGGTGGACCACCAGAAATCGTCAGGATTACTTCAGCCGTTGGAAGTACCCGCGTGTAAGTGGGAAAGTATTTCCATGGATTTCATTACCGGGTTGCCTACATCACAGCGGGGCCACGATTCTATCTGGGTGATTGTAGACCGTTTGACCAAGGTGGCTCATTTTCTGCCAGTGAGGACAGATTATACCACGGGTCAGTATGCCCAGTTGTTCATCGCTGAGATTATCAGATTACATGGGGTGCCCCTGAATATTGTGTCAGATAGAGACAAGATTTTTGTGTCACGTTTCTGGGAAAGCTTTCAGGAGGCTATGGGCACCGAGTTGAGACTGAGTTCAGCCTACCACCCACAGATAGATGGACAGACAGAGCGTACTAATCAGATGTTGGAAGATATGCTACGAATGTGTGTTCTCGATTTCCGAGGAGGTTGGGAGCCACACCTTCCACTGGTAGAGTTTGCTTATAATAACTCCTATCAGTTTACGATTGGCATGGCTCCATTTGAGGCTTTGTACGGCAGGCCTTGTCGTTCTCCAACTTGTTGGCTCGAGGTGGGGGACAACAAGTTATTAGGGCCAGAAGTGATTCAGGAGACCTCCGCGAGGATTGAGATAATCAGGAGTCGTATTCGGGTAGCCCAAGACAGGCAGAAGAGCTACGCTGATGCGAAACGGTTCTTCCGGGAGTTTAATATGGGAGATCAAGTGTTGTTACGTGTATCTCCTATGAAAGGAGTGATGAGGTTCGGGAAGAAGGGTAAGTTGGCTCCGAGGTACGTAGGACCATTTCCCATCATCGAGAGAATTGGGCCAGTAGCATACAGGTTGGGATTTCCAGAACATTTACATCGCATCCACGATGTATTCCACATCTCGTCGCTGAGACGATATCTTCGGGATGATATGGCCCATACTCACATCGCGATAGACGAGATCGATTTACAGCCTGATAGCTCTTACGAGGAGAGACCGGTGGCTATCCTAGACTATAGTGAGAGGAGATTGAGGTCGAAGGTAGTTCCACTTGTGCGAGTCCAGTGGGAGCACCATAATGTGGAGGAATCCACTTGGGAGCGTGAAGCAGATATGCGCGAGAGATATCCAGAGTTGTTTTTACCAGGTATGCCTTATTATCCGAATTTCGGGACGAAATTCCATTATTAGGGGGGAAGTATGTAATACCCCGTATTTTTATGCTATATTAATTTGGGGGATTTATTAAATTTAATGAGAGTGTATTATTTAATAAAAATTCGGAAATTAATTATGTTATAATTATTGACGTGACGTGAGTTAGTAATTATATGAAATTTTTGAATATTACTTATGAGCATAGTAATATATGATATTGATTATAGTAAATGTCACGAGTGAATGAAATGGCAGTTTTGGGAATTTTAGTCGGGACGCGCCCGTGTCGCGTCGGGATTAATTATTAATATATAAAAGTGAATATTTTATAAGTTTCTTGTATGGTGGTTTTGAGTGCGCCAACGCGTCCGGAAGGGTCGAGATAGTCAGAAAAGTTTACCCGGGGGTTTAGTTTGAGTCTCGGGGTGTTTTTAGGCCTAATTAGTGACCCGGGAGGGCATTTTGGTCATTTTACAAAATAGGGTGAGTAAACCCACGAATTTTAGCAGCCTTTATCAGCTGGTTAAGTTAGCCTTTTAGGGTTATGTGACACCCCGACTAATTAAATACCGGGTAGCTACTCCTTTATAAAATTAATTCAAAATGCCAAGTTGGCTCAGTTAATAGCATCACTGTCGAAAACATTTTTATTATTACTAACCACCTAGTATTTAAAAAGCAAGTTGCCAAATTTTAATTTAAGTCTGATTAACATGCAACAAGTGAAATGAAGAAATAAATAACACCATTCACCATACTGAAGTAAAATGAATAACCATCACAATGGAGTAAATAAAGTCTGGAGGAAAACTCCTCGCTACAAACCCATACTGAAATAAATAACTGAAACAATACATGCTAAAGTCTGAAAACTGAAATGTAAAAGATGCTCTAAATAGAAATGGGCAACATGCCCTACAACGGATAGATAGTGACTCTGGAATCCAAAAGATAGAAGCGTCTATGAGCAAATCCCTGTAGCTTCCACCACCAGCTACAGCTCGTCACCTGAATGAGTACCTATGCTTGGTGTCCTTGTGGCTGGGCACCTAAAAATGGTTTTACAAAGAAAAGATTTGAAAAGCAAACGGGTCAGAGCCCGAATGTGGAGTTATATTTTAAAAACCTGCAAGTGCTTTAAAAACATTTAAAACATTAAATGCAAAGTACATGTTAGGACGTGCACTCACATTATATTCTCACCTCTCATCTAACTGTGCACTCCTACCGCAAGTACCCATCTATAATGATATAAACCACTAGCTAAGTGACATCATAACTAGCTAGACTGTAATAGTTCCTACCCTTATTACCCGGTTCTATTTAACATAACAACGCTCGTAATTAAATAGAGGTTTAACGTAAACTCAGTTACAAAATATGCCATTGATATAACTATCAGTTAACTCATTATATAACTCGAAACAATACCGTAATATTTTTACAACATTAACATGAGGATTCCCATTAATATAATGTATATTATTCATCTCATAAATATACAATACAAGCACCCCGCAATCTAAGCTGTAGTGCACACATACTCTGCTATCCATCCCGGTACATCACGTACATAAGGATTACATATTCCGAATCTCTCAGGAATAGTTTACCGATAACATCATCACAAATAATGGAGGCGAACACAGTCACCGTCACATGGGTCACGCACATACCTACGCTCCCATGATCAGCGGACTTATTAATATCACAATAAGTCTTTCTATGACCTATGTTCATCGAGGTAACCAATCTAAATCCGGGCAACACAAGGATAAGAAGGACCTAAGCGAACGTAAACCTCCCGTGATAGCAAGTATGGTAGGTATGTCATACACATAAGATTTTATGCTAAGCATTCACACATCTTAGATATCTCAATATTAATAAAGTCATACTCTACATCATTATAACATTATTCCGAATCCATATATTTCAAGTATCCCGATAATATATAATTTAAATGGTCGACACGTCTCACGTCGTAATTCCTTAAACTTAAAACCTATCTTAAATAGACTATTAAGTCTCCCATAATTCCCACATATGACATCTTTATACCTAAGGTCTTTGCTTCTGCCCCAAACCTTATTTCATCAACTTATTCAAATTTGTACTATTAACCCAAATATTATCTCACATGACAAATTTCATTTATTTAGAATAATTCCTCAAATTACATTCCAAATAAAGTCCCATCTCATAATCATGCCTACTGGTCTTCCTTAAAGTCAAGGGTATTCATAAAGTCTCTAATAATATTATCCAAGGGTTAACACCACTAAAATTCAATTAAGGGAAAACTTCATTTATTCTGGGAAGGTCGATCGATCGACCTTGACCTTCGATCGATCAATTTTGTCGATCGATCGACTGATGAATGTCGATCGATCGATTACACAGGTATGGTTACGGACTGCTTCGATTTGCAGATTTGAAAACATCCCAAAACTTATTTTTAAAGCATGATTCTCTAATATAACGTTATAGTAATGTCATATAACCATCCTACAATATTACTAACGTCCATAAATCAATATTTCAACAACTAAAGGCTACATATGGATCAATCTTCATCAAAAACCTAGTTTTCTAATTTATCTCAAGAACATTCATAAACCTCATCTTAAATCCGTTTTTGGTATCACAAAAGTCAGTAATTCTCTTAATATGATCTTTCAGTAACATTCTACATGCAACCTATATCCCAAAAATTAAACTAATAACTCCAATCTTATGGGTTTTTCATTATCTTCCAAGAACACATAAAGTTTTTGAATAATCTAACATGGAAGAAGCATTCTCCGAAATTTAAATGGAATAAATCACTTGCCTTGATTGTCTCTGGATTTGGTGTTGGATTTGTAAGCTCTTTCTGCAGAATTCCTCCTCTTTCCCTTCCTCTCTAAGCTTTCTTCTTCCAAAGGTGGCTATGGTGGCTAGGGTTTCCTTTGGGAGAGTTGGAAGACTAAATGATAACCTACGTAGCTTTCTAGGTTAATAAGGGTTGGTTATGGGCTTAGTGGGTCTTATCCACATCAGATTTAATTAACCAAATTTTCGTCACTTTTAATTCCTCAAAACGTGAAATTACCAAAATACCCTTTAAGTTGCCGGTATGGCCTAAAAATACCCCGGGACCCAAACTATACCCCCGGCTAGTGTTTTCTGACTATCTCGACCCTTCCGGACGCGATGGTGCACTCAAAACGACCATACGGATTATAGATTTTAAATTCACTTTTATTATCAAAATATTATACCGTGACGCGACGATCCCACGCGTCTCAACAAAATTTCTAAAATGCCGTATATAAATCCCACGACAAATTTTATAATACCAAGTTCATATATAATCATATATGCACATAATCAAATACCAATTCGCATCACATTAGTATTTTTATCCCGGATTAATTTCCAATTAATACGCATTTAATTAATTAATCCCAAAAATAAATATAGTCAAAAGTACGGGGTATTACATACTCCCCCCCTAATAACTGAATTTCATCCCGAAATTCGAAAGTAGAAAGTACCTGCTAAAAATAGCTCTGGATAACGTTCGCGCATCTCATCCTCGCGCTCCCATGTGGACTCCTCGACATTGTGATGTCGCCACTGAACACGCACTAACGGAACTATCTTTGACCGCAGTTTCCTCTCGCTTCGGTCCAAAATAGCAATTGGCCCCTCCTCATAGGAGCTATCCGGCTGGAGATCGATGTCCTCCATAGCAATGTGAGAATGAGCCAAATTATCTCTAAGGTATTTCCTCAGCGAGGAAATATGGAACACGTCGTGAATCCGATGCAAGTGCTCCGGTAGTCCAAGTCTATACGCAACCGGTCCGATCCGCTCAATAATAGGAAACGGTCCCACATACCTTGGTGCCAACTTCCCCTTCTTCCCGAATCGCATAATCCCCTTCATCGGAGAAACCCTGAGCAAAACCTGTTCCCCCACTTGGAACTCCCTGAAAAAACCTCTTCGCATCAGCATAACTCTTCTGCCTGTCTTGAGCTACCCGAATGCGACTCCGAATCAACTCAATCCTTGCCGAAGTATCCTGAATCACTTCCGGCCCAAGTAGTTTGTTATCCCCCACCTACAACCAACATGCTGGGGAACGACAAGGCCTACCGTACAATGCCTCAAACGGAGCCATGCCAATAGTGAACTGATAGGAGTTGTTGTAAGCAAACTCCACCAGTGGAAGGTACTGCTCCCATCCACCCCCGAAGTCAATAATGCACATGCGTAGCATGTCCTCCAACATCTGATTGGTGCGCTCTGTCTGCCCATCGGTCTGCGGATGATAAGTCGTACTCAACCGCAATTCCGTGCCCATGGCTTCCTGAAAACTTTCCCAAAACCGCGAAACAAATATCTTGTCTCGGTCAGACACGATATTTAGGGGCACACCGTGAAGTCTCACAATCTCTGAAATGAAGAGCTGGGCATACTGTCCCGAAGTGTAGTCGGTCCTTACGGGTAAGAAGTGAGTGACCTTGGACAACCTGTCCACAATTACCCAAACGGAGTCGTGACCCCTCTGCGACGTAGGCAACCCCGTGACAAAATCCATGGATATGCTCTCCCACATCCACACCGGAACCTCCAACGGTTGTAGCAATCCTGCTGGTCTCTGATGATCCACTTTTACAAGCTGACAAGTGGCGCATTTCGAGACAAACTCAGCGATATCTCTCTTCATACCGCTCCACCAATATTGTCGTCTCATGTCTTGGTACATTTTGTCCCCTCCGGGATGTACCGCGAACCGTGAGCCGTGCGACTCTGCCATAACATCGTGCCGCAATTCTTCCCCTTCAGGAACTACCAATCTCCCATTGAAGCGCAATCCCCCGTCTGAGCTAACGGTATAGGACTCGGCTCCCTCTGCAAGTAATCGAACTATCTGCTCCTGACAGAACGAGTCATTAGCCTGTGCCCGTACAATCCTCGTGACAATCTGCGGTGTAACGGTCATCACAGACATGAAAGATCGGGCCACTGCATCCTGGTGTCCCAATTCCTTCCACTTGGTCTTCCACACCTCTGCCACCTCATCTGCTGGTCTACGGCTCAACGCGTCTACTACCACGTTAGCCTTACCCGGGTGGTACTGGATGTCGAACTGGTAGTCTTTCACAAACTCAAGCCACCTACGCTGCCGCATATTCAGCTCCTTCTGAGTGAACAGGTATTGTAGGGACTTGTGGTCCGTGAACAGTTGGAACTTCTCCCCCAAAAGATAGTGTCTCCAAATCCGTAAGGCAAATACTACCGCTGCCAACTCCAAATCATGCGTGGGGTAATTCTTCTCGTGAGGCTTAAGCTTACGGGAAGCATAAGCTATGGCCTGTCTCTCCTGCTGCAATACACCTCCCAGTCCTTGCAAAGACGCGTCGGTGTAAACCAAATACTCAACTCCCGGTCTCGGCAATGCTAACACAGGTGCTGAGGTCAATTTGTCCTTCAATTCATCGAATGCCAACTGACAGGCATCACTCCAGATGTATGGCACACCCTTACGAGTAAGATGTGTCAAAGGACCTGCTATCTCTGAGAAACCCCGAATAAATCTCCTGTAGTATCCTGCTAGACCCAAGAAACTACGAATCTCCGTTGGTGTCGTGGGTTGTCCCCACTCCCTCACCGCGGACACTTTCCCCGGATCCACAGATATTCCCTGGTCGAAAATGATGTGTCCCAAAAACTGGACTTCCTTCAACCAAAACCCGCACTTCTCGTATTTTGCATACAACTCGTTCTGACGGAGTGTCTGCAAAACCTGCCTCAAATGCTCGGCGTGCTCCTCCTCTGTCTGAGAGTAAACCAGAATATCATCAATGAAGACAATGACAAACTGGTCTAGGAAATCCCTGAACACTCTGTTCATCAAGTCCATAAACACTGCTGGAGCGTTGGTCAAGCCGAAAGGCATAACCCGAAACTCGTAAGAACCATATCTCGACAAGAACGCGGTCTTCGAGACATCCTCCTCCCTGATTCGCAACTGATGGTATCCCGACCTCAAGTCAATCTTCGAGAAGAAAGAAGCTCCTCTCAACTGGTCGAATAAGTCATCGATTCGAGGCAACGGATACTTATTCCGTATCGTGACCTTATTCAACTCTCGGTAGTCCACGCACAATCTCAGTGAACCATCCCTCTTCTTCACAAACAAAACTGGAGCGCCCCAAGCTGAGGTACTCCTGCGAATAAAGCCCTGTCCTAACAGCTGCTCTATCTGATCCCGTAGCTCTCTCATCTCAGCTGGAGCCATACGGTACGGTGCACGTGCTATAGGTCTCGTACCCGGTAGCAAATCTATAACAAAGTCTATCTCACGACTGGGTGGTAAGCCTGGTATCTCCTGAAACACATCTGAGTGCTCCCTAACAACTGGGATAGAATCTAAAGGAATCACAACCTCCTTAGAGGTATCCTCCTCTATGTAATACAGATGAGCGGTCGATCCTCCCTCTGGGCGAGGCATCGCCACTACAAACATCTCTTGCCCCGGAATGGCAAAAACAATGCTCCCGCTGAAGCAATCAATCATGGCCCTATATGCTACGAGCCAATCCATACTGATGATCACATCGTGAACATGCATGTCTAACACTAACATGTCTGCAGGCAATACCAAACCACCAATCTCTACCCCCACTCCCCGACATATAAAGAATATAAGTGACCCACTCCCCAATGGTGAGTCGACACACGTAACTGTGCTCTCTGCCGTAGCTAACAATCCCAAAGCTTTCGCGAAGTGTGTAGCTATAAAACAATGTGTAGCACCCGTATCAAACAATACCCGACCCATAGTGCCATGGATAGGAAACGTACCCTCGATCGCGGGCGGTGCCTGTGGAACTGCAGCCTGGTGAACGTTGTAGACACGTCCATACTGTAGCTGCCCCTGCTGAGCTGGGACTGCTGGAATGGGTGGCAATGCTGCCATCTGCGGCGGTGAGGGAAGAGCGGCGGAAAACATAGGTCTCTGTGGCTCCTGGCGAGCACCCTGCTGCTGCTGCTGTGGGGCCCTGCCCCTATCAGGACAATCCTGCTTCTTATGGCCAGTCTTGCCACAAACAAAGCACTTCCCTGGGAAATTCCCTCCCCTCTGCCCCTGTTATCCCCGGCCCTGGTGGCTGTTACCATTCCTCCCTTGGCCCTGCTGGCCCTGATGAAACTGCGGCCCATTCTGCCCCTGTTGGCCCTGATGGCCGTTTGGACCCTGATGGCCCTGACGGAAACCTCCCTGCCTGTAGTTCCCTGACCGGAACCTCTTATTATCCCCCTGCTGGGAGCCCTGCTCAGTTTGTCTCTGCCCCTGACCAGATTGTGCCCCGCTGGCACTATGTCCTCCAGTCCTGCCCTGATGGCTAGACTCCCCCGACCGCTTGCCCTCGGCCATATGAAAACGGTGGTCCTGGCAGTGCAATAATGCAGCGTTAACCACATCAGAATAAGTGGCTAACGATAGGTTCCCTAGCAGATGCTGACGGATCCTCCAAGTCAACCCGTCCGTGAACTTCTCTATTTTCTTCTTCTCTGTTGGAATCTCGTCTGGAACGATATTCAACAGGTTAGTGAACTCGGCCTCATATTCGGCCACTGTCTTGCCCTCCTGCTTCAAACTCATCAGCTTCCTCCTCATCTCTGTATGAACTGCGGACGGAAAGTACTTGCGGTCGAATCGCACCCAGAACTCCTGAATCGTGAGGGTATCCCTCTCCTCCGCGGTGGTAATGGACTCCCACCACTGCAGCGCAGATCCAACTAGCTTGAAAGTAGCTAGTACCTGTTTCTGAACATCAGTGCACTCATGCATCCTCAAATGCCTCTGTATGTCCTTCCTCCACTGGCTCGAGACTACTACATCTGAGCTTCCTGCAAACTCTGGCGGATGAGCTTTCTGAAAAGCGTCACGTACACGCTCCCAAGCAGACGAGAATGCATTAACCTGTACTGGCGCGACAACCGGCGCCTGAGGTGGTGCCTGCTGAATCACGGCAATCGCGGCATTTATCGCTTGGGCTACTATAGCAGCAACCTCAGCGGCGTTCATCATGCCCTGAACTGGAGCGGGCTGTGGTTCGGGCGTTGCATCCCTGGGAACTCGTCGTGCACGTCGTGGAGGCATCTGAAATAAGAACAAAGTTTATAAGTTCACGGTTTATAAACTTAATATAGCTGGAGAACGAAGCATACACAAAAAGAGTACAACAGTCCTAAAATATAGGGCTCTATATCAAAGAAAACGTAGCAGAAACATAATAGCCGTACAGATCCTAAAGGACACTAGAACCTGGCTCTGATACCACCTGTGACACCCCGACTAATTAAATACCGGGTAGCTACTCCTTTATAAAATTAATTCAAAATGCCAAGTTGGCTCAGTTAATAGCATCACTGTCGAAAACATTTTTATTATTACTAACCACCTAGTATTTAAAAAGCAAGTTGCCAAATTTTAATTTAAGTCTGATTAACATGCAACAAGTGAAATGAAGAAATAAATAACACCATTCACCATACTGAAGTAAAATGAATAACCATCACAATGGAGTAAATAAAGTCTGGAGGAAAACTCCTCGCTACAAACCCATACTGAAATAAATAACTGAAACAATACATGCTAAAGTCTGAAAACTGAAATGTAAAAGATGCTCTAAATAGAAATGGGCAACATGCCCTACAACGGATAGATAGTGACTCTGGAATCCAAAAGATAGAAGCGTCTATGAGCAAATCCTTGTAGCTTCCACCACCAGCTACAGCTCGTCACCTGAATGAGTACCTATGCTTGGTGTCCTTGTGGCTGGGCACCTAAAAATGGTTTTACAAAGAAAAGATTTGAAAAGCAAACGAGTCAGAGCCCGAATGTGGAGTTATATTTTAAAAACCTGCAAGTGCTTTAAAAACATTTAAAACATTAAATGCAAAGTACATGTTAGGACGTGCACTCACATTATATTCTCACCTCTCATCTAACTGTGCACTCCTACCGCAAGTACCCATCTATAATGATATAAACCACTAGCTAAGTGACATCATAACTAGCTAGACTGTAATAGTTCCTACCCTTATTACCCGGTTCTATTTAACATAACAACGCTCGTAATTAAATAGAGGTTTAACGTAAACTCAGTTACAAAATATGCCATTGATATAACTATCAGTTAACTCATTATATAACTCGAAACAATACCGTAATATTTTCACAACATTAACATGAGGATTCCCATTAATATAATGTATATTATTCATCTCATAAATATACAATACAAGCACCCCGCAATCTAAGTTGTAGTGCACACATACTCTGCTATCCATCCCGGTACATCACGTACATAAGGATTACATATTCCGAATCTCTCAGGAATAGTTTACCGATAACATCATCACAAATAATGGAGGCGAACACAGTCACCATCACATGGGTCACGCACATACCTACGCTCCCATGATCAGCGGACTTATTAATATCACAATAAGTCTTTCTATGACCTATGTTCATCGAGGTAACCAATCTAAATCCGGGCAACACAAGGATAAGAAGGCCCTAAGCGAACGTAAACCTCCCGTGATAACAAGTATGGTAGGTATGTCATACACATAAGATTTTATGCTAAGCATTCACACATCTTAGATATCTCAATATTAATAAAGTCATACTCTACATCATTATAACATTATTCCGAATCCATATATTTCAAGTATCCCGATAATATATAATTTAAATGGTCGACACGTCTCACGTCGTAATTCCTTAAACTTAAAACCTATCTTAAATAGACTATTAAGTCTCCCATAATTCCCACATATGACATCTTTATACCTAAGGTCTTTGCTTCTGCCCCAAACCTTATTTCATCAACTTATTCAAATTTGTACTATTAACCCAAATATTATCTCACATGACAAATTTCATTTATTTAGAATAATTCCTAAAATTACATTCCAAATAAAGTCCCATCTCATAATCATGCCTACTGGTCTTCCTTAAAGTCAAGGGTATTCATAAAGTCTCTAATAATATTATCCAAGGGTTAACACCACTAAAATTCAATTAAGGGAAAACTTCATTTATTCTGGGAAGGTCGATCGATCGACCTTGACCTTCGATCGATCGATTTTGTCGATCGATCGACTGATGAATGTCGATCGATCGATTACACAGGTATGGTTACGGAATGCTTCGATTTGCAGATTTGAAAACATCCCAAAACTTATTTTTAAAGCATGATTCTCTAATATAACGTTATAGTAATGTCATATAACCATCCTACAATATTACTAACGTCCATAAATCAATATTTCAACAACTAAAGGCTACATATGGATCAATCTTCATCAAAAACCTAGTTTTCTAATTTATCTCAAGAACATTCATAAACCTCATCTTAAATCCGTTTTTGGTATCACAAAAGTCAGTAATTCTCTTAATATGATCTTTCAGTAACATTCTACATGCAACCTATATCCCAAAAATTAAACTAATAACTCCAATCTTATGGGTTTTTCATTATCTTCCAAGAACACATAAAGTTTTTGAATAATCTAACATGGAAGAAGCATTCTCCGAAATTTAAATGGAATAAATCACTTGCCTTGATTGTCTTTGGATTTGGTGTTGGATTTGTAAGCTCTTTCTGCAGAATTCCTCCTCTTTCCCTTCCTCTCTAAGCTTTCTTCTTCCAAAGGTGGCTATGGTGGCTAGGGTTTCCTTTGGGAGAGTTGGAAGACTAAATGATAACCTACGTAGCTTTCTAGGTTAATAAGGGTTGGTTATGGGCTTAGTGGGTCTTATCCACATCAGATTTAATTAACCAAATTTTCGTCACTTTTAATTCCTCAAAACGTGAAATTACCAAAATACCCTTTAAGTTGCCGGTATGGCCTAAAAATACCCCGGGACCCAAACTATACCCCCGGCTAGTGTTTTCTGACTATCTCGACCCTTCCGGACGCGATGGTGCACTCAAAACGACCATACCGATTATAGATTTTAAATTCACTTTTATTATCAAAATATTATACCGTGACGCGGCGGTTCCACGCGTCTCAACAAAATTTCTAAAATGCCGTATATAAATCCCACGACAAATTATAATACCAAGTTCATATATAATCATATATGCACATAATCAAATACCAATTCGCATCACATTAGTATTTTTATCCCGGATTAATTTCCAATTAATACGCATTTAATTAATTAATCCCAAAAATAAATATAGTCAAAAGTACGAGGTATTACCGGTTAGAACCTATAAAATCCTAGAACGGCCATTAGAGAAGAGAG
The DNA here is from genome assembly GCA_949130495.1 of Sambucus nigra. NCBI lineage: Eukaryota > Viridiplantae > Streptophyta > Magnoliopsida > Dipsacales > Adoxaceae > Sambucus > Sambucus nigra. The sequence continues at coordinate 98,907,335 of OX422217.1, forward strand.
GAGAGACCTTTCAAGGAGATTCAAGGCCAAAACACCACCGTTTGCACCGCCGTCACCACCAACGCGTAGATCGCGAGGAGGAGAACGCAACCACACCAATACCAGCAGGAAACCAGACCTCTGAAATCCCAGGCAAGTGTTTAACTTGTGTATTTTCGTTGGTGCAATATTCATATTAGTTAGGAATGATTAGGAGTATAATCTATGGAAGAAAACCCCACTTTTTGATAATAATTTGCATGAAGAAAAGATTAAAACCATATTCTGGAAGTCTTATATGATGTAGATGATTAGCCCACGAATTTTGATGATTATGTAGAAGGAAATTCTGGAGAAAAACTGATTAGAATAGAAGTTAAGAAAACTTAGGGTTCTTGATGATTAGATGAGATTTTAGGTTGTTTAATCATGTTTAATGATGGCTATACGCATGCTTAACGTTAGAAACATCTGGTAATATGCTATTATGTTTGTGGTATAAGTTTTGGGACGATTAGGGTTGGAAAATATGAATTTGAATGAAGAATTTTGGTGAAACCCGCAACTGCAATTTTGCAGAATTTTCGCAGACCTGCTTGATCGATCGATCGACCCTAGAGCGTCGATCGATCGAATGTTTGATCGATCGAGCCCCAGCCGTCGATCGATCGACCCTTCCTGGCAGCCTCTTATTTCCCCATGTTTAATTAGTAGAATTAATTTATCATGGAATAATCCTTGGGCATATTAAATAAAATGTTTTGGGATATAGGAGAGACCAGTAGGACATATGATTAAGTGTTGAGAACTTTATTATGAAATGATTATTGTGTTTTAGGGATAATTAATTAAGGAATGACGAACTACGTATTTCAAGTGAGGGATTATGACGAATACCTACGATAGTGAATAGATGTCTACCTACTGAATTTGTTACTTGGATGGATAGAACCCATGAGTGTTCCATAACTAGTGAGAAAACCCTTCGAGTTAAGGTTAGAGACGAAACCTTATGCGTAATACTAATAATGTAAAATTAAGGATAAATGTTGTAATTATGGGTAACGAGAGTGACCTATTAATATGATGAAAGTAGTATATTTATATGATTGTGTGTACATATATTATATTTATGTGAAAAACGTACCCGCGCTACTTGCTATCCCTGAGGTTACCGCGCTGGGACGATCTTATCCTGTGTTGCTTTATAGGGGATATTGATTTGTACCCTAGAAGATAGAGATCCTAGGTACGGGCTATCAGATTGATAGTCGGACGGTCCTAAGAGACGTGTGGGTATGTACTGACCTCTTGGACTTGGAATCTATGCTTCGCCTCAACGTTGTTTTGTATATGTTAATACAGTTCGAGAGTGATTCCGAATTTGTATTTCCCTTTGTGTGAGCGATACGGGGATTGGATAGCAGAGTATGCCCGCACCATAATTTTTATGTGGGGTGCCATTAGAATATATATATTACACGAGTATTTAATATATATGAAGTTCTGAAACTTGGAACTACCTACTGTGATTTGGTAAGTAAGTCATGTTTGATGAATCAGATTGGAAATACTTGTTTTATGAGAGTATAATATGACACTGGGAAACTTTATAAATTAATGAAGCTAAAACGAGAGTTGTGCTACACTTTGAAAGTACCCTTTTCACACGTTGACATTGTTCGGTTTTTAAAACTTATGAGTAAGTTAAGATAAACTAAATTATTGGGAAGGTTAGTATGATAATATGTTAAGTTAAACCATTTGGGGAAGGTTAGTACGATAGGTGTGCACACTAGAAGAGAGGTGAGAATTTCTCAAGAGAGTGTCGAACTAATATGTTATTGCATTGACCTGTATCAATTTAAATACTTGCTAAACTAATTTTAAATCATACACACTTTCGGGCTCTGACCCATTTTATCTCTCCCTCTCCCCCTTGTATATGTATATATGTATGTATTTCAGGTGCCCAGCCATAGGGGCGTCTTGCTTAGGATCTTTTGGAAGGAACGCGCTGCAGCTTAGGTGGGAGTTGCAGGTCTTTTGATTAGACGACTTCGTTCATTCAGATCCACTCCTAGCATTTTCATTCAGATGGGCATGTGTAGCCCTTTCCATTATTTCTTTATGTTGGGACCTTGTTATTTCAGTTATTTCCTAGTTCGTTATTTTGGGATTTTGTTCAGGACGGATGTATTACTTTATTTTCTCGCATGTTGACATTCGTTGATGAATGTTTTATATATTGGATTCTTTCGTTCCAGTTTATTGTGGTGTGAATCTTATTCATTGAGCTTTGTTAATAATAATAATAATAAAAAAAATCTTTTCTTTAAATAAAATTTGGAAGTTAATGTTAAAAATTGGTTTTGACACTTAGCTTAATTATTTAGGGTGTTTAATTGGAAAGTTTCTTTTTACGACAGTGATGCTAAGAATGAACCAAACTGTTCACCTTGATTTAATTTAATAAAGAAGTGATCGCCCGGTATTTAATTAGGCGGGGTGTCACAATATATAAGTTAGTTATATATATATTTAGTAACTATATGTAAGACTATATATATATAATATTATATATAAATATATATTTATTATATTATATATATACACGTTCGGGTCGGGTCCTTATCGAATCGGAGTCATGCATATCCAGATCCGGTTCATTAACTAATCGGGCTATAAAATTTGCTCAGATTCATTAATTCAGGTCGGGGCGAATCGAGTCCGGCCCTAGATCCGATCCATTGAGCACGAAGGTCCATTTGGGCTTTTGTATTTAGTCGCGTTGGATGTAATTGAAGTGAAATCTGAGATGAATAGAAGTAATAACCCTAACACAAAGACGAAGACAAGCAGATTGGGTCTCTTTTGTTTGGTTTCATCTTTCACCCTCGATTATGGAGACTCTCCGGGCAACTTACAAAGACGAGGAGGAGGAAGAGGAGGAGGAGGAGGAGGACGACAATAGCAACAGCAACAGCAATAGCAATAGCAACAGCAACAGCATCACTGATTTAAGCTGCTTAACCCCAAAGGAAGTCCTTAAAGAGGAATCGGAGGAACTATCAAACGAAGACGACATTTCAAACGAAGAAGAAAAAGAAATGGCGAAGATGTCTGAAGATGAAGACGACCCCGACCCTCCCCCCAAGAAGCAGAAACATCTCTCCTCACTCACAATCGACAGATCCACCCCCACCCCCACCCCCATCCCCACCCCCATCCCCACAGCTAAGAAGTACAAGAAGAGCAAGGGCAACAACGTGTGGAGCAAATCCAAGAAGAGCAAGGGCAAAAAGAACACCGCTGGCACCACCCCCAAGTCCAAATCCCAAGCGGAGGATAAAGTGTTCATCACCCCCATCCCTCGCTTTCCGGACAAAAACGACGACGCCATGGACATGAAAATCTGCCTCTCCAAGGTTCACAAGGCCGAGAGAGTGGAATTGTGTGAGGATCGGTTAACCGCTTCTAGTTCCAAAGGGTACAGAATGGTGAGGACCACTCGAGGGGTCACTGAGGGGGCTTGGTACTTTGAGATTAAGGTTGTCAATTTGGGGGACACGGGTCACACCAGGCTCGGCTGGTCCACTGACAAGGGGGACTTACAGGCACCTGTTGGCTACGATGCCAATAGCTTTGGTTTCAGGGACATCGATGGCTCTAAGATACACAAGGCTCTCAGGGACAAATACGCTCATCACGGTTATGGGGAAGCTGATGTTATTGGCTTCTACATCTATTTGCCCCAAGGGGATTTATACTTGCCCAAGGACCCTGATCTCGTTTGGTATAAGGGCCACAAGTATATCTGTGCCCCTCATCCCAACCAAGATCCTCCCAAGCTAGTTCCTGGTTGGTACCTCACTCACTCTTACTCGTTCTATCCTTTCCTTTAAATGTTTCCTACTACTTTCCTTTTCCTTTTTCCCACTAACTAATTTCACTTATCTTCCTCTCTCCTTATAAACATTCTCGACCAACTCTTTGTCATTGTTTTGTTCCTTCAACTTCACTGCATAAACGACAACCTGCTTCAGTTTCTCACGGTACATCAAGAACAACATCTGGGCTGCATAACTACTTACAAGCCTTGGCTTTGACGAGGATCAGAGCTTGTGAATGAGGCCATAATAAATAAATAGATTATGTACTTTTAAGACTTAAAATAATATTGATTATGGATATAGGACAACATACATTTCATTTCCATTTTTAGTTCCTATTTTCAAATTAAAAGGACACGTGGCATGTTGTGATTGGTTGACGTCTTATGAAAATAGGTCCGCGCCAGCGGCTTTATTCAAAACTAGGGACTAAGACTATAAATAAAATGTTTGTTGTCCTATTTCCAAAATACATATTACAATAGGTCCTAAATTTACAAAGCCCCATAAATAAATAACCAAATAAAACAGAGCAAATGTGTTGATAGCCAAGGGAAGATGTTGATGTCTTATACATGGATTTATAAAGATAAGAGAAGAGAAGGTTGAAGCTGAACAACAAAAGATTCAGGGAAAAGAGACGCAAACATCTGAATGGGAGAGATACAAACAAATGATGGATACGTTAAATATTTTTCTATTTTAATTTTATATATTTTAGTGACAATTAAATAAAAAATAAGTAGGTAATATAAATTGTCCCGAGTAGTCAAATATTATATGGCACCAATCAAAGCATCCTTAACATGAAATCTCTTTAGCCCATATCTTTCAAGTCCCAAAAGGAGAGTAGAGATTAAATTTCATCAATTTTTAGGGTGTTTCCAACTCTATATTTGGAGTCCCGAGGAGACAAAAATTAAAGAACCTTTTGATAGTATAGTCCTTTTACAATCTTGAACTATTACCACATCGATGATATTAGTCCTTGGGAGAATAAAATGAAGAGAAGCATTTAACCCATCAGTATCATTTATACAATCTTTACCAGCAAAGCTGATTTTAGTGTAATGCCTGCCCATTACTAAATAGTCCACTAGACAACTTACAATTGTTTATAATCCCACTAAATCGTACAGCCCTCCGGAGATTAATAGAGAGAGTAACTTTCCTATCAGTATATGTAATATACTATGTAACACCCGACTCGAATTTATGAGTTATCCGTGGTCAATTCGGTCCGACCCGAGCGTTAGGTGTGAAGTGCGACGAGACAACTTAAATAATATTGCTAGTTCAGTTTTATTTAATCAGCGTTTCACTTGTTTAGCATGCGATTCCAATTTACATCAATATACGTGAGGCACCCGTGGGAAGAGTTCCCGGAATCCAAGCATACAAAACTACTAACGTAAATTCAAAAGGATACTTACTTGTGCAACGCTCTCAAAATACTGAATCACACCTAACCTGCCGTTGGAATGAGCCTAATGACCAGTGGGAAAATACAGCAATGCAATAAAGAATCGAACGGTAGAAAATAGACTCTTAACACTTTATGTCTACGTGCACATGCGACTACCTAATATATATGTATATCTATATACTATAATGCAGGATACCGTTTTTATTCCAAAACATTAATTATTCCGATTACTTCGCCTTAATCTAATAAAAGACCCATTTTTACTCGACTTAACATTTTATTTTTGATTTAACACACCCGATTAAACACCTTAAATAAACAAATACCCTTTGTTTATCACAAAAATTACCCTTTTTTTCATACCAAATTTACGTTAGTATTTTCCTTGATAATCACCTTTTAACACACGCAAGCATCGCGTTAGAAAATACTTATTTTTCGTTGAAAACCTTTCATAAACACACTCTTGTATTAATTATGGGTTAAACCTTTGTAGGCTGCTTAATTACCCATTTAATCACTTCACCTTGCTATTCAGTTTACGTCATGGAAATTAGTCAATTTTCTTACACTCTTGTCCACGTTTTTATCGGAACATTTATTAATTTTATTCAAGTTAGGTTGTCTTTTCTTATATTCGCCATACAACAACCTATTTCTTGACATGTTCCACTTTTCATTATTCTTTTTCTCGGAATTGCCCAATATCCGCATACTTTAATGGGTTCCACACCGCCGGCTATGCTACCATATGCTCTGGCCAGTGATTTTGGATCTTTAACCCCAGGGCTCTTGGCCCTTCATAATTATTCCCGGTGTCATCCGAGTACATATTAATGTGTGTTAACATTTTATAAATGTCCACATTATTCTACTTTTTACCGATCGAAGTCAAAATCCGGGGTGTTGCCCCACCTCGTGTTACTTTAAAAATCACCATTTCTTGTCCTTTAAACACTTACGTCGATTTTATCCCACAATCACTTTCATTTAGGACCATTTGTGTAACGCCATTTCCAACATTTTTATTTCACAAAAATGTTCCACTTTATGTAAAATTACCATTTTACCCATTTATTTCCAAACTTGCGTTTTTCCTCCATTTTCACAAGTGTTATTTTTCCAAAAATATTACTAAGCTGTACACGCCAACTTTCCAAATGTTTTTATTTATTAACACTAATTTCGCACTTTGGAGTTAGCACCCCTTTCAAGTTGAAAATCTCTTTATGTCACTACTTTCCTTCTCTAAGAAATCATTGAACATTTTGAAGACAACTTTACATAAAAACCACCATCTCCTTTATTAACACAATTAGTCTTAAGACCATACACTTATCATATCTTCAACACTTATTCACACTTTAAGGGTTGAAATTTCTATTTTCTTTATTTCAAGTTAACTCTCATTAAAACCTCCATTAAACTTGTTTATATGCTTATCATCAAAATACTACAATTATATACATAGGAGGAGGGATTTTAACCTCAAAAATCCAAAATAATGAGTTTAACACTTGGTTTATTCAAGAAAGTTCATAATGTTTGCAACAACATGCTTTTCAATGCTAAAGACATTTTTGATCATACAAACTTGAAAAAATGCCTATTTTTATGAAAATCTTAAATTTTACAAGAAAACTTTATAACATTTGTTCACAAAATATCTTTAACAAGATAAACATTATTTTCAAATATTTTATTCCCTAAAATGTTTGACACCAAGTTTTCTTGAAATATATCATTTACGCGACACTCTTGAAATCCCTTTTTAATCCATTTACCCAAAATCATGAGAAATACCCTCTTTAAACCGTATATGCATCCTACTCTTACAAACTCAACTACAAGATCAATCCTATGGAAAAATAGAGTTTTAAGCTAAGAGTAGAGTTTTCCCAACTCAAAGAAGCTCTGACAATGGTAGGATGAATGTAGAAGAAGATGGCAACCTCCCACCTAAGGTGCCCTTAAAGAGGTTGCCTAGCTCCATCGAGCTTTCCCTCCATGAAAGCTCCAAGCAAAACCCCCTTCAAACCCCACTAATCTCCTACATTTCTTTTTCAAAACCGCCAACAATATCTCCAAAATTCGTAACTTGGCCCAACAATGGTGTAGATGGGTTTGTAAGACTTAAATATGGTAGAAAAGGGTTAGACTATGGTGGTTTTGGGTGGAGAGATGGTGGTGAGAGGGTGGTGTGTGGTGGTTGGTGGAGGGAGAGCACCAAGAGCTAGAGAGAGAGGGGTTAAATTTGATTGAAATACCCCCCAATGAGCCCAAGCTTCATTTAAGTACCCCAAAACCATAAGGGTTAAATTCCCCAAATTCCCTTACAGTCAACCTTTCAACCAAAGGTCAATCAAGTCTTTTGTCCCACGTTTTGATCTGAGCTGCTGAGAGCTCGACACGCCATCCGATCCGACGCTCCACATTGTGGCAGCACATTAAAATATGCAGAATTTTCAAAATTCCGTCCGGTCGTTTGAACGACCTTCCCCTCGTTTCAACGGGAAGTGCCCTCTTTTTCGAAGGACTAGGCACCTTGTTCGAACGTGGGCATCCAACGAGATTCCAGAGAAAGAGGGAAATCGACCATTTCCAAGTTGTTTGAAGTTCGTTCGAAGCTCGTTTGAATGACTTGTTCGAACGACATGAACACCTCGTTCGAGTGTTTTCCACTATATAAACCTTAGGCCATAAAAACTCCGATTCGACTTGCACGAAGGCCACGAAGTTACCCAAATTTGATTCAAGGTCCATCTTACCAGGTCTAAAGCCCAATTGGATCCTACCAAGTTACCAAATCACATGGGTACGGTTAGAGTCGCGAGGGCGGGTGCTACACACTAGGTATATTCAATCAAGGAGAAAATAAGGAAAGATTTCGGGCAAAAATTAGGTCCCTCTCTCTCTCTCTCTCTCTCTCTCTCTTTCTTACAAGAGTTTTTTAATAATAAAATAGTAAACAAAGATAAAATACATATCCCAGCATGTCCAAAAACGGATCTTAACGTATCCCAGCGCATCTAATGTATTTAAAAAATAAAGAAAAAATGGGACACTCTTCAACTCACGTATTCGATCCTATCTGAACAAATCTAAGTCCGACCCGAGTCTAAAAAAAATTCATGGCCTCCGGAGAGTCTCCGTGCTTCATAGCAAAAATATATATAATCAAAGCTAACAAGAAAATAGTTTATCAAATCTCAATATCACGGCATAGGAAAAACAACATAGTACATCATACCATGAAGTCATAACAAAGAGTGTATAAATTATCATAATAATTCGGTATATACAAGTAGGGGTATTCAGGTCCGGTTCGATTTTGAAGAATTTTTGGGTTTGGACCAATTTAATCAGTCTTCACATATTCAGGACCGAGACCTAACTTATATAATCAGTTTGGGTCGAATGCGGATTTTGTCGGTCTCGGGTTTAATTTTGGTTTGACAATCACTTCGGATTTTTGTGAAGAAAACAATTTGTGAGTGAGATGCAAACAAATACATAGCGCAAAAATATATACACTCGTAAATCTTAAAAAGTATCATCATAAGATTCACATACATTCATAGATTAAAAAAAGAACATATCTAAACATATTGAGAAGATTAAAAAATCAACAAAGCAAGGTTTTAAAAAGCGCGAGGCGTGGGATGGGCGCTTAGGCCTAGGTGCGCCTAAGTGTTTATTTGATGTTTTTTTATACAAACCAAGTGTACTTTCAAATTTAAGTTACTAACAAGTGATATTTATTAATTTTTGACATTACTAATACTTCTTTACATTCTCACAGATTAATAAAAGGCATTTTCAATCAAAGTTCATTATGATATTTAAAATACTAATAAACTAATTAATCACAACGATTTATAAGTATCATATTATATCCAAATTGACTTGCACATAAACATTGGTAACAATACTTTATATCCTAGCACTTTTAACGTTACTAACATTTGTTTAAAGTCCCATATATAAATAAAAGATCGCTAACATCAAGACAAATAATAGAAATATATTTTTTTTGTGCAATTGATATATGATTCTTAAAACAAAGAATACAAATGTTACACAGAAAAAATAATGCTATTATAGATATAAAACTCAAGAACATTTAAAAATATTACGCAAAAAAATGCTACTATAATCAGTGTATATATATATATATATATATATATATATATATATTTTATGTATATTTTTTGTTACTGTGGTACAATTGTATTTTCAATGCGTGATGCAAAATTATTTTTTTTTCTTTTCAAAACGTCGACTTTTTTCACTCGGTCCACTTTATTGTTGCCTAGCCCCTAGGCGACGTCAAGGCACGCGTTTTAGAACACTGCAACAAAGTAAACATATTTATGGATACTTCCATACAACTCTCAGATTTGTGACTTTGATTACTAAACCGTGTGAGTTGATCCTTGTACGAACTAGTTCGTCTTTGGACTCTCATACTTATGATTTGTGACTTTGATTTTATCTTGGCCCACACCTACGATTGCACCGATCACCATCGTTTCATTATCATCTCCTTTGCATTGGAAGTAAGAGGTTGTCGAGAGAGAGAGAGGAGTAGAGGATTTTGCCATTTTGTATTTGAAGGTGAAGAAGGGTAATTTGACGGGGGAATGTTTAAAATGCACGAAGGAGTCTGGGGCAAATCAAGATAATAGACATGAAGGGTTTTCATTATGAAAACATGAAAAGAGGATATGGTGGGCATATTAATGGCATGCGCATAGAATTAGAGTTCGATTTCGATCCGTCCAAGAACGAAAAATTCCACTTAAACAAAGATTGGACTACATATTTCGGTTATGTAACTAAATAATGAAACCCGAATTGGACCGGAGGGAAAATAAGAACCAAAAATACAGTGTCGGTTTGGCTTGGTCATTTCGGTCTATTCGGTTATGTGCACCCCGATATACAAGTATATAACATGTGTGTTTTATTTAAATATACGTATTATAGCCCTTTTTAATGTAGCGTACATGCGAAAGTGTAAGAGCTTAGGCATTGGTCAACCTTATTGCTATAGCTTAGAAGGTTTGAGGTGTAGATTCTAACACTGTCACGTGCTTCTGTAGCCTCGCCATGATAACTAATGGCTTAGCTGCGCCGCATGCCATTGTTGTTAAAGGCGCGTCTAGGCTCCAGGCTCACTAAGGCGCAACATTTGCGCCTCGTCTCACCTTAGGCAAAGCACCTTCATTAAGGCGTGCGCCTAGGCTCCGGGCTCAACGTGCTCCTTGTTAATTTTTTTCTAGAAAATGCCCCCAATACAAGAGTGGATCAATTAATATGTAGACATTATGTATTTTCCAATGACTTATGGAGAATTGAACCATATTCCACCCCCAAAACTAACCAAAGTCAAGCCTAAGTTGTGATGAAAGTGTATCATTCTTACTAGTCACTAGTTAGGCAAAAGGAACAAAAAAAACTCCAAACATTGTGGCATCTCCGATTGATTATTTTGTTTTAAATATATTAATATCTTTGCTTTTGTTGATTATTTGATAATAAAAATGTTAAATAAATTTTTATATTTGATTATATGTGTTTTTTCCTATGGTATAATAGATATATCATCTTATGTGTCTTTTCATAACCTTGCAGAAAAGTAATTTATGCTATATTTCAAATTTTAGATCATAAACTAATCTTTTTATTATAGATATACTATTTTTGCATATCTTGTATAATGCGCTCCTCGCCTTGCGCCTAAGCTCTAAGGAGACATTGGCGCCTTGATGCGCCTTAAATAACTATGCCGTAGGCATTGAGACTATAGCCTCAAAAGCTATTTTGAACATTACATAAACATAGGAACGAAGTTGGAATAGTAGCAGATAAGATACTTAGGCCTCGTTTGATGTGCCGTATAAGACGGTCGTATTGGATAAAATTATCCTATCTAATGTTTGTTGTAGTTTAGGATGGGATATGAGATGAGATAAGTTATCCCAAGTGAGCGCCTTATCCCACAAGGAGTGGAATAAAAAAAGGGGCATATACCAACTAGTTCCTCTAACATTTTTTAATACACATTTAGTCCAAGCCTTCAAAAATCCCTTTACCATGCCGCTGGCGCGGACCTTTACAAGTAAGAGAATAAGGGACTTTTTGGTACAAAATAAAAGGCTTGGATTAAATGTGTATTAAATAATGTTTGAGGGACTTTTTGGTATTTGATCCATAAAAAAATCCCACCTGCAAGGTGGTATAAAATTATCTGGTGTCAAGATTTGATTGGAAATTACTACTCCGCCCTTATTAAGTTAAAAGAAACTCACTCAACTTGCACTCTCTCAAATATTAGATAGCAGCCGTCGGTCTCTTTCATTCACACAACTCTCCATTCACATTTTTCATTACGGTTGGTAGCCTCCTCCTTTCTTGTTCTTTTCTATTTTTTTATGTTTGTTGGTTTATCATGAACTATTATTTTGGTTTAAATCGATGCAAATATTATGTTAACCCATCTGCTAGACAAGTTGAAAGTTATGTGTTGTTAACTCACCGCTAATATTTTGTTACAAATATTTTTTTTCTGTGTTGTTAACCCACCTGCTAGACAAGTTGAAAGCTATGTATAATTTAGTTTGTTTGTTTTCGTATGTTTCCGGCGCTATTTTGGGTAAAATCGATGTTACTCTGTTGTTGCTTCAAGCAATTTTTCGGCGCCTGGTTTGTTTTGAATTGAAAAAGAGTATAGTAAACAAGCAGTTTTACTATCTCATTATTTCCGGCAACTGGTTTGTGTGCACACGTTTTTTGTATGTGTGAGTGATTGCTAGTGGTTGCCCGTGTATAAAGTATAAATACAAATGCAAATGTAAATACATATGTTCATCTCATTATTATCATCTCATAATATTTTTTTTAACATCTCACGTGAAATTAAATACTATGTCATTGAGTTAAAATATGTAATAACAATATATTTTTGTATTTTTTTTATTATTAAATACAAAATAAGGGTATCATTAGAAAATTGGAGAAAATTAATCCTATCCGGAGCATTTCAAACACAAGATTGTTTTATTATATCCCATCCCGTCTTCTTATCCGGAATTGTTCCAAACGCAGTATTGGAATAAGTCTTATCCGACCCATCCTTATCCTATTCAATTCGGCTCTTATCCTATTCTATCCGGCTCCCTTATATGGCGCATCAAACGAAGCCTTAAGGAATATATAATTTTGGGAACAAATGGATGTGTAAGAGAAGATCATGTAGAATGTGAAATGCTGGAGGATATGGTTTTCGAGATACGAATGATGGTGATGAATTTATCTCAGATTTTGTGACAACGAATGATTATGTATTAGCAAGTACATATTTCTAAAAGAGGCTGCGAAATTTGATAAATGTTCAAAAATGGAACAAATAAATCCAAATAAACTTTATCAAGACTAGGAAAGTATATCGATTAACATGTAAACACTGTAAGGTAACCATGCAAAATAGGATAATGGAGTTGAATATAAACATTAGAACGCAATCATGATCGCGAAAAGAGAAGATTAAGTCACGAATTAGGCAAGGTTCTAAAAGGCGCGAGGCGTGGTCGAGGCGTAGAGGTCAAGCCTCAAGCGCGCCTAGGGGAAGCCTAGGCGTAAAAAGGCGTTTTTCCTTTTTTTATTATTTTAATTATTCCAAGCCTAGTAATATAATAAAATGGTACATAACTTGAATTTTGAAAATATATCCATATGTTTGGTAGCCATCTTTCTCATATTCATGCTCCATAACCATTATTTGTCAACTAATCCTTTGTTTTTTTTAAAAAAAGTGTGCCTTAAGCCTTTTACCAAGAATAAGGCGTAGGCGATGCGTTTCTCTCAAGCCTCAAGCCTAGGCGGGCCTAGGCGAAGCCTAGGCGGGCCTTTTAGAACAGAGGAATTAGGTGGTGGAACCTAAAATGAGAGAAAATTAGAATTATTTAATAAAATATAAAAAAAGCGATATGGAATGCCAAAAATGAGGCTAACATAATGTGTAATAAGATGGCTACATGCATTAAAGGTGTATTGAAGAGATACTTGGAGAATCAAGACGTGGAACAAAGGAAGACGTACAAAATATAGTAAAAACTAAAAGGGATTGCTTAAAACATGACAATCGACTACAAACGAATACAATTTTTGAAAAATATAAATGTGCTAAACAATAAGTTAAGAAAGTGGTAATAGATTTTAAGTTCAAGGCATATGACTAGCTTTATACAAAACTAGAAACAAAAGAACGGGAAAAGAATATTTATATGCTTTGTAAATTTAGGGATAGAAAACAAAAGGTTTTAATAATATTAAGAGTAACGATTCGAGATATCTAGTCAAGGATGAAGAGATTATGGAAAAATGGAGAAGTTTTTGAGAGGTTATAAATGAAGATAATTAAGGTAGATTGAATATTAAAGAGCTTAGGAAGATTCAAGAAAATACATATATTAACCAGGATTGGTAAAAAAAGAGGAAAACTCGAAGGGCTTGAAGAAAATATGGTATTTCTATTGAGGTTTGCAAGTGTTCACTGGAAGAGCATCTTAGTCTTGGCTAACAAAGTTATTTAATAACATTATAATGACTAAAGGATGCTCGATGAATGGAGAAAGAGTGTCATAGTACTTGTACAAATAACGAGGATATAATATTCGTTTAAATTATCGTGGTATTAACTTAATGAGTCATGCCATGAAACTTTAGGAGATAATGAGTGAGCATAAATCCAAATCGCAAACAAAAGTTGTTGCAAATCAGGTTGGATTTATGCCTGTGAGGTCAATTGAAACCTATCTATCGATTGGGCATATTAATGGAAATGTGTAGATAGAATAATAAAGATCTTCATATGCTATTTACAATTTTAGAGAAGGCATATGATAGAGTACCTAAAGATATAATAAAGGGTTTTAAAATAATACAAACGAGGTACTGATTAATATACTGATGTGATTAAGCCTTAAGGAGTATGATGTGGATATGGATATCATAAAAAACAATAACATGAGAAATTGATGAATTTCTAATTACTGTAGGTTTACATCAAGGTTCAACCTTAAGTCCACCTCCTTTTGCTTTTGTTATGGATGGATAAATTGAACAAATTTAGGACGAGGTGTTGTGTTATATTTTATTTACAAATGAAACTAAGGCATGGTAAAATGCTAGATCGGAAGTGTGAAGAGAAATCTACAAAAATAAGATAAGGGTGGAAAAACAGGGGTGAGGGGGGTTGGTTGATTGGTTGGTTGGTAATCTTTTTGTGTAAGAGAGAGAAAATAATTTAGGATTCTTTTATTTTTATTTGTTTAATATATCTCTTATTTAGCTATTTTGTATGTAGTGATAATATTAGGTTCTTATATCCTATTTATTTCGTTTTATTAATTATTTTCCTAGATAAGTAGGAGCCTTGGGAACAAGGATTGTGAAGCCTATTTAAAGAGGTCTCCACCTTCATCTTGGTCACCCAATGACTTTTAGATTTCTGAGATTGAGGCTTTGGGCTTGAATATTTTCTCGTACTTGTATTGCCTTGCACATTTATTTGTTTATGTCAAAGTGATATATCCAAGCGCGATTTGTTTGTGGTGTAGTAGTACTTACGTGTAGTAGTCGTATTTGTGAGCAAGACATCGAAGCCAATGGCTAACATTCAATCTGATGATCCAAGAAATATGAATCAAACAGTAGTCACGCTGGACCCCTGGGATTGATATCCAGTAGTAGCAGGTGGCATCGTCGGAGATATCAAAATCAACGTAGAAATTGTTCCGAGATGCCACACTATGGATTCTTTTTGCTTAAGTAGTTACTAGTGAATGAGAACATAGAGTTTTACCGTGATTTTGGAGACTTGTGTTTGACTTTGATTAGTTTTGGGATAGGGAATGATATTTTTTTCCATATTTCATTAGGAAATACGTAAAGTCAACATATCAATATGTTCATTGGGGATATTTTCCATAAATATTGAGATGAGGTGCTATTCCTGTGCCTTGGTGAACCTGGAGCCTAGGAGCGCCTTTAACAACAACGGGCGAAACTTATGGGCATGGCAGTTGGCATGGAGAAATAGGGCAAAAGAAGTCCTGAGTGGTCTTCGGTTGGCCACCCAAACGCCCCTCTTTGAGCAATTACTAGCCTTACAAGCATCATTTGCCACTTTTGAAGCTGTGAAAGCGAGATGTTGAGCAAGGCAAGTGAGATATGAAGAAAAACAACCCATGAAGTTGCCGGAGAACCAACTCCCTCTACATTCAAGGCTCGCTTACGGTATGGTCGGTAATGACCCCTTACCAATACTAAAACCACAATTCAAATGGTAAAACCGTACTGTACCAATTTACCGGCCGGTACATCAAAACCAAAACCAAACCGACCAATTTTTCATTTTTTTCGTTTTTTTTTGTTTCGGTAATTTTGGTTTCAATTCGTTTTTTCCCGCTAAATACTAGAATTTCAAATCAGTTTATGAATTTGGTAAATCTGGTATATATTTTGATATTATGCTTCCGATAAAATTTTAAACTCAAAAGTTAATTTTATAAACCAAATCTTATAACACTGTTTGGTGTTAATATACTGCTTGGTGTCAATAAATTTCAAATCTGAAATTAATATACTGTTTAATGTCAATAAATTACAGCTGCGGATAGACACGGAAAAGAGACGTGAAATGTATACTGTATGGTTTCAATCTTATAAACCAAATCTTATAACACTATTATACTGTTGTGGACAGACAATCTGAATTTATTATACTGTATGGACAAATTACAGTTAAACCTTATGTAAGCCACATAGCAGTTGTGGACAAACATTGTTGATTAAAACCAAATTACATTATAAACCAAATTACATTATAATCCTTATGTAAACCAAATAGCAGATATATCCTTTACAATCTGAATTTATTATAAACCAATCTTATAAACCAAATTACAACAGTTGTGGACAAACACGAAACTGGATTCCAGTTCTAACACTATTATACCAAATCTTATAAACCAAATGTTAATCCTTATGTAAAGACGATCTGAATTTATGTTAATCCTTTAGAGGTACATATCTAAAGGATATATCTGTTATTCTGGCCAAAAATGCAACACAAGACAAGGCAAGAACAAAAACTCAAATATATGTATTCCGGGTTCCGGCCCCGTTAGAGGTATATATCTGCTATTCCGACGACACAACACAAGACAAGAATAAAAACGCAACAGGTATTATTTCGGCCGACCACAAACGCAACAGGTACAGATACAGTACAACTCTAAAAAAGGAAAAAAAAAGAGATAATAGACATAGTTTGTTGTGTGTGCTTTGGAGAAGAAGAAGTTACCTTGTGATTTGGAGAGAGAGATTTATGATTTGTTTTGTGTGTGACGAGCGACTGATTTTTGTTCTTAAGTTTAGGGTTTGGTGGCATTTATAGTAAGGGAAATGAATGGATGAGATTAGTTTAAAAAAATGAAGGGTGTTGATAATTGGGTATATATATTTTTTTAAATATAATTTTTATTTGGTAATTGATATGGTAATATGTGGTAACTTTGGTACGGTAAATTCGGTACGATAAGTCGGTACGGTAAATTTGGTAAATCGGTTTTTTATATCTAAAAACCAAAACCAAGCAAATTTTTTACGGTATTTTCGGTTTCGGTAAAATCGGTTTTCGGTATTACATAATATGAAACTAAGACCATTTTTCCTTGGTCCAAAACGGTACGGTATGGTAAATGCACTCCTACCCGCCACCGATGTTCTCATTAAGGGATTACCTCCCAAAAGGCGCAACACCAACCCTTTAACTCTTGTTCAATGATTCCAGCCCTTATCGAACCCAAGGTTCTAAAAGGCGTGGTCGAGGCGTAGAGGTCAAGCCTCAAGCCTTAGGAGCCTAGGCGCGCCTAGGCGTATAATGGCGTTTATTTTTTTATTATTTTAATTGTTATAAGGCTAGTAATATAATAAAATATTACGTACCTTGAATTTTGAAAATATATACGTATGTTTGGTAGCAATCTTTCTCATATGCATGCTCCATAATCAATATATAAAATGTATTTCTAACTATTTAATAAGCAATATACAAAATGTGTTTTTCATAATTCAATAGTCAATATCACTGTTCTAAAAAACCCGCCTAGGCTTAAGGCTTAGGAGAAACGCCTCGCCTTTCGTTTTTCACGCCTTATTCTTGGTAAAACTCTTACGACGCACTTTTTTCTAAAAACAACAATGCCTTAGTGAAATGATGTCGCCTTTTAAAGAATTTGTTTACAAACCGGACCATTATCTTATCCAAAATAATCAGATAGTATTTTAATTTGCATATATATATTCAGACATATTTTTATGATATGTGCAATTTTTGTATTTTAATAGCCTTGTTATGGTTAAAAAATATTAAAATATATTAAGAAGGCCTAAACGCCTTTTCACGCCTTTTTACGCCTAGGCCCGCCTAGGCTTCTAAGGCTTAAGGCTTGGCCTCCACGCCTCAATCACGCCCCGCGTTTTTTAGAACCTTGGTCAATATCAATCATGGTTCAAAGTCAAGCCCGATACCGCGACGATTCGGCCGAGTTGATTAGGTATCGGTGCCCACCGATCCGATTCCGAGTTACGAGTTGAGTTTTTAATTATTGATGTGAATCAACCCTATATTGATAATTTCTCGATAGTATTGGTGATATAGCGGTATCATCGGCCCATATCGAAGGTATCGCAGTAGAATCGATCCATATCGGCGATATTGCGATGGAATCGGCCCATATCGGTGATATATCGACCGAGATGGTATAAGTTACTAAGAATCAATCTCTCTCTCTCTCTCTCCAGTGTTGTGTTGGTAAGCGTGATTTTTTTTGGGTTTTTAGGAATGCAAATTGTTTTTTTAATTTAGTGTGTTGTGTGTGTATGTTATTTGGTCATCGTGTGTGTGGGTTTAATTTAGTGCGTTGTATATGTGCCGGTTTTTTTTTTAAAGAATGCAAATGATCCAAATGTTATTTATTATTATTTTTTATAATAATGTTCCCAATGTTATATTTTAATATGTTATTATTTATAAAAAAACGTAAATTTTATTCTTTTACAAACAAATATACAACTGTAATTATTGTAAAAATAATATTTGTATCCTCTAAACATTTGTAAAAATAGTATTTGCATCCTTTATGTAAAAATAACATTTACAACACAAGTAAAAAAAAATATTTGTATCCTCTTTGTAAAAAAAAAACATTTGCAACCCAACAAAAAAAAAAAAATAACATTCACATTCCCTTTATAAAAAAATAACATTTGCATCATTTTTTTGCAAGAAAATAACATTTGCATCCTTTTTGTAAAAAACGATTGTAAAAAAAATGTAGTGTTTTGTCAAAATCACTATTTGTAAAAAAATAACAATACTAAAAAAGAAGCATTTCTATCCTTTTTAGAAAAATATAACATACTTAAAAAACACATTTGTATCCTCGTACTAAAAATAATACTAAGAATATAATAGTTGTATCCTCTTTGTAAAAAAGTAACATTTGTTTTTCTTTGTAAAAACATAAAATCTGTATCCTCAGTGAACAAAAAAAACATTGATTTATTATGGAACATTGAATCCGGCAAGTTCGCAGCACGTCATTATAATCAATTGTACAATGTTATGCATATTAAAGGATAGTTTTAAACTTATCTGATTGGTCCACATTGTTAATCGTATTTTTTTAAAATTTTCTAGATTTTTTCGGAATTTTTTGTGCTCTCTAAATAGTGTATCTTTGCATATCGCCCGATACCGCAACGGAGTTGAAAATCGAGTTGCTGATACCGAGACTTTGAACCATGATATCAATAATCATTCAATAATGGATAATCAATAATCAATACAAAATGATTCAATATAAGGAATGTATTTTTTACCTTTCAACTTTCAAATGAAACACGTAGACTTTTGGTCGAAAGTCAGTCGGCAATGTCAGATGTTTTTTGGACAAGAGGCAAAGAGGTTTGGGATACCGTTTGTCTTTTGATTGTTTTGAACGAGATATTGGTCTGTTTTTAAAAAAGTATTTAAAAGGTGATATCGTTTTACTAAAGTGTTTTTGTTTTTAGATAAAGTACGCCTTAAGACTTTTACTAAGAATAAGGCGTGAGTGACTTAAGGCAGGGCGTTTCTCCCAAGCCTCAAACTTAGGCGCGCCTTTTAGAACACTGATCAAACCCTAACACGTGGGTAAATACCAAAATGCTTGGGTGAAAAAGTGGCTTCAGAAATCGGCACTGAGGCCTTATAACCGTGGTCAACCATGATGGAGGAACCGAGGTGGATTTTCAACCTTTCTTCGAGGGGAAGCCCTAGAGCGATTCATCATCCGTTCCCATTCACAAGCGGAGGTGCTACAAGTGTAAGGGTATATAGATATATGGTACATGATTTCATAAACTGAGTACGAGGAGAGTATCAATTACCCAAACATGTACCGTGAGGAGGAAGGCAACTCTTGGTGGATGTTTCATGGGAGCAAACGGGTGGTAATGCAGGGTTCTACGCAACCCCCTTAGGTGACGATGTAGCGGGTGAGATAGATGTAGCTTCGCATCCGGCTCGGCTAGAGCGTGAGGGCAACTTGGGCCTGCTGCTACGCTTTCTCGAGAAGCACTCCACGAAAACATATAGGTCGATGGAAACTTAAGTCCGGATGCCTTCATTGATTGACTCAAAGTGAAGGTCTTCGATTGCAAGTACATTCTGAATCCAAGTGCATTAAGCTAGCGTCAACTAAATTGCAAGGCTATGCCCTTGTGTTGTGTGACAATTTTGTTCGGAGTCGGAAAGAGAATGAAGGACCGTTCAATCATGGTTCAAAATGAAGCGACACTTTTGAGAGGCCTTTTCTCCTCACTCTGAGGAGACTTGTTTACGAGGGTGCAAGGTCTCTGACATGGATCGATGTCCGTTAAAGAGTATATTGAAAAGTTCTATTTGTTATGCACTTGAACAAAATTGAATTAGAACACCGAGCAAAAGGTTGGCTGTTACAGTTACACCTGCACGGGCTTCAAATGTGCTACTAACGTGAATTAAATATTCGAAATTTTGTCTTTAAAACTAGTGGTGGAGTATGCTTTGGAGATTGAAGACTATTTTTTGACTCTAAACCACCTTAGCAAACGAGGAGGAACCACCACACCAACGGGACCACCTAAGCTCGCAAAACCCCCCACTCTTTAACCCAAACCAATTTCAAATGTTACAAGTGTGGTGGCATGGGGAGTGCACAACGAAATGGACTGTCCTAGTCACTGATGGAACGGTGATGGAACGGAGGTAGAAGAGCCAATTGAAGAGGAGGGGCAACTGGAATCGTTGATTGCCCGAGTTTGCGTACCATCAGAAACTGAAAGAAAACCACTTTATGCTCGAGCCGAGTTTTTGCAAGGGGGAGAGTTCACCAAAATAAGATAAGAAGAAGAGGCGGAATGGGGGGGATTAGCTCTCGGTAATCTCTTCATGTAGGAGATAAGTAATTTAAGATTCTTTTATTTTTGTTTGTATTTCATTTATCTTTTAGTTAGCTACTTTTCGGGAGGTGTATGCTGTTATCTCTAATTAAATCCTTTTATTAGCTAGTTTCTTAGATAATGTAGGAGCCTTTGGGGACAAGTAACGTAAAGTCTATTTAAATAGGTCTCCACCTTTATTTTTATTACACAAGAAGTTTTAGATCTTCAAGATTGTGGGTTTGGGCTTGAATATTTACTATTTCTTTCGTGTGTGTAGTCTAGAAACTCGACTACAAGAGTCTTTAAAATAAGTAGGACTAAAATAAAATATGAAGTGCAACATTAGTTATAGTAGCAATAGGAGAACACTTGGGGATGTGGTGAATCTTGAGGTTCAAGCGATATCTAAAAGTGATATTTTTGTTATTTAGGCTCAAATCATTTGAAGAGAAAAATGATATTAATGATGATGTTGCCCATACGATTAAAGTTGGTTTCAAGTCCAGTGGAGAAGTGCTATTGGCATGTCATGTCGCAGGGGGAAGTTTTATAGGACGACCGTTAGACTTGAAATGGGGTTTGGGTATAACGCGTATAAAAGAAATTTCAGAATGAAATTTCACATGTTTTATACGCAGTCACATACTTCACTTGTGCCTTTCGAGTTTTATCAACTACTAGACGTTGACTCCTTCGGCAGAGATTGAACAGGAGCTGGTTAGGATTGTGTTGAAAAGCATACAATGCACATAGTAGCTATTAACAAGTGTGGATTTGATTGGCATTACATATTTTTCCATGACAAAAATACTTTTACTCATCATTTACTCTTGTGCTACTTTATGGGAACAATAGTCTTAATTCGACACATGCTCCATATATTCCTTCTTTTCTAATGAAAAGCATTTTTTCCCCACCCCAAATAACTAGACTTTATAGAAAACCGAACAAGTAAGAGAACAACTTAGCAACCCACTCATCTCCTTTTCCACATTTCTCCCCAAATTCTCCTAATAATGAACTGTTTTTCAGTTTGCAATTTTGTAGTCACACGCCCTAAGTTTAAAAGGAAAGGAAGAATATCATGGAAGTTTTACGCTTCTAGCTTTGATTAAGAATACGCTTGCATTTCCTGCGTTTGTAGATGGTAGGATCTCTCTGTTAAGTGTTTGTCGTAGTTTTGCTTAACTAGCATCTTACTGGAAGATACGTGGTTCTTTTTTTTTATTCCCCTTTTCTTTTTGAAATTTTGCAATTTTTTGAACTTTTAGTTCTGACATTGAGATATTTGTTGCTTTTGCTGGGCAGGAAGTGAGATATCTTTCTTCAAAAACGGTACATGTCAAGGAGTTGCTTTCAAGGATCTATATGGTGGTCGCTACTACCCTGCTGCTTCGATGTATACACTTCCGAATCAACCTAATTGCACTGTCAAATTCAACTTTGGCCCTGATTTCGAATTTTTCCCTGCGGACTTTGGTGATCGCCCCATCCCAAGGCCCATGATTGACGTTCCTTATCATGGCGTTGAGAACAGAGTCGTGAATGGTGTGTCCAACGAGAAGAAAGATTAAGTCATAGATGTCTTTTAACAAATTTACAGTATTTTACCTGCAAGTGGGATTTTTTCGTGTCCATTGAGAAGAACAATAATTCAAACACCGTCCTTTTAACTTTGTTACAGTATTTTAGGGTAGTGGGATTTGTTGATTTTGACTTCAGTTGTAATTTGACAATCATTATGCGGCTAAGTTCAGAAAGTAGTTCTCATGATCGTAGTGATGTCGTTCTATTTAATGTTTATTTAGGGTCATTTGGCCTTTGACCTCCCTTTGTTTTGCATTATCTCACTTTGGGTACCAAAGTTTTCACGATTTATTCGGGTCCATTTTCCACTTTGCGTGACACTTTTTAAGATTTTGGAGGCTTTTGCTACACTTTTTTTTTTCTTCACAAAAGTGTCTCGCAAAAGATACAAAGGGACCCACTAATAAAAAAGGCAAGATTTTTGGCACCCAAAATGAAATACACTTGGGTTATATTTACTGGATTTATTTATAAAAAAGTAAATACTGGATATACGGGATTTTATGCTTGAGGATTTTATATTTGATTTTTAGTTTAAATTTCTATCAGCGAGACTGGTTTCTTTTGGGCAGTGTTTTTGATTAAGAAATACAACTATATATAGTTTATATTTTCTCTTCCGTTGTTCGACATTGTCTTTTCTGTTCACGAGTTATAATGGACAATAACAGAAGTTTGTGCAGCAAGACAATAGATATTTTATATATATTTCTCTTGCTAGAATAGAGATAGAAAAAAATTATATATCTTTCACTGTTAGGGAAAAAATCAGAAATTCTTTCGTGCTTCTTATGGCTTCTATATACCTGAATTGAAAAATGGTTTTGCTCAAGGTTTGGTTTCTCCTGTTTTTCGTTGGTTGTACATTTTTTTCTTTTAATCTTCCCATGTGTCATTTTGTCTTGGAGAAGCAACATTATTCGTTCTTTTAACTTGTATGTGCTAAGTGAGTGATGAAAAATGGTCATAATTGCGACCTCTTGTGCCCCAAGGGTCTACGTGGACGATTGCGAAAAGGAACTCAAACTTCTTAACGGACAGTGTCCTCACCCAAAACTTTTAATCTCTTCATGCGCTTTCTCCTATAATTTAGATTTTCTCATTTGTCCTTTTTTGTACTTGCTTATTTTTGACAAATCACAAATGATGGTGATATGTGACCTCTTGTGCCTCAAGTGTTTTTTTGCTGTTTTCTTTTGGGATGGGAAATTTGTTTGGTTTTGCCCCCAATTTATTCTGCAAAGCGTAACAAAAAGTATATTTATGAAGCTTTTGGGTGCTACAGTACAAGATGTTGAAATTATGGGGGTTAAACTGAATGTGACAAAATATACAGGGGCCAAACTCCAAATAACAATTTTGTTTTTTTATATTTTTATCTTCTTTTTAGGAATGATCGATATGGTAATAATGATATCATTCTGATTGCGCAGGTAATCCATTGGTTTCCACCAGAATCTGCCCCATGCTGGAATTGGTAAGGGAGGAAGAGACTAAAATTGTGGGAGCTGCAGAAATGCTCATTTAGGCTCGAGGAAACCTTTGAAACGAAAATCTGTAGAAAGGTACTTTGGCTTTGTATCCTCTATTCCTTCTCTTGGCTATAAAATTCTCAACAAGTGGAGTAAAACTACCACTTTAGTTGAATATGGATCACCAACATACTTGTATGGAAACTTCTTGTACAGTTTAAATCTGTTGTTAGCTTCTAAACCAGCCATGTATTAGTGGGTTTGCAAAGCTTCTCTCTTTTAACCGTATTACTAACGACTTGAGGTTGATGTATAGAGTCATGGTTCGAGATAAAATGCCTTACGCACACCATGAGGTAAAACCACAAGGTTTAAGGGCATCGTATCCCTTTCTTTTTTGGGGTGGGGTGGGGGGTGGAGAATCAAAAGTTATGAAACTGAAGTATGCAAGTGGTACCCACCAACAAGAAAATGATATTAAAATAATGAAATTGGTCGTTTAAAATAGGGAAGGACTTTTTTGGCATTATTTATGTAGTTAATAATTTGTCTTTTCCTAAATCTAGGATTTTTTAATATTTATTTTAAGATTTAATTGAGCTCGTTTCCATTCTTGAATGTCTGTTTGAAGGTATGGGATGTAATAAATATTTGGTAGCTTGACTCATAATTCTCTCTTCTAGTTTCTATACTTGTCCTGGATAATTATCCTCCCTGCGATTCTCATTAATTTCTCATTCTTCCTTCGTCTCTTCCATATTCAAGATCAAATGGTACAAAAGTTAAATCTGACTTGCATTTCAAGTAGGTTTAGGAAGCTTGCTATGGAGTATTATTTTAACGCGAGATTCAAGTTTCTTTTCAAAACCTAGTTTGAGAGTGTGATTGTTTGAATGCGTTTTGTATCCTCAACAAATCAAAAGAGGTATCCTAGCATTAACATTCTTGACGACTTATATTTATGCTCGTTTTCTAGAATAGACACGTGAAATCCTCAAAAGATTTTCCATAGATGACTTTGTCTGTTTGATGATTATAATAAACTTACTCATCCATCATAAGTTCACATGATATTTTCTTCCACTACAGAGTTTGGTATCACAAGGGCTTTTAGATCGTAACGTTAATAAGTTGATGATGTAAACGAGATCGGGTTGCGTCTCAATTGAAAACCATATGATGCTCAATTAGGGGAGGCCACACCCCCGCGAGTCATTGCTGAGTTTACATGTAGTGATGATCCCCAATAATACTCTCCCTTCCCTATGACACCCTCGTACCTCGCTCATGTAAGAGGGAGTAGGGTGTTTAATCTCAACTGAAAATCATATGGCGCTTAGTGAGAAAAGGGCACGCTTTTCATGGTGTCCAAGACTGACGAGTTCCCCCGAGAGTTCAGAAGGTTAATAGAGTAAAAGTGATAGGGCCCATATCATTTTTATTTTAATTGCTTTCTCGCATTGCCAAACGCTGATACATTAATGCCATCTAACCATCTCTAAGGAGTAAGTACAATGTGAGAAGGGGTATCTACTACACCTTAATAGGTAATTATGAACGAGTTGATAGAAAATGTTGGATAAAATGGGGTGGTGTGTTGTAAGGTTCGGTACCTAAAGAAATCAACAAAAGGTATATTATGGAAACATGGTTTATAGCTTAAGGTGGTAATAATATGGATATTTATTCAACAGTTGCAATCCTAAATTTCTTCCAATTTAAAGAGTATAAAATTTCGCTTGAGAAGCAATAACAATGATAACCTAGGGCTGACTTTTTTTGTTTTTCCACACTAAAAGAGTTGATGTATTGTCACATCCTTATGGGGTGTTTGTGTGAAGGACATGCCCGAAAGATAGACATATGGGCGTAAGTAGGTGTGAGAAATACTGTAGTCGTTGTAATAAAACGGACATTATAAACCCTCAAGATGTCATGACTTAGGTCACACCACTAGTGATATCATCCATGATCTCGTAAGGAGTCTAAAATATTCCGTAGGTGGTTAGAATGTCGAAAGAATATTCCTTCCTTTTAAATTTTAGCCTCACTAAGGAAAATTGCATTCAATTAATTACGAGCATTCTCTTTGTGACAGTGCTTTTTAGTGAGCTATTGGTATCGACTACGTGATATAATATTAGAGTCGCCACTTCTGTTGTTGCGCAAGATATAAATTGTAATCAAAGGAACAAAAATGACGTCTAGAAAGAATGAGTTTGAGAGCTTAACTGCCCGGTTGGAGAGGTTCGTTGCCGCCATTCTCAACAAATTAGAGAGCCTCACGTCTCCCATCGCCCGCCGACCATTCGTTAGCCACTACAATCGTTAAGCAAGGCTCTGTCTCATGCCTTCGCGACCCTCTCATAATAGGCATGGGCACCTCAACCCTTATTCCGCCTAGCTCTAAGGCCTTGCCCCTCGCTGAGATGTGCGTCGACCTCCCCATGGTGAAAACCTTGCCCCGATGCTCCTCGCTGTCGCTATGATGGAAAACAATCGGCTGTGAAAATAGAGTTAGCTTGTCACCCCTAACAAACTCTAACATATGTTCCCACCTACATCATACCACATCTCGATCCTCACCACTCCTATCCAATTATCCTGCCTAAAACGATGCCGACTTTCCCACTCGTCATAATTTTCATCTTGACACTTTCATTGTCTCCCCTTCCCTCCGCTAGCCACCGTCTCAAGCCAAGTTAATGACGCTCATCGAAGACTGCCCCCCGCACCACTAGATGTCTAGTTCAACACTTCTGCCCCACTGACCTCTAAGACGTTGACCATGAATATTATCGGGCACGTCGCGAGCGGATTCAACAAACACCACGTATCTTTGAGCCATTGCAATTTGGGCACTATTTTGGGAGGTTGTCGGGGATGTATGATTTCATCGTCTTATTCACAACGAATAGCGTTTCAATTTTTCCCCGCTCGATTATTTGAGGCTTGAGGTTGTATCTTGTGCTTCACCATCGCTTTATTTGTATGAAACAAGGACACCAAATGGGGAAGCGCTCGCTACGTCATTTGGGGTCTAGAATTTTGGTTTTAAGTATTAAGAGGGTTTAGGTTTTAGGGTTTAGAGTTAAGGGTTTAAGGCCCATGCCAACTCCACAAAGTGTGGTCCAACTAAAGTAGTAATGGGAATAGTTATATAATCATTTTTTTGGGTTTAGTTTTTTTAATTTAGGGTTTAGGTATTAGGGTTGAGACATTTGGGCAAGAAGAAGAGCTCTCCCTCACATTTGAGTTGTTGCAGCCTGTGAAGCAAACCCCACCTCCACATGTGTATGACCCTAATAGGGGTGTGCATGGGTGGTTTTGGTTTGGTTCCATTACTAATTCGGAACTAGAACCAATTTAGGTTGGTTCCTTGATTTTGGAACTACAAACACAATTGAATCCATGTGAACTGAACTAACCCAACCCATCGATTCCATGGTTGCTTCAGTTAGGTTCTTGGTTCTATTTATTTTATTAATACTCACATTTAATTGAAATAATTTAACTATCATAAAGTTTTATGTTATTTAAAATGTGAACAAACGGTGAAAGGGTTTGGTTGGATTTTGGTTCAGTTCTCGATTCAATGAGTCTTTAAACCAAAACTAAACCATCAGTGAGAAAAACCAGCCCAACCAACCCAATCCAACCCGATGAGGTCGGTTTGGTTAGGGAGGGCCCCGAGCTATCACCACTTCTCTCGTTTCCAAAGGCTTTGTCTGGGTTCATCCAGGATTTTGTGTGAACTGGGGCGAAAGTTTCAATAGTTGCTGGGGGTTTGGGGGCGGGAGCCCCCGAGGCGATTTTTTTTTTTTGGGGGGGGGGTCGATTTTTTTCGAGCATTTTTTGGGCTGTTTTTACTTTTTTGGGCATTATATTCATTTTCAACACTGATTGAAGTGGGAGATGATTGAACCTCAGCTTCAGATACGGTTGGTGCATTGTCTTCTCTTTTTCGTTTAAAATATTTCTCTATTGATTCCCAATATTTACAAATTTAATTTAATTTCACATATAAATTTAATTTCATATAAATTTATATAAATTTACACAAAAATAAATAAACAGACACATATAAACAATACACAAAATAAATTTATAAATTCACATTATAAATTTAATTTCATTTTAGTATAAATAATTTTAGTATAATTTCAGTAGTATAAATATAATTTCACATATAAACAGACACATATAAACAAATATACACAAAATAAATAAATGATGAAATAGGGTTTCAACACACAGATGCAAAAATTTTATGGAGAGCAGGGCAACGGGTGGAAAGCAGCAAGGCAGCGAGTGGAGAGTAGTAGGGCGGTGGTGGAGAGAGCGGCAGGTGGAGAGAGCGGCGAACTCTTTAGAAAATAGGGTTTTTCTGTTACTTTGGTACGAGAGGAGAGAGATCACCATTTTAAGTTATGTTTTTTTTTGTTTATTACAGATTTTTCCCTGAACTTTTAATATAATTACAAGTCACCTCCAGGTTTAATTTTTTACCAAAAAAAAAAAAAATATTTTTTTTTTTGAAAAATGAACTGGGGCGGCCGCCCCGCTTCGGCCCGTGCTGGATCCGCCCCTGGGTTCATCATCAGTTCATGGAACAATTTAACTTCAATCTACCCGTGCCTGCTTAACGAGATCAGTGGATCAACCACTAACTTCACGGTCTTACACGTGACATGATTTGAGTCTTAAAGGGATTCTGACCTTTTTGAAGGCCGTCAAATATGCGATTAAGTAGAGGAGTACCGTCGGAGTTCACCCAACTTCTCTAAAGCCTAGTCTGTTGCCTCGTCTTCAAAGACGACCGATGCCACCCCGACAACCATGGAATGCTTTACTTTGGCCAGGTGGGTCACCGAGCGTATGATATCCCAAAGGAAAGAAATGTTTGCTTGTTGCAAATAAAATGGATCCCGGTGATTTTGAGAAGGATATGGTTCAACGCAAGGCCACTTTTGTGTCATTCTACTCTTACCTCTTTTGAGTTTGGGGTTAAATTTTTTTAAGGGTGGAGAGTTATGCGGAAATGAGATGGACATTGGGGCGTAATTGGCATTTATTTTTTTCTTGTCCTTGTAATTTTCCCCATATTGCTCTACTATTTTAGTAGTTTGAAGTAGAGGAGTGAGGCATGTTCTATTTAGAACATTTCCATTGCAAATGTGTATTTGTTGCTTATGTGAATGATTAAAAAGATAGTGTCAATCTTATATTGTCGAAAAATCAATGTACACATTATTTGTAAAATAGGGAATTAAGGAAAAGGTCATGTTACTTCATATATTTGGATTTTTAGGATAATACTTTTCAAGTTTATAAATCTAGTCCCTGTGGTACAATAACAGTTATTTGTGTGGTCCCCTTAGAGTTAGGAGTTCATTTTTATGGTCCGCGCCAGCGGCACCATTTTTCATGGTGTTTTTAGTACAGGGACTAAATTTATAAAATTATTTGGAGTGTCCTATTTTTATACACTTTGAGAATTATGATGACCTTTTTCCAAAATCCCCTTTGTAAAAAGTTAATTTTGATGTAAATCTCTATAGTTTAACTTTTGTCCCAAGTAAAATGAAAGCTACATATTCATAGTTGCATGAGAGTGTGATTTTAAATTTACGGATTATGTGTCATTTACTCTATATTGTGAAAAGTGATCCTCTATGTCTAAATATTGTTCTAATCCTATGGATGTTATGGCTTAGGTCACATGAGTGATGATGTCACCCATGACCTCATAAGAAGGCTATAATATTTCTCAAGGGGTTAGAATATTCCCCTCTACCGATTACACGAGAGAGGTTGGGCTTTTCTTGTACCTCTTATTAATGAGGGTGTGTATCTAGGACTCGTTATTGGAAAGTCAAGTGTAGGCTAAAGCTGTTAGTCAATGGATTTGTGTTCATTTGTAGTTCAATTCCTCTTTTCATCCATCCACACATCAGCATAACAATTTTTCCTGAATGTATAAAAGAATTCTTCAATAATTGCCGCAATGCATTCAACAACACAAAAATCTGATGCGTGAAGCCAGTTTTTGGTGGTTAAATAAACCTTAGTTGAAAGAAGAGGGCTAGAAGAGAGAGAGACAACCTTTGGATTTTGAGGCTCGGATTCAAAATATCATTTTTGGATCCCTACCCATTACAACCCCAACCACCACCACATAAAAAAATAGATTTTTTATTTATTTATTTTTTTACTTGGAGGACTTGTAGTAGGCAATAACATTGATAAATTTGGCTACCTATTGTTGCTGCTATTTCTCATTGGGAAAAGTTGACAACTTCTGGATATTTGTCTTCACTAAAGTACATCAATGGACCTCGAAAAGGTACCTGTTTTATTGAAAATTCCCACTATTACACCATCTCTAGAGCATTGGAGCATTTTGCTCCCCCAAAATGCTCAAATGTTATTTTGCTCCCCCCCCCTCCCCCCGACCCCCCTCCAAAAAAAATAAAATAAAAATGCAAGCAACTCCAGAGCATTAAACAAAAAAATGGCAAAATCTCTCGCACGGTTTGACCTGTCAAAGGGTCGTGTTAAGTCGTGTTCGTGTCGTGTGATACCGGGTTCGTGTCAAAACACCCTTAACCCGCACATGATCTGTTAATTCCAAACCCGACCTGTTAATGTTAACGGGGTACATGACCCAAACCACTAACACGTGTTAAATATTTTTTCAAATTTGAATAATGAATTTTTTTGGCAATTTAAAAAAAAATGTGTCTATGGTTGTCGTTGTAATATGTTTTAAAAATATACGTACATTTATGCAATAAAATTTGAATTTATACATGAAGTTCTCAATTATTTGGGGTGAGTTACATAAATTATATTTTCATAGTAACCTTTATATTTAAGTGAATTGGTCAAGCCCCTATTATATAACTTATTAATGTTAGCGGGTAAAAGCGGGTCAAATTCCCAAACTCGAATCGTTATCTTAACGGGTCTATCGTGTTGACCGATATTGATCCGAACCCGGTAAGTCTAAAATTGTTAACTTATAATTTCATATTGTGTCACATCTTGAGAGGTCCACGCGTAGTAATCCAACCGTTGCCCCGAAGTGAAAAATAAATAAAAATTACAGACAAAGGTCGAAAAGTGCTAAAAGATAAAAAAAAGCGCTCATGCGACAATCCAAATGTTGTGGGAGCGGGAAGATTGCTTGTCAAGGGGCAAATTATTAGTTTGCACAATGTTTTATAGAACTATAATCAATAAAATGATGAAGCAACATAACATTATGCTATTTGCTCCATGCTTTGGAGATGGTCCAACTCTATTTGTTCAAGTACTTTTACTAATTCCTTATATGAACCCATCACTCATTAAAGCAAAAATACATTGTTATCTTTTTATTTTTTGGATTAATTATCAAAAAATCCCTCAAACATTTTTTGATATACATTTAGTCCAAGTCTTTTTATTTTGTTCTAAAATGTCCTTCAAACACCCATTTAACCAATATTCTCTTATTTTTAAAGTTCCCCGCTAGCGACATTCCCGCCCCAGCTCCCTCCCCCCACCGGAGCTCCCTTTTTTGAGTATTTTTATGCAGTGAGTGACTTTTTGGAACAATATAAAAAGGCTTGCACTAAACGTGTATTAAAAAATGTTCGAGCGACTATTTGGTTTATGCCCCTTCTTTTTTATTTATTTATGTATTCACTTTTTTTTCTTTCTTCTGATATGAACATTAAGGGTGTGTTTGTTGACAATAATTACTATAAAATATATAAAAGGTTCCTTATTTTTCAATTTTTGTTTAAATTGATGCCCTATTTTTTTTTATGAAAATTCTTTTCTTAGTGGTCTAAAGTACAACCTGATAATACAATATTTGAATATTTTTCGTGTAAAAATTTTCTTTGGTGAGGAGGTAGGAGTTTTTTTTCTTGAATTTCTTTCGACCTATCAAACATGCTCTTATATTTCGTGAGTTGGCTTTCTTAAGATGAGTTGCGTATATGAGCATTTTCTTTTTATTTTACGCATTTCCCTCCTAAAAATGTCAACTCAATATCGTTAACATCTTTAGTAAGTGTTGAGGTGAATGTTGGTAGGGAAGTTACATTAGCTCCCTATTTCCCTTGAGTCACAGTGTTGGTACAGTTCAATTATTCAGAAAAAAATATAACTTATATGACATTATCCCAAGGGTAGATTACACATACCATGGTTGATGTAATGCTTTTTTACACACAATCTATGTGGTTTTATGAATTACAGACTCCTTCAGAAGTTCTCACTAAATTGGTAATAAATTGACCATATTATCCTCCTATCATAAAGGCCTTTCTTATTAATTAAATGCATTTTCTTATTAGGACTCTAGTCAATTGGAAAACAGCATGTAATAATAAAAAAGAAGGATGGGTTGGGAGTAGGTAATTATAGGAAAATAACTTTGGTTCTTTGGGAAGTAGTTGTGAAGGTTCCCTTTAGAATAAAGGATCCCCTCGGGATTTCATCACCGGGAGGAAATATTATGTTCATAATAATGGTTTAGATTCTTGAGTGGTCCATAAGAGTTCTCTCTCCGAAACTGATGAAAATTGATAAAAAAGGCTTCCATCTCTTTTGAAAACGTGTTCGACTCAAATTTGAGGATGAAAGCAATATTAAATTTTGGGAAGTTGAGTAGATAGGAGAGTCTAATTTTTGCACTCAACTTTCTAGACTTCATTAGTTGTCTTCATCTACTCATTTGACAATTGCCAACTTTTTATATTTAATAGGATTAATTACACCTACCCTTGAATTGTAACTCTGTTCATTTTATCACTTAAATTTTGGTTTTTCGGATTTAGCCCCCTCAATTTTAAAAACAGTTTCAAATAATCCCTTAATGTTAATATTGTTAATTGTTTAGATGGAAAACGGGTCATGTGCATTCACATGTGGTTATTTTTTTCCAAACCAATATAAAAATTTTAAAAGATGAAAATGGCAATATAAAATCATTTAAATTTTTTAAAATTCTAAAATGATAGACAAGCATTTAAAATTTGGGAAATTAGAAAAAATATTTTAAAAATTTGGAAATCACGAAAATAAATATAAATTACAAAAAAAATCTGAAAAATTTGAAAAAATATTATTTTTCTTCCGAAGAAATTCGGAAATAATAGAAATAGCATTTTAAAATTTATGGAAAAACTTATAAAAACAAGAAAGATATTTGATTTTTTTAAATAATATGAAAATAAAGCCCATTAAAAAGTTTGAAAAGTATTAAAAAAACTTTAATTTTTTTGAAAACAATATAAAAAACATTTAATAATAATAATAAAAATCTCAAAACATAGATTTGTAGCAAAAAATATCCAGATTTTTATATTTTCAGATTTCCCCACATCTGCATATGAAAAACAAACAAAAAATTCCAATTAAAAAACAACACATTTCCAATAAAAAACATATTTCTAGTAAAAAAAAATAAAAAAACAGATTTCAATAGAAAAAAAAATATTTTATCAATAACAAAAAAAAACACATTTCAAATTAAAAAAAAGTAGATTTCTAATTAAAAAACAAAAATAAATTATACATAAGATTTATAAAGAAATTATTTAAAAAGAGTTAAAATTAAAAATATAAGAACAAAAACACAAAAAAGGAAAAATAAAAACCCTTCTTCTCCCCCCACCTCAACCCCACCTTCATTTGGACAACCCCCCTCCCCTAAGCACCCCAAACACGCAATTACCACACATCCCCAACTCCACCCTCTGCCATCCCCGACCGACAACCCTATTCCCTACCCCCACCCCCGATAGCCCCCCCCACCCAGATCGCACCTATGTGTTTCGTCGCTCTCTCTCTCTCTCTCTATATATATATATATATATATATATATATATAATATTAATTTTTGGTGCGGGCAGATTCGTGTGCACATGGTGCAAAATTTGTCCATTTTCCAAAGTGGTCCCCTCGTGGTTCTAAAGACAATTTTATTATTTTCCCTTAGTGGTCCCCTCTTATCTTATAGTAAAATCCTTTTATAAGACTATAATTAAAATAGATTTATATCTTAGACCCTAAAAAGATAAGAAGAAAAGTAGAACCCTAATTTGGTATCAGAAGCTTTAGAGTTTTATAAAGAAAAACCCGATTGAATTTCGACCAACTCAATTCTGGTATCAGAGTCAAGACGCTCCTTTCAGACCAATATTAGTAAAAGACTTTATTTCCCTTGTGATTTATCCCATGCATTTAAAAAGATATTTTTGGAACCCATTCAGACTACCATTCCATACCCATAACTGGTTTAGACTCAGAAAGTTGCTTAACCTCATACATAGACGGATGTTCACACACTGAATATATTTCAGTCAAACACGCAGACTGTAGATAAGTTACTGCCAGTGCTATCAATAACATAATAAACCAAAATAAGTGTACCCTACTTATTTTAAGACAATTATTTAAAAATATCAAAACCTTGAAAACAGAGATCAAAGATATTTCTAAACAAATACAAGAAATAGACAATCAAATCCCAATAGACTTTGTACAAGTATTACAAGATATAAATACTAAGACCAATCGCATAGAAGTCCTTAATACAGATATTTTAGAAATTGCAACTCTGACGAAGAAGTAAGAAAGTGAGTTAGTTAAGCTCTCACCAAAGAACAAGCTAAACTTATTCCTAGATTAGACAATTATCTTCCTAATGGAAATAATTAGATCAAGCTGGAATGAGGTACCTAAAAACCTCTCCATTAAGACCCTAGCAGATTTTTACCAAAGAATTCTAAAAAAAATAAATGATGAAAGATTTTATTATCAGATAAATGAAAATGAGATTGCTAATTCTGCTAAAGCATCAAGACTTGTACTTGAAAGATAATTTAATCTTAACATCAATAGCAGCCACATAAAACTATAATAGTAGCTTTGTTAAAGAATTACAATTAGATTGAAAAGATAAGATAGAAGGATTAACCCCCTTCTATACATACTTTGTTGAATTCCAAGAGAATTTAGCCAATTATTTTAATAATATGGAAAGCCATAAACTATCCAGAATGGATAATATTATTAATGAACTAAGACTAAATATAGCCCAAGCAGAAGAAAAATATGAAGAAATTATAAAGGGAATTAAATTTATATATAATAAACATTTCCAAGCAGAATTAGACTCTCTATTTATTCGCGCCTAGATAAAATAGAAAAAATTGTAGAATCTATAGAAGCTAGAATGACGCAGGAATCTGTGCAACAACAAGAAAAATATAATGAAGTAAAAGACTATATTGCAAAGATTGCTAATACTCTTGCTAAACATAATGAAGATTTTAATGATAATGCAAGAAAGGAAAATAAGTTCTTTAAAGAAGAAATCCTTAGTCAGATAAAAAGACAAAAAGATTATTCAGACTCTTTAGATAGAATTGAAAAAAGACGTGAACAAAAACAGGCAACGACTTGTAAATTTAAAAAACTCCTATAACTATGGAAGGAAAGACCATAACTAGAATAATAATAAATGATGGGTTAAACAAGACTAGTAAGATAGCTAGCCCTATCCCAAATATTGGACATAATAATTTTATGCTTCAAAGACTTAAAGATTCATCCTCCAATGTTAGAACATGGTGGAAAGAAAGAAAATTCACCAATCCTCTTCAGTGAAAAGAATGGGGTGAAGTTGACTGGAAAATTGTAGAATACTCCATACATAATTGACAACTTCCAGCAGTTAGATACATAGACTTGTTCAAAGAAGCAACCACTTCTAAAACTCTTAATTATAATATGACTTATCATTGTAGAAATCATGTGTTAGACAACTCCTATACCGAGCTTCAAGTTTTAGACTCATAATGGTTAAGATCAAGAGGAACTGATAGAAAGTTTCAGTTCCTAACCTTTGAACTCTTTCAAGCCAAGGATTACATAGACCTCAAAATAGTATCAACATATTATGTTGTTTAATAGATAAAAAATATGAAAAGATTTTGAGAAAAGCCTTATTGGGATACCCCAATTAGAAATTTCAGACAATATAGGATACTTTAATATCATTTCGGCATTTATAGTAACCGTAGACACAATAAAATATTTTAAGTTGATCTTATATGCTAGTTGCTATGAAGACTATATTATCCCAGATGCTAATGCTAATATAGAATTCCAAAACTATGTGAAATTCTCCCAATTCCCCTATGAAGGAATGCAATCAGGAATTCCTAGCGGTAGACTTAATGAAAAACTATTAGTTAGAACCAATAATTCAGACTACAATCATACTTACAGTATTAGGAATACTGCACCTATGAAAGAAAAAGCTAAGACCCTTTAACACTTGCCAGGATTTTAAGAAACTAAGACTATACAGAATAAACCCGCATTTATTAATCAAGACCATGCCACTAGAAATGTTACTATCCAGTTTGGTCCTCCAAAGATTACTATTAAAAGTCTCCATACTGAAGATATTAGATTTAGAAATATGGGAGAAGCCATAATCAATGATCCTTCAGAAGGAGAATGTAGTAATAAAGCTAGTTTATTAAGACAAGCTTCAGTAATTAAACCTAGGTGATCATTTGAAGAAAAATGTTTAGTTAAAGAAAAGACTAGAATTCAAAACTTTGGACATGAACCCTTAGAAATGGACATGAAGACATTTAAAGAACATCTTAATAGAACTCATTCTGTTAGGTTCCAAGATGAAGATAGATTTAATATGATAGCCCAAGACCATATATTAAAATTAAAAGAATCTAAGAATACCAAAGAAGTTCTTAGAAGCCTTAGATTAATAGAAGATGGAGAAGAAAGATTAATGCCAGCCACGCAGGTAGGTCCAAGTAAGCAAGAGATTGGAACCAGTAGTAGGCTAAATGATGCTCCTAGACTCTTTAGTAAACCAATAAGAATAAATATTCCTATTTATTCAAACACTTTGGTAAAGACCAAACCAGATTATATAAAAGACTTTTCAACTAGTGACAAAAGTTTTACTCATGTTAAAACCATGGCAAGTCAGGCCATAAATCCAGTTGGTATATACCTTAATTTAGATAATGTTTAAGATATAAAGAAAGTATTATATGGATGGCGTAATCAAATGAATATGTGTATTGCATCTAATGAACAATGGGATGCCAGTTCATGTAA
Source organism: Sambucus nigra (assembly GCA_949130495.1). Classification (NCBI taxonomy): domain Eukaryota; kingdom Viridiplantae; phylum Streptophyta; class Magnoliopsida; order Dipsacales; family Adoxaceae; genus Sambucus; species Sambucus nigra. Next base: position 98,944,390 of record OX422217.1, read on the forward strand.
ACAATACGCTGAGCAATCCATTAGAGGTATTACAAAAGATATTTAGACAATCTAAGATAAGCTACAGATGCAGAATCCCTAGCCAAGATTGAGAAAATGAAAGAAAACCTAGAATAAAGATCAATTCAAGAATATATTCAATTATTTACATCAGAATTCATTGGCGCTGGACATTTAGCTCAAATCAATGAACAAGACTTAGCAAAAACAAAGTTAGCTCTTCTTAGTATTTGCAAACTAGAACAATTATGAACTACTATATTACCAAATTAAAGAATTTGGTGAGACCTTAAAAGGTGAATATTTTAGAAAAATACCAGCTATTGGACAAATCCTAATTAACGAATACAAGAATTGGCTAGAAGTTGTTGGAGTTAAGAATAACTCTTTTTGTGAAAGAATGAATTTTGCCAAAACTATATCTATCTTAAAGACGAGATATAACTCAAGGAAAGTTAATTGAAGAAACTTTCAAACAGATCCTTCCAATTAGAGACGAAAGAGACATTGCTCCAATCCAATGGGGATGTGGTAGTAAAACTAAATATAAGAAATTAAAAAAGAATAAACCAGATTGGAAACAAATGGCTAAGCCTTTAGGATGTTCAAAGAAATATAGATTCAGACCATCTTATACTTTTAGAGGAAGAAATTTTAGAATCAAGAAAAACAGATTTAACCTAAGACGGTATTTTAAGAAGAATACCAATAAACATAAAAAGGTTCCTAATTATAGGAAGGGAAAAAGTAATTCAACCTAAGACTTCTACCAAAGAATGTTGGACTTGCGACAAAGAAGGACACTTTGCTAAAGACTGTCCTAACAAGAAAGATAAATAGAGTATTAAGATTATTAATACAATATTAGATTTTGCAGATCAAGAAGAATTAAATATTTTATATTGATGACAATGCCAGCATCTATAGTGCATATACAAATAGTAACTCATAAGACTATAATAGTGATACTGAGGAGTATAAAGACTCTCAAGACACTGTAGATTTATATATGATGCAAACTGATTAAGAAGATGATTATATAGATTTTGAATAAGCTTGGTATAAATGTAAATTAAGCCCTTTTTTAAAGAAAAGATGGACAATTAGTAATCCTGAGTTACTAACATATATACCTAGATGTTACTATGATGAAAAATATTATTGCACATTCGAAATGAAATGTATCAAGAAAGACTTTAGATGTGTAGAATGTTTCGAGAATATACAAACATAACGCTTTATGATTTGTGTTATTTGTCAATTATACTACCATGAAAATTGTTGGAGAACTAGATTTAAAGAAATCTATACTACCCAATATGATGCTCAAATAAACCAAGATATTAAAATATATTATTAAGACATTGATAAAAACATAGCCAAAAGATTACAATAAAATGAAGACTTAAAAGAAAATGGAATTGCCCATGATCCGGAAGAAATATGCTCTAATAGTAGTACAAAAAAATTAACACCAATAGACAGGAATACCTATTCTAGAAAAGAATAATTTAAGATTTCTACTAAACTTAATGCTTGTTTTGTAGAATTATTTATACAATAAAAAGAGTATCCTAAAAGTCGTTCAGCTTTTATAGATACAGGATGCTCTCATAGTATTTGTAAGACTAATGCCTTCCCTGAAGATTATTTTCTAGAAAGTAATCAAGAGATTCATAGTAAGGTAGCTAATGGAGAACCATTTACCTCATTTTTTCAGACTATTCCTATTTATTTCAAATTAGAAAATCATATAAACAAAACTGTAAATCATCGATTTTGGATTATGAATCCCCGTCCTAGTTTCATATAGGAAATATCATTTTAGAATAAGACTTTATTAGTAAATACCATGCTTATAACTAGTATAATGATAAGATATTACTTAGTGATAAAGAAGAATTTGATCTTCAAGCCCCCCTAATTGATCATAAGACTACTTTTGACCTTATACAGGTTAAACCTAATTATAGACAAATATCTCATCAGAGTTATTCAATTGAGCATGGTGAACCTAGACATACAAACCAATAAGAAATAATGAAGCCCTTGCAAAAAGAATGTAAGTGTCCAGATAAAAAATGTTATAAGAAAATAACGCTTATACATCAAGATGTTTTAGATCATGCCCAACAAAACTTATTAAAGGTCTAAGCCATATCCAAATAAAGAAAAATGGATATGGAAGTAGAAAAAAAAGATTTGGAAACTAGTAGAGTCTACTTTAGGAGAAAATCCCATTGCTAAGTAGGACAAAGATCAAAGTTATTGTGAAATTATCCCTATTAACCCAAATGCCACTATAAATGGTGGAACCTATAAGAAAGGATAGACGAATTAAAAAAATATAGATGAAATGCTTAAACTAGACATTGTTAGAGAAAGTAAAATTAGACATAATAGCCTTGCATTCTACGTCCAAAATGAGTTCGAACGAAAGAGAGAAAAAAGATGTATGGTCATAGGCTATAGATACCTCAATAAAAGTTATGAATTTGATTATTATAAGATACCAGATAAGAATAATCTAATTAATCTAATTAAAGACAAAATTATATTCAGCAAGTTTGATAGCAAATTAGGCTGACAAATAAAGATGCATCCAAACAGTATAATTTGGACAACCTTTAGTGCCCCAAGGAAAATATGAATGGTTAGTAATGCCATTTGGATATTTGAATGCCCCTCAAGTATTCCAAAGACGGATGAATAATATTTTTAGACCTTATTCAGAATTTTATCTTGTTTACATAGATGATATTCTTGTAGCCAGCAAGACTGAGATGGAACATGTAGGCCATCTTAAGAAGATTATTTTAGAATTAGATAAACATGGAATTGTTATTTATGAGAAGAAGATACAATTATTTAAGACTGAAATAGACTTTGTGGGAATGCATATCAATAAAGGAAAAATATCTTTAGCAGAACATATAACCAAAAAAATTCTTGAATTTCTAGACCAACTCAAAGATTGAAAATAATTACAATCATTTTTAGGATTGCGAAATTGTACTCCAGACTTTATTAAGAACCTAGCTTCAAAAAGACAACGCTTAACTTCCAAATTAAAAGGAACTGATAAAACCAATTCTTTTAAATGGGCAAAAAACGATTTTGAAGTTATAAAACAAATCAAAGAAGCAGTCAAGAATATCCCTTTACTTGAACTGTCTAATGTTGAAGACCAGTTTATAGTAGAAATATACGTCTCTGATAAACAATGGGGAGCAGTTTACTTTGCCATTGATCATCAGAATAAAAAGTAAAAACTTTGTAAATATTGTTCTGAATCTTTTACTGATCTAGAAACAAGATATAAGGCCCATGAAGAAGAAGTTTTAGCTATAATAAGGGCTATAGAAAAATATATGCTTTTTCTTAAACCAAGGTTCTAAAAAACGCAGGGCGTGATTGAGGCGTGGAGGCCAAGCCTTAGAAGCCTAGGCGGGCCTAGGCGTGAAAAGGCGTTTAGGCCTACTTAATATATTTTAATATTTTTTAACCATAACAAGGCTATTAAAATACAAAAATTGCACATATCATAAAAATATGTCTGAATATATGCAAATTAAAATACTATCTGATTATTTTGGATAAGATAATGGTCCGGTTTGTAAACAAATTCTTTAAAAGGCGACATCGTTTCACTAAGGCATTGTTGTTTTTAGAAAAAAGTGCGCCGTAAGGGTTTTACCAAGAATAAGGCGTGAAAAGCGTAAGGCGAGGCATTTCTCCTAAGCCTTAAGCCTAGGCGGAGCCTAGGCGGGTTTTTTAGAACAGTGTCTTAAACCTAAACATTTTACTGTTTACACTGATTGAGTAAAATTTAGAGACTTAGATTTATCCAAATCAAGAACTAATAGATTTATTAGATGGCAATAATTGCTTAATGGTTATGACTTCTCCGTTATACATATTAAGGGAAGCAAAAATACCATTCCAAACATTATATCTAGAGAACCTATGTTTGCAAACACTAATATTATTTCTTATTTTATGTTGCAAACAGAAGACTTACACATCATTAGTTCCTCCAGAACAAATAGACTAAATAAAGAAGACATTGCAAACTATCTTAGATGTGCAAGACCAAATGCTGGTAAAACGCAAAGACAGACTCAGACCCATATTCAAAACTCCCAAGAAAGACCAATATCGGAAAACTTTGATGACATTCTAGTCACGCCTGGAAAATTAAGAAGCAAAATAGTTACCTAAAATAGATTTATCAGGAAAATATATTTTCCCCAATATAGACCAGACCAAAGATACCCAGACTATCGACGATAATTTTCTGATAATGAAAATACTCTTGTAGACACCCTATGGTGGAACATGAAGAACAAGCTATGGGTAGAATTTAAATAGAATTTGGTAGATGTTGCCAGATTCATGAGAACTCAAAAGAGTTGCAGTCACTCAACTCAGTAGTACTGCTATTCCTAGACCTCAGATGCAAACATATGCTCAGACTCTTGGTGAATCCTCCATAACTAGACCAATTGATAATTTTTATTACCAGCAAAAGACTTTTAAGACTAAGATTGTTGTACTATTTGGTAATAATATTCTTCCCTTTTTAAAAGACCGTCAGAAAGAGGATGATAACATTATTGAACATTTCAATATGTTATTATTTGAGATTAATGGAGATGCCTTGATGACTAGAGGCTTCTTCAAAGATGTTCCAAAAATTTATCTTTTTGAAAAAGCAGAAATGACACACATAACTCTTGCAGACTTTGGGTTCATTGGACTCATCCAGATACAAACCATAGAATATTCTATTGCTCTTGGAAAGATAGTTCATGAGGATGCCAAGAGGGTAGAAGAATTTTTTTCTTTGTTTGCTAGAATTTACTAGATTGTTCCAAGTTCCTGTAGAGGAATGAGAGTTGAAGGTTTTAGACTCATTGGATTTTTCACTTTTGCCTTTAAAGAAGTTGAAATTTTATCCGAAGAAACTAAAGACCTAACTGTTAACAAGACCAAACTCCAGATTGCCCAAGTTATGGAGACAATAGAAATTATGGAGTTATTAACAAGTGAAGAAAGATGATATATTATGTACCATAAGAAAGACCTGATCATCTAAGAAGATGAGCCATTTAATGGAAGGCTAAAAAAGGAATCCAAAGAAATGGTAGTGATAACTTTACCAGCCAACATTAGAGTGGTGGGCCTCATTGACGAATACTTTAACAATAACAATGCTCTACCAGACAAAGACAACGCTAAAAAGACAACGGAAGAAACAGACGGGACAGAGAAGGGTCCCACTATATTCAATGAATTTTTAAAGACGGAGGACTCAATTATTTAGACCTTTAAAAAAGCAGAAGATTCGTCCGATAGAGAGAATTTTGCTTTTTGAGAAAGACAAAGACCTGGGTCATCAGACTTAATTATTCGCAAGACAACAAAAGCTTCTTTAGACTCAAATAAAGACTTTGACTTGAATTATTGATAGATAACGAATTTGCTTTATGTAAAACTAATAATGGTAAACTTTAATAATTTGTGTTATTGTCACCGGTAGCTTTTGAGCCACCGGTTGCCAGTCAATTGTTTGTACCCTTACAATTATAAAAGGGAGCGTCCAGTATGAAGAAAGATCATCGAAAATTAGAGAGAAAGAGAGAGCTCAAGTGAGAGTGTGATTAATGTGTATATGAGTGAATAAGCATCTCATAGTTAGGGGAGATGGGAGAGTTGTAACTACTAATGTTATGCAATAAAAGTATTTTCTTTTCCAGAAATCTCTTTTGTTACATTGTTATTAGTCTCCAAACATCTCCAAGTTTCTGTTCATAGAGGACTATTGTGTGGATTCTTTAGTGTAGCACGTAGGTGTTATACTGTCGAACCGCCGTCAGGTACCGATTTGTCGTGAGCCGTTATCCAGGTGGGCGTTAGGGGTGGTGGCGTACAAGTAGGAAACGGGTCCAACGCCAAACTAGTGGATTGAGGTGCGACACGTAAAGAGAGAGTTGCAGGAGGCACATATCGAAGAATAATAGTAACAAACTGAAGAGAAAAAGGGAAGAAGATAAAGAAATTGTAGAGCAAAAGGAAGGTATAAACTCAAACGAAACCCCGAACTATTTCAAATACTATGTGACACCCCATCTAATTAAATACCGGGTAGCTACTCCTTTATTAAATTAATACAGAATATCAAGTTGGTTCAGTCGTAGCATCATTGTCGAAAATATTTAATTAATTACTAGCTACCTAATATTTAAAAAGAGAGATGTCAAATTTTATTAATTAAGTTAACAAATGACCAAGAATTAAATCATTAACCATCAATCGCATAAACAATCTCATATGAATAACCAACGAAATGAAATCAACTGAGTCTGGAGTAAACACTCCAATAATCATAATACCAGAGTAAATAAAGTCCCAATATAAGAGTCTGAATAAATAAACCAATAATCGAAATAATGAAAGTCTACAGGTACAACCTCTAAATAAGAATGGGCGATATTCCCTAACTGATACAAATGACTCTGAAGGAACCAAGGATAAATATGAAGGCATCTAATACTAAGATCCTGCACTTCCACAACAGCTACAGCACGTCATCAGAATGGAACTCCTATGCTTGGCGTCCCTGTGGCTGGGCACCTAAAATATTTTTACAAAACAAAAATAGATTTGGAGGAAAACGGGTCAGAACCCGAGGTAAAAACAGTTTAAAAGTTTAGCAAGTGTTTAAATTACAAATAAACAATACATATTATATACACGTTAGTTGCGTACTCTCACATGAGCTTCTCACCTCTAAACTAATGTGCACGCCTAACGTATGCCCTTAATCCATCCTAGTTAAGCCGCTAACTAACTAGCTTGTACCACTCTCGCTTTCGCATTCTACCATAGGATGTTTACTCTTAGTACCCAAACCAGTTATATTCATAACCCATATTTGCATTCATTAAAATTATTTATCTCAAGTGTTAATTAAATTCTCATTCTTAGCCCATTCAAATATCTTAGTTATTCACATCTACTAAGCAACACGGAACCAGTCACAAGTACATAAGTATATCACTTTCAGTACATAAATACATATATAGCACCCCTAGGCTAAGCTGCGGTGCACGTATACTCTGCTATCAAATCCATGTACATCACGTACGTAAGGATCATGTGTTCCGAATCACTCACGAACCGTCTAAATACAAATCGCACATATTGGAGGCGAACATAGTTCACATACCCATGGGTCATGCACATACCTACGCTTCCATGGTCAGCTGACTTATCAACTCACAAATAAGTCATTCACATTCCTATGTTCTTAAGGTACTAATCTAAATCCCCCCGAAGGCACATAAAGATAAGATGGCTTTTTCCAAAAACTAACCTCCCGTGATAGCAAGTATGGTAGGTATGTCATACACATAAGAAATCCATACACTAGACATTCACACAACCTAAGTAATCCTATTTCCATATAGATATTCACACATTCCATCTAGTAAGTCTCATATTTAGCAAGTTTATCCCGAACATCATACGTAATATATATAGCTTGATAACTCTCTCGTCGAATCAATTTGAGTACTTAAACCCTTCCCAAAAGGTTACTAAGTCTCCTATTAGTTTCTAATGTTATCCCAGTAACTTAAAGTCCCACCGTTACTGTTCTTATCCTTACATCATCATAAATTCTCATTATAGTTTCAATTCAAATGATTTCTAATCGTACCTCACTCGGTAGACCCTCGTAAGCAATAGCATTCAATTCCATACGGTAAATCATTTTTTTTTCGGCATCAACTAAGACCCTACTGACCTTAACTAAGTCCCAAAATATCAATTTAAACATCGTAAGAATCATCATCGGCCTTTGGATTTTTATTAAGCCTTAAGGGAAAACAATAGCCAAAAATCAGAAGGGGTCGATCGATCGAATTAAATAGGTCGATCAATCAATCGTCGATCGATCGACATTCTTGAGTCGATCAATCGATGAAGCATGTATCAGCCCAGATTTTCTTAAACAGTTACGGGTTTTCCTTTTTTTACATCTCTAATTATTCATTACAATGTCTTAAACTCCCAACCAAGTATACTAATTATCATACCAACATGTTTTCATCATTTTTCACGTTTTAGAATCATCAAATCAAAGTAAAACATCAAATTCTTGGATCAATTTACCAAATTTTCATATAAAAACCCTAGTTCTTCTATTTCTCCAAGAATACTATCTAATTCAATAATTCTCTAGACATGGATCATGATTTCGTGGCTGCTAAAATCCCAGAAGTTAATCCTCATGCAAAACCTACCCAAATTACCATTTCAACTCGTCAAATCCATTTAATTATCAATATTCAATGTTAGTCTTCAATTCTAACCTAACATGGATGATATATGTGCTAAATTATTGCAAGTTAAATCACTTGCCTGGTAATGAAGATTATGGTTCAATTAAATAGACGGTATGGGGATGATCCTTGCTTTTCGATCTATCCGGTGGTGGTGACGGTTGTGCAAAAAGCCTCTAATTGGTGGTTCTCCTTTGAAAACTCCCCTCTCCTCCACTATAATGTCCGTTTATGATTTTTGGTTGTGAAACCCTAATGGACCCAAGTGTTGGCTGATAATAACTATCTAAAATTCGTGGGTCACTATTCACCCAAAAATAGGAATGACTAAAATACCCTCCTGGGTTGTCGGTTATGACTAAAAATGCCTCGGGATCCAAACTAAACCCTCGGCTAGTGTTTTCTGACTATATCGACCCTACAGGACACGTTGTCGCACTCAAAATGCTCATACGGATGACATAAAAATAAAAATACTTTTAAATTCATTAAATTGGGTCCTGACACGACTGACACGCGCGTCCCAACTTTATTACCGAAACTGCCGTATTTTCAACTCACGGTAATTTAATAAATTCAATAATCACATATTACCATAATCACTCAGTAATATTCAACAAAATTATAATAATCAAATACTAATTCTCATCTCGCTAGCATTTAAATTCAGATTATTTTCCAATTAATTATCCCAAATTAATTTTAATAAATCTCATAATTAAAAGTCATAAAAATACGGGGTATTACATACTTCTCCCGTAATAACGGAATTTCATCCCGAAATTCGGAAATAGGCATATCTGGAAGAATTTGTAATCCTCCAGTACTCAAATTAAAATACAAAGAAAGGCTCAATCATTACAGCCCTCACTTCACAACAAGCTTGTTGAACACTCTTGACACTTTATCAGTTATAGGGTTATACCTCAATAAATGCACCTCACATTGCGCTCTTACTGACCAAAATTCGAATAAAATAGCCTATACATCATTGGCCGCATTATCTCAATATTATTATGAGTCCTCACCTCACTACGTATTAACTCCCTCTTTTATCTAGACACAAAACTCTCATCCTGGGAGAAACCATAAAACATCAGAATGCTCTTGTCCATTCTTTGTATCTCTGTTCCCGGAGTTGTGACTTTTACACAAGGGAAAAACCACTCACGACAGTTGGTGGTTATCCCATTTTAGTCATCGGACTCTAACTCCTGACTGATCCAAAACTCTGATAATCCGCTCACCTCTAAACATCCAGAGAAAGAATGATAAGGTTTATCCACACAAAACCTCAGTAAGCACCTTGTCCACTAAGAATAGATACGGGTGCTTTCACCCAACTGTACCATTAGGTAATATCTTCTCCCCATTACCACAATATACCTCACTTACTAGTTATACCCGTTTTGAAAATGAAATGATCGCAAGGAATCCAAAATTGCTTTCATACAGTTCCACCAGTCGTCAATCACCTTGCACCTATTCTTCGTTCTATAGGTGATACAACTTTCTCAAAACGAAATTATTCCCACTACTTCCTTATACCTCATATTGAAGGTGGGTTTCAGGTATCTCATACTAGTTCAGAATAATTCTGCGTAGGACCACGTACCGGCGTGTTCACTATCTAATAGTGTAAATCACCCAAGGATATACCAATTTCTCTCCTTCCGAACAACCTTCGAAGGAACTCGTTACTTATCTATAAGTTGGCAACCCCTCAAGGAAATTTACCAACTTGACTCTTCCATCACTAGAATCGTCGGCTTGATACAAAATTATCTGGTTGATCATCTTACCCCAACCGATTTACTACTTACTATACCCATTTCAATGCCAACTTTCATGTATAATTCTTCCCGTTAAGTGATACTTACTAACCCTCTGGACTCTTACAAAATTTTGACACGTGCACCTTTCACTACATTGTGCACATCTGGACTCTTATATGTTATCAACATCCTCACTCTATTTACGCGTAAGCCAATCTCAACATTCGATTGGGTGGAACTCTGCTCCAAATTGTCCATAATAGTTAACTATTTGCCTTCCCAAGAGACACTCCCTTTTTAAATGGCTTCCTATTGCCTTTCAACCAATTTTGTACGTGTTATTCTGATTGAACAAGAATCAATAGATTGTTGTTCTTCTCACGACGCTTAATCCACTCTACCACTTCCATTTTGTCATATTAGTCTCACAAGTAATAATTTCACCCATCTATGTCCCTTCTTCCGGCGATTAACACATAAGCAAACCAGGGTGTCTACACCCCTTATAACCCATGCATACGGGTTTAAACGTCATATACGCTCCATATGTACTCCAAACTCTTTATTGCCCCTGCATTTGTAACGTGTCTATACCACTTGGGCGTTCTCAATCACCCTCGAATTTGAAATCCTAAATCCTCCTTAACCTCAGTGCATCCTTCGACCCGCCGAAATAAAAACCCAAAATTTTCCATTATTTCCTCATCACACCACTGGCTCTACTAGCCTTATATAGTAATTTACCCTTTAACTTCCAGTTATAACTACATACTTCCATAAGGATCGAGGTATCCAAATCATGAACGAATGACCACACATCTCCTTACTACCAACCTTACGCTAAGTTTCATGCGTGGGGTGTCTCGCAAAGCTAAATCTAAACGAGGAACCCCCCCGATACACTACTTCCTAGCATTATCGGTCATCGGAATCTGTTAGGCTCTCGGTCCATAACATGTACCCCTATATTCCCGCTTCTTGACAATAAAGTTACATCTCCTTTTGCAATTTCACTTAAATAAGGAACTCCTTTCGAAAGACACTATCTCTTAACATTAATGGAAATCACCTTCCATAAACATCATGCAAATATAATCGGGGTTCTCAAAATCCCGTCCCCAGACATACAACCATGAGTATTAACTCCTACGTCTCTAAAGGGAGATATAACAATGCATTCTTCTTATTACTACATCTTGAGCGTTAATTATAATAATCAGCTAAATCTCTCTGCTGAACAGTAAACTAAATACACTCCGCATCATATCGATAAAGTCCCTACACATAGCGGGAACGAAAGTCCGAGACCATTATACTTTTCAAAGTCTCAACAATATATATATATATATATATATATATATATATATATATATATATATATATATATATATATATATATATATATATATATATATATTCAAAAATATAATCGCGAGCCCGACCCTCTTGCAGATGGGGCCTCGCCAGAACAAAACATTATACACCAAGGTAGTAACCCTGAAGACTTGTAATAACCGAATACTATCGATTTAAACATTATAATAAAACTATAATTAGGATAATATCATACTCGTATAACACAACACTAAAACGAGTAATTTCAATAAAGTATATATCGATATCAATATACCCATTCATCCTCCGCGGATAACACTAAAGGTAACCCCATTATACCAGGGAGGGATATTCACATAAATAATAACATTGTCGAGATACTCGCTAAATGCGACTCTCAAACGAAAAATAGCAATAATAACAACTGTAGCAACTCGTTTATGCCACATACAACACGCAACATCCTCCAAGGATATAACTCATACTTCTATCTTGCCAATCGCCCTGGCAGCTTAAATGGTTCCTAGGCTTATCACACCTGTCCGTACCAAACCAAAATTTTTAATAACTACTTCTCTTGCTAGCCACCATACCCTTATCCCTATACTTGCTTCGGGAAAACATTTATAACGCACGGGTTTCACTCCCTACAAAATACCTCTACTCATACTCCACTTATCTCTGGTCACACTGACCATGTTAAGGTGGTCCTTCTCTCGGACATTGGTAGTCTCGACTCTGATGACTATCTCCGTTGTTCCCTTAGCTTTGATGGACCTAAGGAACACGCTACTGGTTTCCACATCTCTTTCTGAAATCACCATCGCTTGGTAATAATTCAGCTATCCGAATCATTTAAATGGGCTCCCGAATGGGTCTCCCCCTTGTGGTGCTTCTTCAACACTATTTCCCCCAGTCTTACTCTATCTAAATTCTTCGATTCTTGTAGCTTCCCTCACAAGGAAGCGCTTACCTCCATATTAACAAAACGCGACTTAATTACCATCTGCATTGATCATCCAAGCAGAATTTCCCAGAATTACTAACAATTCTTCTTGTATGCAATTCTCCCTTTAATGTCCTCTTCTCCATTTCACCTACTTCACCCGGTGTAAGGTTCGCTAAATAATGAAATTTCTCCTCACAAAGTGACCTCTGTCCAACCCTCTTGTGTGAGTTCAAAATAACATTCGCATCTCACTCTGAACATCTAATTAAGGAACTTATGGTCAAACCATACTTATGCGCCTTCTCTTGACGACACATTCCACTTCTAAGTGCGGTAGTTGCCTCTCATCATTGTAACTCCGCTCTTATGAGCCAAGAAAAAAATTTACCCCAAATTTTCACTCCCGATTAGCCATACCCCGTCCTATGTCCAAGCCTTTCAATATTTTACGTTAGTTGGCTAGTACACGCCATCTCCGCATTTCTAGTATTTCCACTGCTGGTTCTTTTCAATGTTTCGTCTGGCTCTCTCCCAATCCAACCTTGCTGGGTGATTCTAATTTGACCCCACTTTCTACTATAGTTGTACCTGGAAGTCACAAGTCGTGCCTTAGCCATCTTTACCATCATGGACTTTCGTGCCATAATATGGGTGACTTCAACTACTGTTATCCTTCTTTAATAAATCAAGTAACCTCAACTGATGTTTGCCTCCTGCTGTCCGCCCAACTGTCTTCGCCTGATGTACTGCATTGTTCGGCACACGAACACATTCGAATGCAAATAAGATTCACTATTATATACATCATAGCAGGAGAACGAAATCTCACCAAAGAAATCAACAATCCTAAACATAGGGCTCTATATCAAAGAAAGCTACACTAGAAGCATAATAAGCCGCACAGATCCTAAAGGACACTAGAACTTGATGCTGTGATACCACCTGTGACACCTCGTCTAATTAAATACCGGGTAGCTACTCCTTTATTAATTTAATACATAATATCAAGTTGGTTCAGTCTTAGCTTCACTGTCGAAAATATTTAATTAATTACTAGCCACCTAATATTTAAAAAGAGAGATGTCAAATTTTATTAATTAAGTTAACAAATGACCAAGAATTAAATCATTAACCATCAATCGCATAAACAATCTCATATGAATAACCAACGAAATAAAATCAACTGAGTCTGGAGTAAACACTCCAATAATCATAATGCCAGAACAAATAAAGTCCCAATACAAGAGTCTGAATAAATAAACCAATAACCAAAATAATTCAAGTCTGTAACTACAACCTCTAAATAAGAATGGATGACATGCCCTAACTGATACAAATGACTCTGAAGGAACCAAGGATAAATATGAAGGCGTCTAATACCAAGATCCTGCAGCTTCCAGCACATCATCAGAATGGAACTCCTATGCTTGGCGTCCCTGTGGCTGGGCACCTAAAATATTTTTACAAAACAAAAATAGATTTGGAGGAAAACGGGTCAGAGCCCGAGGTGAAAATAGTTTAAAAGTTTAGCAAGTGTTTAAATTACAAATAAACAACACGTTATATACATGTTAGTTGCGTACTCTCACATGAGTTTCTCACCTCTCAACTAATGTGCACGCCTAACGTATGCCCTTAACCCATCCTAGTTAAGTCGCTAACTAACTAGCCTGTACCACTTCCGCTTTCACATTCCACCATAGGATGTCTACTCTTAGTACCCAAACCAGTTATATTCATAACCCATATTCTCATTCATTAAAATTATTCATCTCAAGTGTTAATTAAATTCTCATTCTTAGCCCATTCAAATATCTTAGTTATTCACATCTACTAAGCAACAAGGAACCAGTCACAAGTACATAAGTATATCACTCTCAGTACATAAATACATATATGGCACCCCTAGGCTAAGCTGCGGTGCACGCATACTCTGCTATCAAATCCATGTACATCACGTACGTAAGGATCATGTGTTCCGAATCACTCAGGAACCGTCTAAATACAAATCACACATATTGGAGGCGAACATAGTTCACATACCCATGGATCATGCACATACCTACGCTCCCATGGTTGACTGACTTATCAACTCACAAATTAGTCATTCACAGTCCTATGTCATTAAGGTACAAATCTAAATCCCCCCGAAGGCACACAAAGATAATATGGCCCTTTTTCGAAGACTAACCTCCCGTGATAACAAGTATGGTAGGTATGTCATACACATAAGAAATCCATACACCAGGCATTCACACAACCTAAGTAATCCTATTTCCATATAGATATTCTCACATTCCATCTTGTAAGTCTCATACGTAGAAAGTTTATCTCAAACATCATACGTAATATATATAGCTTGATAACTCTCTCGTCGAATCAATTTGAGTACTTAAACCCCTCCCAAAAGGTTACTAAGTTTCCTATTAGTTTATAGTGTTATCCCAGTAACTTAAAGTCCCACCGTTACTGTTCTTATCCTTACATCATCATAAATTCCCATTATTGTTTCAATTCTAACGATTTTTAATCGTACCTCACTTGGTAGACCCTCGTAAGCAATAACATTCAATTCCATACGGTAAATCATTTTTTTTCCGGCATCAAATAAGACCCTACCGACCTTAACTAAGTCCCAAAATATCAATTTAAACATCCTAAGAATCATCATCGGCCTTGGGATTTTTATTAAGCCTTAAGGGAAAACAATAGCCAAAAATCAGAAGGGGTCGATCGATCGAATAAAATAGGTCGATCGATCGATCGTCGATTGATCGACATTCTTGAGTCGATCGATCGATCACGAAAGTATCAACCCAGATTTTCTTAAACAGTTACGGTTTTCCTCTTTTTACACCTCTAATTCTTCATTACAATGTATTAAACTCCCAACCAAGTATACTAATTATCATACCAACATGTTTGCATCATTTTCCACGTTTTAGAATCATCAAATCAAAGTAGAACAACAAATTCTTGGATCAATTTACCAAATTTTCATATAAAAACCCTAGTTCTTCTATTTCTTCAAGAACAGTATCTAATTCAATAAAATTCCATAATTCTCTATACATGGATCATGATTTCGTGGCTGCTAAAATCCCAGAAGTTGATCTACATGCAAAACCTACCCAAATTACTATTTCAACTCTTCAAATCCATTTAATTATCAATATTCAAGGTTATTCTTCAATTCTAACCTAACATGGATGATATATGCGCTAAATTATTGCAAGTTAAATCACTTGCCTGGTAATAAAGATTCTGGTTCGATTAAATAGACGGTATGGGGATGATCCTTGCTTTCCGATCTTTTCGGTGGTGGTGACGGTGGTGCAAAAAGCCTCTAATTGGTGGTTCTCCTTTGAAAACTCCCTTCTCCTCCACTCTAATGGCCGTTTATGATTTTTGGTTATGAAACCATAATGGAATCAAGTGTTGGCTGATAATAACTATCTAAAATTCGTGGGTCACTATTCACCCCAAAATAGGAATGACTAAAATACCCTTCCGGATTGCCGGTTATGCCTAAAAATGCCTCGGGACCCAAACCAAATTCCCGACTAGTGTTTTCTGACTATCTCGACCCTACCGGACACGTTGGCACACTCAAAATGCTCATACGGATGACATAAAAATAAAAGTACTTTTAAATCCATTAAGTTGGGTCCTGACATGACTGATACGCGTGCCCCAACTTAATTATCGAAACTGCCGCATTTTCAACTCACGACAATTTCAATAAATTCAATAATCATATATTACCATAATCACTCAGTAATATTCAACAACATTATAATAATCAAATACTAACTCTCGTCTCGGTAGCATTTAAATCCGAATTATTTTCCAATTAATTATCCCAAATTAATTTTAATAAATCTCATAATTCAAGGCAATTTAATTTATTAAATCACATAATGAAAAGCCATAAAAATATGGGGTATTACATATTACTGTTAAAATTCAAACTTGCATGAGCCTTCAGATAACTAAAGACTTTTTAGCATTTGTTAATCAAACAAATCAAGATTTAACAAGAGAAATCCACGAGTGGACTCTTACAGAACCCTTAGATAAACTACTTGTAGAAACTGCGTTGACATACGCAAGTGATACTTATAAATATATAGACCTAATTATTGAGTGGTTAACACGTGAAGTACCTTGAATTTAGAATAGGGATCAATGATCTTTTGAAACAAGAATTAAGAACGAAGATTTTTTCGAAGAACTTTCAAGACCAGAAAAATATCAAGAATATAGTAGAATACTTTAAGATACTATAGACGTATTAAAAGATATTAGACGTAAAAGGCTAGCCGAAACAAGAACTACCTTAATCAGATCAGGGGGAATCCGTCTTCTTCTCAAATACGTAGAGACAACTGCCTATAGAACGTATCGAAGATTTTTTTCATCCTATGGTGACAACGATTTAGACCAATTTATAGAAGAAAACATAATTTACACTGTTAATCAAATATATAAAGAAACTAGACTGATAAAACCTCAATACCGTATAAGGTATTTAAGGCTAGAGTATTTCCCTCCCAAACCTCTTAAAATCTCTGAACACGCTAAGAAAAATATTTATAATCCTCACTATTCCGAAAAATAGTACGATAGTGACGGTAGAAGCCGAACAAGTAGCCCCGAAACTTCTACACTTAGGCTTCCAGATTAAATTAGATTTTAAAATAACCTTAAAAGACTCTAGAAAATATTGGCGTAGAAATTTTTATTCCAGGAAACCTTAGAAAGAGAAGGTGGTCCATAAAAGACAAAGCGGTCCAAAAATATTTTTGAAAGGTAGCTAATCCGCATACTTAAATTCGCACAGGAGCCTGACCGTATACACACACACACACACATGCACATGCGCACTCATACACATAATCTATTTGTATCAAAGATATGGAAATCAAAATCGATTTTAGAATTTTATTTGAAATGTATGTGTATATGCGTCAATACGTGTATAAATTTACACATTTTAGAAATTGGTTTTCTAGATATGAAATTATGTGTGTTTATTCGTGTGCATGTGTGTGTGTGTGAGAGAGAGAGAGAGAGAGAGAGAGAGAGAGAGAGAGAGAGAGAGAGAGAGAAGAGAGTGCAGCCATGAAAGATCCATGTCTTCTATGAGAGTGAAAGAGAGGATGATAATCATGTCATTTTCCATCCAAAAAATTAATGGTGTTAAAATTGAGGAGTTACTTGAAGTCATTTTGAAAGTTCAGAGGGCTATATATTGAAAATGAAAGTTCGGGTGGTGATTTGACAAAGGAGGTAAAGTTTAGGCGGGTAAGTTTAATTTACCCTATTATCTCCCATTTCAATTTTTCTTGGAATATCATCTTTATTAGAAATTTCACAGATAAGGAAACTCGACTCTTCTTCTTGGTATGTTATAGTTCATATTATGAGAGAATCTTCAAGAAGGTGTACCAACAGATCATCAGATTCGCTCACAAAAAGGTAAACATGTAGTGATTTTTACTGGTAACAATAATAAGTCGAATATTGATCTTAATATCAATGATACTAATAATCCTGATCAGATAGACGAGGTGGATTTGATGTGCTATTCGCAACAATCGAATTTTTATCGATGCATAATCAAAGGTTCCTTGAGCCCTCAAATGCGGAAGGGGGCCATATATCATGAATTCAAAGCCCCCCAGCGAATACTAGCCAGACTTTGAAGCGGGCGTGTGTTAGGGTGACTTTAGCACCAACGTCCTCCCTATTTAGCTCGCACGGGGGAGTTCAAATGGCTTGTTCGAGTGGATATTTAGGGTTAAAAAAATGCGTAAGAGGGTGTGGTTGGGTAATTAATTCATTTTTTCCCAAGTAAGTTTTTGGATTTTTTTCTTGACTCTCCTTCATTTCCTTTTTTGGGCCTTGAAAAATAATTTGGAAATGTGATGTTCATTCAAAACTCAAATATTTACATGGTCAGTTGTTTATAAAAAAGGTTAATACTTGTGACTTGATTCAAACAAAGAAACCTCCCACTTGTTCATCCCTTTTTTGATGTATTCTTTGCAAAAGAAAGGGTGAAGACATAGATAGCATCCTATATTATGACTGTCATAGATTATTTTTGGGAAATAGTATTTTTTGGAGCTTGATAGTGCTGATGTTTTTCCTCAATTTATAGTCTGAAGTTTATCATGGATCTTTCAGATGAGTCGATAACACCACTTGGGTCACCATCAATGGATAAAGAAGAAGAGGTTAGTTGGCTAGGTTTTGAATTCTTTGTTTCAGATCCGACTCATCACCAAAATAAATAGAAGAATGTGGTGGAAAGAGGTTGCTTGGTATTAATCCCATTGGTCTTACAGAATGGAAATTACTTAAATACGTTCGTATCGCCAAAAAATCCACGAGGTTAACATGTCAGGTTAAGGGAATATGAAGAAGAGGAAAACATGCAATCCTACATTTCTTTTTGCGTGGGCTGGTGTGTTTGGAATTAAAGAAATTAGAGCATTTTGGAGACAAAGAGGTTTTGAAGGATGATTTACGATAAAATATTATATTCATAGTGTCCTTTTGTCTTTCGACTTCAATGCATTTGAAGGAGCGGAGTCCTTCATTTATTATGAATAACTGGGCAAAGGCACCAATGGTTGTCTCGACCCGTGGGTCATGAAATTTTATGTTTTCTTACTTTTCATTATTCCAGATGGATAGCAAAAGCGATCAAAAGTTCGTGTGAATTGCTAGTTCCTGCTTCCTTTGCTTGTTTATTTTGATGTTCTTCACCTATATTCTTGTTCTCTTTAATTGTTATTTAGGGTAAATTACACTAAACACATAAATTATTTTGGGTTTACGAGTTTCCCCCTTGAATTAAAAAACCTGACAATAAACCCCCTCAACTATTCTAGTTTGAGACTTTAACTAAATCCCTTAAAAATTGGTCAAATAACTAAAAACCTATTTAAATGACTAAACTACCCTTTACCTTTCAACGAATAAAAAAATTAAAAAACCTCAAAACACCACAATTACATTTTGATTCATAAGATTAAATCATCACCAAATATATCTCCGAGCTATCATCACTAAATAAAAACGTATACACATTTATGATACAAATTTAGCAAATGGTATGACCTAATTTTGATTCATCATCACCAATTTAAAGCATATTTACCAATTAAAAATTGTGGACATATATTAATAAACTGTAATACCCCTTATTTATGAGTAATTATTTTTTAATATTAAATTGCCTTGTGGGTTAATTATATAAAATAAAGGAAATTAAAGTAAATATTACTTTAAGTGATTTAAGAGTTAATATTTACTGAGTTTTACATATTTACCGTTAAGCAAATGTAAATAGTGTGACATTATATTTTGTTGCGTCGTTGTGCTTTAAGCGACGGTTATGATTTATATTCCAATCGGGTTATTATTAAAAAGTTAATATGACGTTGGAATATGAAATAATGAATGATAGTCCGGATGTCAGTTTAGAGGGCATGGTTAGTCCGAGAACGGTCGAGATAGTCAAAATATGTGCCAGTTGTGTTTTTGGGTTCCGAGGTTCTTTTGACTAGTTATAACTTAAATATGATGTTACGAGTCATTTTAAGTATGTAGTAGCATTTAATGTTGGACTCAATGTATTTGAACAGTTACTCTTGCAAGATCATTTATTTCTCATTTGCGTCTCTAAACTTAGAAAGTTAGAGAGAAGAAATAGCTTGAGAGAAAGAAAGGAAAAGAGAGAGTTTGGTGATTTGGGATCGGAATCGTTGCAACGAGAAGACAATTCGATGCTACAATCTTGAGACAAGTTTTTAACTTGCATAAATGTATGATTTGGATGAGAATAATTTAATGTTGGACTTAATGTATTTGGGCATTTACTCTTGCAAGATCATTTATTTCTCATTTGTGTCTCTAAACCTAAAAAGTTAGAGAAAAGAGATAGCTTGAGAGAAAGAAAGGAAAAGAGAGAGTTTGGTGATTTGGGATTGGAATCGTTGCAACGAGAAGACAATCCGATGCTACAATCTTAAGCCAAGTTTTTAACTTGCATAAATGTATGATTGGGTGCGAATAATTTGTATATATAGTTAGTGTTCTTGAGTTGAACCATTAATAGAGTTTGATGATTTTGTTGGTTAAATCCTAAGTCTTATGATCTAGACTTGTTTTAAGTGGTCTCTCCTAGTAGGTTAACTTGAATAAGCGATTTAGAGAAGTTAGGAGTTGATGATTTTGGGTTAGATGGAAAAAGAAAGAGATTTTGGGGATTTAGGGTTATATCAAACCGTAACCAAAACTGGGCCTCTCAACCCAGGCGAATTGATTTGCCTCTCTTAGCGAATCAATTCTCTAAAATGGTGGCTATAGGTCTGAGGAGCCGAATCGATTCGGGTTAGGGCCGAATCGATTTGGGCTTAGACAAAAGGTTGGTTCTCTCAGCCGAATCGATTCGCTTTTTATGAGAATCGATTAGAAAATCCTACTGTTTTATGAAAAATTTTCAACTTGGTTTCTACTCCTTTTCTTTTAGGTTTGAAGCTTAGGAACCTTCTCTTATGACGTAATAAAGAGTATTAGGGTCTCATATAAGGGGGATTAATACCCTAGGTCAGTAAGGGGGTATCCGGGCTTATTTCGGGGACTATTTAGTAGAACTTAATATCTCATTTCATCTAGTAAACGAGTTTAGGACTAGGGTAGAGTTGGGTATTATCGTTTTGGACTTTCGGGGTCTTGTATGAGGGTAATTATACTTTGTAGCCTAAATTGTTATGCATATATGGTTTTGGAAATAAGAAGTTTATGTTTAATTGGTATATCTTGTGATTATGGCACTCACATACATACCTCTCTAATGCTATCATGAGGGAAGGTACGCTAATGAGGTAAATCCCCTGGCTAATGATGCAGGGAGAATATAGTCCTCGGGCCATAGGACCGGTGGTTACATTGTATGATTGTTTCAATCGAAGTGAGGTAATTTCGGGAATGGTTATGACTCACTATCGAAAGTATATGGCCGCTTCCTATGCGTTGTGATTTTGGGTACCCAGGTGGTCTTGATTATAGGCCCTAGAAGATGATAGAATTTAAGGGCGCATCTAGTGGGGTGACTTCCGGAAGGATGGTATTAGAACCATTATATTATGGTTGTAATTGTTCTCACGGATATGGCATTTCATATGAATGAGTTAATGAATCTATAAATCAACTTTATTGCATATGATCCCCAATGACTAATTGACTTATGAAGATATATTTTACGAATTGGCAAATTGAGCATGTTAAATAGAGTTAGGTTATTCCTCTTAATTAGATGGGTAGTTTAACTTAAATGGAATGGTATGGCGCTGGCATGTGCACTTAGAATAGATGTGAGGATAATTCTTATAATGAAGAGCGAACTTAACCTGTTTATGATGATTATTATACATAACTGTTATGCATTTTATTCACATGTATATCATATCAAACCGGGTCCTAATCCGTTTATATTTCTCCTTCTTATGTGGTTCTTATTTATGCTCAGGTGCTCCTCCGTATGGGCTCCCACTTTGATCTTTCCTTCCCAGTGTCAAGGAGCTACGACATTTTTGCGGATGTTGTAGGATTTTTGTATGAGACGCATCAATCTCTTTTGGATATTCTAGATATGATCTGTCTGTATATTCGGGCGTGTTGCCCAAGGTTATTTTTTATGACTACTGTAATACTCAGTGTAACCCTTTGTATTAGTCTGTTAACTAACATCTTATTCCGTTATGCTTTGTAGAATTGCTATTAAACTATTACATGTTTTTATATATATGCACCTTCGGTTATAAATTGGATCGTCGAAATTATTTTTATCAAACTTGCAAAATGTATATGACGTACGTTTTTAGAAATATTTGGTGGTTGTCTCATACTATTATTATGCGACAACGATGCTAAGAATGGACTGATGATACGAGAAATTGTCCATTTGTCGTTCTCATATCAACGAATAATGAGTAAAGTGTGTAGTAAATAGAGAGAAAATAAGATATAGAGTGGTTCAGCCTCTAAAATAGGCCTACATCCACTGTGTTGCTCCGTTCTCATTATATGTGTTGTATTGTACATTATAATCATGCCTAAATAGGCGTACACGTATGAGAATAAAGGAGAGTACATGATGGTATTGAGGATTCCGGAGTTCCAGGGAGATGACTGCGATGTCGGCAGATGACCCCCAAGTTATGAGTTGAGGTTGTATATAGAGTATGTATCCTGGAATTTGCCCCAGGCGTATGGAATATCTCTCTCTCTATTTCGAGCTGTGGTCCTCTATTTATATTAGATATGCCCACGTGCTCTGAGCACGTGACGTGTGTAAATCTGGAGTTGCTATAATAGGTAGGGATTAGGCCTGTAAGGCAAGCAATGTGAGTGCTGCATCCTGTAATAGGCTAGAGACAAAGGTGCCGCGCCCTGTACTGGGTGGCTCCGCGGCGTGTTGAGGGGGGCCGCGCCCTGCGATGAGGAGGGCCGTACCCCTATATTCGGTAGGGCCGCACCCCGAGTTCAGTAGGGCCACGCCCTATGTTGAGATAGGCCGCAGCATGTAAGCATGTTCGATGCAGAATACCTTCCACGACAGGGTGCTATATTTGTACTATCAATAAACCCCCAAGTCGTAGTGCCAAGAGACTTCGATTGGGACTACGGCTTAGTTCAGTTTTCTTAGGTGCCGCGGTACTTGTAAGGCAACGATTCATCTTCCGTGCTCTCTTATATAAATTGTTCATGCCGTGGATATCATTACGTTTTCCAAAACTTTGAAAGAAAATCGAAAGCTAAACTCTGTTCGTTCATTCTCTTGCGTTTTCCGACGATCTTTCAAGGCCGTGTTGGTGGTTCAAGGCGATTTAAGGCTGATCATTGCCATCTTCTTCATTTCCAGGTAATTTTTCAACAATCATCCTTTTTAAATAGCTTTTGTAGTTCATACTTCTTCTTTAATAGGAATCTAGGGCTTTAAATAACTTTTTAAATAGCTGAACACATGAACTTTGGCATTTCTGAACTTCATGAAAAAACCCCAGTTGCCTGATAGGAATCTAGGGCTTTGTTTGTATAATTTGTCAACTTCCAAGAATCAAACATATATCCATGATAAATAATTGTAACTGTTACGAAATTTCCTTGAATCGACCTTCATAATACAAAATTAAATAACTGTTCCTCCACTTCCTTGAATCATATTGACATTAAACTGTTCTTCGATGTTCTTGATGTTCTTCAAGCACACACTTCACATTCTGGGTCTTCGATGCTTAAATGAATCGACATTTAGACACTAAACTGTTTGAGTGAGAGTCCGCGATGTGGTGGAATATACCTTTAGTAATTTTAGTGATGGCTGCGGCCTGTAGACTGTGAATAACCCCTTGGCTTTCAATTCATACCCCGCAGCAGTTAAGCCCATACATTCATGACTACCTTAAGATGTTACAACTTATTTCAGTGAGTAGCCATGGCACTGTAAGCTCCCCTACTAATTTAGGGGATGGCTGTGGCCGGTAGACTCAAAGGGTACTCCCTTAGGTTTAGTGAATAGGGTTATCAATGTTTTATCCCATTAGTAACTACGATCGAGAAATAACCCCCATCAAACCAATATGCCGCGGTGATAATTGTCTTTTAGGGCTCTTAAACCTCACACTTCTCATTTAGCCGGTCTTGTCGCATATTTCTATTCACTATTCATATAACTAATCTTGTCGCGGCTTCTTAAAGTCTTTTTCGAACCATACTGGCTGCGACGCCTAACTGCGGACTCTGCTTTTCAGGTACTGCTGCAGCCATATGAACTTTGACCCAGACGAATTTCTGAGAGGTTTCTGGGCGAAACACTTCGGAGCTTCTCCCCCTGAACTTCCTTTCGTGCTTCCTTTGAAGTCAATAGGGCCTTACCAACTGAAGGACTGTCCCAACTATGTTATATTAGACTCGGACTTTACGGACTCTATCTGTAAGAAGGATTTTGAGTCCACGCCAATGGAAGAGGAAGCCAATTCAAGTAATAATCCATTGGGTGTAGGAGATGATGCCTCGGAAGTTAGGGATAAGCCAGATGGTCCATCCGGGAGGGCTAAGAGACCCCTAGATGCGCTTGATATCCGTAGCATCATGACCCAAGACTAGGTTGACCAGGTAGCTGAGGCCTTCGAGTTTCTAAAAAAATTGATATGCTCAGCACCTGTCGCGAACCAACGGCCGTGCACGTCACTTTTCGACGTGGGGTCTACTTTCCATTGCATGCCTTTGTTTACGGGCTGCGGCTTCCAGTTCCTGTTCCCATTAGATGTATTTTTCAAACCATGAAATTAGCTCCAACCCAGTTAGATCCTAATGGATGGAGGGCCATCCTTGCCACGGTCGTGATTTAGGAGAATCAATTCAAAAAGGACATTACTCCCGCAGAGTTCTTTCACTTCTACCGTCCCAAGGAAAACTTCGTGAAGTTCGCTGGATACTACTACTTCTCAGTCCGCGGTAAGGACGAGACCCTTTACTCTGGGAGGCCAACCAATTAAAGAAGTGGAAGGGGAAGTACTTCTATATCTCCAGAGAAGGTTGGGAGATTCATCTAGAGGAGAACGAGAGGGAAAAGTCATTTCGAATGCCACGACAATGGGGTTATCCCTCAAAACTAGGTAATTTGATTATTGTCGCGTCCCCTATTAGTAGTTGCTTATTAATCTCTACTAACATTTGAAATGTTTTTCTGTAGTTCTTGACAACTTGCAACTGAACGGGAGGCAAGAGAAAAGAGTTGCCAAGGCCGCGACTATTCCAGTTGAAGAAAAGAAGTTCATTGTCCTTGTAATATCTGCAACTGTATTCGAAGCAGGTTTCTTTCCCAACAAGTCCATTCCAAGAGATATGGCCACAAGAGGTAATAATATGATCATCAGTATTTGTCCACGACAATTTTTATTGACTTCAAATATTTACTGTTGCTTTTCCCTTTTCAGTTAAGGAATTTGATAGGGAACTATTGGCCACGCAGCTGGCAGAGATGGATGGGGACACAGTCGTTCTAAATAACACTATGAGGGGTAAGAAAAGGAAGAGGTCCAAGACCAAGGCACCAGCCGCGGCCCCTTCTAGGGATCAGAATCCTCCTACCGCGACCCCAAATCTGGCCGCGGAAAAAACTTACCTTGCTGCCCCTGAATCCCAAACTGAGTTCGAAGATGACATCGGAGCTAATCTGGCCGAGGTGGGTTTGATTTCCACGTCAGATTCTCCCCTCCATTCAGCTTCACCTTCGTCACCACCTGTAGTTGCGGTTAATGCAAACCTGGCACCTCCCTAGTGCCGCAACGGATCTAGCCCTAACGGTTGACCGTGGCTACAATTAAGACAACCTGACCTTAAGTCCTCATGGGACACTACCGCGTAGTATGCGAGAAGAATGAAAATGGCCCTTGACGCTGCAAACCTTGACAAGTTGGTCGAAGAAGACCATGATGATCTGGAGGACTGCGGCCTCCATAGTCTATTGAGGGTAAGTGCTTGTGTTTTCTCTGCTTTGATTTTTCATTCCATACTTTGCCCCTAACGTTCTCTTTTCAGGCCGCGGACGTGATAGTGGCCTAAAAGAGGAAGTACGAGGCCCTTTATAAATTGAAAGAGGCAGCAAAGAGGGTGCACGCCGTTAATTTGGAGGTTGCACGAAATTCATCTTTTGAAGCAGGGAAGCAATCTGCTGCCGCGACTCTTTAAGCGGACAATATGAACTTACAGGCTGAAATAAAGGCCAGAGAAAAGGCTGAGGCCAATTCCAATTAGGCCGCGGAATCTCTTAAGGTCTCCTAGTCATAGACCGCGAAAGCCGCACAAGCCGCGGAGTCTTCCAATAACAAGCTGCGACTCCTACAAGGGAGGTACGAGGAGTTGGAAGCCAAGGCTGCGCATGATGCCGGAGCCCACGCCGCGATAATAATGAAGATGGAGGCAGATCATGGCGAAGCCCTTCAGCTGGCCATCGATAGTATGGTGGAGTCGTTTAAGGGCTCCAAAGATGTATTCCTCATAAATAATAGGGCCTACCTCTGCGGCTACCAGGAGCTAAGGCAAAGAATCATAAAGAACTTCCCTGAGACTAAGGAGAAGGTTCTTGCCTGGAGACTTAGTGATGCTGAGCATCAAGAATGCATATCTGAGCTAAAGGTCGCGGCTGAAGAGAAATCCAGATTGAAGGCGGAGGCTGAGGCAGCTGCTGCGGATGAAGAGACAATGACGATCGTGGAGGGGGAAGAAGGGGATGAAGTCGATGATACCGAATCTTAGGGCTGCGACCCTCTTTAAATATTTTGCAACTCTTTTTAGTGGTTGCGTCCCTCTTGTCTGCAATCTAACTAATATATCAAGGTTGCGGCAACCTTTTATTGGTTTTTTTTGTCTCATTTTCTTCTAGATTTTTATTCTTCCCCTTTTCTTGTTTCAATGCTTTAATGAATGCTTTTCTATACATCTTGGATTGCTTGAACACAACTATTTTTATATTTGAAAATGCTTTCTTGATTGAATAAACTTATAAAATAGATCAAGTTTGTGGCACCATAATATACAAGGTTTCTTCACATAGGCTGCAATCTCTTCTTGGACATCCGCAACACCTTTGAGTGTCATCTAATCTGTTAATGTTCGCGTCCTTATAAATAATGCTATGGCTCCTTCAAACGTACAGGATATAGGCTGCGGCACCTTTGGTTACCAGAGTTGGCTTCTGTACACGGGCCGCGACCCTTTTTCCTTATGCATGGAAGGACTGCCCTTGATCAGGTCCGCGGCAGTTTAATGATGCCGCCTCTATCGCTTTTGAATGAATTTACTTAATGGCCGCAGCCATATTGACAGGGATGTCACATTTGAATGCTTGAATTCCTTCTGTTGTAGCTTTACTTGTATCTAAATCCAAGTCATTACCACATCAACTCTCAGTCGCTTTGACGACTGCAGCTGTATTGACAGGACTACTGCACTCTTTTAGCCCTTTCATCTGAACATGGGCCTTTTTCGATATACGTGATACTTTCAAGCCTCCCCAGGCTGGGTTATGTTATTAAGCCACCCACGGCTAACATACAGGATACTTTCAAGCCTCCCTAGGATGGGTTATGTTATTAAGCCACCCACAACTAACTTTCAAGCCTCCCCAGGCTGGGTTATGTTATTAAGCCACCCACAACTAACATACATGATACTTTCAAGCCTCCCTAGGCTGGGTTATGTTATTAAGCCAAGCCTCCCTAGGCTGGGTTATGTTATTAAGCCACCCACAGCTAACATACAAGATACTTTCTAGCCTCCCAGACTGGGTTATGTCATTAAGCCACCCACAACTATGGATATATATAAAGCCATCCCTGGCTAAATATTACAAGTCTTACGACTTATTGACGCATCCCGAAAGCTAAGAACAGGCATTGGAAGCCCTTATGAGTGATGTTATAGTCCAATTTGGATAACTGCTTTTAGTATTTGCTTTCTCCATTTTCTATTATCATCTTCTTTCGGACAATCAGACGTCTTGTTGGGCGTTGTGGTCCATTTAGATATTATCATTCCCGATATGACATGTTGTCTCGAATCGAGATCTGTTTAAGACAAAAATGGTCTTTATAAGATAACATTTCATGGAAATGAGAATTAAGATATGACACTATAAAAGTGAACTTGATTTCATATAACTATTCATATATATATATATGTATATGACTTTGTGAGGCCAATACAAAGTTTAATTTAAAACATCAAAAGAAGAGTTGTCACTGTAAAGTAGAGACAGATGGAATGTAAGAGATAAGCATGAAAAATGAGCATGAAGTCGGTGAGACTAGGCCTCATCCCCTAAATATCTTTGAGGAACCTCCGCAGCATCCTTTGCCCAATCATCCTTTCAATTTCATCCTTCAGAGCATTGCATTGCTCAGTGTCATGGACATAGTCCTGATGGAATCATCACCAAGTAGCTTTGTTCCTCTTGTGGGGTGGAGCTCTCAGTTTTTTTGGCCACCGCAACAGCTTGTTCTCTCTGATTCATTTAAAGATCTCTTCAATTAGGAAGGCCAACGGAGTGTAGGCCTCAGATTTCTTCTCTGCCTTCTCCTTTCTCCTTTTCTGGCACTTGCTGCCTGCTTTCGCGGCCGAGTCTTCTTGAACTACCACGGCATCAAAAGAAGTTGAAGCGATGCTCCTGGGTGCCGCGCCCCTATAGGGTGAGGCCGCGGCCTCTTGCATTAGGAACCTATGAGTCAAATAGTTGACCTGGGTCTGGAGTGAGGCGTGACTGTCGTAGAGGTGGTTGAGGTGATTGTACAGCTGCACAATCTCATCTTTGATCTCTGTACTTTGGCTGAATTCTCCTTCCATTTTCTGCTTTTGTTAGTCTCTTCAAAGTATACTTAATCTGAGACAAAACTAACAAGAGTGAGTAATCCCATGAATATTGGGGTAACCAAGTAGGAAATGGGGATGCAATTTTTGCACTGCTACATGGCATTCTGTTGAGGCTGCGGCCAGTATGGCACATATGTGCACTGTCGTGGCCTTTGCATGGTGTTCACCAAGTTTGAGCTGGAGACCACCTGAGTCTGTTCCTTGATGTTTTGAAGCTTTTGTAGTACAACTGCCCTAGTTGAGTCCGCGGCATGTAAGGTAGTTGAACTACCACGCCGCATCCCTACGCAGGCAGTGAAGGGCCAATCCCAAAATTGAAACCCGGAAACTGAGTTTTTCTCCCGAAACTCGTGGAGAGCATACCTACTAGGGTCTATCCATTGAAAGAATAACCTCTCGATGCACAAAATGGCATAATTCTAATGATAAACCCTAGATCATAGGCAAAGAACAGCGAAAAGAGAGTAAACACAATCCTTCCATAATCATTCACCTTTTTAGGGCTAAAGCCCATCATGCTTTTCAGAATTATCTAGATGGAATGATATCACAAGGGTATGTAAAATAGATTTAAAGTCATCAAAGAGAGACCATAATAGATCTGAATATACGAAATACCCATTCAAGGGTGTAAATGAAAAACTGAGTTCAATAACCGAAATCCACCCATGAGATAATGATCCAAAGGATCTCCATGTGTAGAATAAGGTGTTTAAGAACCCAAAACTCAGAGAAACAAGATTGAAATATCTCGGTTCCCACAGACGACGCCAGATTGATGATACGAGAAATCATCCATTTGTCGTTCTCATATCAGCGAATCATGAGTAAAGTGTGTAGTAAATAAACAAAGTAAGTAAATAGAGAGAAAACAAGATATAAAGTCGTTCAACCTCTAAAATAGGTCTACATCCACTGTGTTGCTCCGTTCACATTATATGCGTTGTATTGTACAATATAATCATGCCTAAAGAGGCGTACAAGTATGAGAATAAAGGAGAGTACATGATGGTATTGAGGATTCCGGAGTTTCGGGGAGATGACTGTGATGTCGGCAGATGACCCCCAAGTTGTGAGTTGAGGTTATATATAGAATATGTATCCTGGAATCTGCCCCAGGCGTATGGAATATCTCTCTCTCTCTATTTCGAGGTGTGGTCCTCTATATATAGGAGATATGCCCACGTGCTCTGAGCACGCGACGTGTGTATCCTGTTTGGTGGTTGTCCCGTACTATTATTATGCGACAGTGATGCTAAGAATGGACCATTTAAGATTCCTGTTTTATTTGAGTAGCGGGCTGGCCACCTCTTATTTTAATAAGCGGGGTGTTACATAAACGTACAAAGAAATTCATATAAATTGAATTTCACCCAAATTCAAAATTAAAACTCGTGGTGTTATAATGCACATATTCATCCAAATCGAAATACACACAACACATCGAAAACATTATCACACATTTAGTATTCCAAATTCGATATTGAACTCAAATCCTAAATGTGAGTTGGAATACAAATCCTAACCAGATTCTAAATCCAAACTCTACACTTCGATTTAGATTTGATCTGTGAAATGGACCCTTCCCTTTTGAGGAGAGAGAGAGAGAGATTAAATATGGACCTGTTTGGTTATTAGTTGTGTTTTGTTTAGAGACTTTGTGTTTAGTTTATTTTGATTATGAATTTGAAGGGTAGTTTTGTTATTGAATTTAAAATTTCTTTTATATGCTATGTTCTTTTAGTTTCTTAACAATAGTGTAAGTTGTGACAGGTTCACGTAATCCCAAAATAGTTTAGGGGGTTTAGTGTAATTTACCTCAATAATTATTCATCCAATTTTAATAAAAGAAGCCATCAAATTAACATTACATTTAACCACATGCTATTTTAATTAATTAAATACAATGTCCTTATCTAGTATATTTTTATTTCTCATCAAAACCATCAAATTGACATGGCATTAATTTTCAAAGATAGAAATGAAATAAGAAGAAAAATATAACATGACTTTAATAGATTGAATCTAGTCATCTTCATTGAGATTAATATTTTTTTTGTAAAGAATCTAAAAATTAAAAGAATATGAACTTTTCGTTTGGATTAATTATAGGCACAATAACCTAACTTTAAATGAAATTGATATCAAAAGGCCAAATCATTTGAAGTGCTTGAAAATATGTGCCTATAAGGATATATGGTTAGAGTTTTGAAAGGAAGATGGATCTATCACTATAAAATTGAAAAGAAAAAAATGGTTAGCTCAAAATAATAATAATAATAATAATAATAATAATAATAATAATAATAATAATAATAATAATAATAATAATAATAAAGCCATTCAACTAACAAACTTATCATGTGTGTATCAATGTTTGGGTGGTGAGAAAACCTAAGCAACAACAAATAAATGTGAGGTTGTGGGATCAACCCCACCATACCCATAGATAAGTGGAGTATGAATGACTAAGTTATTAATTAATTAAGGAATTTTAGGCGAAGTAAACTATAGAGTTGAACAGGTATGAACACATGCAGTTGTAAGAGGGTATTTTAGATAAGATGGAGGCGTAAACCCTTTTTGAGTATAGTAATGATAAGTTAAATAACGACACTATTGATTAACCACATGACATACAAACACTACTCAATGAAGATAGACTTAGTTTGAACTCACATATCTCTCGTGTATAACTCAGAAGGTAGTAATGAACTTAGAAGTAGCTTAGATAGAGGGAGAGAGAAGTAAGCACCCTAGATACACCTTGGCAGGCAGCCAAACACACCAACCATCCTCAAGAATCTCTGTCAAGTATTAAAAGCTTCGTAATAAATGACAATGGTGGGTGAGTAAACTCTCTAGTTTGTAATAACTATCTAGTAATCACTTATGAACTCTCAAAAAGATCATCCTCTCCTCAGAGTTAGTTGGGGTCCTTAAATAGCCTCCCACACCATCCCTGAGGCAACTCCGCCATTAATGCCTGTGAAACACATCCCTCATACTTTATGTCACAAACATTAAATACCTGATGCACTAGTTGTCTCCACGTCATAAACATTAAATATCAAGACATGCCTTTTGCCTAACCATTGTGTGTCAGGGGCTATTGTCACAGAGGTGGCTCACCAACTGTCTGATAGCCCCAAATACCATTCTAGTTTACTCAAGTGCAGGTCTGACATTACCTAAATGGTTAGTGACATTAGATAAAGTGGATGTGACATTAAGTAGAGGGTTGTTTGGCTCACAACTCAACGCCCGATGGAACTCCAATCTGCTCTGCCCGAGGTTCCACGGTAAGGGTCTTTCGGTGTTATACCAGGTGTATCTAAGATGGTCAGGACAAGATCCAACGGTGCCTCACTTCTCAATCCTCCAAACCAAGTCCCTCCAAAGTTCCCACGGTGAAGTCGTTCGATAGAGCATGAAATCTCTCTCAGGCCCTGCCAAGCCTGGTCTCTCGCGAGTACCGTTCGACCTCACATATAATCATTATTCTCGTTACATCCTTATAATTTTTATAGCTCATAGTCAGTACAAACAAAAGATACAATATGGCTAAATAACACAAGCTAAAATATGAGTTGCCACACTAAGCTGCCTCGCTGAGATGCTACACTGAGTTGCCACGCTTGAGCTGCCTTGCTGAGTTGCCATGCTGCCTTAACCCCAGATACTGTTATAAATAGGAGAATTATCCCTAATCTCAGGATTACCTTCAAGTCCCCTCTACATTTTCCCATTCGTGGAGAGATTTATTGTGGGAACAGGAAATGTTTGCACGAAAACTTCTCAATCCGATGAACCTCCTCTGTGTCTAAAAATTCTGGCATCCTTTCTTTCGTTATAGCACTACGTTTAGAACCTCCAGGAAAAAGTAAAATTCTTCCCGATGTACCTGAGCCGAAGCGATGTGGGTTATTGGTGCTTTAGCGAAGGGACATCGCCGCTTTTTCCTTACACTGAGCTTCAACCGTTCTATCTTTATTATTTGAAATTCTCCCGAAAGACCTACTAACCTTCTCAAATACTTGTTTTTGCTCTGGGGAAGTGAAATTCTCTCGTTCATGTTGTTGTGGGGTATAGTTGCGAGTAGTGATTTTTCGTTAGGTCTGCCCCTATCATTGGGACTTATGAAATTCTCCATTGTAACGCTTTGCTATGTTCGAAACAAGCAAAAATTCTCCCCGATGTAGCCGAGTCACAATTTAAACAACGTTTGAACTTGTGGCGAGGGACATCGTAGCTTTTTTGAACCGTTGGGACATATTTTTCATTGGGAGTTTATTGGATATGTCTGGTAAAATTTTGATGCCAAAACTCAATCTTGCTGAAGAAGGCAACCCCTTTCTATTTCCCAAGCGTCACTTCATTAATGACGTGGCGCTATCTTTTTAACTGTCAAGACACCTCCCAAAGTGCCACGTGTCCATTTGAAATGATTATAGGCGGCCTTACACGTGTGGTGGTGGGAAACTCAACAGATGGGTTCCTTAAAAGGTTTCAAACGTCTCTTTTTTTCAAAGCCCTTCTCTTCCCCCTATCTTCTTCAAGCTCCCGTCTTCTTTTAGAGAGAGAACTTTATGCGAAAACTCAATTGTTGCCCAGCTCTTTACTTAGTTTCTTCCTTCTCTCATCTTTTACGCCATCGCCTGTGGTTGTGCTCCTCCCTATTTGTTCTTAGCCCTTCTTACCAAGTTGTTTCATTCATCGCCACTATAATATAGCATCTTCAAGTGACTCCAAGGTTTCAACCACCGCTGCTCAGCCAAGCTCCCCTTCTGCCAATTCTGGCGCCGCTGCTATCCCTAGCTCCACTGCCTTGAATGCTGCTCGTCAAGAGCAACTAAGCTTCTACCATTGGTCTCCCTTCTTTGGCGAAGATGATGAATTCTCTGATGCATGTAAGACTTGCCATTTCTCAGCCAAGTATGACCCTTTACTGTTGGGTGATGAGGATGAGGATTCGTCAAAGTGGGGCTATCTTCCCCTAGAGGGGACTCTGCATTTTTGATTGGACTGTGGTGACTTCCCCTATTCTCACCTCAATTTCGAGGCACCTGGGGGGTCTCCAGCTCATTTCGCTGCCTGACACACACATATGCAGAGCTCTTACGCTGCTGCTCTTGCTAAGGTTGGTCTTCATCGAGCCTATTGATTTAGGGAGTTCACACTTTCTAAGCATAACGCTGCTCTGCAAGTACTACTTTTTAGATGGAACGTTACAACTCACACGTTCTTGGCTGCATGGGGAGAGTTCACCATCACGTTGGAGGACGTCTGCGAGCTACTTGGGTTTGAGCCCATGGGTGAGTTTGCATACCACGATGAGGCCCTGGATGCCGAAGAGGCTAATGATCGGGCTGAGTTGGATCAAATCTATTGTAGTTGCACTGTTTCTTCGAACAAAGCCACATTTACCCCCCTCATCAGTTATTTTTTTGAAGCTCCAACACCGAAGGATGTCACTGATGCAATGGGCCAAGGTAGAGGTACCTCTATGGAACTACCAACCTATATTTTTGTGTTGCTTTCACACTTCTTCCTAACTGGGAAACCCAACGACCAGCCTAGGAAGGACCTCGCAAATTTTTTCATCCATTTGGCCAGGGGTTTTAATCATCCACTGTCCGCCATTGCCTTGGGGTCCCTCTACACCTGGCTAGATCAAACTCATATCAATATGGCACGGTCACTGGGTCGTTATAACTTGGCCAATTTTCCTAACACCATTATCTTGATGGGCTTTCTTTACACCCGTTTTCCTGCCATTGCTGCCAAGTCTATATTTCTCCCTGTAAGACAAGGTATTAAGCCCCCACACCTCTTATGTTTCCTTAAAAAACAAAGTCGAAAGGAGATAATGGGAGTTTTGGATCATTTTGACTCCTTTATAATGAGGCCGTACAACGAATCTAATTTTGTCCATTCTTGGGATTTTTTTCCTTCAACAACTTCAACGGTCAAATTCATCCCGATTGTAGAAGATCCTTCGCGAGTCGTGGTGCTTGCGTTTACCCCTAGGTTTCTTCCTTCCTATACTGAATGGGGATACATCTCGGAGCCTTACAACCCTGATAGATGTAGTAGGCATTTTGGGTTTGATCAGGGGGCCCCTCGACCTGTGTTTTAACAAAACCACACAAGGGCCACTTTCGCTGAAGCCTCCACCTTCTACTTTGCCGCAACGATGCTTGGTGTGACTTCTACCATAGATGGGCGAGTCATCCTTCCCAGTGCCACTAGGAAGGGGGATGTATCCACCTCCTATGCCACCAAGCTTCGTTTGGTGCAACTGACCAGGATTCGTGAGTATGTTCAGAGTCCCCCCCAATATCCCCTGGTTCTTTCTTTCTCTGCCTCTGAACTGGGTCTTAAGGGGAACTCTGTTGTTGGAGTTGAGTTTCCTTTGAGTAAAACTATTAAAGAACCTCCCCAGGAGCTTCCCCCTTATTGCCCGATGATCCCTACTGCCACCCCGAAGCCCAAGGCCGTTGCAACTGCCAAATAGCCTGCCCCCTGAGCCGAAGCTACAACTAGCGAAGGGCCTTCCCAGCCATTAGCCAAAAAGACCAGGAAGTCCAAGGGTGGGAATTCCTTGAAATATAAGTCCCAAGCCCAATATCCTTTGGAGGCGTTCCCCATTTCCTTTATTCCTCCTCCCATGTCTGCAGAAATGGCCGAGGAGTTGAGAAGGAAAGTTCAGGCTGAGGCGGAACGAATAAATGCTGAGTTTCAGCGATACGCCCTTGTTGTTCCTCCTTTGGATGCCTTTCCCACGGTCATAGTTGATCCAACTGAGCCTACGACAAAGAGGAGAAAAAGTTTGAGGGTACCTCATGGTGCTGGTGAAACGGACACGAGGAAGAAAACTCTGGGTACCAAGTCCCAGAAGAAATGGACGCCCGAGATACATCCCGCCCCAGCTCCTGCTGCTACTGCCTCCTCTCCACATTCACCAGTGGTTATACCTTATCGTTCTCCCTCCAGATTTGAGGTATGTGTGCATGTTTTGTTCTTGTTCCCCTTTTCTTAAGGCAAGCTGCATCTATTTATTTCTTTGATAACTTTGGTGCAGGGAGTTGAAGAAAGGCCCAGTCCCCCTAGTTCCCCGTGAGCCGTTTCATGGGGGGACGTTTTGGTGTCTCTCAAGCTGATACTACGCCTCCCCATTCCCCCATGATAGGTCTTAGCTACTCTCGCCGTCTGTCCTCCCAATGGGATAAAGATGTTACTGCGAGGGGTGCTACCGTTGAATCTATTGGAATATCTTCCCAACCGGAGATAACTCCACCAGCTTCTTCTGAATTAGCACCTCAGCCCGAGGTTCTTCTTCCTCTTGTTCTAACTGCAGAAAGTTCCCCCGAGGTAACATATTATCTATTACTTGTTAGGTCTGACATCTTTTTTCTCTCTTCCACCCCTTTTCTTTCTATTTAACATGCTGAACTTTTGATATGTTGGGATGCCTTAGGTTGAAATGGCGTCCTTGTTAGCTTACCTTCTTCTTCCCACTATGGTGACAAGAACCATAACTGTGATTCCCCTTTTTGGTTCCATAATGGGGGTAAGTAACACTTAGATGTATTCCTGCCTTTTTCCTGTACTTGCTCGTTGTGTCTAACACTTGGTTTTGTATTTGCAGCTTTCGCCAAGCCTTACCCCACCCTTTGCTCTTAGTGGCTTTTCTCTTTCCAAGGCCAAGGTTGATGATGCTTCCCCGTGTGGTGGTTCTTCGTGTTCCTTCAGCGAAACTCCTTCATTAGCCTTGGTACCGTTTATTAGCGAGGGAGCTTTGCCGACTGTTGAGGTTTCTTCAGATAGGGGCACCGTTGAGGCCCCCACGGTGGCTCGTATTCTTGCTGCTGCTACTGCTGAGGTACTTTTCTAATTTCTCTGCATTTCTCAGCCTTTCAAACTTCACCTATGTTGGTGACTTAAAAACGAAAGCACTTGTTAATATTTTTCATAAACTCCACCAATATTGGTGTCTTAACAACGAAAATACTTGTTAAGATTTTTCATAAACTCCACCTATATCGGTGACTTAACAACGAAAACACTTGTTAAGATTTTTCCTAAACTCCACCTATATC
This sequence comes from Sambucus nigra, assembly GCA_949130495.1. Taxonomy (NCBI): domain Eukaryota; kingdom Viridiplantae; phylum Streptophyta; class Magnoliopsida; order Dipsacales; family Adoxaceae; genus Sambucus; species Sambucus nigra. Next base: position 98,981,348 of record OX422217.1, read on the forward strand.
GGTGAATTAACAACGAAAACACTTGTTAAGATTTCTTCTAAACTCCACCTATATCTGTGACTTAACAACGAAAATACTTATTAAGATTTTTCATAAACTCCACCTATATCGGTGACTTAACAACGAAAACACTTGTTAAGATTTTTCATAAACTCATTATTTCCTCTAACTATTCTCAGGTTGCTCGGGAGGATTCTCCACAAGTTATTTCGCCTACCTCCTCACCCCATCGGGAACTCATTATTTCAGAAGACTCCAGTCACAATGATCAAGGTTCCATGACCAGTGCTGCTGTTGAGAGCGAATATGACTGTGAGCTTCCTCTACCCGACTTGGCTCCTCATGCCTTCTTCCTGATGGTGATTTAGTGTTCTCCTCAGATGTCTGCCATACATCGCTTGGTAGTTGAGAAGCTCGCAAACCACCATCCTGAAATGTTCACCGTGGATTGTCTGCGTTCTAACATATCTGTGATGAGTTACAAGCTTCAGGTCATGGCTACCGTTGTGGATGAGATTTCCAGTACTCCGACCTCAAACGTTACCAGATCCCTCCTCAACCAATTCCTGGGCCACCTGAAGGAGTTGGGCCGTGATGGCTTTCGTTTTGATTGGCTAATCACGCATTTGAAAACTTTGAAGAGCCAGTGACTGGATAGCCAGAGGGAACTGTTCCAGAAACATCAGGAGGATCAACGGGTTGAGGAAGCTAAGTTGGCTGAGGTAGCACCTCTTCTTGAAGCCATTGACACGGTGGTGGTGGACCTCAAAGAAGCTCTATGCTTGGCATAGTCAAAGCGGGAGAGGCTCCTCATCGAGCGTACACAAGCACAAACGAGGCTGGAGGTTTCTATAAATGCTCAACAGTCTTGCTTGGTAGCTTCTTCGGGCCTTCCTGGAGATTTTTTCTCTGCTCCAGATCTTTGGTTCCTCGTAGGTCAATGATTTGTTGTAAATATTTTCTTTTCTTCTTTCTATGTAATTCTTGGGCAATAGCTCCTAATTTTGTAATGCCCCAAAGTTTATGAATGAATAGAAAATGTATGTTTTCCATGTCATTTATTTGTGTTACAACTGTTTGCATATATTATGAAGTTCTATAATTCTTTCATCTCCACTTTATAATAAAAAGTACTTGCATACTCATCATAAAAAAAGGTTGTGTATTCATAACAACGGCTAGATACATCAGTGGTCCAGACCTAATTGCTTACACATGATAGACTTTCAACCATTTATTATTAGTCTGAATGATTTATCTTCTTCCATCCTTGAAATTAAGCAATAATTTGAGTCATGAGCTTCTTTTACAATGAAAGGTCCCTCACAATTTTCTTTAAACTTGGATAGGGGCAACCCTCTGATGTGCTTCACTGCTACTTTCAACATGAGGTCTCCCTCTACGAACTTCCTCGGTCTTACCAGGTTATCATATGACCTGGAAAGCTATTTCGTATATATTCGAAAGTGTTGCATCGCATTATCTCTGTGTTCATCCAATGCTTCTAGCTGTACATGTCTACTTTGAGGGATTATGCTACTTCGCAAGGCATATCGAGCAGAGGGAACTTCTAACTCCATCGAAAGGATTGCCTAAGCCCTATAAACGAGGGAGAAGAGAGTTTACCCTATAGGCTTCCTCTTGGTTGTTCGATAGGCCCATAATATAACTGGTATCTTATTATCCCACGCTCATGGGAAATCCTCCATCGTTTTAGCCAGGATATTAACCAAAGTTTTGTTAGTTGCTTAGGCCTGACCATTTCCCTTTGGATATGCCACTGTCGAAGTATGATGAACAATGGAGTACTTGTCTGTGAGCATCGTTACTTCTGAATTGACAAAAGGGGTTCCATTGTCTGAAAGGATAACCTTCGGGATCCCAAAACGACAAATGATGTATTCTCTGATGAAGTTGCTCACCACCCCCACTGTTTCCCTTCTCAGTGGTATCGCTTTGTGAAGCACTCCGTTGCTACTGGTATCCATATCTTCCCCCTCGAAGAAGGGTATATTTCCCTTACTAGGTCGAATTCCCATGTGTGAAAAGGATAAGACGTTGCCATGGAGTGTAGGTCCACCGATGGGGCATGGATCATATTTTCATAAAGTTAAAAAGCTTTTCATTTTTGAACAAACTCAGCAGAGTCTTTCTTCATTATTGGGAATGTCATTAATTAGTCATATAACTTGGCCCCTCCTATGTGAGATGGATCGTGCACCTGTTTGAGGACCTTGGATTCTTTTCCTTCGTGATGCAACACATTGGCCTATTAAAGTATCCCTTTCGGTAAAGCTCTCCCTCCTGAACGTAGAATCTCGGGGCACTTCATTTGAGTCCCATCGCGTTAGTATTTTCTATTGAGATAACTCCATCTATAATGAAGTCAATATAAGGCTGTCTCCAATCAGGTTGAGCTTCCACGAAATGACATTTATCTGATTCAAAGAATAACTGGCATTTATTGCACTTCTGTTGTAGCTATACTGTGTCCTGTTTCATTCTAGGCAAAAATACCCCTCTCTTTGAATTCTTCAGTAAAGGGTATCTTAGTTGTCTCGCAGTGCTCTTCATGTGTTCTCTTCAATCTTCGCTCTGCGTCTTCTGGACCGATGCACCTCAACAACCATCCTCATGTGTTCCTAAAGTAAAGGTTTCCCTGATTTGTGAAGTATTGGGCTAATTCCCTTAGCCCCATCGTTCCTTACCCATATTCCAGTTGTTTTCTAATCTCTCCCCTCCAGTCTGCATCTTTCTTCATTGGTAGAATTGACTGTACTATCGAAGGAGCTATTCTTCGGTGGATCACAACGATATTTATATCGTTCCGCATGACCATCTTCTAGGCAATGGTGGCATAAGCGTCTGGGTGAAGGTTCATCGTTCTGAACTGTCTCTTGATCTTGGTCCGATGGAACTGGCAGAGGAGCCTCTGAATGATTGTTCTGTATGGTGCAGGGTTCATGTGTTTCAACGTGTACTCTCCATTCACTTACTGGACCACCAAATTTGAATCACATTTGATGCAAAGTGAACGAATCCCCATTCGAAGAGCCTCTAACAACCCCAGCACCAACGCTTCATATTCCACCTCGTTGTTATAATAAGGGAAATCTAATTTGCAGGAAAGGCAAATCTCCTCCATTCATTTTGAAAGAATAACCCCTGCTCCTCCTTTCTTTTTTGTCGAAGATCCATCAAACTGCATTGTCCATTCCTCATTCGTTGCGTCTAGGTGATTGGCTGGCAAATTTTCTCCCAAAATACTTTCTTTAGGTGGATAAAATGTTCTCGAGGGGAAGATTGCCAACAGATTAGCGTACGCTTGGCTTTTGATTGCACGAGGAACCACACACTTCAAGTCATATTCAGAGAGGATGAGGAACCACCTAGCTGCCCTACCAATCAATATAGTTCTTGCCAACAAATACTTAATAGGATCACATCTAGTTATGATATGAATTGTAATAATGTCTAAGTTTTTGTGCTACAAAGACTAAGGCTAAATAATGCCTTTCCAAGCTACTATATCTGACCTTTGGCCCATGTATGATTCTGCTGAGGTAGTTGACCGGACGTTCTTCCCCATCAATCTCCTGTGCCAATAAAGCTCCTCCGGACCTCGTGGTGGATGTGAGGTATAGCTGCAACGGTATTCATGCCAGTGGGGGAACCATGATTTATGGTGAAACGAGCAGCTTCTTCAGCCCAGTGAGTGAATTCTTGTGAACTTTCTCCCACTTGAATTTTGTGTTCCTTCGTAACAGCTGCATCAACAGATGTGTCATCTCGGCTAATCTAGGCACAAATTTCCTAAGATAGGAGACTTTACCGAGGAAACTCTTCAGCTCCTTCGTCGTTCTTGGACTTGGCATCTCCAAGATCGCTCACTGCTTGTACTGGTCCATCTGCACCCCTTGTGATCAACCACGAAGCCTAAAAATTTCCCACTTATTACTCTGAAGACACCCTTCAGTGGGTTCATCCTCAATTTATACTTCCTGCATCGAGCAAACACCTTCCTCAAATCGACCAGATGGGACTCCTCTTTCCTTGATTTGATGACCAAATCATCCACATAGAATTTCATAAATTTGTGGAAGAAGTCATGGAAAATGTCCATCATTGTTCTCTGGTAAGTAGCCCCAGCATTCTTGAGTCCAAACGGCATTACTCTGTACATGAAATTGCTCAACGGGGTCCTAAACACCATTTTCTCTCCATCCATGTGGTCCATCTTGATCTAGTTGTACCCTACATACCCATCCATGAAGCTATACATCTCATGCCCAGCCATTGCATCTTTCAAGCTGTCAATGGAGGGTAGAGGGAACTCTTCTTTAGGGGAAGCTCTGTTCAAATCTCTGAAGTCCACACAGATCCTTATTTGGTTTTTGTCTTTCTTTTCCACCGGGACAATGCTAGATAAGAAAAATGGGTGATGTATCGATTTGATGAATCCCGTCGCTAATAACCGTTGGACTTCTTCCTTAATCTTCAAGTCTAGCTTGGGTTTGTATGTTCTCGTTGCTTGTTTCACCGAGATGGCTAAAGGCATTATGTTTAATTTGTGGAAGCTGACTCCCTCATCTAGTCCTTCCATCTCCGTGTAATCTACATAAAAACATCTATGAACTCCCGAATCAACTTAACCAAAGCCTCTCATTTCTCCTTACTGAGATCTTTCGTGATGAAAATAGGCCTTGGGTCCTCCTCTTCTTTTGCCAGGTTTAACTGCTCCAGTTCTTGTGCTTGCGGTTTCGATTGATCCGCTATGTATTTTAGTTCCTCAGCGACTTCCTCCACAACCTCCAGTATGTTGGAGTTATCTATCACCATAAATTGTCCCCGCTGATCCATAAAAAAAGCACTCATATATCAGGTCAGCCTCATTATCAGCTTCTTCAATCGCCCGTTCACACCATTATAATCGATATATCACCTTTCCTTCTTCGATAACGACCTTCTTGCACTGTCTACTGGAAGGTGTAGCTGACTTCCTCTTCTTCTCTCTAGAAGCCTCAACCACTCTTTTTCCTGAAAATCAGCTCAGCACGCTTTGTTATTGGACCTCATGTTCCATCAGATCCACTCTGGGCCTCATCCTGTCTTTGAGCTGTTTTGGGACCGAGGGGCCATCTGGTGAGCTTCTTCAGTCATCACTCTTGCGCTACTTGTGACCTCTTTATTTTGCTCGTTCAAAGGTCCCATCCTTTCTCTGATCGAGGGAACCCATGCTCCCTCCATTCTTCTCATTAGGGCCTGCACATCCTCCTCCAACTCTATGTAGAATTCTGTGTCTACCAAGTGAGCTTCCTCGATAGTGAAGGGCCTATTCGTAGCCCTAATGATCACCTCCGTTCCCTTGATATTCGCCTTAGTGCATTGGTGGTACGTCGAGGGAACTAGCCCTTGGTTGTGCATCCACACTCTTCCTATCAGCAGATGCTAGGAAGATACACTCTCTATCACGTGGAACTTGATATTGGAACTTAGATTTCCCATCACGATCCCAACATTCACGTACCCAATGGATTTGGAAAACTAGTTGTCATATCCTGAAATCACCAAAGGCATGGGGAGCAACCTTTCCTCCGAAATATTAGTTGCGTGAAAAGAGTTAATTGGCATAATATTAATGGAAGATCCCCAATCCATAAGAGTCCTTACAAAACTAATTCTGTTGACGCTGGCGGTCACATATAATGGCCTATTATGAGGGAATCTTTCAGCCCTATCTGCATTGCTAAAAGTTACTTCTGATAGAAACTTCCTCACCAACCTGGCCATGGGTCCCTTCCATCTCAGCGAAGGGATTGCGTTCTTCCTCGCAATGTCAAGTATTTCCTGGGTTATTTTCAACTTACTCTCCTTCGGTATCCCCACTTGGTCCAAGAACCAGGTGAACTTTGGGAAATTTAAAACTGCACAGTAATCTAGGATTGGGTCTGCTTCCTCACCTTCAACGCTGTATACATCCTCCACGTCTTTGGCACTTGCCTCATCGTAGGCTAGTACTACATTAGCCATTCCCTTCGTATAATCTTCCAGAGCTTCCTCAAACTCTCCCTGCTTCATAATTGGCTTTCTTTCTTCTCGCTCTGCTTCCTCATCATAGGCTATGATAATGTCGGAAATAGCAGCACCCTTCATGTTGTGAGCTCAATTCAATGGTAAGAATGGCAGCATAATAGTACATACACATATAGTAGAAGGGGGTGAGGAGAAGATGATTCACACCGGAATATAAGTGGTTCAGCCAATCAGGCCTACGTCCACTGTGCAAGTGTATGATATGTATCACTGTATAAGGGCTCTAATGGCCATAGATACAATCTCTCAAGTTTTCTCTCTCTACTATGTATTTGAACAACATTTTAGCTAGGGTTGTTAAATTGGGGGCCCTTTGCTAGGTAGAGGATGACCTCTATATATAGTACCTAGAGGGTGTAATATACCCCCCATGCATGTAGTATGCATGTGTGTGTTAACCTCACCAATATGGGAGAGCCACCTGTCACTGTCACATGTAGGGAATGATGATGAAATATTCTCCCCACGTGTGGGGAATAATCTTGTTACAACTAATTTGTGCCCACGTGTCCTTATCCAAATGTCAACAGATGCTCGGCTGCTATACTGGCGCATGACCTCGGCCTAGGAGGGGCTGAGGTTGACAAGTCTAGTTGCTCGTTCGATATGAGATGAACCATAGGGGTCTCAGCTTGCTCTCAGCCGAGACAATGAATAGGGGTCGGCTCGGGCCGAGGTTAGGCTGGCTTATGATTGGAGCATCGACTAATGTCATGATGAAGTTGTTGGTAAGGCTTCTTGCTAGCTCGGCCTATATCTGGCCGAGGTCGCCATTCTCAGGTGTACGAGAGTGCTACTGATCCTTATGATGCGTGCAGTGCCCCTTTGATGAGATTGGTCGTAGTGTCGGCCTAGGTCGACCTTGCTATAGCCGAGGGGCTGATATCGTGTGCCCAAGACATTTACAGTGTCGGCCATAATCTTGACCGAGGTTGGTGTCTCTGGGATGAGGTCACACTTGGGGCATATCAGGCTACCACCAAATTGGCCCCATGTGCTGGGAGTGGGTTGTTGTTAACGTTCTACGAAGGGATTTGCACTGTCTTTGCCTTTACGTACTTATCGATGATTCTCCTCAGCGTGAAACAACTCTCTGTTGGATGCTGGATCTTCTGATGAATCTGGAAATATTTAGGATCCTCCCTCGTCGCCGCATCGGGTTCCCCCACAGGAATGCCCGTTGGCTCGTAGACCATTCCTCCTTGGACCTTTGCGTGGTAATAGCTGACAGCCTCCTCCACAGTACAAGGCAATGGTGGTGGGTCCTCCCTGTCTCTTCCGAACTTCCTCTTATTATCCTTCTTCGGCGCCTTGCCCCCATCTGCTCCCTCGGTGTACCCTACCCGTGGGGGATGAGACCTCCCCACCACAAGTTGTATCGACTGCCTAAACATCATGGGCACCACCACTGGATTTGGTCGCACCACCAAGGAGATATTTCTTGCTGCCTTTAAGAACGTTGAAAAAGTCCCCTCGTGCGCTTCATTAATGAGATGATCGATGTACTCAGGAAGCTGCCCCTCCGCACGGATCTGTAATAACTTGGATTCTTTGGCCTCCTCCCTCACATCGAGGGACCTTTCCCTGAACCTTCGAACGTACGCCACCACTTCTTCCCCGGGTCATTGCTTCTCCCTCCCCAGTTGGGTCAAAGTAAACTCATCATCCTCCAGAAAGAACTTCTGGATGAACAAAACATGCATCTCCTCCCATGTAGAAATGATCTTAGGAGCCAAATGAGAATACCAGGTATATGCTTTATCGGTTAAGGATTTAAAAAACTCCCTCAGCCTGAGCTTTTTATTATTACAATGCGCCCCTAGTGTTCAACGAAGTGCTTAATGTGCTCCTTCGGGTTTCCACTTTTCCCTGTGTATTTTTCAAAAATAGGAGGAATATAATTAATAATACGCAAATATTACGTATTTCATCCCTCGAACTGACATATTTTAGCCCCATCAGGTATCTTATTCCCTATATTTATGCTCGTTAACAAGACAACCTCGGATATCTATGATTACATGTTTTGCAGGGGTTAATTTAGCTTCTATAGGTATTTGGATGCTAAGTGTGAAGTTGGGACGCATTCCGCTTAATTTCTGTACATGATCTCACGTTCAAGGGCATTTTAGTCTTTTCACATCTCGGGCATCTGGCCCGACATCTCACGAAAGTTGTAGCCCTCCTCGCAAGCTTCACGTGGCAGTGAACGGTGCACGATTTCGATTCAGGACAAAGAAGATACGACTATTTTAGCTGAGGAGAAAACCAAACACATCAAAACAGGGGGAAAGGAGAAGCAGCCCTGCTTGATCGATCGATCGATCGATCCTTCAGAATTTTGCCATCGAGCTGCGACAGTGGGCTGGTATTTTTACCATCGATCGATCGATGCTCTTTTTTTAGCTGATATTTTGGCTTTTCTTTTCTTTTTCCTTTTCTTTTCTAATTTTATTCCTTTTACTATATAAAGGAATTTTGTTGTAAAAATAGAAATAATTTGGTTTTAGGTTAGAATAGCTTAGGGTTTGAGGGTTTTTGGAGAGTTCTTCATTTCTCTTTGGTTTGACACCCAATTGGGTTGTAAGTTGCACTATTCATTACCCTCTCCATTAATATAGCTTGTATTTCATTAATTCTTGCTTTGTAGTTAATTTACTTGCTTTGTTAATTAGATCCACATGTTTTCTTTCCTTGCTTTTTAGGTTATTTAATTGCGTTTATTTACCACATTTCTTTATCGCGTTTTTACCATGCTTTCTAGCTAAATTAGTCTAGGTTGTATTTGAATGGAACTCACTCGAGTTGACGCATTGCTTGGCTTTGGTGATAGTGTTTACGGGTCTATTTCGGGTGCGTTGTCCTAGTTATTACGCCTAAGAGATTTGACGGGGCATATCATGTATGTTCCGTGCTTACGACCTTGCGTGCGTAATTTTTAGGGTATTTGTTGACACCAAAATCTTATTAGGCTTTTATGCGTATTTAGGGGCGTGACAATCCTTGGTTCAATTAACTGTCGAAACGAGACGCATTCGTTTAACTCATCGACCCATGTAATCATTTTATACTAATTAACTCGCTTGAGGGACATTCGACGCAACCTATAGTTTTTACTTGCTTTGTTAATCTAGTTTCAATACACTCGCCTAGATTAGTATTTCCCTTTTATGCATCTTTTTCCTTTCTAGTTTGTAACCACCTTTTACACTTTTATTTCTGGAGTACTAAACCATATAAATTCTAGCAACTCATCTCAGTGGATTTTCGATACCTGACTTACCGTTATACTCACCCATTGAGTGTAGTCATAATTTAGGTTTTTGCAATGAGGAGGTGAAACGAAAACAATGATCGGCGCTTGACGCGCATCTCTTTTCACTCTTAATCAATAATCTTTTGGATAGGGATCATCGTTGTATTCCTGGGGGTAAGGTGTTCGAAAGTCGTCATAAACCGAAGCTACCTCGCCAGCAGATTACGAGGAGGCTTGCATGAACTTCATCATCTCTTTCTGCATCTCCTTCCTCATTTTTTCCATGGGTGATGCTACTGGGGCAACAACCAACGGGACCATGGGTTGAGTGCCTGTTGTAGCTGGAGCAATCGTCACAGTTAGAGCCGTTGATACTCCCAAGGTTCCCACTAATGGATTCACAACAGAGGGTATACTTGTTGGGACTGTTCCCATTACGCCTACACTTGGTGGGGCCATTGGGGCTGCCCCTGGTGTTACGAAGGAGTTGGCTTCAAATCCACCCAACACCGTTGAAGCTACCGGAGTTTGCAAAAACTCATAAAACTTATTCATGAGGAGTGCCACCTGAGCTGGTCCCAACCCAGCACTCGTGGAAGCTTGTGTCATTCCTGGAACGCCTGTCGTCGCCTGAACTGGAGGCACCTCTATTCGAGGGCCCCCATCCCTAAGGGCCTCCAGTTCTCTCGCTGCCCGTTATTCATTGTGTTGAATGTCATCAAAGTTGAGCCTTCGATTAACGTTATCTTGTGCCATACTCCTTGATTAGAAGAATGCCTCCCCAGCGGAGTCGCCAAATGTGAGAGGGTAGTTTAGATAAGATGCAGGCATAACCCCTTTTGGAGTATAGTAATGATAAGTTAAATAACGACGCTATTGATTAACCATAGGACATACAAACACTACTAAATGAAGGTAGACTCAGTTTGAACTCACAGTTCTCTCGTGTATAACTCAGAAGGTAGTAATGAACTTAGAAGTAGCTTAGCTAGAGGGTGATAGAAGTAATCACCCTAGATACACCTTGGCAGGCAGCCAAACACACCAACCACCCTCAAGAATCTCTGTTAAGTATTAAAATCTTCATAATAAATGACAATGATGGGTGAGTAAACTTTCTGGTTTGTAATAACTCTCTGTTAATCACTTACGAACTCTCAAAAAGATCATACTCTCCTTAGAGGTGGTTGGGGTCCTTAAATAGCCTCCCACACCATCCCCGAGGCAACTCCGCCATTAATGCCTGTGAAAGACATCCCTCATACTTTATGTCACAAACATTAAATACCTGATGCACTAGTTGTCTCCACGTCATAAACATTAAATGCCAAGACATGCCTTTTTCCTAACCACTGTGTGTCAGAGGGCTGTTGTCACAGAGGTGGCTCCCCAACTGCCTGACAGCCCCAAATACCACGGTGGTTTACTCAAGTGGAAGTCTGACATTGCCTATCTAGTTTGTGACATCAGATAAAGTGGATGTGACATTAATTAGATGGTTGTTTCGCTCATAACTCAACGCCTGATGGAGCTCCAAGCTGCTCCGCCAGAGGTTCCACGGTAAGGGTCTTTCGGTGTTTTACCAGGTGTATCTAAGATGGTCAGGACAAGCCCCAATGGCGCCTCACTTCTCAATCCTCCACACCAAGTCCCTCCAAAGTTCCCACGGTAAGGTTGTTCGATAGAGCATGAAATCTCTCCCAGGCCCTGCCAAGCCTGGCCTCTCGCGAGTACCATTCGACCTCACATATAATCATTATGCTCGTTACATCATTACAATCGTTATAGCTCATAATCAGTACAAACAAAAGATACAATATGGCTAAGTAACACAACAAGGTAAAATATGAGTTGCCACGCTAAGCTGCCTCGCTGAGATACCACGCTGAGTTACCACGCTTGAGCTGCCTTGCTGAGTTGCCACACTGCCTTAACCCCAGATACTGTTGTAAATAGGGGAATTATCCCTAATCTCAGGATTACCTTTAATCCCCCTCTACAACAGTAAAGTAAATAGTGTTGAGGGATAAGAAAACAGGAGAGCAACGAATGGGCCTAAGTCTATGGGAGTGCGGTGCTTCACTAGCACAGGGGTTGAATCATCGCTTTTAGCTCACCTTCTCTCAACACTTTGATAGAGTAACATTACATAACTTGACACGACAATTGGTACAATATATATATATAAGTGAAGGCTGAAGTTTTCTCCCAGGATGGTATATTCCCCTCACACTAGACCATTAGCACACGTTAAGCGTTAGCCAATCAGGGGAGAGCTGGCTATCCCAAAACATTATGCATGTGTAATGACCCTTATTTTGAACCTTATTGATTGTTGAGAATTCCTCACACTTTGGTGACTTGATTTGCTAATTTGTTATGGCTTCGCTACAGATAAGAAGTTCCTCATTATCGATAGCTGCCCGGAAATAGTCTTAAAATGAGATAAAAAATCTCTATTTTTATCCGCAACCTGCATTGATGTCGGTTCTGTAACACCCCGTAAATTTTAATGATTTTTATTTGGGGATTAATTAAATAAAAAAGGGAAATAAATTTGGATTAAAATAAATAATAATTAGTGTGATAAGGATTGATATTTATTTGTATGAATTATATTGAGTATTACTTAGTGAACGATTAATGAATTGATGAGAAAGTATTATGATTGTCGTGAGTAAGAAATAAGACAGTTACAACAATTTAGTCGCGACGCGCGTGTGAGTTGTGTCGAGACTTACAACATATGAAATAAAATATGAATTATTTATGGGTCATCCAAATGGTCATTTTGAGTGCTCCAGTGTATCCGGAAGGGTCAAAATAGTCAGAAAAGTATGCTTGGGAGTTTGGATTGGGTCTCGGGTATTTTTAGGCCAAACCGGCACCCCAGAGGGGTATTTTGGTCTATTGAATTTTTAGAGAAAATGGACCTACGAATTCACCCTCTTTATATCAGTATATGACGAGGGATTTAGGGCTAGAAGTTAGAAAATCAATGGATATGAGAGGAGAGGCCATTTGAGAGGAAGGAGGTGTATCACATTGATCGATCCAAAAGTGTTGCCGGAATAGGAATCAAAATGGTGATAGATCAACTTCATCATCATCAAATGAATTCAAATCATCAATCATAAAGAGGCAAGCGCTTATTGCAATTTCTTTTGAAGTTATAATACCCATGTAGTGTAGGGTTCTATATTTGATGATTTTAAATAAAGTTCTTGAAAAATTGATGAATTAAACATACGATCTTGGGTGGGATTACATGTATATTGTCCTTGTATGTAGAGGATACAAAATTAGATGATATGTAATGATTTAGATGGGAAAATCTGAGTTTTATGTTGAGTATGAATGAAGAACATGAAAATTTAGGATTTTTGATGAATACATGATTTGATCCGTTCTTGAGTAGAATTCATAGTGTTTTGATGTAAAATTCATGTTAGAAGTCATCCTAGTACATGTATATGATGATGAAAATGGTTAGTTGTCAGTTTGATGAAGAAACATGATGGTGGTGTTGAATAAAAATGGTGAAAAATGCAAGAACTGAACGAAGAAGATGAACTGCTACTTTTCGAATCGAATCGGCAAGGTGAATTGATTAGGCCCTAAGACGAATCGATTCGATTTGCCCATATATGTTTTATTTCCCTTATTAAGCCCTTAAAACATGATTTATAAATGGAAAAACTTTTGGAACATCCTTATAATGTAATGAGGGGTATATTGGATGACTATAGGACTATGATAAGGCCGTGACTTTGTCTTAATGGGAGAATTAAGGAGAGGATTAATCGGGATTAAATCAAAAGATAATTTATTCGAGAGCACGATGATGAGTTATGGGGATTTCAAATGGATGTATTGTATAGACCAATAGAACATGAGTGAATTAACTTAAGGCGGTAACTAGGGCCTTTCGAATTGAGAATAATACTCGAGAGTTCACGATAAAGGGTTAAATTTGTAAATTGATAAGTACGGTAAGTATTCGAGCTATATATACTACGTACGAATGATAATTATAGGTTGAGTGTACACCAATATGGAGTATATTATAGGTTGAGTAAATATATATACATATTATATTATAGGTGGAGTGTATACCTATCTGTATGATAATTATAGGTTACGTGTATACCTACATGGATAATATTTATAGGTTATGTGTACGTATATGAATTATATTTATAGGTTTTGTATATGCCTATATGCGACATATGGATAGGTTGTGTGTATGCCTATTATGTACTTTCTTATGTGTGTGAACATAGTTATAGTGCCTGCTATCCGGAGGTTTCCACGAAGAGGGTGATCCCACCTTAACGATTTCAGCGAGGCCTGGATTTGTACCCCACTACATGGAACTTAGGGCGACTCAATATGTGTGTATTAGTGTGGCTGGCGTGTCATTTGGGTACGTTAGGTAAGTGCGTAGGCCAAAGGCTTAGAACCATGTTCGGCTCCATTGTGTATTGATTTATTTTGGGTTTGAGGAGACATGACGAACCAATAGTCCTTGATTGAGTACGAGAGGCACATGAATTTGATAGCAGATTATGCAGACTCGCACCTCGGTTCTTAGGTGGGGGATGATAGAGTTATGTATATAGATTGGGTGACATATCTATACATACATGTGTATTTTCCTACTTTTGTGTGAAATTAGTAACTGTAGATAACGTATATCTAAATGTGATGTAATTAAGATATATTCTACCTAGTGTGTGATGGCAATGAAGTTAGATAGCGTATCTCTAAAAGATGATTTATGTAGAGTAACTTTATGAAATGGTTTATGGATAACATAAGTGAGATGTTAATTATAGTTCATAATAACATATGAGACATCCTAATTATTAGTGTACAATAACGTACTATTTGGGCGGTACGGGGGAAGTTAAAGAGATATTTAACTAAGGACTTAATGTGTACAGATTGGAAGAGTGTGGTGTATTGTATGGGTGGTATTGGAGAGCTAAACCTGTTAGTGGTCAGATGGTTATTGATGAGACCTAGATGAGATGGGTAACATAGCTAGGTATATGACGTTAGGCGTGCACATTAGTTGAGAGTTGAGGAACTCAAGGGAGTGTACGCTGAACTAACATGTGTAATCAATAACTGATTTTAAACTGTGATAAATACTTGCTAAATGTTTTCAAAATACTTTGGGCTGTGACCCGTCTTCCAAAATAGTTTCAAAACCTTTTAGGTGTCCAGCCACATGAACACCAAGATTTATATCTATTCTAAGGATGTGTAGCTGCGGCACTTATGGATGCTTGCAGGATTTGGACTAGACACTTCAGTTGGTTCATTTCAAGAGTAGGATTCAAGTTCAGTTATTCCATTTGGTGCTATTTTTTTATTCAGTTTAGCAGACTTTGTATTTGTGGACTTAATTTATTTCAGTAGATTTTTAGTTGGACTTTTGTATTGGCAACCAATGGTTTATTCAGTATTATCTTGTTCAGTATTTATCTTGTGATGGATTTATATTACTAGTGCATGGATGGTTTGGTAATTGTTTTTATTGTTCGCATTGTTGTTATTTAATGAAAGATAAAATTTAGCACATGTTTATTTAAAATGTAGGTGGTTAGTAATTTAAAAAGTTTTCGACGGTGATGCTAAGAATGAATTGGATGAGATCCCTATTTTATTTATATGAAGGACTGATCACCCAGTATTTAAATAGGCGGGGTGTCACAGATGGTATCATAGCATCAGTTTCTTCTGTCCTTAGGATCTGTGCGGCTTTTTACGTTTCAGCGTAGCGTTCTTAGGTATAAAGCCTTATTATAAGATTATTTTATTCCTCTACGTATGCGACTTAAGTTCCCCTTCTATTAAGTATAGTTGATGTGATTCATATACAAGTTGGTTTGGGCTTTGTACACTGAACTATATAGGGCGACCAATAGGGCTCGTTAGAAGGATTGCAAGAGGAGAGGCTCAGCAGAAGACATATAGTACTCTTGAAATGATGATCGTGATAGAAGTCACCATGATTATTATTCAGGCAGGTGACAGTATGATAAACACTCGAGAAGAACTCTCGTAAATAACTGTAGTGTAAATTCAGACTCACCCAGCGTAGTCGATAAGGGTGAGAGTCGGAGGAACTCGTTTGAAGGGACGCATGTAAGGATTTGGAAAAGAGAGTAAGTGTGAGGGGACAATGCGAGGAAATAATCCAGAGGCAATGGTGTAGGGTGGAGTGCAGCGACACCTGGGATTAACTTTCTGGTGAAATTTTTGCTCATAGGAGCAACATTGTAATGATGGGAGTCAGTCACCAGAATAGTGGAGAGATACATTAATAATAGGAATTTTGGGTGCGGTTGGACCGTAAGATCTTCCATCTACTGTTCAAATAGATACGAAGGGAGTTTTGGAACTTATCTCAAGTGGGTCAGATAGATACTGATCGTAAGAGAGAAGTTGACTTGTTTAGGGAACTTCGTACCTGACGAAAGGGATACGGGGAATATAAAAAAAGGGTTTATTAGTTGATAATGGACTCGTGGATAAAATATACAAGCGTAGATAGGAAATTTGGCTAGGATGCCCATGCTGATGTCGTCAAGGTCGTACGTTTAGAAGTTTATTTTAACGCTTCCATGAGAAGAGAGCCAAGAGAGTTTGCGAATCTAGTCGAAGGACAATACTGGATTAAACAGTGCTAGTTAAGTACCTTAAGAGGGTGCACCCAATAGGGGACCCATTTAAATGATTGAGATCAATGGAAGTCCTACCAAGTGACGATGGATTCAGTCAAGTGCGCCAATGCCATCGAGTTCCATTGGGCTAACGCAACCAAAAAGGACAACAAGGGTAGCAATTGGGGTCAAGACTACCAAGTTCGCGAGAAGAACACCCCGACATGGACAGTGGGGCCAGAAACAAAGGAATGGAACATAAAGGTGTCTTATGTGTAAGAGTAGGGTCACCGGTGTTGAACTTATTGATTAGGCATAAATTCTTCACATTTATCCCCTTAATTTCGGTATTTTTATGATCCCGTGCGGTGTAAATAGATTGGATTTGTCTCATATTTATGCTACTAACCCTTTTTGGCAAGTATTTCGTATTTTGTGTATCTCCTATGTGTTTTACAGATATTTCATGCAAGTTAGTGCCAAAGATAACTCAAAATAGTGAAAGAAACCAAGAATCGGGGAGTTGAGGGGCATTTTCATAATTTTGTAGCCTTATTCCGGAGGTGGGGCCAACTGGAAAGTTGAAGAACTTTTAATTACAAGAACACTGGAAAAAACGGTACCTCAATCCGAGTTACGATGAAGAAGTTATGCCCATTTGAAGTTGAGAAGAAATTCAAGAAAAAAGCTGTCAGACCCAAACCGAACTGAAGCTGAGAAAAAAGAACCAGTCTGCCCATTTGTCACGCACCAGATCCGGTACGAAATTAGTCACGCTCCAGATCCGTTACGAAATTAGTCACGCTTTCTAAGTGTGACAAATTGGCAGATACGGGATTTTTATTTTGTGCTTATCTTTTAGCCAAAAGAGTTTTATGTTTTGGGGACTCTTCTAAACGACCCTTAGCCTATATATTTAGTCATTAGGACTCTTTTTATTCAGATTTCATTAATGTAAAAGCTCCATAACAAGTAGGAACATCTAGGAGAAAGATTCACATATTTTGCACCATTAATTCAAGAGTTTTTCCGATTTTTCTTCAATCTTTGATTTCTTCTTGCATGTTCTTGTTCTTCAATCGTGGTAACTTTAATTTCCAGTACTTTTATTATTATTCACCATGTTAGGCTAGGTTTTTAAAGGGTGGTATGCATGAACCCAACCTGATGTTGTAGTTGCGTGCATATAAAATTAATCCACTGAATTTAGTGATTGATTATGACCGTATTGCGTAGTTACACAATAATTGTAGATCTTTATATCTCGTTTGCCTCTGGGTACTCGTGATGATTTAGAATGCAATTCGAGTGCTACTATCACGATACTGATTTACTCATCCTCAGATTAAGTATGACGCGGGCTTGAACCTCGTATACGTAATGCTTGGGAGTACTAAATTCCGGGTCAAATTAATCAGTTAAATTTATGATTAGTTTTATACCGTCAATACACTAGGGTTGGGGGATTGTGTCTCTACCTTAATTTTTCCAATTAGTTTTAGTTAACTTCTTTATTTTTCCCTTTTCCCTTTCTCACTCAATCATCTTATTTTTTTTTTCTTTTTAGAGTCAAGTTAGGGTTAACAGTCTTACCTTTGTCGTCACGTTCACTCGTCCTAGTTCCCTGAGGATTCGATACCCAGACTCGCCACTATACTCCGCAAGAGTGTAGTTAAAGTTTAGGTTTTTTTGTATTGTGGTTGGAAGCCGACAACAACGACTAGCGTATTTACACGAACGCTCGATTTCCGACTCGATCACTTATCCACAACGAGAAAGTGAGACCAGTCAGATTGGAAGATAGATGAAAACAGTGCTAGTGGGGCATAATAACAGCCGTACGAGTGAGAATTTTGGCAGGGGAATAGGGCTAAGAGATTTAAGTTCAAAGGTTACCAACCCGAGAGTGGTGAGATCAGGCAGGACCAGAAGGGTCCTCAACAGAAGAAGCAACATTCCGTTCTTCAAAGCTGTCAGGGCTAAAGGAATGGCGGGTAAGGCCACTAGGACCAGGGCCAAAAGCAAGAGCATTTCTCTGGAAGTTGTTACAGTTGTGGAGAGATGGATCACAGAAAGAAGGATTTTCCCAAAGTGAGAAAAGGGTAAACTATAAGATGAGATTCTCGGTATACAACCATTGCAGCAGATTATGGGTCAGTTCCGGGATGAGAGTTATGCTCAAGATTTCGTTGACCAGACAAGGTAAATGGAAAATGGAGATACATTTTTTGTCTTGATCTTATGAGTATAGGATAAATCCGAGTGACATGGGTGCATCACAATATATGATTATTTAATACTTAAATTCGCGAGTGCGTCTGATTTAGTGGGTGCGTTGGCAGCGTCAGCCTTATCAGATATATATTTACCATCGGGTAGCGGGGCCCTTTGGTGTTTCTTGAGGGAAAATGGGTGTGTACACTAGGAGGATATTTGTATTGTGTAATTAGTTTTACTATTTTTGAGAGTTGTGAAAGTAGAATTTATTATAATCATTTGTATTGACTGGATGTCGAGGGTTTGAACGGTAATAGATTGTGTAATAAGACTATCGTGCTCATTATTCCAGGGCAGATATATTATTGTATTGTATCGTAGACTTTGGTGAGTATGTTCTCTTGTTATATTTGATCCCGGTGAGTAGGGAGGTTAACTAATGTGATTTAGGGTACCTCGTGTTCTTTGTCGAGCGGAGAGATATAACTCGTTATTTATATAGCGCTAAGAACTTGAAACAGTGAGAGCGCCATGTTGTATGTTGTCTTTAGTGACATGAGAATGGACGAGTAGATTATAACATCAGGAGACATGAAATTTGGGAGTACTAGTTATGTTTTGAGGGCCTAAATGATCTAAATAACCGACAATGTTAGTTAATAGTGTACATTGTTTGGACTTCGCCTTGCGAGACATACCAAATATGAAACTTAGTGAACGTCGAGAGGTGAGAAATGTGTGGCCTTTAGGATATGGGTTAATACGTGTACTAAGTTATAACTGAGAGAAGATAGTTATATGATGATTTAAGGCCAGAAGAGCCATATGATGTCGCTGTGGAAAATAATTAAGTTGTGGATGGTTGAGTGGTTAATTGTAACCCTATTGCATAGTCATGCCTATTATACAAGGATTAATTTAAATCCAGTAGATTAAGTTCAGTTGATTGCTGCAGAAATGCACGGGACATAGGGTGTATGGGCGCCCTAGTTAGTTGAGATTTTCAGTATCATTCACAAGGAGAAGACGTGGAAAAGTATGAAATAAACATTGATGCAAGGGTATATTAAATGCAAAGCTAGAGCGAGACAAAGAGAATGTAGTTGCATTGTGAGCAAGGCTTGTCACCAGAAATCGAAGAGTAAACGGAAAGGGGTGATTATAGTTTTGATAAGTACAAGGAAGGTACATTTTATATTTGCGAGGATAATCAGGAACTACTCTGAGCAGAGGAGTAAAATAACGAGAGTTACATCATAACCAACTGTAGATGTAAAAGTCTGAAAAGAATAGTCATATATAATTGCAGATATCTCCCACGAAGGGAGTATATGATTTAAAATGGAGAAGTTGGTATCTAGGGAAGAGAGGACCTTTCCTAGAATAGCTAATGGTATAACCACTAGAATATCGTCCCAAATTGTGTTGGAATATTCTTGGGAGAAGGGAAACCAGTTTCGCAGGCGCCAAGGTGAAATGATAAGGGAAATGTAGAAATACTTCAAAGTAAAGTGATTAGGGAGAATTGATCACGAGTTCAAATGGTAGATTATAGATTGTCGGACTGAGAAGTAGCACTAGTGAAGGGGTACCGAGAACAACATATTGTTCCAAATTTTAGAAGGATGTGGATACCGTGCGAGAAATTATCTGAGACTGTTAGTACTGAGCTTATCCTAATTTCAAGGACAAAATTCTCTTGTAAGGGGGAAGTATATAACACCCCATAAATTTTAATAATTTTTATATGGGGATTAATTAAATAAAAAATGGAAATTTATTTGGATTAAAATAAATATTAATTAGCTTGATAAGGATTGATATTTATTTGTATGAATTATATTGAGTATTACTTACTGAACGAGTAATGAATTGATGAGAAAGTGTTATGATTATCATGAGTGAGAAATATACGGCAGCTACGGTAATTTAGTCGGGACATGCGTGTGAGTAGTGTCGAAACTTAAAACGTATGAAAGAAAATGTGAATTATTTATGGGTCATCCAAATGGTCATTTTGACTACGTCACTGTGTCCGGAAGGGTCAAAATAGTCAGAAAAGTGTACTTGGGAGTTTGGATTGGGTCCCGTGACATTTTTAGGCCAAATCGGCACCCCAGAGGGGTATTTTGGTCTTTTGAATTTTTAGAGAAAAGGGACCTACGAATTTACCCTATATATATCAGTATACGTGATGAGGGAGTTAGGGTTAGAAGTTAGAAAATCAATGTAGAGGAGAGGAGATGAAGAAATGAGGGTTTGGAGGTGTACCACATTGATCCATCCAAAAGTGTTGCCGAAATCAGAATCAAGATGAGGAGAGATCAACTTCATCATCATCAAATCAATTCAGATCATCAATCATAAATAGGTAAGTGTTTATTGCAATTTCTTTTGAAGTTATAATACCCATGTAGTGTAGGGTTCTATATTTGATGATTTTAAATAAAGTTCTTGAAAAATTGATGAATTTAACACATGATCTTGGGTAGGATTACATATAGATTGATCCCTGTATGTAGAGGATACTAAATTAGATGATATGTAATGATTTAGATGGGAAAATCTGCGTTTTATGTTGAGCATGAATGAAGAACATGAAAATTTAGTATTTTTGATGAATAAATGATTTGATCCGTTCTTGAGTAGAATTCATAGTGTTTTGATGTTAAATTCACATTAGAATTCATCCTAGTACATGTATATGATGATGGAAAATGTTAGTTGTAAGTTTGGTAAAGACACATAATGGTAGTGTTGAATAAAAATAGTGAAAAATGCAAGAACATAACTAAGATGATGAACTGCTACTTTTCGAATCGATTCGGCCCAAGGACGAATCGATTCGGCACGACGAATTGATTCGGCCTTAGGATAAATCAATTCGGTTTGCCAGATCTATTTTATTTCCCTTATTAAGCCCTTAAAACGTGATTTATATATGGAAAAACTTTTGGGACATCCTTATAATGTAATGAGGGGTATATTGGATGGAAATAAGACTATGGAGGGGCTTTGACTTAGTTTTAATGAGAGTATTAAGGCGACAATTAATGGGGATTAAATCGAAAGGTAATTTATTCGAGAGCATGAGGATGATTTATGGGGATTTCAAATGTATTTATTATATAAACCAGTAGAATATGAGTGAATTAACTACTGAATTAATGTAAAAGGGTAACTAGGGCCCTTCGAATTGAGAATAATACCAGGGAGTTCACAATAGAGGGTTAAAATCGTAAATTGATAAGTACGATAAGTATTCGAGATGCATATACTACGTACGAATGATAATTATAGGTTGAGTGTACACCTATATGGAGTATATTATAGGTTGAGTAAATATCTATACATATTATATTATAGGTGGAGTGTATACCTATACGTATGATAATTATAGGTTGCGTTTATACCTTCTTGGATAATATTTATAGGTTGCGTGTATATCTATACGGATTATATTTATAGATTGTGTGCGTGCCTATATGCGACATATGGATAGGTTTTATGTATGCCTATTATGTACTTTATTATGTGTGTGAACATATCTACGGTGCTTGCTATCCGGAGGTTTCCGCGCAGAGGGCGATCCCACCTTAACGATTTTAGTGAGGTCTGGATTTGTGCCCCAGAACATGAAACTTAGGGCGTCTCACTATATGTGTATTAGTGTGGCTGGCATGTCGTTTGGGTACGTTAGGTATGTGTGTAGCCCAAAGGCTTAGAACCATGTTCGGCTCCATTGTGTTTTTTTTTTATTTTGGGTTCGAGGAGACATGTCAAACCAATAGTCCTTGATTGAGTATGAGAGGTACATGGACTTGATGTGACACCCCGCCTAATTAAATACCGGGTGATCAATCCTTTATTAAATTAAAATCAAGGTGAACAGTTGCTTCATTCTTAGCATCACTGTCGCAAAATAAAATTTCCCAATTTAATCACCCTAAATAATTAAGCTAAGTGTCAAAACAATTTAAAACTTGATTTCCATTTTTATTAAATTCTAATTTGAAAACCTTTTTAATAACCAACTGTTTAAGAATCACATAGGTGCTACGGATAGCAATCAACACAAAAGAATTAATCCATCTACATTAACCAAACCAAATTTAAACTACAAATGAAATCATCATGACAGGAGTTAATACTCAAAGAGTACCAATGATGAAAATAAATGAACATACAGCTCTAACAAATCTACATTGAATGGGAAATGGACGACACATGCCCTAACTATGAAGAACTATAACAAGAACCGAATCAAAGAAGAGGTCGTCTAAAACAAAGGCCTGCAACTCCCACATAAGCTACAACGCGTCCAATCCAAAGAACCTATGCATGACGCCCCTGTGGCTGGGCACCTGTAATATATACATATATTTACAAGAGAGAAGAGATAATAGAAAACGGGTCAGAACCCGATTGTAAAATAGTTTAAAAACAGTTTAGCAAGTATTTAAAATGCTTACCTGCTAATGCAACAACCATGCTAGTATGCGACACTCTCTTGAGAATTCTCACCTCACATCTAGTGTGCACGCCTACCGTACTACTAAACCTCAAAAGTCTCTCTAACTTATTTTCCATAAGGTTTTATCACTTGAAAATAAGGTTATAATATTCACTTTAAAAATCAATCTCTTCAGGATTTATTATGTTATTTAGAATAACCCCGTACCGTCGTAAAGTCTCCGAGTACTTATAGTGAAGTTGAAAATTTATACATTACTTAACTACTATTATGCACAATAGAAAGTTCTCATATAGATATCCGTATATATATTAGTTGCACGCATAATATATATACTAACGGCACCCCACATAAAATCTATGGTGTAAGGTTTCCATATATAAGTAGATATATATACCAATGACTCATATAATATATATATATATACTGTCTGCACCCCACATAAAATCTATGGTTCTGGCATACTCTGCTATCAAGTCCCTGTATCACACATATTTAGGAAAATGCTAGTTCGGAATCACTCTCGAATGGCATTAACATAAAACACATACAAATGGAGGCGAAGCATAGTTCCAAGTCACTAAGAGGTTAACACATACCCTCATGTCTCTTAGTACCGTCTGACTATCAATCAGAAAGCCTGTACCAAGGAATCCTATGTTCTAGGGTTCGAGTCAATATCCCCCATAAAGGTCCCATCGAGATAAGACCGTCCCGGCGCTGAAACCCCCGTGATAGCAAGTAGCCCGAGTATGATTTTTATACAGATATAATATATGCACAATCCCACAGTCATATATATAGATATACACATCCACATTGCTAAATTAGGTGCGCTCACGACCCATAATTATTATTATCCATTATTACACATTTTACTCAATTATTTCGTATAACGGACTCGTTATTTGTATTCTTATTTATTATTCACTTCATACTCACTTCTCCTCTCTCGAAGTATTCTAAGTATAATTTCAGTAGGCATTCACTCACTTACGTTCCGGTCTAACTTCCTTATGAGTACCGGTCTTTTTATTAAATACATGCATGATTCCTTATACACATGAATCATTCCTCGTTAACCCAAAATCTCATCTTACACTAAAATGTTACTCAACGGGTCTACCTAGGCCCTACTGGTCATTTCTATATCCCATTATACTCCAACGACAACAATCAATGGGTTCCCATACATCTTAATCGAATTAAACTAATGAATGAGAAATATGCAGTTTTCCAAGAGGGGTCGATCGATCGATCAGTCGATCGATCAATGATCAAGGCTCGATCGATCGATCAAGCAGTTCTTACCCAGAAACTGCAAATTAAACCTACGGGTTTCATCTTCCAATTCCTCCAAAAACGTCATTAACAACTCCAGAATTCTCAAATAACCATACTACATGTTCTATATACATATATATAAGGTTTCCAACGTGAAACATGTGTAATTTCATCAACGATATCGAATTAATGGGGTAAAAATTGACAAAATCTTCAAGAACCCTAATTTTGAAAGAAATATACATTCCTCTAATTAATTCCTAGATTTTCTTGTTTCTAAACTCATAATAATTCATGGTTAATCCTCTACATATAATGGGTATATCCATAATATATTGAATCTCTCTATTCATGCGATGTAAAGTCTCTTAATCAACAATTTCTTTCATGGGACAAGTCCTAAACAATCCTAGACTATCATGATTGAGACATTAACTAAAAATAAAGCAAGATAGATACTTGCCGGGGAATTATTGGTTCAGATTTGTGGGCAAGATTGGTGTGGTTGCGATCCTCGTTGCGTGATCTAAAGTTTGGCGGCGACGGTGATGTAAACGGTGTAGTTCTTGGCCTTGAACTCCTTGGAGAGCTTCTCCTCTTCCCTTCCAATGGCCGTCTTAGGTTTATAGTTGTTCTAACCCTAGAAGACAACTCCTATTATCTGATATACTCTTATAAATTTCGTGGGTTTTCATGCCCAAAATGTAAAATGTCTAAAACGCCCTCCCGGGATGTCAATTTGGCCTAAAAATGTCTCGAGACCCAAACTAAACCCCCGGGTACACTTTTTTGACTATCTCGACCCTTTCGGACACTTTGGCTCACTCAAAATGACCATACGAGTAACTTATAATTTATTCACTTTATATAGTAATAATTTAGTCCTGACACGACACAGGCGCATCCCGACTTAAATTTCTATAATTGCCATTTCATTCACTCGTGAAATTTTTTATAACATAAATATTTTATATTACTTTACTCAATAAGTAATATATAACGAATCAACAAACTTTCAATAATTACTAACTCTCGTCACGCTAGTAAATATGTAAAATAACTTTTAGGATTAAAAGTAAATTAATTTATCTCAATTAAATTTAATAAATCCCTAAATTTAAAAGCCATAAAAATACGGGGTATTACACTTGATAGCAGAGTATGCAGACTCGCACCGCGGTTCTTAGCCCAGGGATACTTGAGTTATGTATATAGATTGTGTGACATATCAATACAGACATGTGTATTTTCCTACTTTTGTGTGAAAGTAGTAACTGTAGATAACGTATATCTAAATGTGATGTAATTAAGAGATATTCTACCTAGTGTGTGATGGTAATAATGTTTGATAGCGCATGTCTAAAAGATGATTTAAGTAGAGTAACTCAATAAAATGATTTAAGGAGAGCATAATTGAGATGTTAATTATGGTTCATAATAACATATGAGACATGTTAATTATTAGTGTAGAATAATGTATTATTTGGGCAGTACGGGGGAAGTTAAAGAGATATTTAACTAAGGACTTAATGAGTAAAGATTGGAAGAATGTGGTGTATTGTATGGGCGATATTGGAGATCTAAACTTGTTAGGGGTCAGATGGTTATTGATGAGACCTAGTTGGCCTGAGTAGCATAGCTAGGTAGATGACGTTAGGCGTGCATATTAGTTGAGAGGTGAGGAACTCAAGGGAGTGTAGGCTGAACTAACATGTGATTGATTTTAAACTCTGATAAATACTTTCTAAATATTTTAAAAATACTTTGGGCTCTGACCCGTCTTGCAAAATATTTTCAAAACCTTTTAGGTGTCCAACCATAGGGATGTGAAGATTTATATCTGTTCAGGGATGCGTAGCTGCGACACTTGTGGATGCTTGCAGGATTTGGATTAGACGCTTCAGTTGCTTTATTATTGAGTAGGATACAGGTTCAGTTATTCCATTTGGGCATGTCGCCCTTCAACTATTTTTTTATTCAGTTTAGCAGACTTTGTATTTGTGGACTTTGTTTATTTTAGTAGATTTTTAATTGGGGTTTTGTATTGGGAACCGATGGTTTATTCGGTATTATCTTGTTCAGTATTTATCTTGTGTTGGATTTATATTACTACTGCATGGATGATTTGGTAATTGCTGTTATTTTTCGCATTGATGCTATTTAATGAAAGATAAATTTTGGCATGTGTTTATTTAAAACGTAGGTGGTTAGTAATTTGAAAAGTTTTCGACAGTATGAACCAAATGTGATTTCAATTTTTTTTATGAAGGATTGATCACCCGGTATTTGAATAGGCGGGGTGTCACAGGTTTGCTGAAGCGAGATTGTCCCTCAAGGTTGCCAGGTAATGTTGACAAGTTAAACCTCGTTTAGAACGCTTTGACCAACTATTAAAGCCCCCTTTACCTTGGGAAAACACCAAAAAATCCTCCTAAACTCATCTAAAACATTTCAGATCTCTTTTGCTCTCTATATAACACAAACTAGACTTATTCTTTTTAACATTTGAGACTTAAAGCGTTGCTAGATCTTACATGTAATCAAGGATTTGGATTAAGAGCATCAACATATTAGCTGGGTTGAAATTGTTGAAGGTTTTCCAAGATTTCTCTTTCTAAATGGATCAATAGACCAAATAAGGCTAGGATTCATCTCTCTTTTAATTAATGTCTCAATTTTCATTAATTAAACTTTTTTCTTTGTGTAAGAACTTAATTTTTGTTAGACTGATCCTTGATCCTTTCCTTGAGTTGGTATTGTTGCCCATTTAAATTGGACTTGTGACCTTACTCTTGACACTTGTTGAATCCATGTTCCTCTACGAGATTCTTGCTTAATACTTTTTCTTATCTAATATCCTTTAATATATGTTTGCTCTCTTCTTCTTAATAACACCTTAAGAATTGAAATTATGTATAAATGGTATAAAAAGGGCTTTGAGACTTTAAAGGATGATAATGAATTTGGTGGAGATCTAATGAATACTTGGTTTCAAAATGATTAAACCTTTTTATGAGTATTGAAATGAATTTCAAGAGTTAATCCTTGAAATTTGAGTTACTTGGTTCTAATGTGGGACTATAATGATTTTCTTTTTATAGAATGAAGAAGATGTTGTCGTAATAATATCCCTATAATTTGGTAAAAGATAAGTTGGAGATTATATACACTTGATTTGGAGAATTTAAGTATTTTTTTTATAACCCTGAACTTCGACACGAATGAACCCCTTGAACTCCCCCAAGCGAGCTAAATATGGGGGATGCTGTAATAGACCCACCTTAATACACACTAATTAATATTAATTTTAATGAACTCGAGACATTTGGCCTAAACGACTCACCCCTTACCTTTGGAACAACCCATGGTGGATTGGTTTGTGCTCAAGCAATGCATAATTTTTAGTATTATAAACCCTTCGATTATAAAAAATTATTTAGAGAGTTTATTTATTACATGCTTAGTTTGAATTGAATAATTATAATAATTTGATTATCTCATGAATGATTATATTGTATGAAGCTTGGTTATTACTTGATTTACTTCTAGACTATATGAAGACTCTCTGAATTTCTTTGAAAACAAAAATGGTATGAGAAAATGATATTTTGAGAGTATTAAATTTAACGTTGTTATATTTAAATTATTTAGAAAAAGGAATTTTAATTCGATATACTTGTGATTTGTGATATTTTGACTTTGTCCCGACTATTGATTATGGAGTGACACGATAGTCATATGGTGGGGTGTGATTTTTGTTTGGTTTATGGGTAGAACCCTAAACCTCCCGAGGGTAAGTAATGGGTGAGTAGACTGACTTCAGGCGGTGAGGAGGCCTAATAAGGTATTGTTGTGAGGTTTCTTGGGTCGATAAGTACCCCCGTAAGAGAGTTAGGTTGAGCTGGGAGGTAAATTAAGAATTGGTAATTTTTATTATAAGGTTTTGGATAGTTAAATCTATTTGATTTTAATTATTTTTGTTTACATTTGCACATTGGTTTACATCCTTCTTAGAACTTTTACCCTATTTAAACTTATTAAATTCCAGACAGTACTTTTAAAGTTTGAAAGTTAATTATTATACATCAATTGTTATTTAGTGCTAAATGCTAGATATAGATTAATTAAATTAAGATAAATGTTTTTCCCACCCTGCTCATCCCCTTTGAGGTAGTAGTTATTGGATCATGATTCATTATTGGTTATCCGTTGCAAATAATCTCATTTTTGTTCATTTTATATTGAGATATTGATATTGTTGGAATACTCTACAGCTCATTATACTTTGTATATCCTTGTTGGGCATTTGGCTTATTCCTTATCCTCTTCCCCCTTCTCAAATATGATTAAGGATTTGGGGCGAGGCGACCATGGGTTATGTTTATCTCGACCCTGACTACATTACTTTCGACAGTTCCATGACATGTACATGTTTGGTAGAGATTTATTTCATAGTTACCCAATAAACTTGCCCTGACTATTACTCATGAATATCCATGTCGTTACAATATTTAATCTTTTGATATGATTTGAATAGTTTATATCGGAATTTTATGACATGACATGACATGAGATGACAACAATGTTTTCACATCAATTAGATTCATGTCCAGGGGCGGAGCTAGGGGGTGGCTTTGGGGGCAACGGCCCGCACCCCCCCCCCCCCCAAAAAAAATAGTAGTGTTAATTTAAAAAAAAATAGTGTTAAAATATAAATTCAGCCCGCCCAAAATATAAATTCATCCCACCCCTAATAGAACTTTTGGTGATTTTTCTCAAAATAATTTAAATAACCTAAAAAAAATTCGGCTCGGGGGCTCTCGCCCCCGAACCCTCGGAAATCACCCTTAAGACAGCCTGTCCTAGCGCGAAATCCCCGCTCTGCCACTGTTCATGTCCCCTTTATATAATTGTTAGTGAAATTTTTGTTGATTATTATTCTACATTAATTATGCATCGTGTTTCTGAACTCATGTAAACCTACATGTTGGTTATGGTTATGAATACTTAAATCATGAAAAGTTATGTCTGTCGCATGTTGATGATTAGTTCAGACTATTACTTTGCATTTATTATGCCTCATGATGTTCAAATTGTGAGATTTGACCTTTAAAACATGAAAGTTAATTTGTAGAGTTAGAAAAATTTGCATGTTGTTACATTACTTAGTATTTATGTGGTGCATTTCGAAAGTGAACCTTGAAATTTATATGTTTAGATTTGATCGGTGTTATTTCGAAGAGTTCTCATGGACATGGACCTTCAAAATATGAATCAATATGATTATTGGACTTGGAAATATATGGTTTATAATATACTATGATTGTTAACAGAATAGAAAGCCTTGCTCATTCTTCATAAATATGTTAATCTAGTTAACACGGGATACAATGGAAGTGCATGATGTTCTTATTAATGAATGGTAAAACTTGGGCCATGGCTCATGCATATGGTGATGCGTTTCACTATTCACATCTATTATATACCTCTAATACGGTAGATTAGAGTTATAGGCATTAATATGACATTAATTATCAAGGCACGAAGAATCTCTCCTTCTAGTTGTGCAATTTAAGATCCGTTTCACCGTCATGACTTGAATCACTTCCTCTTCACAAATCTGGGAACGCTTTAAATTCTTTCGAATTAAAATATTATATATAAATCTCCTCCACTTCTCCAATCTCTATATATCCGGATTTTCCACAAACCAAAAGCACAAAGAGAGGTATGTTTAAACCGCACATCCATATGCTCTACATTCCCTCCTCCCGCGTTAAATGGATACCTGAACGTGATGGGGCTTTTGTTGTTGCTCATGCTGATGGAAATCTGTACATATATGAAAAGAGTAAAGATGGTACACATGAATCTTCATTCTCTGTCATCAAGGACCAAACTCAATTTTTTGTTCCACATGCACGGTCCAACAAGAGTAATCCAATTGCTAGATCGAATATTTGCCAAAGTTCTATCAATAACATTGACTTTTCAACTGATGGGAAATATTTGGCAACTGTTGGTAAAGATGGTTATTTGAGGGTTTTTGACTACTCAAATGAATAACTAATTTGCAGAGGGAAAAGTTATTACGGTGCTCTTTTGTGTCGTGCGTGGTGTTCGGATGGAAAATACATTTTAATCTTCTGTGTCGTGCCCACATAAGACGAGGCCATCTTGAGAGGAAAATACATTTTGAGTATATATATTAAGAATGAGTTGTTGTTGGTTGTGTCGTACTTGCGGGAGAATGCGTTGGTGGGTTTAGTTGTGTTTTATTTTATGGTGCGTGTTTATGATCTTGGATTTACCGAGTATTTTAGACCCGTGGGGTTTCATGGCGAGCACGATTTATCTCCTAATCAGGTAATGGAAATTAGTCTAATCTTTACGTTCGTTTGCTAAATGTGTATATATATAAACTCGGCTATACATTTTATATTTGTATAATTTCTCACATATTTAAAATTTTGATGTGTTGATACTTTTATTTCAAATTTCAAATAAAATAAAAGATGCTTTTATATAATATTTATCCCTTTTGTAATTATGTAAAAATTATTGTATATTTTTTAATTAGGTCAATCTTTTAAACAACTTAATTTTTCACTTTCATTTAATATTTGTTTACCATGTGTTTGAAATTTGTAATTTACTTATCACCAACAAATATTCTTATGATGCCAAAGTATGTATTTGTACTTGATTTTAAATTTGATTCGTTTTTAAGTTTGTAGTTGTATTTTCAATAAATTTAATAATACGCCAGCGCATTGTGTAGGTTACATGCTAGTTATTAATTAATAACTAGAATTAAATATGCTCTCTTACTATCTTAACAATCTCTTCAATAAATGCCCTTAGATACTTTGAATGATAAACTATTGGTGGTAATGATGATGATTAAAACTTGAGTGCCTTAAGATAACATGTTTCTCTAAATACTTGGATGCTTGAGTTCATTTTCTTATGTTTTATGATAGAACTTGTCACTGATGTAGTGTTTAAATTCATTATTCATAATGGTTAAGTAATGAAATGAAATGTCTTGTGATGCCTTATTCTTATGGTGAAGTTTCTTTAAATAATTTTAAGAAAGTCTTGTTAATATAAGAAATTAGAGACCCATTAAGGTTTTTCATTAGAAGTTTGACTATATTTTAATAAATTGGACTTTATAAAGGATGTTCTAAAAATAATTCTAATTGGAGTTACCTGGTCTTTGTGTGATTCTTATTTTGCATGTGTGTGTGTTCGCTGAGTCTTCTATCGAAGACTTAAGCTTAAGTGGTTTTAAATTTTTTAGCATTGTTGGATCCAAAAGAGGGAATTTGTTTAATAAATCTCAATTTTGGATCGGGGCACCACAACTTGGTGATGAAGCTTTAGGTTGATCTTTCCTTTTGTGATATGGGGTAGTAACTAGTGAGTATCTATTTTATTCTAATTTCCTTTAAGATATATTGATGCACACGAGTGAGCATATGCAAGGGTGTGTTCTTTGAATTTTTTGTTGTTAATCTCCTCGTAATGTAGCAATGTAGAAATAAGGCTTTTGTGCATCCTTAATCAGAAGTATGACAAAAGAGGTTGCACCAAACTGATCGAAGATGGTCATTATTGGGGTACAAAGTGATAATAGAAATGAGATATGTGAACACAAAGTTTATCGTGAGGATAAACGTTTAAATAAGAAGGAGAAGAAAGTCCTAGTACGTGGTCATGACCCAATATATCAATTGTGTTTCCTTTGCCATAGTACCCACCACAAGATGAAAGAGTGTCCTTTGAAATAACATAAGTACCATTACCATAGGGAAAAAAGTTCAGCCGCACGTGATGTCCCTATGAATTCCTGTGATCCCATCGTAGTGGGACACCATCATGATAAAGACTTCATACCAATATGAATTCCTTGTCCCATCCTTGTTGTTTACCCTAGATTGAGTCTCTACTTTTAACAAGAACCACATCATTTATAGAACCGCAATGCAAGGAAATCTTCGTAATCTCCATATTCTCACACTTGAGGTATATTGATTTACTTATGCATCACATAATAAAATTTTTGTTGATTCGATTCCCCTTGTTATAAACACGTGTCTTAGTAGGTTTTGATTTGTGTTAAGTTTATCTTGGTGGATTTTTTTTTCTCAATGGGTTGATTATAATATTTTGTAATCTATATTTGTTGGCGAAATTCAAAGTTACCAATAGGGTAGAAGTTATGTGGGGATGAACTTATTTTGACGATACTAATTGTCCATTTTCATTGTAGTCATTGATTATAGGATCGTGAATGTTCATCTAACTATACCATCTTGGGTATAACCCCTGTGAATATCTCATGAAGCTTAACCCCCCCCTTGAAACACACACACACACATATGTAGGTACATGAAGAGGACTTGGGTCTATCAGGGTTTTCAGAGTGTTTCAGACTTG
Source organism: Sambucus nigra (assembly GCA_949130495.1). NCBI lineage: Eukaryota > Viridiplantae > Streptophyta > Magnoliopsida > Dipsacales > Adoxaceae > Sambucus > Sambucus nigra. The sequence goes on from OX422217.1 coordinate 99,013,791, forward strand.
CTACATGGTATATGGACAACATTAGGAACCCAAGTTAAATAACTAAATTGCCTTCCAAATCAAAATATGAAAATCTCAAATTACGCCTCCATAATTTCTTTTCTTTTTTGTGGAATTATAATTAATTCCATTAAAAAATTACAACCGCACTCCCACTTAATCATCTCAAAATTACTCGAATAATGAGGTGTTGTTCGAAAAGTAGATAGGACATGATATGATTCCCCACATTAAACATCCAATACACACTTCGTGAAATTTAATTTGTCGTGAAACGGTTTTCACCAAAGTCTTAACACTACACCAAAATGACAAAATTGTCACCTTTCAGTCGGCCACCCTTGTCAAGGTCATTGACCGTGACAAAAAACACGCGTTTTGTGTCACGGTCATTGACCTTGACACGACCGTGACAAAGAATTGTCACGGTCAATGACCTTGACACGACCGTGACAATGTTTCCAGCAAAAACCCTTTCCCCCTTCTTTTTTCCCTCCCGCCGTTCCCTCCCCCCCCCCTCTCTCTCTCTCTCTCTCTCTTCCATTTATATATATGTTTGTGTGTATGTGTGTATATATGTGCGTGTGTGTGCACGTGGGGGTAGGGGGTGGGGCAAGGTGGGGGTAGGGGGTGGGGAGTGTTTGAATTTTTTTATTGACAAATTTTGTTAAAATTGATCTATATTCAGTACAAATTTTGGTTTTTAGAATCATGTATGCCCAAAACTTTGATCTTTGGTAATGCAATACCTAATGAATGACAAACTTAAGAGGTAACCAAAAGAAAATCAATATAAATGCAAAGTAAAGGGATATAGCTCAAAGAAAATCAATCTAAATGCAAAATCAATCCATATATGGCGGTTTTTGTTGACTTTATATGGTGAAATAATCACATGACTTTATATCCATCAAATAAAAGCATGAAAACTAAAAAACTACAATAAGGGTTAAAATGGCATCCGAAGTTGCTAAAAGCATGAAAAATAAAATATTTTTTAAGATTTGTGGTGAATAACTAAAGTTAAAAAAAGTATTACTTTAGTCATTAAATTACTTTTTGAATTCAGGCGATGCGCATAAATTTGTCGTAATTGTCTTATAATAAAGATCATTTAGTCTATGTTGTTGAAAAATTTGATCAAATTGGTGAGCCCTTCATATTTTAAAAATGTTGTTTTTATTCCTATTTAACTTTTCTTTCTATACACCCCTAATTATATTTAAAGTTTAATAAAATAGGAGTTATAGAAAGAAAAGTGGGGTTTAAATAAAAACACTTTTTTTAAATTTTAGGTTCTGGTCCATAATCTTACTTTGTCACAATTAATTTATATGCCTCAAAGTTATTTTATCACTCTTAATTAATCCCCATTTTCCATAATTTCATAAAAATAAATATGCGTAAAAATACGGGGTATTACATAGTTCCCCCCTAATAACAAAATTTTGTCCCGAAATTTAAAAAAGAATATATATATATACCTGGAAAGAATAACTCTGGATAACGTTCACGCATGTCATCCTCGCGCTCCCAGGTTGATTCCTCAACATTATGGTGCCGCCACTGAACACGTACTAGTGGTACTATTTTCGATCTCAACTTCCTCTCGCTATGGACTAGAATAGCAACTGGCCCCTCCTCATGGGAACTATCAGGTTGTAAGTCTATCTCCTCCAAAGCAATATGGGTGTGGGCCAAATCATCTCGAAGAAATATCCTCAGCGAAGAGATGTGGAACACGTCATGGACTCTATGCAAGTGCTTCGGTAACCCAAGTCTATAAACAACTGGCCCAATCCTATCGATAATGGGGAATGTCCCTACATACCTAGGCGCCAACTTTCCCTTCTTCCCAAAACACATAACTCCCTTCATAGGAGACACCCGAAGTAACACCCGATCTCCAATGTTGAACTCGCAAAAATACCATTTGGCATCAACGTAGCTCTTCTGTCGATTTTGAGCAACCCAAATACGGCTCCATATCAACTCTATCCCTGCCTAAGTATCCTGAATCACTTTTGAACCAAGTAACTTATTGTCCCCCACTTCTAGCCAACATGTTGGGGAATGACAAGGTCTACCGTATAGTGCCTCAAATGGAGCCATACCTATAGTAAACTGGTAGGAGTTGTTATAGGCAAACTCCACCACTGGATGGTACTGTTCCCAGTCTCCGCCAAAATCAATGATGCACATATGTAACATGTCCTCCAACATCTGATTCGTCCGCTCAATCTAACCATTCGTCTGCGGGTGATAGGCTGTGCTCAGTTGCAACTTCGTACCCAACGCCTCCGAAAAGCTCTCCCAAAATCGAGACACAAACACCTTGTCTCTGTCAGACACAATATTGAGAGGCACTCCGTGGAGTCTCATTATTTTTGTTATAAATATCTGGGCGTACTGTCCCGTGGTGTAGTCTATCTAGGCTGGAAAAAAGTGGGCTACCTTGATCAACCGATCCACTATCACCCATATCGAATCGTGACCCCTCTGTGATGTAGGTAATCCCATGATGACGTCCATAGAAATGCTCTCCCATTTCCACATAGGAACCTCTAATGGATGTAGAAGTCCCGCCTGTCTCTGATGGTCCACCTTTACCAACTGATAAGCGGAATATTTTGAAATGAAGTCTGTAATGTGCTTCTTCATCCCACTCCTCCAGTACTGTCTACGCATATCTTGGTACATCTTATCCCCACCGGGATGTATTGCAAATCAGGAACCGTGCGACTCTATCATCACCTTGTGTTGTAAATCTTCACCCTCGGTAACAACCAATCTCCCATTGAAACGTAGACCCCCATCTGAACCCACAGTATAATACTCAGCCCCCTCGACTAGAAGCTTCACTGTCTGACTTTGGCAGAATGGATCATCTGCCTGAGCCTGTACTTATCCCGTAATAATCTGGGGCGTAACCGTCATCACAGACATAAACGATCGAGCCACCGCATCCTAGTTCCCTAACTCCTTCCATTTTGTTTTCCACACCTCGTCCACCTCACTGACTGACCTACGGCTCAACGCGTCTACTACCACATTAGCTTTCCCCCGGTGGCATTGGATATCAAATTAATAATCCTTCACAAACTCAAGCCACCGATGTTGATGCATAGTTAACTCCTTCTACGTGAAGAGGTACTGTAATGACTTGTGGTCCATAAATAAACAAAACTTCTCCCCTAGGAGGTAATGTCTCCAAATTCGGAGGCAAACACCACCGCCTCCAACTCTAAATCATGGGTGGGGTAGTTCCTCTCATGAGGCTTAAGCTTACGGGATTCATAAGCTATAGGCCGATCCTCTTGCTGCAGTACACCTCCAAGTCCTAATAAGGATGCATGAGTGTAGACTAAATACTCCACTCCCAACTTGGGTAATGCTAACACTAGTGCTGAGGTTAACTTGTCTTTCAACTCATCAAAGGCTAACTGACAGGCGTCACTCCAGATAAACGACACCCCTTTGCGAGTCAGGTGTGTCAGCGGACCCGCTATCTTTTAAAACCCTCAAATGAATCTCCTGTAGTATCCGTCTAAGCCCAAGAAATTGCATATCTCGGTCGGTGTCATGGGCTGTCCCCACTCCCTCACTGCTGACACCTTCCCCGAATCCACTGATATCCCTCTATCGGAGATGATATGCCCCAAGAACAGTACCTCCTTCAGCCAAAACCCACATTTCTCATATTTTGGGTACAACTCATGCTGGCACAGTGTCTGTAAAACTTACCTTAAGTGCTCGACATGATCCTCGTTGGTCTGCGAGTAAACCATAATGTCATCTATGAATATGATGACTAACTGGTCCAGGAACTCTCTGAACACCCTGTTCATCAAGTCCATGAACATGGCTGGGGCGTTGGTTAGCCCGAAAGGCATAACCCTGAATTCATAGGAACCATATCTCATCAAGAAGGCAGTCTTCGATATGTCCTGCTCCCTGATACGTAGTTGATGGTACTCCGATCTCAAATCAATCTTTCAGAATAAAGCCGCTCATCTCAACTGGTCGAATAAGTCATTGATTCGAGGCAACGTATATTTGTTCCATATCGTGACTTTATTCAACTCCCGGTAGTCAACACATAACCTCAACGATCCATCCCTCTTCTTAACAAATAGTATGGGATCACCCCACGGCAAAATACTCCTACGGATAAACCCCTGCCCCAACAACTGCTCAATCTGGTCACATAACTCCCTCATCTCTGCTGGAGCCATACGATAAGGTGCACGAGCTATCGATCGAGTATCTGGTGCTAAATCAATAACAAAGTCTATCTCTCTACTCGATGGTAACCCCATAATCTCTTGAAATACATCGAAAAACTCTCAAACTACAGGAATCGAATCAAGCAGTACCACAACCTCCATTGAGGTCTCCTCCTCTATATAGTATAAATGAGTGGACGATCCTCCCTCAGAGGGAGGCATCACCACCAGAAACATCTCCTGCCCAGGTATGGCAGAAACTATACTCTTACTATAACAATCAATCATGGCCCTATACCTGACAAGCCAATCCATACCCACAATCGCGTCATACTCGGACATATATAATACGAGCATGTAAACGGGTAAGATAAACCTCCTAATCTCTATACCCACTCCCCAATAAATAAAGGAAATAATGAAAACTCTACTCAATGACGAATCCACACAATTAACCGTACTCTTTGTTGTATCAAATAATCCCATAGTACGTGCAAACCCCGTGGCAATAAAATAGTGTGTGGCTCCCGTGTCAAATAAAATGATCCCCAAAGTCCCCTGGATAGAAAACATACCCTCAATCACTGGCGGGTCCTGCGGGACTGTGTCTTGGTGTAGATTATAGACTCGTCCATACTGGAGCTACCCTTACTGAACCAGGGTGGCTGGAATGGGTGGCAGTGCTTCCATCTATAGAGGTGCTAGAAGAGCTGCGGGAAATAATGGTCTCTGGGGTTCCTGAGGAACACCCTACTACTTCTACTAGTCTCTACCCTTCTGAGGGCAGTCCTGGCATTTGTGTCCAGTGTTTCCACACGTGAAACATCTTCTTGGGAAGGGTCCTCCCCTCTGTCCCTGGCCCTGATGGTCGTTACCACCCCTCCTTTGGCCATTTTGGCCCTACTGAACCTGCTACTGGCCCTGATTGCCATGTTGGCCTTGATGGCCATGTCGAAAGCCTCCCTGCCCATGTCTAAAACAACCTGACCTGAACCTCTTAGGAACCCCTTGATGGGAACCCTGATCACTGTGCTTATGATGATCCTGAACTGCCTGTGCCCCACCGACACCATTCCCTCCTGCCCTGCTAGCTGGATTCTCCCACTTTCTTAACCTTAGAAAATAGAAACGGTGATCCTGGCAGTGGAGTAGTGATGCGTTGACCACATCTGAATAGGTAGCCAAGGAGATATTGCCTATTAAATGCTGGCGGATCCTCCATGTCAACCCATATATGAAGTACTAAATCTTTTTCTCTTAGACTGGGATCTCACTCAATATAACATTGAGAAGATTAATAAACTCTGCCTCATACTCTGCCACGGTCCTTCACTCCTATTTCAGATTTGCTAACTTTTGACTCATCTCTGTCTGGACAGTCGAAGGGAAGTACTTACGGTCAAACTGCACCCAAAAGTCTCAGATACTGAGTGTGTCTCTCTCCTCAACGGTGGTGATGGACTCCCACCACTGTAGTACTGCCCCCACCAGTTTAAACGTGGCCAAAATCTGACTATGTACCTCCGTACACTCGTGCATCCTCAAATGCCTTTGGGTGTCTCTTTTCCATTGGCTCGCTATAACTACATCGGAGCTCCCTAAAAACTCTGGAGGATGCACCTTTTGGAAGGCATCCCTAACACGCTCCCAAGCAGACGAGAAAGCCTGGGCCTGAATTGGAGCCACCATCGGTTCCTGAGGTGGTGCCTGTTGCACTACTGCCAAAGTAGTATTTACCGTCTGAGCTACAATGGCGGCCACTTACGTTGCATTCATCACACCTTGAGCAGGTGCAGGTTGAGGCTCTGGCTAGGCATCCCTGGGAACTCTTTGTGCACGTTTAGGAGGCATCTGAAAAGAGAGAGAAGTTTCATAATTTCACAGTTATATCCTAAAATTAGCAGAAGAACGTAAAACGTATGAAGAGTACAATAATCCTAAAATATAGGGCTCTATATCGAAGGATGTTATGCGGAAACATAATAAGCCGTACAAATCCTAAGGACACTAGAACCTGATGCTCTGATACCACTTGTGACACCCCGCCTAATTAATTACCGGGTGATCAGTCCTTAATTAATTAATTTCAGATTATCAAGTTGGTATAGATAATGCATCACTGTCGAAAACTCAAATTTTAATTTAATAAAACTAACCACCTAGTATTTAAAAAGGGTGATGTCCAAATTTATCTTGTTACTAACCAATATTAAAAGAATACCAACAAATGCTATGCATCACAGTAATATAAATAAAGTCTAACTGAATAAAATAAATGACTGGAGTAAAACACATCCAGATATAATCCCATACAATAAATCTAATAAAAGGAAATCGAATCTCAGAGGGAGTTTAAAACAACTAAATCTCTGAATGTAAACAGAAGAAAGGACGACATGTCCAACAGAATAGATAACTGAAAAAGGAAAATTGGATGAGTCGTCTAATAGCAATTATCCTGCAGCTTCCACAGTAGCTACAACACGGCAACTGAATATAGTCTCCTAAGGCTGGTGTCCCTGTGGTTGGGCACCTAAAATAATGGAAAATTAGAAAGATATACAGAAAAACGGGTCAGAGTCCGAGTTGAAAAAAGTTTAAAATAACAAGTGCTTAAATTGATTCAATTATCACAATTATTATTCAAGTTAACTTAGCGTACTCACTTGAGATACTTACCCCTCGATCTAATGTGCACGCCTAACGAGTCTAACTACCCATACTAGTCATGATACCCTGACTGGCTACTAAGTACATACTATTATGCTGGGAAGACTCCCTAAATAACTCAAAGCCTAAGTACTTAAGATTTCGATATAGGTTTGGAATTACTTTAGTTTATTCTCATATTCTTCTAAATGTTCAGTGGATAATACCATAAGTACACATTTAAAAATAGAGTCATCAACATAGGACACCAAACAGGATTTCCGTATACACACATTATTCTCTTTATGTATACATATCAATATATATATAAATATAGCAATATTTCACCCCTGGTTGAGGAACCCTTAGTGCTATGCATACTCGGCTATCTAGTCCCATTGCAACGCTCACGCATAGAGGACAACATGTTCAATCCCTCAATAACCAATAAAAACACAAACATCTATTGAAGGCAAACACAGTCCCAAGTCGATGGGATACGCACATACCTATGCACCCATACGATCGTCATCACTATCATTCTCATGGATAGTCCGTACCATGGTTCCATGCTCTAGTGGTACGACTCTAAATACCCCGAAGGCACACAAGATCCGGTCGTCCCAAATGCGTTAACCTCCGTTCGATAGCCAGTAGCTAGGTATGTCATACACATAATATTTTGAGCAATAAGCACACACACAACTTATATAAATTCATTGGCTTTCCCGTAGCCTAGTATTCGCAGTACCTATAATATATCTCCTATTATACCCCACACCTTATTCATATGTATTCTCCCTTGTATTTTCGCATCTCTCTAATTCAATGAATTTTCATACCTTTCGAGGGTCGACATATTCTCCGCTCACTAATAATTATAAATTTTAACTCACTCGACATTCATACAGGTCTAACACTCATTTAAATAAGCCTATGGGAAGTTTGAAATAAAAATTGGGCCTTAAATGTCATTCTGGAATCTCGTTAGAAGACCCAGGAAATCTCGTTCGAACGAGGTCATTCGAATGAGGGTCGTTTGAACGAAGTCCCCCCCACTTCGAACGAACTACCAAACTCATTAAAAGGGCCACTGGAATCTCGTTAGAAGTCTCATTTGAATGAGGTTGTTCGAACGACCTGGGCTGGACTTCCAACAAAAGTTCCGCAGTTGCCTAGTTCATCTTCAAAGTTTATTTTTTTTCTAGATTTTCTCCTCTACAATCTCAACCTAAACCCATTCTAACCCAAGTAGAAGGTTTCCAAACTACTCTAAGTCACCCTAGAACACTTCTTAGCATAATTTAGGGGTCAAATCCTTCTAATCATCAAGTAAATTCAACAAATTCTAAATTTTTTCCCATGAGTCATATTGACATAAACCTAGAATTATTAATTTATAAAAACCGCATTTTTATTTTGTGATTAACTTCTATTTCGCCAAATTTCACATTTATATTAAGGGAGAAATCCTCTACATGGAAACCCCCATCAGATTTCTAAGATTCCTACACAATCTCATCACAATTAAACCAAATTTGGTATTAATAGTTCCAAAACCTCAACATATGTTAACAAGAATAATAAATGCTAAGAGGAAGAGCAAGATAATCACTTGACTTAAAATAAACTTCTGATTCACGGGTTGAAATTGGTATGGGAACAATCCTCTTAACACGATCTACGCGCTGGTGTACTTTTTAGTGAGAAAGCTTGAGTTCTTGGCTTAGGGCTCTAATGGAATCTTCTTCTTCTTCCTTGGTTCTCTCTCTCTTTTCCTCTCTTTCTCATGTAGGTTCAAACTGATAGGCCACTAACCCTAAATGATTTTAATTAAACTTAATTTTCATCCATTTAATTACCCAAAAATCCCTAAAGACCAAAATACCCCTTCGGGGTGTCGTTTTGGGTTAAAAAGCCCTAGACTCCAAATAAAATACCCGAGTAGTGTTTTTTGACTATTTCGATCCTTACGGACACTCTGGCGCCCTCAATATAGTCACCTGAGTTATACATAAATAATTTACCTTTTAAACCCCCAAATACATACTAGTGACATGACTCATACGCATCCCAAATATTTATAACATAACTGCCGTATATATCATCCCCGACCATAATATTATTTCAATAATTACTAACTCTCATCACTCTAGTAATTGTTATCATAAATTCGAATTAATTACAATTTAAAATTTTCTCCCTTTAATTTAATTAATCCCCATTTCCCGTAATTTCATAAAAATAAGTATGCGTAAAAATACAGGGTATTACAAATGGTATAAGATTATTCATTGTGTAAACCAACTCATAATCTCTAGTCATTTTCAAGTACTTGAGAATAAGCTTTACTCAAATCCAGTGCTCCTCACCTAAATTAATTTGAAATTTGTTGACCATGCTGACGATAAAGCAAATGTCTGGTTTAGTACACATCATAGCATACATGAGGCTACCCAGTACTAAAGCATATGGTATGCTCCTCACCCTCTCTACTTAATTAGTTGTAATAGGATATTGATCCTTATATATAGTGATTCCATCCTTGAAGCATATTTTCTAATCCCACGTGCTAAACTTTGAGAGAACATCATTGATATAAGTGGCGTGTGATAAACCCAACATCCTATTTATCCCATTTAGGATAAGCTTGATCGCAAGAACGTGACTAGCTTGTCCTAAGTTTTTCATATTGATCTATCTTGACAACCAGTCTCTTATGTAAGATAATATACCCACCTCGTTCCCGATTTGGAGAATATTATCCACAAGATGTACCAAAAATACAACAACAATTTTGTTATGCTTCTTATACACAAGTTTTATTCGGGATTTGATCAAAATCAAAATTTTGATTTTCTAATCAAATTGAATTTTCCAAGGCCTTGATGTTAGATTAACTCCATAAATGGAACTCTTAATCTAACACACTTTTCATTCCTAACTTACTACTATAAATTCCTTATGTTGCACCATGACCAAGCATCTTGGACAACCAATTCACAAGAAGAGACCAATGATTAAACTTTTATATAGCCCATCCACTCTTAATCATTTTACACTTCATCCATTCATTCTACACCCCCTGTCACTCTAGAGATCTAATACTCCGAAAAAGCGATTACCCGATACAGTCATGAATGAAGTCTTGGGGGCTTTTGTTGTATCATAAATACGAAATATGATATGGATTATGGTATTGTGACACATGTCATCATTAATTCTCAACATTAAAAGAATCCCGATAGACTTTAGCATGGTTATCAGTGATAAGGTTTTCTCATAGTCAATACCTTTATTTTCAATTAAACCCTCTCGCAACAAGCCTTGCCTTGAAGGTTTCCATCTTCCAATATATCTATATTTTTACTTCTTGAAGATCAACTTGCACCCAATGGGTATTATCCCATTATCAAGTCTACAATCACCAATCTTAAGCCAAAGCAAAAAGTCCTTGTCTTGGAATTCCTTAATGTTGTTCCTGGAACCTGGTTTTTGTTCCTTTCATATTACCAGAATGTTCACCAAAAACACTAACTTGTTAGGATGTTTCCTTACCCTCCCACTATTACATGGCTCCACTTGTAATCTATTAGAAGTGACACGTTTAATCTGATCATCGATAATATTCTGGTACCATTAGGTAATGTATTCTCAATATCATGTTGTATTTCTTCATGTATGAGTGGTCTAGTGACACTGGTAATATGATGTTCCTTGGTAATCTCTTGTAAGACAAGATTACCTGAGCATTTGGTTAATTATATATACAGAAGATGCATATGTAAAAGGAGTGCACCAGGTGCCGTCAATCGATTGTCCCTTATATAGCTGATCGATCAGCCTCCCATGTTTGGCCTAAGAATGGGCTAAAGGGTTGTTTGGGTTGGTTTTTGTGGTATAGGGCTAGGTTATATTGGCCTTTATATTTCTCAAACTTGTAGAATATGATGATGTAACACCCCATATTTTTTTTAGGATAAATAATTTATTTAATTTGATGAATTAGAATTTAAACTAAACTGATGATTTGGAGAAATTATTTAATTTGGAGAATTAAGATTTAAATTAATTCGGTTATTTATTTTAAGAATACTTGTGTCATAATTTGAGATCAAAATTTGATATTTTAGTTAAGTAACTAGGATGCGATTCTGAGTGCACGGTTGAGTCTAAAAGGGTCCATATAGTCAGGAAAGAAAATCGGGGTAGTAATTAGGTCTTGGAGCATTTTTAGGTATAACCGGGATCACATGGGGGTATTTGGGCCATTTTAATTTGGCCCATAATCTTAAAAACGGGATTAAGAAAGTAAAACCTACATTAGAGAGGTTGGGGCAGACACGACTCAAAAAGAAAACCCTAGTTTTGTAGAGGAGAAAAGAGGAGGAATTGGGAGAGTTTTTGGGAGCCAAATCAAGAAGAAATTGGAGCGTCCTTCATCAAATCTTCATATACATCAAAGGAAATTAGACTCTTCAAATTTATCCAGGCAAGTAGTTAAACTTGCTTTCAATTTAATTGCAGTATTTCGATTCATATCATAGCGGGTGTGATAAAGAAATTCATTTTTGGGAGTGGGTTATTATATAAATGGATTTTGATGATTTAAGGTTATTATGTAAATTAATTATGCGATTGATGATGTTCTATAATTTAGTGAGGTTGGAATTCGAATTATATTAGATATCCAATAGTAGATATGAAGTAATTGGGATTATAGAACCGAAATTTTAAAAACGATTGTATGAAACCGTAAAAACCCAATCCAAGGATTTAATAACATTTGATGACATTAGATGATGTTTAAGGTTACTATGATGATTACAAACCATGCTAGAGGTGGGTTTTAGGTTATCTTCGCCGGGTTACATTCGAAAAATCATTACAAAAGTTCCCATGGGTTAATAATGGCAGAAAAGAGACCAATGACGAAGAAGAAGCTGAATAGTGCGCATTAAACGACATTGGACGTCATTAAAAAGACATTGGATGTCGTTTTAACGACTCTAGTTGTCGTTCAAATGACCTTAGGTTTCGTACATGGAGATAGATTTTTTCGTTACAAACGCGTGACCGCCAGTTTCATATTTTTCTGATTTTTTTTGAATTAGTTATGATTTTATTACGGAAGGGTGTTTGAAACCGAAATCCTTTGTGGAAAATCAAATATGGATTATTTAGGGATGTCCGTAGATGATTGTATGACTCTGAAAAATATTAAGGAACATTATTTTTACCTTGGAATTGGATGGGAATGAATTCGGATTATGGATTTACAGTGTTTAGGATAAACAACACTCGAAAATATATGAATGGATTTGAATGGAAATTTCAGATGAAATTAGGATATAGGTTGGATTGTTTCGTGCTTAGTATCTTGAATAAAAATATTAATGTAAATTAATACTTATATATTTAAGATTCGGGGTCGTAACTCGGATATTTTTGGGCTAGTGCGACGGGAGTTAGGCACATGTAGTCGGTTTAATTTATTGTAGATGTATATAAAATAAATTATCGAATATTGAATTTAATGAAGAGTGTTTTACCTAATAGTGGGACTTGGTGTAATACTTTCTAAAAGGTGAAGATACGGACTGAAGGAGTGTGTCTGGGCCATGTAGTTGAGTGACATTACTTAAATGAATTAATTAGTGTGAAATTTATTAGATTAATCAGTATAATTTAAAATGTAACGAATTCGGAGGATGAGAATGAGTTACGGTGAAGGTGAGCGAACCTAGAACTTAGACCTATTGGTAATGAGTAAATTACTTATTGAAATACGTTAAATAATAATTGGCACACTTCGAGTAGTGGGGGATACTCAAAAGTATACGATGATAAGTATAACCAGAATTTAATAATATGTAGAATATCACAGGAGGTATATATGCTACGTATGGGATATATATTATAGGCCGTGTGTGTACCTATACCGATGATATAAATATATGGATTGTGTGTATACCTATTGCATGAATTATTATGTGTATAACATACCTATGTTGCTTGATATCACAGGAGGTTTTCGTGTCAGGACAATCATATCTTGATGAGCTTCAGGGGGGATTTTTGACTTGTGCCTCATAATATAGAACCTATGTACGGGCTATCTGTGATAATGATAGTGATGGTGGTCATTTGGGTGCATGGGTATGTGAATATCCCATAGTCTTGGAACTATATTCGCCTCCGATATGTGTGATTTGTGATGATGGTTAGAGTGAGATACTGAACCAATAGTCCTTTATACAGTGCATGATGTACTGAGACTTGATAGCAAAGTATGCATGCACGGCAAGTCTCAGCCTAGGGTGTGCTATTTTGTATATATATATAATTAGAATAATAAATATATATACTGGCATTTTATTCTACTAGGTGTGCTTGGTAGATGATGTATCGGGATATGATGGCATGATATACATGCACCGCAACTCAATGTTGGGGTGCCGTATTAGTATATATGTAACGAAGCGATAAATATATGCTTATAACTTATTCTACGGTGTGTAATTAGTTGATTAGAAAGATAGTGACATCTAAAATAACCTTAGTAAGTGGAGGATTAAAAACATAACGAGAAATTCATAATTGGCTAATTGATGTAAAGAATCCAATAACGTATTGTATAGGCCATACGGGTGGGCACAACGAGATAGTATGAAGTAAGAAGTGTGATATCGCTAGTTAGGTGGGGTATCTTAACTAGGAAGGTTAGCAGGCAAGCGCTAGGTGCACATTAGAAGAGGGGTGAG